>CM052338.1:9420963-9488510 GCA_028455595.1 Lasioglossum vierecki
AATATTCTGATGGTACAACCGACAAGGGGATAATTCTACAAAAAAGAAATAGCGTTAAAAAAAGTTATCTACTCTAAAGCATCCGACTGTTACTATCTGAAATTACATATGTACCATTCAAAAAAAAATAAAAACACCAAAACCTCTCGCACAGAGTTCAGAGTGCACACAGCTTAGAAATAAACTAATTCATTTGAGCTCCCGGAAACGATAACAGATATCGTCCGTACACTCGATAGGGGTGTATTTTGATCCCATGGGTTTCCCGGTCGACCGAAAAGGTCCGTACCGCCCCCATGGATGTTTCCAAGGGCTACCGTGTGTTCCCTCCGGGAAAAAAATCGCTGGTTTTCCCCGCGGGAGCGTGTGTCGTCGTCGCAGAGGGTGTTTTCTGTCCGTGTCTTTACGATTCCGTCAAACTTTACGAGTGACCCAAGGAAACTGGCCTGGGCCGCCGTAAACTGTTCGCCGAGCGTTTGACCTTTATTGTTCGGAAACGTGTAACGCACGTGTGCACGCAGGAAATTCCCGGTGCTCAAAGAGCGCGCTGACAAGCGGCACCATAACGGCTGGGACCGTATCTTTCATGGTGGAACGGCACCGTAAATTAAAACAATATACCACTATTTTATCGATTGCAATATTCCCCGTAATGCTTAATGCATTTCCATTGTAACCGAGAGTCGGGAGCTCGGATAGCGAGAGAGGGAAATATGGATTCCTTTTGTCGAGGGATTGCGTTTCAATGTCGCCGGTGCACTTTACCGTTTCAGCCCCCGTCTACCTTCGGACACGTTTTGTTTAAGCTGCCGATAAATTTTTCGAGGACATCGTCGTTCACGAGCGAACGAACCGACCTAGCCACCACGTGAGTTATTCTTAAGCGAAAATGAGGTCACTTCGGGTCGGCTGCACCCAGAGCTAACCAACGAGGATAGATCGACCGTATTTTAGGGGAACCGATATGGAAAGACTTCTGGGGAACCCACCATAGTTTTCGGAGAAAGCCGGTTGCCCATTTTTGTGCCACAGACGTGCATCGGGGAACCTGACGCTCGCCGATGGGAATACAGAAGCGAAGAGGAATAAATTTTAACCCCTTTCACTCGAAATAATTCATAAAAAATCGTGTGAAAAATATTTTAAACTACCCTAAACTATACATCAAACCATAGAGAGCACAATTATTATGGGACGCTTCTTTAAGGGTTAAAATACTTCATTGTTTAGTAGTTGATTAGATATCAACGTATCTTGTCACGTAAACACTATTTTGAATAATGGTACAGCAATTTTTAACCAGTTTTTAGTATAACTATTGGACAAATGGAAATGGCAAGAATTCACGAGAACAATATACTCACGAGATAAACGGTATGAACGTAAACATGTGAAATTATCGCCTGTTTTAAATTCTACTGTAGGGTAAGAAGCTTAAGAAAGAAACGCATTTTGCACGAGCGAAAAAGAAAAAGTTGTGCACAACACGTTTCCGAAAGTAAGAGATTGTAATAAGAAGGAAGTACTATAAAAATAAAGAATTATAGCACATCCAATCAACTGATTGCAAAAGATCATGAAATCCTCATCAGACGAAAGTTAATAATGAGTACGAAATATACTTCGAACCTAATTACGGCGTAAGAATATAATCAAACAAGTTATGATCGTTCTGACATTGCATCTTGATAAAAACTCACCAAAATTTAAACTAATTATACAATCTCTGCAATAAGAAAGTTAGCACTGTGCCTAATTGCATTAATTGCAAGGCAAAAAGTGTACAATAACACATTTTAATACATTTCTACATAAATGTACAAAAGTCGACAATTTATTCATCACTTTATACTGCCAGTAAATAATGCACCAATAGAATAAAAATTCAAACCTTCGCCAAACAGAATAATAAAATTTACACATACAAATAATAATCAAATGTTGTTCGTTGCTAAGCGCATCACTTGAGCGCAAAGTTTGAAATTCTATTAATTAACGTTATTCGTGTGTGGACTAAACAATGTTTAAAACTGGATTAAATATTTGAAATGCGCTTACCAACATATATAAAATCATCATTAATATCAGTTTTCTAATTTAGTTTGAATTTTCTGACTTTGTCTTTAGAACGCTGTATCTCATCACAGAATTATCTAAAATGAATAATATGTTGGATGTAGGAGCTTTGAATGGTTGTTACTTTATAGGAAAAAAATTTGTTCAATATATTATTAAAGTTGAAAAATTGAATTTTGTCTTCCGGGTCAGCTAGTAAACCATATAAATTGTTCCAGAGTGCTACACGAGTTGTCCACTGAAAATGAAGTTGAGTAGCGTTCTAGAGTTCACCACGATCGTCAACAAATGTCGACGAGGGGTTTCTCAGCGACCGAGGGGCCCAATTATCAAGCCTAATTGCGCGTTCATTGGCCACGCTTTAAACCCGCGTTAATTTCGCGGGACACCTTTCGACTTCTTTTTGCTTGAAGCGATCTACCACAGTTTCAGCAGCGACGCCAGTAAATCGGCGCACAATAAATAAAATATCTTCCTACGGTCCGTTATGGCGGATAAGCACGCGCGACGCGTTTAGTCCGTGGACGCGCCATTTCTTTCTCCACGTGCTACTTTCCCCACGTGGATCCACCGATTCGCGTTAATCCGCTCATCCCTCGAGCTTCTGTCCGAGGATTGCGCGTTAAATCGCGCGTTACGAGGAAGCATGACAAATCGGATTAAGATCTGGTGAACGGTCAGTTCATTTGAGACTGTAATTTGCCGTAAAATCGACCCGTTATGGCACCGCGTCGCGCGCTTCACGGATTAACGTATTGTCGAGGAGTGGATTGTTCAATGCCGCCGTAAATTTATTAAAGTCAGAAAATATTGTTGCGACTTGCTAAACGACTCGGCGAACTTCGGCCATTGGTAAATACCGCGTGGCAATATAATCGTTAAATTACACCATGTGTCTCCTTTTTTGCTTATTTAATTGTGAAACTCTTATGACGATGCTAATAATAAAAAGAAACATACGACAGAATTTATGCCGAAATATCGTACAATAAAGTCTGCTTTAAACAGTGGAAATAATGTTAATCAAAATCATATTAACATAAGGTTGTTTACAAATGTTATTTCATTCCCATGCCTATTTTTCGTTAGAGTACCTTGTTGATCAAAATTTAATATACTGCAGCTCAAATTAATTTCAATTTTTATACGATATATTTGTTAAATATTCAATAAGGAAACATTGGCAGATACCGCGAGACAATTTAATTGTTAAATTATGCCATGTGACTCCTTTTTTACTTATTTAATCGTGAAACTCTTATAACACTGGGATAATGTTTAATCGAACGAGGACGATGCTAATAATAAAAAAAACATACGGCAGAATCATATTAACATAAGGTTGTTTACAAATGTTATTTCATTCCCATGCCTATTTTTCGGTAGAGTATCTTGTTGATCAAAATTTAATATACTGCAGCTCAAATTAACACGTTGACGCCGGCGCGGATATTTATGTTTTTTTTCGTGCGGCGGCGCTTGAATTAGCGGTCCGTTCATCAACGTGTTAAGTATTTTATACTGAATGTTTGATTATATATTGTGTTAATTTCAATTTTTAAATGGAAGATTTGTTAAATTTTATATCATGAAAGTCTGCATCTCATTTTATAAAGAGTATATGTCCCAATGTACTTACATGTACTTTAAGCCTTGAAATAAGATACTGTTTAATTGAGTATCGTTTGAAGGATATATTGCATATTTTCAAAATTACGTATGCGATAAAATAAAATCGATTATTTACTGTTTACTATTTGCTATGCTACTTCATCCTGCCTTGTACATTCGATACCAGCGAAGGTAATCGGTAGCATTGTGCGTTATGTCTCCGAGACGTCCGGTGTGTCAGATAATTCTGGTAAATGGTGTAATGGCAGGAGATATTTGGGGAGGTGATTGCACAGCGAAATGAATCGTAAAACTTTATACATGGCTGGGTAATATAGTCTTTAGTTTCGTGTGTTATGAACGTAGTTATGTTGTAAACTCGTTCCCGGAGCAATAGCGTACGGAATGGTAGACTGGAATTGTTGCAGTTTGATTACGACGCGTGTATAAAGGTCCCTAAGGTGAAGGAAACCATAAAAGTGACGGGAGCGTATGGTTACGATAAAGACCAGAAGATTCACCCTGATCAATAAATTTGAAGTTCAAAGAAGATAAAGCCGACCTCTGACCCCGTATCGAGGGGTAGTTCAAACAAGAATTCATTTTCTTCTTATATGTGATTTCATACTTATATTTTATTCGTACTCTTTAAAAATTATATCATTAGTACTTTGAAGAAGCTTCATTTGCATAAAAGGTCACAAAGTGTCACGACTACAAAGTCAATAAAAGCTCACCTTTTTAAATTAACTTATATAGTACTGTAGTCGACGTTAAAACAAATTCAATGATCGAGCATATGTATAATGACTTTGAACTAATCTTAAACACAGAAATCTCTCTCTTGAAAAATGTTTCGAATAAAAATGTTCTCTCTTTAATTTCAGTATTGAGAAATAAATCGTAGTGATTACATTGTAACACGAAGTCAGCCATCTGCTAATATAATTTCCCACTAACCAGTGGTTTTTAACTTCTCATTGCTCCAGACCCTTAGAGAACCTGACATATTACTAGACTGCGGATCTCAACGCAAAATAAAAATGTTCTGCATCGATTGTGGGAAGTATAAAACAAATAAACATTGATTTCATCCCTCAATTACATTATTGCATTAAAGACAACACTACGATATTCGTAAACTTTTCCTGATATTTTACCGTTCCATATTTCACTTTCATAAATGTCTGCTTATTACACTCCTTAATTCGATATTCTGGTGATATTTTCGCCTGTCTCGTTTTTCAATAAAAATCCGAAATTCCAGAGACACGTGAATTTGCCTCGGCAACCCTCGCTGGAGGGTTAAAAAACCAGTTTGAAAAAAGTGACTATTTTGTGAAGCAGAAAGATAAATGCCAGCCGAACCACGGGAAACGAGAAAAAGAAGGAGAAATGGTTACCACCCACCAACAATCTCGCTGGGCATCGCGGCGATTCCCGTTTCGAGCAGAAAAGAGGTTTCGCATTCGGCGCAGCGAAAAAAGAGGGGGGGAGGCTCGCAGAAAAACAGCGGCAGCTGCATACACGAATGAAATATTCCAGCTAAATTTGTCCGTGGCGGTCGGCCATATTTTTCACCTGGCTTCACCCCCTTTCGCGGACAAGGAGCTGCGACAGGATAACAGAGCGACGCCGGACAGACGGATATTTACGTCACGAGAGCCGACGCGACGGACGAAGGTGGCCGCACGGAAGACACGTCTGCTAAAGTCTGCTTCAGTTTCGTGGCCGGTTGACTCACCTCCCGCACACCTTCTGACTCACTGCCTTATTTATACATCGTGGGATGGTCTAGCCAGTCGCAAACCAGAAATCGCCAGAGGATTAAATAGTCGAATTGAAGCCGAGCATTTGTCAAATCGGCATTTGTCAACAAACTAGTCGAAACGCGAATCGTCTATCCTTATCTGGAGAAAAGATACACGTGCTTGTTTGACACATTGAATTCTATGTTGCCCATTAGACCTGTATCATGATATGCCCCAATTTACAGTATTTTATCGATAAATGTCCCAAATGTCTGGCCGACAATTGTCCCAGAACTATCCCCACTCCTGTGGGGTGGGGTGTACTCCCTTTAGGGGTCAAGAATCTTGAGAGGCTTCGGCCACCGACAAGGATGACATCATACGCCTCGGGTATATCGGTGAGACCACACTAATCCAATGACAAAACTTCTTTATTTTTCATTACTTATTGATGGGACTTTGACCGACATATTCGTAGCATTTTTCTAATGAAAATGATACCAAATGTCATATAATTCCGATACTATTTACTTGTTTAATGAACGATGAAAGTTTGCTTCCCATACGCTGTCCTTCTTTGCGTCGAAAACTTTCATCATTCATTACGTAAGTAAATATGATTGGAATTATATCATGTTTGGTATCATTCTCATTAGAAAAATGTCACGAATATGTAGGTCGAGGTCCTATCGATAAGTTATGAAAAATAAAGAAGTTTTGTTATTGAATTAGTTATGTGTACAATTTTTTTCTACATTCAGCAAAAGGCAAAGAATAGCATCCCTGGTGGATAATTGATCCCTGAGCAGACCCGTGTTGTGGACAATTATCGGTAAAATATTATACTTACATATACAAATTTCTTAAAAATGAAACTAATTTATAAACAAAAGTATAATGTATTGTACATGAACTTGTACATAAATATTATATAATTAATAACTGCATAGTAATTGCATTCAGTACCACATTTAACCGAATTTAAGTTTTGTTTCAAGATAAAACAAACAAAAAGTCTGTTCTAACGATGTCTATAACAAATAAATTTTTATTAGTATTATTATAATAATAATAAAATGTTTGTAAAGTGAAGGTATAAATAAGAGAAACTAAATTGTACAACAGGTACCGGAGTGAGAAGCAACAGCAACCCCCGTTTCTATGTTCCGCGACTGATTCCGAATACGGGAGCCATAATTCAGTTTTCTGAGCACAGGTTCGTGACTTATCGCGCACCCTCCTGTTCTTCTGTTAAGTTTGATGGGAAAAGACTCGGTTACATTATGGGCGTCCGTGTAAACGCCGCTGGACGATGCCAACGACAAAATGGAACCCCTTTCCCCCGACACCAGTGATTTGCGTTATCTTGTTTCTACACTTAAATGCTCGACGATCAGTTTAGCCTCCGGTACAGAAGTCAGGAGAATTTCTACAGTTTCAAATTTCTTTCAGTGCTTGGGAATCAATCTTCAGTTTGTACATTATTGATTGCAGTAACTAAAATGCCTCCTTTAAAAAATTAAACACATGGAAGAGGAACAAATACATAGGCAAGCTTGCGTGAAGATGTTGTCGCATTAAAATCAACCCTCAAATGTGTATATGATATTTAGTCCCCTCAAAGTTTCAAATCCATTTACCAATCTCTCCTTCTTTCCACTCTCCTTATCAGCTAATTTCAGCCTATTTTAGTTTAATTTTCAGTGGGACCTACTATTGATTATGGTGAGTTGCGAACCACCTTTCAACCCACAAATGTCTGTGGTTCATTTTGACCCAGAGTTATAATAATAGGTAATAATTTAGTATTTTAGAGATAGATTCAAGATAAATATCTAGAGATAGATCAATTGTTCTTATACTTATCTTTCAAACCACTTTCTTTCATTGAGCTTCATATAAATAGCTAATAATTTAAAATTTAAGGAAAGGTTCGATTGTCCAATTAAACCCAAGAAAGTGGGTTGAAAAATACGTAAAGAAAACTTGATACACGAGTTGCAATATTTTTCTGTGACAGATCCCATTGCTAAAATTGCAGCTATGGCAATGACCCAGTGCAGCGGGGATTTTGATCACGGTGAGACCAATCGTAATTAGAATCGGTGGAAATAGCCAGCAGTTCGTGCGAACGAACTTGAGACCGCGGAAGAACGCCACCGGCATAAAGCGATCGTTTAACGGCCGTTGCAATTTGTCCCGTCGACAAAACACACGACTGGAATTCGTATTGTCTGCCCGTTAGATTATCCACCTACTTCGGCTCCTCCTCTCGAGCAGAATCTCGCCAGGAGCAAAATGAAAGAATACCGTGGACTTATAGATAAGGGTCCGGAATATTTATTTTCACTTGGGTCGAACCCTATCGCAACATCAAACATTAACTATTTGTATTCCACCCTTGCATCTCACTTGTTGAACGTTTTGGTGATTGTACAAAACTGTGTTTTCTACAAACTATATTTTTTATATATTTTATGTATGAAATAATTTCATTTTTGTAAGTATTTATAAGTATATTTATAAGTATATGTTTATAAGTACACACTGAAATTATGTATATATATATGTAATATATTTATAATACATTTATAATATATTATATATATATTTATTTTTTATAATTTATATAATTTATTTTTATAATATATATATATATATTTGTATAATACAATTTGTAATAATATAAATATAATTTATATAATTAAAAAACTAAAATATATACTAATCCCATAATAAGACTTGTCTATTTATTATGATTTTGTTGTGAAACTTGCATCGACATTTTCGTGACACTTCTCTGATTAAAACGACACCAAACACARCACAATTWAAATGATTTTCTCTTATTTAATTCGCGATATAATGGACCCTCGATTATCCAACCAAATCAGTGGAACAGTATTGTATTAAATCTTTTCAAAAAGAGAAACCTGTATATAGAATCACTGTTATAAGAGTACCACGTCATAGAAGGGCTGTCACAATCTAATTTGTAAAATGGTGAAATTGATTTGCAGAAGGTTGAATTTGGAGTGTATAAGAATTCTGTAAGTTTCCCACAATCCAGTAGACTCCGCAAACAGATCCACTCCAGAACAACAAGACCCGAGCAACAAAGGAAACAGGTCCCTGAGAAAACCAAAAACGTTAACAGCGAAAGAACAGTCGAGCGGGGAACAATCGACAGCGATAAAATACGATGGAGGGTTCGCGATAAAGTTGCAAAAGGGTCTGGGATCGTTGCCGAAAAGTTGGAGGACGGGGACCGGGTCGAGGAACACCGCCGACCTCGGCGACCTATCCTGAGAGCAGAGTCTTGTACGAAATTCGCGTTCGCTTTCCGTTCAACCGCGACCTTTCCCTTTCACTGTGCCCGTCTCGACTTATCCTCGGCCCTTCCCCCGCGAACGATCGCCCTTTTTGGGGATTCAGAAAGAGAGAGAGAGAGGGGGGAGGATCTTACGAGGGCCCGGGATCGATGGGGCCACGGCTGATCGAACGTTTGTCGGGCCGGACCGGGCCGAATGGAAATACCATTGTCAGAGGGAATCGACGGGACAATGTTTGAGAAATTCCCGTGGCCGCGCGAGAGATATTGCGAGAAGCGGTTGATCATTCTGTCTCTTCCCAGGCTAGGGATTTTTTTTCGGTCCTGCCTCTCCTCAAGGAGCGCTCCAGACAACTCCTGCGATCGCTTGTTCCCTTTTAATGGAGGAATTTCTTTGGACCCCGGGTTTGGCTTAGAATCATACCGCTGACCTGTTCCCGGTGAATTAAAGGGATGTTGCTGGCGATTTATGATGGATGGCTTCGACAAGGTGGAACGGGAGCATCGTGAGACTGCACCATTCAGCGGAACTGTTTGCGGGTGTTTAGGGGCGCAGTGTGGACGCGTAAAAAAATCGAACTTTTGTAGTTTTCAAATATATTGAACCTTGGAAATACTTGATCGAAATTTTGTGTTTAACCCTTCGATGTTGACGATGTTAATTTGCTTGTATAATCTAGAAATGATCTACACTTTTTATACTAATTTTATTATAATCTATATAAATATAAATTAAATGCTGTTCGTTGGTAAGCGCATCACTTGAGAAAGGCTGCACCGATTTAGCTAATTTTTTGAAAAAAATGTTCGTAATAGTCCGAACAAGGTTTTTAGGGAAAGAAAAATTGGAACAGTTGTCAGAAGAAATGGTAGTGCTTTTTTCTATGAGAGTTTTGTACGAACTCAAGACCATAACTCACGAATCACAAACAAATTTATTGAAAAGACAGGTCTGCCGAATCAGCTTGTAATGCTTAAAAACATATCTAATAATCTCACACAACACTACTTATGGATAAAATTGTTTAAAAATATGTACGCTACTTAATTACAAGATTCATTGAAATTGTTGAGAAATTAAAATACAATTCAATATTTCAGCAGAATATATAAGTACGAGATTTTAATGACCGAGTAAGAGAATTCATTTCGAAAGTATCATCATGACCATTGGTCACTAAATATAGAAGTAGTATCGTTGGTAGCATTGCCGCCCAAAATTTCTTTATAAAATAGCACTCAATTGAAATACTCAAAAATAACATCTTACTAATTAAATGAAAACGAGACTGTCCTTTCACTTCAATCAAACATCGCCTGGACAAAAAATGTTCGAATTCAATTCACACAACTATTGTCTAAACCTAAAAATTATTTCGATATATTTCTATCTTCGACAATATGATATGGGGATAATGCGCAATAAAAAGTCAGGATGTAAATTATCACGGAGAAAATAAATATTTGCGCGCATTTTAAATCTGCCGTTGATCTGTTGCCATTGTGCGTCTTGATCGGATAAGAAATCGTCCCGAAACCGGCAAAAAAGCTCGATCCTCTTATTTGGAGAAAGGAGAAAAGAGAGAAAGGTCGGAAGCGAGAAACATCTGGCAGTAATCAAGGAGCTGTATCTCCGAAACGTCGGCGAATCGCGAAAGGGTATACAAGTACGAAGAAGAAGGAGAAGAAGAGGTGAAAGAGGAGGAGGAAGAAGAGGTCGAAGAAACATCGCTGAATTGGATGGTAGCAAAAAACGTTGCAGCGACAGTCCAATGGTAGATGGAAATATGAGGCCAGTTTATTTATTTAGTGGAGGAAGAAAGTATACGCGCGTATAAAACTGAATTCGACTGAATAACTCTCTTATCGAAAAATAACTTTACAAAATCATTGACATTCGATTTTGTTCGATGATCTTGTTCTATCTTTTTGGTAAATTAACTAAACCTTTTTTTATGCAATTTTCCTATTTATCTATCAAAAAATATGTAATAAATATTTTATGCACATGATTTGTCTGTAATAAATAAGGTGCAGTGAATTTAATGAAAGTTGCAACTCATTAAAATATACAAATGAAGAAGGCTACATATTTCATTGAATATACAACCAAGAACAAAATGTCAAAGTTTTTAGTTGTTAAATATCAAAATTCAAGAATAATGCCCTGAGAGTTGTGCTAAAGCACATTTACACATATACACGTACGTAGATTGAATTTCATGATTCTACAATCATTTTACTCGAATAAATTTTAATCATTATAAAGAATAATTTTAAATGATCAACAGAGTGAATATATTTAAAGCTAAGGTAATTCAATATTGCAAACTTTTATTTCGGCTCTAGGTTAAAGGAAAGAAACTATCCAGATGTCCAAATTAAAAATATTTAAATTCAATCTCGCAAAATCTTATTTCGGTTCTAGCTCAGTAGATAGGAACTGTAAATTGTATTTGATGTCTGATAAATTCGAATAGTTGAACCAGAATTATTTTCATTCTTTAATTAGTTTCGTTCAATAGTTCACGGTAAACTGGCCGCGACTATTTTAATTCGTTTTTGCCGGTCTTTACGGTCTTTATTTTATGTGAGACGTAAAAGTTAACAATGTTTCGATATGATTGGACAGTCCTAATATCCTGTTGCACATGTAAAATCGGAATGGCTGAGATTCCTGGGAAAGAAGCCCGTGCGAACGGGCTACCGATCGAAGAATATTCAGAGGTGGATTGCATAATTCCTTTCATGCACGATCGACGATGCTATCGCCAGTTATTCCTGTCAAACAGAAGCGTGTATTCACGCGTGCATTAATACAGGCACGATGCAAGTTCTTGCGTGCCACTCGATGCAACCGAGTAAATTGCTTCTGGTCAGAAAACGGACGTCCTGCAGCGACCCTCGGCGGTTATGTTATGTTCTACGATTGACAGAGACTGAAAGAAATATCCTGTATAGTGTGTATTCTCCGTTGATACTATTCCATTGATTATCATCCCGTGGTCACTGTATGTCGATGCTTTCAACGAATCGTAGGAAGAATGCAATTTGTCAGCAGTATGTTCTGCAAGAAACTTTGCAATTTGTCTTCGAGGTAGGATTGAAAACGTTCTACAACTTCGTTCGTTCCGATGGGCATCCGATTACACGATCATCAATTATCTTTTACAAAACTGCATAACGGTACTTAATAATCCCACCATGGGTTTGCATAAAAGTTCGTTGTATTATGTACAACATAGTTATTGGCGAAGCTTTATTGGTATAAACTGTTACGTGAAATGTGCTTGTGATATTTAATCTAGAATAATGAAAATGTAACATCTTTCCTCCCTTTTTAAACATAATTGTGTTGAGGCAGTAAAGTTCTTAAAGAAAGGTTCACAAACTAGAAAATTAAACCATAAAAAGTAATTGAAATACATTGAAGTAAATATTAATTGATGTCAGAAATATTCTTCCTAATTTTCAGATCTCTCTAAATGCATTTTATTATGATCAGTCTGTGAATCTCTGTGTATGAAAGAAAATTTTGTAGATGTAATTCACAAAGATTGAAGTTGGACAACGATAATTTTGTTTTTTTAACACTACTTAAACTGTATATTTGAACGAATTTATTATATTTAGACTAAATATACGAGCAAAAACAATCCGCAGTCTGATTAAGACATAAAATTAATTTATACTGGATTTCGTCGTTGAAGATAAGCTAGGAAGAACAATTTAGAATGCCTTCAGCCCTCTCATATGCTTCTCAAAATATCTGCATAAAACAGACTAGGATCACAATTCACCCATTTTTATTTCACACGTTAAATCAACACATTATGTTTCATTTATAGCGTCAAATTTTAAGAAATACAAAAAGGATGAATAGATATAAATAAAAGGATGAATAATTTTAAAGTATGTGAAAATATTGCGTGGGTGAATTTTTACCTCGAGGAACATATGAGGGTTAAAACATTGTCATACTTGACAAAGCATTCCACGAATGTCTGATAGAGAAATTGGCAATATTTTGTTTTAACACTACTTAAACTGTATATTTGAACGAATTTATCATATTTAGACTAACTATACTAGCAAAAACAATCCGCAGTCTGATTAAGACATAAAATTAATTGATACTGGATTTCGTCGTTGAAGATAGGCTAGGAAGAACAATTTAGAATGGATTTAAAACATTGTCTTACTTGACAAAGCATTCCACGAATGTCTGATAGAGAAATTGGCAATATCTCGTTTAATTGCACAGCGGGGCGTCCACAGATTTTCCGAGATTGACCACGTAAGCGTATAAGCTGTAACGATCGGAATTTCGAGAACGGTATTTATATAGAGATTCAAGTTTTTGTTAATTAATAGTGTGACTGAGTAGAAGCCCCGTCCTGTCTCCTTTTACGACCGGAGGTAGATACGTGAGGTTCATGCATAATCACACGAAATGCTTCGACGCGTCGTCTATGGCGCTAAAACGAAACAGCCCGAAGAAGTTATTCTCGTCACGTAGAAGTGACGTCCACCTGCAAGTTTGATGAGTGCCGAAAACCGGAGATCAGCCCCCTTGCCGTCGGATGGTCTCGTTAATTAACTTGATTTATACGAATTCGTCTTGATTCGGCCCTGTTTTTCATTGTACGCCGGCTGTCCCTTTGGTCAACATTCTCATTACTAATTGTAGACAACGTCGAGATTGGTCGGAACCCAAAATACGTAAAAGGTTTAAGCGGACTGCGGGTTTAAGTGTTTACATTACGGGAAACGTTATTGTCATCTTATAGAAATTATTAAACGTGGAAATACATTGTTCTCGCATTTCTTGAAATTTTTATAGAGATCCACAATCTAGCAACAACATTAGAATTAAAATAAAGTTCAACAGATTTTCCTTCTTTATCTGGGAAATACTGAATATTGAAGTAACAAGTTTACATCGTTCCCGAATTTTAAAAATTATTTTTCGTATCACGAGATTTGTTTTTATCGAATACAGTTAATTTTTTATGTTGAAATAACTAAATAATTTAACTTTAATGGGTTTCCTACTTGAATTGTACAAGGGAAGATTTAAATTGAATAGTTTAAAGTATTTCTCAATTACAATTGAGCAATTACAATAGGAAATTAATAATTCACGTGCTAGAAGTGATTCTATGAAATCATTGGAGAGCGCGCGCGCGCAGTACTAAAACTCCTTCATAAAAATATGCGAACAAGTTTGTAATTCATTGTAGTTTCTCTGTGCAGAATTTCATTAAGACAGTATATAGTAAAATGTATGAAATATTGAAATTACAATAGGAAATTAATAATTTACATTCTAGAAGTGATTCTATAAAATCATTGCAGAGCAGTACTAAAACCACTGCATAAAAATATGCGAACAAGATTGTAATTCATTGTAGTTTCTCTGAGCAGAATTTCATTAAGACAGTATATAGTGAAATGTATGAAATATTGAAATTACAATAGGAAATTAATAATTCAAGTTCTAGAAATGATTCTATGAAATCATTGCAGAGCAGTACTAAAACCCCTTCATAAAAATATGCGAACAAGTTTGTAATTCATTGTAGTTTCTCTGAGCAGAATTTCATTAAGATAGATATGATTTAAAAATTTAAAAGATGAATTGCTTCTTCCCGGACTGAAATATCCACGGCAAAGACAGTGCAAGCTTTCTGCCAGAGCAAAGGGAGTCTCCGGGGTTGAAAAAGCCGCGAGAGAAAGAAACAGAAAGAACAAGCGTAAAATTGTCCTTGTGAAAATTCAGAAGTTTCCAGGGCCGCCGCCGAGGAAATAGCTTCCCTTACTTGCGCGACCGGTAATTACTTATCTTTAATTCGTGTATCACGCCGAGCCGGTGCCGCGCCGACTGGAGAAAGCGAGAAAGAGTGATCGTGGAAAAACCTGCGTGGCATTTATCGTGGAACGTGCGCTCGCATTCTGGAGTAAGTAGATAATTCCCGCATAATTCCGTGGCCAGGCGGATGAGAATGTCGTGGCGACGTTTCGTTATGTGAAAATTACGCGGGCACGGGAACGATAATTGTCACTAATACGTCCCTCACATAGGAAATGGCCAGCTCTTATTTATAGGAGCCCCGTTTGGCTCCGAGATGACCCAGCGCGCCGATTTCCCCGCCGAGTACTGGTCGGACTAACTGCTGTTGAAGAAGCTGTAGAACCGCATAAATTCGCAGATAGTTTGCGGTTAAATCATCCGAGCCAATCAGCACCAAACTCGTTCCAATGAATGCTTCTCCGAATACTCTGTGGGAATTACTGGGAGGTATTTCTAAATTATGTTGCTTACTGAACGACATTTAATATGTGGGTCTCGTGAAAATCACCGACATCAATTTCCTCGACACGGTTTTCACCGACTCCAGATTTGAACAACAATAACTTTGGCAGACAACGATTTTAGATTCGTTAGCGGTCAAATTCGTTGTCGGTCAAATCTGGAGTCGTTTAAATCTGGAGTCGGTTAAATCTGGAGTCGGTCAAATCTGGAGTCGGTCAAATCTGGAGTCGGCCAAATCTGGAGTCGGCCAAATCTGGAGTCGGTCAAATCTGGATCAGTCAAATCCTGAGCCGTCAACTCTGGAGTCGGTCAAATTCTGAGCGGTCAAATCTGGAGTCGGTCAAATACTGAGTCGATCAAATCTGGAGTCGGTCAAATCCTGATGCGTCAAGTCTGGAGTCGGTAAAATACTGAGTCGATCAAATCTGGAGTCGGTCAAATCCTGAGCCGTCAAGTCTAGAGTCGGTCAAATCCTGAGCCGTCAAGTCTGGAGTCGGTCAAATCCTGAGCCGTCAAGTCTGGAGTCGGTCAAATACTGAGCAGTCAAATCTGGAGTCAGTCAAATCCTGAGTCGATCAAATGTGGAGTCGATGAAATCCTGAACTGTCAAATCTGAAGTCGATGAAATCTGGAGTCGATCAAAGGAAATTAATAGCATACATATTTATTAGACTCTGTTCAGAATCTTCATCACCATTCTGACACGACATTGCAGGGCAAGGGGTTAATGGAAGAATTCAATAAAAATTGATTAATTTTCAGTGAATCAATTCATAAAAATCTACAAACTAATTACAATGTAATAGATATAAAATTACTGAAGCATGAAGCACAGTGATTCTCTTACATAAACGACTACGTATCTAAAATCTTGAACATTTCTCTAAAGTTTAGCGAAAACTGAAATGAATGTGGAAGAAATTCTTTCTACATATAATAAAAACAACTCGCACTCATGTAAATTCTACCCACTCATGTAAAGTTTACCCATTTTTTAAACTTGATGACTTGTTTGAAACATAACTTTCTGATTTCAGTATACGAAGGTTAATAAATGTTAGATTAGTGGTTCCAACCGACTGTGTCGCAAACCCGCATTTTCTGAGTTTCAGAGAGATGTCTACGGCGCGACCGCAACAGAAAAGTGTGTAATGCACGTTCAAACTCTCCGCGAAAGCAACAAAGTAACCATAAAGGCGCATCCAATTATAAACCACTAAACAAACAGCGTAGAACCGTCGGCGGTGGGCTGTTGCGGTCGAAAAATCGCAGTCGGCTCCGAGACTTGCTCTTTTTTCTTTTCCCGTTCAATCTTCCCGGGCGGCACACCGCAGCCGCGCGTGATCCGCATGCACATATGCGTGCGGAATAGATCTAGCCGTGCGTGTACGCACGCGGTCAAGTGCAACGCACGTAAAGATAACGGCGGCTATGGATCATAGAAGCCGGCGGCTGCATCCCAAGGGGAGAAAAAGGGCCCGAGCCCTTCGAGAAGGGCATAGATCTTCGGGCTAGATTAATATCGGGACCACACTCGAGACGTAAAATTGCGAGACGTGTCGACGAACGAGAACGACCAAAATAAGTGATAGTCGGCCACGAAAGAATCTAACAGTGAACTATAAAGAGAATGCGGATATTTACGTAAAATAAACATTTTCTGCATTAATTTTAAAGAACACAGACCAAGGAGAAAATCCTTTCCTTCTTTAACAAGTGTACTGCATTAAAATTAATACATTGTCGTTTCTAAATTCACTTCGCATCTAATCTTTTTTAAATTGGACTTACCCGTTTTTTTTTTTGTTATAAATACGTAAAATCCGTAGTCTAAGTATTTTATCATACGTCTTCGTGTGACTATAAACTGTTTTGTTATTATTGGTAGACATCCTCACGTAATTATAGATAATATTATGAGTGTATAGACTCCGGATTTTATACATTTATGGTAAAAATGAGTAGGTGTAATTTAGGAGTATTAATATGCTATTTTGAATCTACTGAAATTATTAATGAAAAATATAAATTTATATCTAGCTCTTGGGGATTGCAATCGATGCATAAACTTTTTATTTTGTGAAGTTGAAGTTCTGTAAGTTGAAGAAGCTAATAAGTTATTCTGTTGAAGAAGCTAATAAGTTATAAGTATTAAACTGTAAATCTTTATACAACTATGGACTATATCATGATGCAAGAAAGTTCGCAAAAATTGAAGGATTTATTTTATTACTACGAGGAATACGATCTTTGTGTAGTTATAGGATTATGATTATTGTGTCAGAAATTTTTTGTTATTTATTAAAATTGAAAAATTGATTGTATTTCATTATTTAGTACTAGTACTAATTTTGTATAATTATTCAACAAGTTTATTTCATTGGGTTTTTGAAAAATATGAAATGCAGTTCGTTAAGAGATCCATGAATAATGCTGATGAATCTTTAATACTATCCATAAATGTTAAAATTTAAAATTTTACGTTTTTAGCAGGGATTAAGGACGAATAAAAGCTTTATCAATGATATGAACAGCAAAGTAACCAAAATAGTAACCAAACGTAGCAACGGAAACATAGAACGTTTGTTTTCGATTCCTGAAATAGAAGACACGCTCTTCTGAGAACATGCGTCTGTAATTTCTCACAAACCCCTTCATCTATCCGTAACGACTGCTTTTGTATCTTCATAAATACCTTTTGATGATGTCAAAAAGGAATATTAAAAGAATCGTCGTGGACAACATGGCTTTGGACTAATAGTCAACTTATGTAACTTTATCAAATGCAAAATTGTTATTTTATCCAATAAAAAATTGGTAATTGTCCAATATAAACAAAATTTCATCGACCTATTTCATTTTTAATCTTTTGTATGGCTATTCTAAAATTTTGTGTCTTTATATCAGGTCGTTAATAAAAGAAATTAAGTTTCATACTTAATGACTTGATATAAATAATTTAAGTAGGAAAAATATGATATACAAATGTGTATTATTCTTATTATATAAAGTTATAAACCATCAGAATTGTTTCTACCCTTCGTTTCTTTAAATTTCTATTTTATGGTCAACACAAAATTATGGACTGAATTATACCCAGTAAAATTACTGGCGACGATATACGAATGTAAATATTGTTATATAATTTTATAGTATTAGTATTACATAATAATAAATGTACTCACCAAGATAGGCCCTCCATCTACTAGAGAAGCTGAAACCGTAGCACCGAACCACTGAAGTGTTTTATTGTCGATCTGACTTAAATTGTTCGACACGCTTGGACTCCTCACAAAATTATTTCCTGCAATTAAAAAAACATTGTGTTATGTAGGCGCACTTATTAAAATTGATAAGTGTAACATAAAAATACACCGACATATTATATTTCTAAATCCAGTTCAGACGTTTCAGTGGCTGGTTCCAGACATAATTGTAAAAAAAAGATTGGAACCATGTCTTCGAAAATAATCGTTCATCAACTATACAATTTTACAGGAACGGAAATAGAACAGAATAAAATTCACAAAACCGAACATAACTATATAAAATTGAATTATATCAAACATTACATAATATTCTTTTTATATTGAAAGGTAAAAATTTTAATTGAACTCGTGTATAAAGTAGCATAATTAATATGCGTTCACGGTTAGTGACATTTGAAACATATCATTTTGGCCTCACTGAAATTATTTAAAAAAAGATGTTTCAGAATCAGTAAAAATAATATTTTATTTTGAACGAAGATCAGCACAAATTCCACTCTTTGTTTGGCTATTTAATAATTTCTTCGTATTCAGAAAAATTACTATCTGAAATTGTGCAGCCTATGCCATAGTCTGCACGCACTGGTGTATCGAAAAACGAATTGTACAATTGTTATATAACACGGTGATACAAGAACAATTCCCAGTAAATGACGGTTACAATGCGTCATCCAGGTATACCTTTAAAAAGCAAGCGTAGCGCAGGTGTCACCGCAGAGAATTCTCAGCGAGTGCACCCTGCAGTTTTCTTCGGCGATTTTCCGAACGGAATGAACCCGTTAGCCGTATCGGTGAAGCGTAGCCCTTAAAGGGAAGTTGTCCTTCGCATCCCACCCCTAATACGCGAATGCTGTTAAAGGCAACGCTCCGATGAGTGTCTCATTCACGACAGCATTATGACGAACACTTTGGAAGCTTCTCAACATTATTAGCAAAATATCTTCAATTCACAAGGTTCACACTTAATCAATTAACAAGCAAAGTCCCACTTGCTGAAAATATTTTTCATTTAGTCAAACGTTCTTCTATGATATAAAAATACAAAGTGACCATGACACTGAGAATGTTTACTCGAATTTGTACTTTTTTTCTTCGATTATTTTAATTTTAAGCTTTAGCAATTTGTATAATTGCACACACGGAAATGTACGAATTATCTTTCAAGCAATGCAATCTTTTGAGTTTCAGTTATTTTGTAGTGTATTAAGGGTAGATAGGAATCTGGACTACTGTGGTCAGATTGAAAATACTGATAGTTATTTAATGTGTTCTACTGTATGTATTCGATTTTTAATATATTAATTGGCTGCATTCTTAAAGCTCATCTGGAAAGCTCAGTTAAGGGCTTTTTAGTATCAGTACAACGTCGTTGATATATTATTCAATCAATACTAAGCAAAATCAAAGAAGAATGAGGTGAGACAAGAAAAATGTAATTCACGAAAAATAAAATTGTATTTACAATGTAACCATCCTGTGAAATTAAAATACCAAGTAACGAGAATTGAGAATTGGTTGAAATAAAAACTGGTACAGATTATGAGTTGTGTTTATCAATGGGAAAGTGATTTATGTTCATCTTGTACATTCTTGTAAAATTAGACTACCAATCGAGAAAATGGAGAATCGATTTCCCTAAAATTACACCTTTCCGCGCATCGAAGTCTCCTCGCACGACTGCTCGCCAACTCGATAAATCGATTTCCAATAAAGTTTCGATTGTAAATAGCCGATCGTTCGAGGTCAAAAGTCATCGAGTTTATCGCGGCCTAATTATTTCGCCGATTATTACCGTGCTCATTAAAGGGATGTCAATTAGCCGGTCTCGTGATCGAACGAGCGTTCGTCTGACCTTCCCCGAAGATCCTCAGGTGGCATTCTGCAAGAAATGCCGAACGTTCGGCGGGGCAGGGCCGCCGGTAGAACGACCTTACGGTTTTCTGTATTAGGTAGAGCCGACTTCTTGCTCGTACACGGTTCCCGGTATCTCGAGACGGCCCACCGCGCCACTCTGACACTCTCCATGGGGTGTACCTGGAGGAGTTCCTCAAGACGTCTCTTCGGTCGAGTACCCGAAGAAGTGAGTGACCTCCGAGACCTGTACGAGATCCCGAGCCTCTTCCTCGTACGCAAACGGAATCAAAGATAGAAGGAATGGTCTGAGGAGTGCTTGGCAGCTGAACGCATTGCTGGATCTATCGATCCGGGGCTCGGAATCCACTCGATCCTGCATCGACTGCCTCAAAGGCTTATTCCAACTTCTAACTTCCAACGAATCCATTTTTTTCCTTCTTCCCTTCTCCGAGCCCTTTGTGTAGCTGGAATTGCGCTATCAAAAATCACTCAGGACAGAATTAGAAACAGGATCATTATTATTATTTACCACGCTTATATTAGCTTGTCGAATTGTCGTTGTCGTTGTTGTATGCGTCAAATCTTGAAATCGAATTTTAAAACTCTTCCCGATGAGCTAGAGACTTGAAATTTTCAACATAGTTCAGAACTGGATGACAATGCAATATTCAAACAACATCTTTTCAAAAGACTGTGCGTTTAGGATTTAAACAATATTCGACCTTCGGTAGTACGTCATCGCGTACAGCGATCCCTACTCCGCAGGATCCCTACTCCGCAGGATCCCTACTCCGCAGGATCCCTACTCCGCACGATCCCCACTCCGCGCGCTCCCTACTCCACAACGCGTTCCCACTCCGAGTCCGATCCCGTCACTTTGATAGACTTTTTCCGAGTTCACAGTAATGAATTTGCAAATTGATGATCGTAAAAAATACATCTAAAAATTCCTCTCATTCCTTGAAATTCTCAACAGACTCAAAGAGGGTTATTCCAACTTCTTCCCTTCTTCGCTTTTTGAGATGTTTTATCTCAAATGATATAAAAGAAGGATAAATCCTTCTGAGGTTGTTTTTGAATGTATATATCTTCTTGAAGATCTAGTTGAAGAATCGAGGTGTTGAGAAAAATGTCAAATCTAACGGACATTACAAAATAGTCCTGAAAACTCCTCTGGTAGAAGACAATTGCTTAGCCAATACAGCACAGCTGTGTATCCCTATTTAATAACCATTTATAATCTAAATATGTTCAAAATGTTGCATCTATGAACATGAAACGAATACTAATTGTACATGAATTAAGAAACAGATACCTATAATAATGTTCTAAGATAAATGAATCAATTATAATATAAGTGTATGAAAAATTTGTCTAATTCAATTATAAGAGATTTGAATAAAAATTTATTTTCTCATTAAGTAATTCCAATAAGTGGTAAAAAGTGGTTTGGCATGATAGATGAGACAAATTGATATCCACTTAATTAGCAGGAAAACACGAAGTTGTTGTTTTATTAGCAACGGGAGAAAGAAAATTTCGAACAAGAAATAATTCGGTAAAAGTCGCTTGTAAAATGGCAGGCCATCAGCTCGCGGGAAAGCCGCGAAAGTAATGAATGGCCAAGACTATCGAATGCGACTGTAATTGGATAAGATCGAGACAAGATCGAGCATTCGACCAGGCTAATTATCGATCAAAGCGAAGTGTCCGGACGAGCAGCGTTGACTAAGGAAGAGAGCCGACTAATTGGACGTAGCGTGGGGCATGATCTTGTGTATGTTTGTCGGTGAAAACGTTTCTCTATCAACCGAGAGGAGGCTTCCACTGACAAACTCTCCTCGGCGTTAATAGGGACAAGGGAACAGGAGCACCCTCGCGCGAAATAACAGGAAGGGCCACGGCATTCTTCTTGACTGACAAGTCGCTGCCAGACGCTTTGTCATCTCGCAACGGTTAATTAAACGACGCGAACTTTTCATAATTGACCGGGACTTTCACAGGAAATTAATTTCAATTTATATTCCGAATGCATTAAAGCATAACTAAGTAGACGCGAGGAATTCTCTACGGGAATATTGAGTACCTCGCAGTTGATCTAAACGTTAATCTTGTAACAAGCTTGGTGTGCAAATTGAATCCCAGTGGAGGACATTAATATCGCCCGGAAATGAAGATTGATTCAGTTTTGTAAACGTATAGATAATTGTAGCTCCTATTCAGGTGTCTTTTGCGTTATACCTCCGGGAACGATGTCTGTATACTGTTCAGACTCTGAGGAATATTGCAAAAATAATAAATTCAGTATAAAACTTCAATAGAAAATATGCAATTCTTTAAACATCAATTTTGCAATCAACAATTCTGAAATAATCCTCTGTCGTGTCTGCTATTAGGTAGAATGTTCATAATTTTTTTCTTTTTTAATCTTTATGCAGAATAAAAATATTTTTTATCGATTGTGAAAAGAGGGGGTTTGATGAAAATTGATTTCACCCCTTAATAATTTTGATATGTTGAAAACAATGTAACAACAGTCTCTGATTTTTATAATCTTTTACTATTTCATATTTTACCTAGTCGATTTCTTCATAAATGCATAAAAATTCGCAGTCTATTTATTAACCAAGGTTATATCGTTAGGGGTGATACACTTTTAACTCTGAATTGGTATCCCGTTTGTTTAGACTGTAATGTGTTGCGCTGGGGTCTAAAAATTCTAATAAGAATATATATTTCAATATTTAACTTAAGAATTCCTTAATTTCTAACTTACCGGAAGCCTATTAACAGGATTTTCGATAATTATGTTGTACCAAAAGAAAGCATAGAAATTTTCTTTTATATTGCAATCTTAAATGTGGAACTACTATATGACGTTATTGAAGATGACTTGTTAGTTCACAATGAAAATTATTGTTGCTATCGAAGGTTCCGTTAGAAAGTTTTAGTCAGTATCATAGATTTTTCAAAATTATTCAATAATCACCGGTCGGTAATGCGTTATGAAATAAATGAGACTCTAAAGAAATATAACGAACGAACAATTAATGAATCAATGCTACTTATTTGAAACAGTAATATATCCTTTGACACTGCAATACAAAAGTACAAATCATTTTTATAAAAGTTATTAAAGATCAATAAAATCGTACGTATCCGCTAACGAGATAAATAAATAAACTGAACAAACTCATGTGTGCTGTATCATCCACATCAAAGAAATTGAAGATTGTTTCCAGTCTTCAATAATTTTAATAAGTTATAAATCGGCGACAACAACAACAGAGTTTCTCTCAACAAGCCCGACGCCAAGGTAATAATCAAGCTCGGTGAAAAATGGCGAATAACGAACCTCCTTACCGTCTTAATCAACATTTTATCTCGATCTGACAGTTTCCATCGATCCAGCACGCTCCAGCCGAGATAACGTGAAATCGGCTCTGGTGATTTCCTGCCGATTGGTTCCCTCTCTCTCTCTCTCTCAATTACTTTCTTGCGAGCAAATTACGGGTCCAGAATCGTGTCCGATCGTTCAGAGATACGGCCGTTACGAGGTGTGTAAGCACATCTAATTCGTGCCGGCATGATTCCACTAATTTGCATCGCGCGTTCCCGAGCGGAAGATCGTATCGCCGACGCGCGTGATTATTAATTTGAATGGCTGTCTGCGCGGAAATTCATGCACGGATCGTGACTTCGTCCGTTCGCTTCGCTTTATCGCTTGTTTGCTTGAGATGAAGTCATTACAGCTCCTTTTGGACCGCTCTCTCTCCTTTCGATTTCAATATTTTAGGCAGATGACAGAGAAATTAATGTGTCATTGTTCCGAACGAAGCGTGTTTTCTTTTTCTTTAATCTCCGGTTACTCGCACTTTCTACGTAACTGGATGTACTAAAATTTATAGCGACTCCGACATGAATATATTTTTATTCAAGAAAATTACTTTAATGCAAATTATGTTGCTCCTTCATTTCAGAAGATAAACTTATTCGAAGAATAATGCCACAGAATCTCGTATTACGCGATTAAGAAATTGTTTAAGAAAACTGTATACATATAGGGTGACCGTTGAATCAATTTAATTTTCAATAATTCCAAGAGACAGCAGTATAAGTGTTAATTCATTAGACAAGTCAGTGTGTATTTTATGTTGTAATAGATGTACAGATTTTTTAAACAATTCTTTTATCGTACTACTTTTCAATTTTAATTAATCTTGAAAATGATGGATACAAAGATCGAAAAGTCGAGTATTTAACTGGGTAATTTGGAAAATTACTTTATAAAGTAACAAACGATCGAACTTTGCGCCGAAAATATTAACCATTCTAGATTAACAACAAATACGATCGATATACAGTATTTTATTCATAAATGTCCTAAATGTCTGACCTGTAAATGTCCCAGATCTATCCCCACTACTGCGGGGTGTACCCCTTTGAAGGGTCGTGAAGCTTGAGAAGGCCTCTGTCGCCGAGAAATATCACCACGCGGCTCGGATGTATCGGTGAGCTCGCCTAATCAGAATATACAAGTTCTCTATTTTTCATTATTTTTTAAGGGACTTCGATGACCATATTTTTGGAATTTTTATAATAAAAATCATACCAAATATGATATAATTCCGATGATATTTACTTGTGTAATAGACAATTAAAGTTCGGGAGCAACTCTCTGCGTCTCTTTCTTTCACATACGCTATCCTTCCTCGCGCCCGAAACGTTAATTGTCTATTACACAAGTAAATATCATCGGAATTATATCATATTTGGTATGACTTTAATTAGGAAAATGCCACAAACATGGTCATCGAAACTCCATCAAAAAATAATGAAAAATAGAGAAGTTGGCAAAAAGTCAAAAAATACCGTCCCTGGCGCATAAATGTCCCTCGGTATACCCGTGCTGGGGACTTTATATGGATAAAATACTGTATTTAACAATCAAGCGATTGTTTACGGATGAAGATTTTGAGGTGGAGAGTCTCTTTCAACAATCCTAATGATATTGATTATAATGAAAAGAATAAATGTTGAAAAGATGGGCAAATATGTGTGAGCGAATTAGGGCTGGTGCGAGATGATTAACGTGTTAGAAGGTGAACAATCGCGGGAGGGAAAGTATTCGAAATCGATATAAGCTGGAGATGCAAAGCCTTGAAGGATGGAAGGGACATCGGCAAAAGGTGGGTAGAATGGCGCCGAGAATAGAACGTTCTATAACCAGTCAGTCGGTTACTCCGCAGTGCCTGAGATTACGAAGCTCTTCAGGGGCTCGGACAGCAGCGGGTGGAAAGACAGAATGTAGGTCAGCGACTGCTAGCAGCCTGAGGAGCACGAGATACGAGCCCTCGTTAGCAACACTGTGTTGAGGTACCTTTCAAAGACCGTGGCAAGTGCTACTGTACAGGAGGAAGAAGAAACCGGAAAACGGATATCGGATTGACACCGGCCTGACTGGAGTTAATTCGCTCTTGTTTCTCGATTACCATTTCACGATAGACTTTCTCTGAGCTCACTGTAGTGAGTTTGCAAACTGATAATCGTTTCAGCAGTGACTTCTATGTGTTACCTTATAGAATAAATAAAATTGATTTTGTAATTGTAGATGTTGTACTTATTATTTTTATCAGTCACTTTGATAGACTTTCTCTGAGTTCAAAGTAATGGATTTGCAAATTGATGATATTTCAGCAGTGACTTCCATATGTTACCACATAGAATAAATAAAATTGAATTTGTAATTGTAGATGTTGTACTTATTATTTTTATCAGTCACTTTAATAGACCTTCTCCGAGTTCAAAGTAGTGGATTTGCAAACTGATGATCATTTCAGCAGTGACTTCTATGTGTTACCTCATAGAATAAATAAAATTCAATTTGTAACATACATGTTGTACTTATTATTTTTATCAGTCACTTTGATAGACTTCCTCTGAGTTCAAAGTAGTGGATTTGCAAACTGATAATCGTGAAAAATACATCTAAAAATTCCTCTCACTTAATATTACTTAAATTGAGCATATGTAGCAGAAACGTTGTTTAAATTTGTTTTAAGTGAAACATCTTGTAAATTGAAATATGATTATAGTTCAATTCAATTACCAATATTATCGAAAATGTTCGTTTCTAAAACCTTCAACAAGCCCTTTAATATCCAAATTAATATCAAAATAAAATCCATATGTATCACTGGAATAAAAATATCCAAATGGTTCTTCTTCGTAAATCTATAGAAATTCTCACCTTTCGTGTCGAAGGGGATGGCGTAGCAGGTATTGTCGGCAGCAATGTCGCATTTGTAAACCCGACCGCCTCTATAAACGCCACCTTGTTCGGATTCGGCCGTCGGTGCACCCACGATCGCCCTGAAAAAGGAAACGTTGGTATGACACACGTTGTACAAAAACAGCGAAGCACATATACACACACACGCATTATTCTCGCAATTGGAAAATCGATGATGAAAATAGAGGTGACTAATACGGAAGATTCGCGAAAGAAGCGAATTGCATAATCCATCTGGTGTTACCAGGTCATCGTTCGATATTCATTATCGAATCGTTAAGGAAAGACGATGATGCGAACGTATTTCCGAGATCGAGGTCAGTGGTCACGAGCTATTTTGAACAGTGGCGCAAGACAGTAACTGATCCGATCAACCGACGAGTTATTAAACCAGGTAACACAGTTGCCACCGCAATTTTTTATTAGCTCGTTGATGCACAGAACGCGAGGATATCGAATTGTTGACGTTAGTTATACTGTCACCTGCTTGTTCACGAAAGTAATATCTCTGCTGGTTTTTCGGTTTTACGCATACATTCTTTTCTCAGCTGGAACATTTCTTCAGGTTAATATTAATTAAATTAAAAAAAACTTTTTAAAAACCACGTTTGAACTTTTTAAAAATATTATTTTCTCCTTTTTAGTGCATTCTAATATAAGCGTGGTTTTTAAAGGTTTTTTTATTTTCTACTTTTTAGTCATTACTACCGAGCGTATTTAGTAAGGCCCGTTTACTGAGCAGAACCGCCGGTCCTTGTCGCCTCTCCCCCCCCCCTGATCTAATCCAAACCAACCCAGTAAGTAAACCGAGCTCCTTCGGTGCGAAGTGGGCCAGTGGAGTGGGGTCAGAGTCGGAGTGGGAACGCGTAGTGGAGTAGGGAGCGCGCAGAGTGGGGATCGCTGCACGCGATGACGAAGGGGAATATTTAAAAATATTGTTTAAATACTAAACGCACAGTCTTTTAAACAAATATTTTTTGAATATTGCATTGTCATCCAGTTCTGAGCTATGTTGTAATTTTCAAGTCTCTAGCTCCGGGAAGTGGTTTAAAATTCTATTTCAAGATTGGACGCATACAACAACAACGGCAACAACAACGACAACAATAACAACTCGGCAAGTTAATATAAACGTGGTAAAATATTACTAATTTTGTAAAAACTTTGTAAATTTCTTCCACCTATTTTCTAGAAAGATTTCTTCGTTTAGGTCTCGGTTTAATGTTTCATAATGTCCATAAACATGAAAACATATTTATTGAAATTCAGCATAAACATTGACTAACCAGTTATATGCCTAATTGAATTCTAACTCAAGATATTTTCGAAAATATCTATGTTAATTATGGTTATAATCAAAACCTGTAAATATGAAAACTGAGGTAAGCGCGTGTGTCTGTCAGTCAGCGTGTAGTTGGTAAACCTTATCCATAATTATGTTATCTACATCGTTAGTTAGACCACCGCTTAATTAAGAATCTAAAAATACCGGTAGCGTAATGAGAGCTGAACACGCTCAATTATTTTAACGACCACCGTCTTGGATATTGTCCATTGTGCGATTTATCGTTCGTTTTGTTTCTTGAACGAAAGCGTTGTATCGTTTGATGTTTTTCAAATATACACACGTAAGTGGAGAACAATTATAACAGCTTCTTTAAAGTTCTTTAGCGACAGTACACTTCAAATGAATCATTTTAACAGAAAATTAACAGAAACTGACTAATAATTACTTAATTTGTAAATTTCAAAATCAATTTTACGTATAACGTTAATGTTACGAGTTTTATTTATAAGCGAATACAAAATGTAAATGTATTTTCTTCTAAATCAATATTGGAATTTTTATTTTCTGATATGCATTAATCAACGATTAAAATGAAATATAAATACTGTTATGTTATAGTTAAAAAATGACACGGGGAATGACCCAATATATTAAGTTTATAGTTTTTATACCTTTTACCAGCTACTACTATAATAATAATAATAACAATTCTATATATTCAATGAACTACCATCTAATTAACTAACACTAGGAATATTAAATCTTTTCGATCTCTTCTTTCGCAAGTATTGAAATTATAATTGTCATGAGAAATTATAATAATAATAAAAATAAAGTGATAAAAATTGTGAACGAAAGTATTTGCTACGTTCTTCCAATAAATTAAGAGAAGCCCCCTAAATCGCGATTGGCGTAGGTGTGTTCAGTCCGTAACAGAATTGCTAGGTGAGGTAATCGATCATATAATCATCGTACAAGAGTGAGCTCTACTGGTTGCACCTTGAAATCATTCGAAGCCTACAGTGCGATTAGTTCATACTGCCTATATTCAAATTAGATGTACATATCGTGACGAAACGGAAGGACAGAGAAAACCGTACGGTTCTATTTTTCATAGATGATTAGATCTATTAACAAACAGATATGTAAACGACCGGCCAGGTACGATACTCTAGTACCATGGGATTTCTAAACCTCGACCTTGCGCTTACCTTCTCGTTTACCTTGAACTTTACTGAATGAAAGCTCTTCCCTGAACGAATACTTGAATGACAATGGCATCTGTGTAATAACACTCGTACTCGCCATCTGAATTAGAATGGGCACCGCTGAGAATGTTTTAAGAGGTGTAGTGCAAAGTCAAATATTCAAACTTATAAAAAATATTCGACTGTGGAATTTAATGCAAAATAAAAGTTTTCTCAATTGTAAGAAATAAAAATTGAGTAGAAATGTATTTCTTTCTTTTACAATTTCAATAGTACAACATTATTTTTAAATTACTCACAGTTTTTACTGTTTCGCATTTCATTTACTCATTTTTTTGTCACGAATGCATAAAATCTGCAGTCTGATAATTACATAGTTGAACGAAAATTAAATTTGTAAAATGATAGTAATATTATTTGCGAAATAACTTCCACACATTAACCGTGGAATTAATGCGACTTGAAGTCCCATACACAATAAATCATTCTTCGCTTCAATCAGAAACAATCAATTAATTCAATTGACTTCGAACAATGACGACAGTTTCATTCGAATAAAAATAATATCTTATGTGCAGTCATGTTTCCAAACAACTCAGCGTTCGATTGATAATTTTAAATAGACTATTTGAAAGTAAACAAGAATACTCGTGTAACAAACAAAGAAAAATATTCGAAAGTTGATACAGAGTAAAAAAGCTTGTTAGAATTTAGGGAAGTTAAATTTAGAAAATTCTCCAATATGTAATTCATATGTATATAAAAAATGTAAAGCATATTTAATTGTTCTTTTTTAATAGTTCGAACTTTCAAAATATAAAATTGCAGTGAATAAACATACTCGACTATGGACATAGTCAAACGAAATACTTTCTTAATAAATTTTCAATAAGGAACCGCATAAAAAAGTTGCGAAATGCAACTTTTAGTAACTTTTTATCAATTTTCTCAAAACTGTTAAAAATTGAATACGTTGTATGGTCTAATATTAAAAAAGTAGTCTTTTTAAGAGTGTTTGACTATTATCGGGAGTCGCACTGTACTAGAGCATGAAAAACGTTGCACATATCCATGGAACATGATACGTGCGCCAATCGCGTTCCAAGATGACAGTGTCAGAACGCGGGACGAACTTGAACGAGCTCGAAGGGGACTGAGAATCCTTTGTGGAAAAGTCAATTCGTCGAAATGTAAAAATGGAATCGTTTGCGCAGCAACCTTGGCATACTCTAGCTAGCTTACCAGCTTCTAGGCTGCAGTCAACGAGTAGCGTGTAGGTAAGACGCACACGCGTGTCTGGGACCGTACGTAAACTGCCTGGAAGACTAGGAGAGCAATGATTATGCGAGTTATGTAAGCGATCCGTAAGTCTGCTGAACGAGTCGCCGGAATCGCGAGTGGCCGCTTTAATAACAATGAACGAGACCGGTAAATTGCACGGATGAGCTAATTAACGAGAAGGACCTGCAATCGCGATTTCCAGTGAATGCACGGCTAACCAACAATAACAATTTTCTAACTTGTTATTTTCAATCAAACGATAAAAGCTTGCTAAAGAAACATTTATTGCTTCGATCATGTGTGGACGTATTCGTTGCAAAACATGCAATTTAGTGCATTTAGGACAGAAATGGGTAGATATACCTCGGTAATCATTTTATAAGGTGCAAGATAGAAGTATCTTCCTCCTTTCATTAATTTTTTAAAAGCATTCTATCATTTTAAATTGAATCTACTCGTTTTTGTCGTGAATGTATAAAATTTACATTCTCCAATTTTTTCAAAATTTTTATCAACCTTCAATGCATAAAGATCTAAGTAATAAACGATTAAATCTAAAAGAACATAGGTTGCAAATCGGAGAATTTAATGAAAAATCGGAAATAGAATTTGAACGAATCCAACAATCGTTGCCACAAAAGCGTCCACGTTGCAGGGTCAATGGCACGATTGACTTTCGAATTTCTTAAAAATGCTCCGTTGAAGAATTCCACATTTAATGTGCGAGAGTGACAAAAATGAATGCTTTCGGATCGCGTTTGGGAATTGGAAATTGCATAAGCTTCCGGCGGTAAAGCGATCAGCTCTCGGAATAGCAGTCGAACGTTGATCGGCGCCGCACAATATCGCAGTTATTTTCGAACGGCAAGAATCGACAATGGAGAAACGAAGAACGAAATTCATTTTCGTCTGCGATGCACAACACGAGGCTGTTCGTCGCCGAAATTCGATACATTTACGGCCGCTGTCTGTCCGACTGATTCGCGGACGCGCTGCGTCGAGCCGCGCGTTAATAGCGAACGTGGGTCGTGCCTGACGAGGACTTAAGCTCGCCCACTCTATTTTTCTTTTCTTTTCCGTCTTTTTTCGCAATCGCGACGAACTACAGTCACCGATATGTGACGCATGCACCAGAACGGGAGTGCAGGGGCGAACCGGTCCCGCAGGATACCACGAATACGAACACCTAGAAATCCTTCTCTTTCCCGTCGGCATCGTCACCCTCTTTCTCCTGCTCGACAGGCTCTTTCGAAATTTGTTTTTCGTTGTCTATGCCATTTTTTTCGCTTCTTGTATTCGTCCGCATTCTTCCGACGACTTGCGAGGACCTCGAACTAAAGCATGCATTATTCTCAACCTTAATTGTTTTCAGGATTTGTCTGTACTGAGCAATATGTTAAGGATATGTTCTCTTCTTGATTTTGATGGGAAAGAAAAATTGTCTGCTTCGATTGCAATAGAAACTACTACATTCAATGTTATTTCTTCACTTAATCTCTTTAATAGAGGAGAAATCATGTATTGACGTCTTCAATTTTGAAAATGTTTCAACAATTTTAAGTCCATCTTCACAATTCTGCTATAAATTTATATTCTCAACCTTAATTGTTTTCAGGTTTTGTCTGTATTGAACAATATGTTAAGGATATGTTCTCCTCTTGATTTTAATGAGAAAGAAAAATTGTCTGCTTCGATTGCAATAGAAACTACTACAGTCAATGTTATTTCTTCACTTAATCTTTTTAATAGAGGAGAAATCATGTATTGACGGCTTCAATTTTGAAAATGTTTCAACAATTTTAAGTTTCATTTCACAATTCTGCTATAATAAAGATATGCAGTCTGATTATTATATACATTCTTTGACGGAGTTGAAATTAAGGACCTCATTCTGAAATATGAACTCAATGTTGTCATAATTTTTTAATTACTCCGTGTTCTATGTTGCACATTTTAAGAGTTATTCTCTTTTTAATTTTCAACTTTTGAATTTGTTTAATGATACCTTGATGTCTCTATTGAACAATATGTTTGTTCTTGTTCTGTTTGTTATATACAATCTTTGCAAGAGTTGAATTTAAGGACCTCATCCTGAAATATGAACTCAATCAATATAAATAAAATGAATTGATGTTCGTTGGTAAACGCATCACTTGAGAACGGCTGGACCGATTTGGATAATTTTTTAAAGAAATGTTCGTAATAGTCCGAATAAGGTTTTTAAAGAAGTTGGAAAATTCGGACAAACTGCAAAAATCATAAAAAAATCGCAAACAAATTTATTGAAATTTGGACAGGACAACGTCTGTCGGGTCAGCTAATATACTCATAATTTTTTAATTACTCCATGTTCCATGTTGCATATTTTAAGAGTTATTTTCTCTTTTCAATTTTGGGGTCTCCTCCACAGTCCTTGTAGGACTCTTGTATAAGGACCTTTCATTTGTTTCCATTTTCAACCTTAATTTTGTAAATCTTTCTGACGAAAGAATCCTTCGTGATTGGATTTCTTCAATTATATTGCAATTATTTAATTCTGACTGGCAAATTAGTGGCGACAGCGAGCAGGAAAGATGAACTGTCGCACGAAGCAGGTTACGTGAGGACAGGTAACCCGATGTCGAGGGAAAGTTGAAACGCGTTGATTTACAATGCCGGTCCAGTTTGAAGAACAATTTAGTTTCCCTTTTTATTTGATTGCGACTGGATCCGGACGGCTGACAATAAAAATGACAGGTTTGAAAACAACTACTCTTTAAGACGTTCGATTCGGGTTCCATGTTGGTACACAGTCGCCGGTTATGGCAATTGGTGTTGCGTCAAGCCACAGTACAATCGGATAGAAAACTGAAGTAACTCTTTTTTCGGTTCTGCGGAAAGACGCCTATCGCATTCTTCGAATACAATTGTCCACGCGAAAGCCATAAACAATCACGGTAATTTATCAACTATTTTTTCTAGAACCATACAAATTTGTTCACTTTTCAACGCTTGTTACATTAATATTTTGTCAAAATATATTGTACTTTGACAAGCTTGAAATAACGTCCTTACAACGAATTCACATTTTTATGAAGTGAAGTGATAGAACCAACAAATTTCTTGAAGCATAGATTGCAGTTGTTATATTGTTGCAGAACTCAAAAACTTTTCAATATTTTCACTAAACATTTGCTATGGAGTAGTTCAATTAAAGGAAAATAAATATGTTCGAAGGCCAACAAAAATTAAGGCTGGAAAACTTCTGAATATTTCCATTAAACATTTGCCACGAAGCAGTTCTACTAAAGAAAAATATATATATTCCAAGGCAACCAAAAATTAGAAATAAGTTTGTAAAACTGGAAATTAAAGAATTAAAAAATTCTGCAATACAATGAACATAAATAAATAAAAGTCTAAATTGTTAAATGCAATTTGCAATGTAATCATCGTACTGGGAATTCACTAAAAAGAATGGAAAGGTATCGTGCTCGTTTCGAATGTATCCAGGCAATGGATTGCACACTGGAATTCTTTAAATAATGTAAATATGCATGACGTCCACAGAACGTGATATCGGTTACAACACACAGCTGCATCGTTCAGTCAGACACCTACCAAGCCGCGGGAATACTAGAGGATTGCTCGGCAATTCGCATATCCACCAGTGAAATTGCAAAAAAATATTTCGAATCCGTGTTTCGCAGTATTTGCAGACCGTACAGGGTAGCTTGTCGGTTATGTTCGACTGTTTTGGATTTATTGGATGCTACGACCTTCCTACGTGCTAATGAAAGGCTGCAGCTGCATCAACCAGAGTGCAGGTGCTGCGATTTAGCGTTTTCTAAATTAGCTCGCGAGCACGGTCGACTCGCGAAATTTAATGGAGATTCGAGCCGCCTATTTGAGTCGAGGGCAACCATTAAACTGCACTAATTCGATGGATTTTAAATAACATTCCTACTTCTGCTTTTCTTCTGCGGCCCGTTCGAGTAAGCTATTTCTGTCGTTGAAATACTCGAACAGAATTGTTAAAAAGATAACTAGAATCTTTAAATTTCAAGTCAGCAAATTTCGTTTTCATAGTAACAAGATTTTAATATATAAGTCAAACAAGAAAAAAAAATGGTTATTGAACTTATAATTAGACAGATCCTAGAATAGTGATAGTATTTCGTCTGTTTTAAAAATAATTAGAACCTGCAATTTTCGAGTCAGCAAATTTAGCTTTTCCATTAACGAGATTTTAATATATAAGTCAAAGAAGAAAATGCTGATTGGATTTATAATAAGCAGACCCTGTAATAGTGTAGAATCTGTTATGTATATAAAATTTGAACTACCTCATATTGTACTTTAGGTAATATTTTTTAACGAAATTAAAAATAGAAATGACGTTTATATTCTTTTATTTTTATACAATAAGATATTTATATTTCTCACATTTACTAAAATTAAATGTGATAGTTTCTTTAACAATTTACTAAAAAAGTTCATTTTCTTTACGGAAATATTTGCATGCATAGAAATCGTAAATAGTAAGAATAAATTATAATATGGACAGAAGAAGGATAATTCTAAACGTTTATGAGATAAATCAAATAAACAACAGTCACCGTTTGACGTCTTCTATGAAGCATTGAAATCACCCGAGCACGAACCGGTTCTTCTTACGAAGATCCAAAAACAGTTATCATAACGTCTTTTTCAATAGAACGTTAACTATCGACACGTCAATTGGTCACGCAAAATTACCTATGAACTTTCGTCGTGTTAACTTAACAGATTTTCAAGAGGATCCAATTAGCCTCCATATACAGATGCTAAAATATCTGCTCCAAAATAACATCTTTTAAAAAAGTTCGTAGGGGTTAATTTCACTAAAAAAAATTATTAGATGACGTTCCTCGGCGTGGCTGATTTCTTTAGAATTAAAATTGTTATTAAATTTTACTAAAAAAATTGTTATATGACGTTCCTGGGCGTGACTGATTCTTTCAGAATTAAAATTGTTGTTAATATTGAAGAATCAATTAAAAAGTCTTCAGCCACGACCCACAAATTTGTAAAAATTACGAAATAATTGCTCACATACAGAAAAGTGTTCATATGCAGGTGCTAAAATATCTACTCCACAATAACATCTTTTGAAGAAGTTGCTAAAGAATGATTTTACTAAAAAAAAAACATTGTTATATGACGTAACTGGGGGTGATTGACATAAATACCTAAAAATAGCGAAATAATAACTCGCATACAGTACCGTGTTCCACATACAGATGCAAAAATATCTGTTCCACAAGAACACCTTGGAAAAAATTCTCAAAGGGATGTTCCCAAGAGTTTCGCTTTAAAAAATTGGCTCGCCGGGCTCCTGCATCAATTGTTGGTCCAGGAAAGGGTTTTCCCTGATGCCGGGGACAAGATACATATTCGCGAAGGCGCGTTTAGCGTACATGAACCAGGAATTCAGTCGCGCAACGCTTCCCACGCATCAAGGGACACTTCGCGTATAAATTTGTCGCGTACGTGCGCGGATCCGGCGCGTTTTCAGAGATCAAAGCTGAAGATTCCAGGTGGAAACGGGACGGACGAAAGGCCCGTTGCATTGAGCAACCAGCCGCGAATGGAGCCGTCCGATTTTGCCAAATACGGGGTTACGAATGCGCGTCTGTCGAGCGTCGCGTCGCGATATAAGTCAATACGACGGCCTCGCGTGCCGCGGAATAAAGGGCCGCCGCGTATGCCTATTCGCCCGATGAAACTTGAATTACGCGCGGCGACAAGCTCTCTAATTCATGCGGGACGGATTAACAGCGTGCGATTTTTCCGAGTGATACGCGACAACAACTTTTACGAGGAGCGCACCCGGTCGGACGTCGCAAAAGGGCAGGGTTTCTCTCCGGTAGTCGCGCTGCGATTTCTGTGATAGTCTGACGGATTTATTTATCGGCCCATTCAGATGCTACTCAATGCTGATTAACAGCTTTCGAGCAATTTTCTGGCGGACCAATGTCATTTCCGCGACACCGCGAGGCTGAAACTTTTATCGAAACGCAGGTAGATTGTGCATTTATGCAGTGAAGATATTAGATTGTGGATTTTATGCATTTTTGACGAAAATGTGTGTGTTTGGGTGACTGCAATTTAAAATGGTAGACAAATTGACAAAATTTAAGAACAACAATGTATCAGTTGTCGCTTGTGGACATAATTAAAACAGAAATGAAAGGAAGGTTTAATTGGCTCTTTCTTGTTGCAGTTGCTGCAAACAATTTTTGTTTTGCATAAAGATCCACAATCTAATTATTATGTATTCCTGTAACGTTTATTTATCAGCTCATTTCTGCGACACCGCGAGTCTGCAACTTTTATCGAAACGCAGATAGATTGTGCATTTATGCACCGAAGATATTAGACTGCGGATTCCATGCGTTTTTCACGAAAATGTGTGTGTTTGGGTGACTGCAATTTAAAATGGCAGACAAATTGACAAAATTTAAGAACAACAATGTATCAGTTGTCGCTTGTGGACATAATTAAAACAGAAATGAAAGGAAGGTTTAATTGGCTCTTTCTTGTTGCAGTTGCAGCAAACAATTTTTGTTTTGCATAAAGATCCACAATCTAATTATTATGTATTCCTGTAACGTTTATTTATCGGCTCATTCCGACATTACTCGTCATTTCTATGACAGCGCAAGGCTGAAACTTTTATCGAAACGTAGGTTAAACATTTATGCAGTGAAGATATTAGGTTGCGGATTTTATGCATTTTTGACGAAAATATATAAATGACTGCAATTTGAAGCAGTAGACAGATTTACAAAATTTAAATACTTAAAACAGAAAAGAAATGTTTAATTGGCTCTTGTTTGTTGCAGTTGCTGCAAGCAATTTTTGTTTTGCATAAAGATCCACAATCTAATTATTATGTTTTCCTGTATATATTTTTATAGAAACAGCTGTAACGCTTGGAGGAGGACGTGCGCGCTTCTGAGAATTTCATGACAACCATATTGTTCTGTATAAATGCATTCAAATCGATACATTCGTATCGATTGCTCTCTTAACGTGGAAGCCATAGACGTGACGTGTGAAAGTGCTATAACGACCTGAAATTTGGGTGTGTTCAAGATCAAATAGCTCCTCATCGAAGCTAGCAGACTATACTTATAGTTATTAGCCCCTTCAAGGGATATTTATGGACGGGATACAATTCATGATAGTGAAACCACGCGAACGATCAAAAGATCAGTGAATAATACAAATCCAGTTGAAAAATATATAATTGCTAAACTACAGATCATTATGCGAAATAAAAATTTAAAACTTAAAGGAAACCGATCGATTCAATATTTACTAGGTTGAGTAAAGCATTCCAAATTATATGGCAAACTGTGACTCAGGATTATATCGTTAATAAACTGTAGTGGTTATACCGTGAAGTTATATAATTAATCAAAAAGAATTCGATAAAATTTTGCTTTGCCTCTTAATCATTTTAATAAATAGAAAATACAATAATGAAATTGATATCCTTAAATTCGTACGAGAAACGATTGCTCTAATAATAATAAATTCTCTCAATCATTTCAATGAATTGAAAATAATCTATTTCTATTTCTATCTACTTCTAAGGTTATTAACTGTTTAAACATTCCACGCGCACAATTTTGTTATAAACGAGCAAAACCGACAATGCTATAAATTGATCCAATAAAATCCAATTATAAATGCACGTAATCTAATAACTATTTCTGCAGAATCCAATTGTCGATGCTCGCAAGGGAATATGAAAGATCCATAGAGATCTCAGAAAATATCTTGTTCAACCTTGAATAATGAACAAACTCGTTTTGTTCCAACTATGGCTCCCTAATACCAAACAGAACAATAGCGAATATTGTTTGAATCTTCGCTCAATCATGATCTACAGGTTGCTAGAAGATTTCAATGAAACACGTAGGCGTTCGGTGAAACAATGGAGGTTAGAAATCCCCGGGAGTGTTAATCAAATAGAACCAAAGACATGTTATGTTGCGTGTAGGTTGGAGACACAGCTGTTAGTATAGCCGAACGCGGCCTTGAGATTTTCAGTCGAAATAAAATGTGGCGAAAATGAAACGATAAAGAAATCGTACGCGGCAACTATCTTATCGGATTTCTACGACAGCATGCGAAGAATTTTTATTGTTTCTTAAGTGAGAATAACACAATCAATAATCACAATCATACATTATAGTAGAATGCAGAGATCTTTATGTGAAAGAAAAATTGTCCAAGTCAAAATTTATTTTCTCTTTAGCGATTTCAAACAATCAATATACAAAGTTGATGTTTTTGACGCACCGGTTCGATCACTTTAATTGAAAGCAATTTTGCAATATATTAATTTCGACGTTTCGGACTTTGTTTAGACCCTTTTCAAGAAAACAATGATTGCGTCTGTGAATTATTAAAACATGAATATACAGCTGGGCTTGTTTTATAAATTCAATATCTTTTGATTGATGTGATTCTAATTGAATTTTAATTTTAATTTCAAATCAATTTAATATACTGCTGGGCTTTTCTTTATAAATTCTATATCTTTTCATTGATGTGATTCTAATTGAATTTTAATTTTAATTTCAGATCAATTCAATATACTGCTGGGCTTTTCTTTATAAATTCAATATCTTTAAATTGATGTGATTCAATAAAGTCAATATTTAAATATTCAATCATAATTAGACTGCGAAGTTTTATAAAAAGTGATTAACCAGTCACCAAAAAGTTTATTTCTATATTTAGTAATTTTAATCAGTTGGAGGTAACAGTAATAAATTCTCTAAATGTTTCTTAGACTTTGATCTATTATTATTTCCTATAAATGCATAAAATTCTATCGATGGTCGACCAGTATACGTTTAGTATACTTTACTATACAAACAGAGCTGTATGGCAATTAATATTTTCTTTCGGATGGTCAGGTGTCCGGTAACTTATAACCAGGGGTGTATACGGCTAAAGAATCACGATTGTAATGCAGCCACGGTATTTCAAGCCGGAAATCACGTAACACTTTAAGCCCCTACAGAGGGAAGTACCCAGTATAACATCCACGGAAAGTATTACATACAATCCGACAAGTCACGTAAAATCACATGCGTTCCCGCTTGTATCGAATCTCATCCACGTCCGTGCAGTTCATTTTAATGTACACCGCACTGAAAATCAAACTTGACTTTTCTTCTCTTGTCGGATCGTTGAATGCGATACGTCCAATTGTCGTCTACACACAGACATGCAGTCTTTCACGCATACACACACACACATTCTTCGTGATCTAAGGAGCACTGTGAATCACTCAATGGAAGTAACGATCTTCTCTTGTCGCTAGACTGTGGACTTTTGTGAATTGTTCTCTACAACAATCAGAGAATTTATCCCGTAGATTAGAAAATATTTTATGCTAATAAACATGGTAGAAACATTGAGGTTTATTTACTCTGCATACCTATTTTTTCTCTCTCTCCCATAGGGATTTTTATTCTTCCCTATCTAAACTCGGAATGTCGACAAGGCTCATTTCATCGATTCACTTGTCAACATTTATCCGAGGTAGGCCACTACCTGTTCTTGGCTTAGCATTTTATGTGAACTTATTACTTATCTATCTATATTTATGATTTATCTTTGTTCTCATGTTCTAGTTGTCTTTCATGTGAACTTCTTTTCCAACCATAATAACATTTATGAAGGTGTTAATCTTCATTTACTCTCCATACTTGTAATGGTTTAATAATCTTGTAATGATTAATTTCTGTGAAAACAATTTATTTTTTAGCTTTTTGTGAATTCTTTAATTTTTAAGTTGTTTATTTTGTCTCGAAGTATCTTGAAATGTTTAAAATTTAGGAATATGTTTTAATTTATACAAAAATTTGAATTCAACGAGTACTTCTCGTATGACGAGTACACTCGTCGAAGCAAGGACGATTATCAATTTTTTGATAATAAATTCTTATACAATACTTAAGTAAGCTTCAACTTCGGCAAAAAATTGAAGAAATAACAGATGAATTAGGAAACTTCGGAACACGGTGCATACGAAGTTGTTTACTGTCTCAAGCGGTTTCGAACTGTGTGTGACAATATTTATCGATGGAAAGATCAAGTGCAGAGGGAAACAAGCTTCCAAGAGATTTTTGGAGTAAAATCTCCGATTAAGGTATAGAGTTCAGCGAACTCGAGATCTTCTCCGGGAACGTGCATATGGTAATGAGCCTCTGCGTGCTAGGAAATTTAAAACCAGGTAGAATATGCCTTCCACACGATATGCACATGTAAGTCGGATACATTATTGCCAGGTAACAAAATTCCGCTAAGCCAACACCGCCGAATTATTTCGAAATTTCATCGCTGACATTCGCATTACTTTCAACGAAACTCCAATTGATACGTTTTTCATTCCACTTTTTATTCAAGTTTCAAAAATACACTTGTGCATAAAATTCGCTAACCTCATTTCTGTTTAATCTATCTCGATCAAATAATAATTAAAGAAGAAGTAAGAATTCAATTAAAAATTAATTAAGAAACAATGAATAACCTAAGTTGCAGGTAGATAACAATATTATATTCGGTAAATAAAAACCATCTGATTTCAAACATTTATAAATAAATAAATGTCTCAATCAAATCTGTTAAGTAATGAAAATATTTTTGAATATTGTTCACTTCTAATATTATTTTGTAATTCAATACCCTCGCTTGACGAGACTGTAATGTTTAACAATTTAATCAATCGGTACTATCAACCAATAGAATGAAAAATTTTTTTCTCCTGTTTTCCTTTTACGTTGTGGAATATTTAATAATCTGGAATAATAATTTTAGCTCATGAACGAACGAATTGTTCGCAAGAATGATAAGTAGCGAATTATTGTCCACGCTATCGTTTCGTTACAAGTGTTTTATAATCGTGTTCCTTCGTATTGATTTATTCGCAGCTCGAAATGTCGCAGGAATTCATTCAGATACTGTTTTTATCTCGTGTTTATACAGTACGGTACTGTAATAAATGTACGGTGAAATAAATTCTTGTTTCTACTTAGTCACGAACCTTTGGACAAAATTCTCTTCATATCCTCGCACTTTCTAAATCGCCGCGTAAGAAATGATTCGGTTCGACGTCACGATTCGAAAAATTGGTAACACATACTTTCTCACATAAATTAAGAGAGATAACTAAGTATATCTAATTTTTACATGATTCTACAGCCTCTTATGAAACAGGTTTTCAACACAGGAAAGGCATTCTACAGTTCTTACTTTAAAACTTGTATAAACAAGATAAGTACAAGTAAATATAATCAAATGATTATACAAGTACTAAGTCATTATACTTTTCTGTAAGACTAGATTTTATGCATTTATAACGAAAATGGGTGGATGTAATTTAAAACAGTGAACACGTTAGGACAATTTAATAACGTCCATATGTTATTTTTAAATTATTAACATAACATAATAATTATATCTACACACACACAGATCTAAATATTATTAAAAATAGTTAGAGGGATAATGTATAGAAATAGAAGACAATTTGAAACCTTTGAATAATTTTAGACAATATATACAAAATTATATTGCATACAACAGTATATACAAAATATTATTCACTTTGTTAATGTACCTCTAAATAAATAATAAAGCTAAACAGGTTGGTAAAATACAATTCTATGTGACTTGAAAACGTAACTAAATATGCTTTGAAATTTCTAGTTGCACCGTGAAAACAAATAAAAATTTAATAATATAAACATTATTTTGTCACAAACGGTGTACCTGTATAAAATATGCCCGACTAAAGTTTATATTTTTTATATACAATATATTTTATATATAATCTAAAAAAATAATTATATATAATCAATATTATAGATTAAGATATAATTGATATATATATAATTAATATTTTTAATATTAATTAATTAATTTATAATATATAATTGATATATATATATATATATTATAAATTATTAAATTTTTTATAATTTATTAAATTTTACAATTAATTATACATTTTTAATTGTCTTCGATTACACCACTGCTGATTCACCGTTTACAAAATTCCGTTTACCTTGAGAAAAAACGAGCGAATGATCTCGCTGGTGGCACAGAAATTTAAGGGTCACGCAACGCGTTGCGCTGCCCGGCGCTGCGCGTCTCGACGCGCGATCTGTCGATGACGCAAGGCGCACGGAGGTGTATCGACGTCGCGGCTCCGCTACTTTATAAGGAGCACCTCCTCACCAACACACCGATCGGCTTTCACTGTGCGCAAAGCTTTGATCGCTCCAAGCGAAACCGTGTGTACGAGAGTACGTGACACGCAGGTAGCATAATTTACGACTGCCACGAGAAAATACCGTTCCAAGGGTAGTTTCCCACTATTCACCCGTGATATTCGTGACGTCTTGTGCACACAATGTTTTGTATGATCCTCATTGATGTCACCGACGCATCACCTTGACAGGCTAGAATTTGTTTCTTTTTTATTCAGAAAATCTCCATAGAGATTTATATACCGGGTGTGTCCTGGACCGAATTATATTCGCTTCCCTAGTAGAATTTATGGTTGGAAATGACGACATTTCTCTATTACAGTTTTTTTTTAATATTTATTTAACGTCGCTTTCAACTCTTTGCTACGGTTATTTCGCGATGGGACCTACAGTTTTTATTAAGGTGGGTTCCGAACCACTTTGGGCACCACAGTGTTAAATGACACCTCTATTACGGTTGTTTCTAAAGTATATCATGAATAGATCCTTATACAAAATACTGTATATTATAATTTATCTGCTTTCATAAATACAATGTTTGATAGGTTGAAAATAACGTAACAGTATTCCATGTTAACCCCTTGCCCTACGAGTTACTTTAAGGTTTCAATGATTAGAACTTTCTTCGTAGTTCATAATTTCCTAAAAAAAGGAGAACATTGTAATCTAATCATAATCTAAATGTCTCACCTGCTCTGAAAGTAATCGTTCAGATCTCAATAATGCATGTAATAACGAAATTGAAACTATCAATCGTTTTATTTGACGATGTCGTTATTATAATTCATATGCTCGGAGCTAATTAGATAACCTTGTCAGTCAATGACTACTGGTATAATTAATGACGGTGATTTCATTGATGGAAACCGTGTTGTACTCGATACAAAGTATACGCATTACTATTAATAAGTACCAAACACTTTTCTACAACAGATGTAATATTCTTTCAATTAGTTCCAACATTTCTACAAGAATTGTTTCCTCTCACAGTCTTTCTAATTAGCTTATAATTCGTTGTGGAAAATACGTAGTTAAAGTTATATGAAAATTTATGAGGTATTTATATATTTACCAATTTTCGAAGCCAGCCAAATTGAAGACAAGATCCATTAAATGGTCAGCCATTAACTCTCGTATCGCAATTGTGAATGTAATACTAATATTATCGCGGTGCATCGACGTGCGCGGATTGTATTCTAATCAGCTGCCGACAAAGGAACCATTTCCGGGTGCGGGGTAATTTTTTGATCGTATCGACAGGAAATATCTTCGAGCAAGACAGAATTTTAATATTTTCTTTGACGGAGAACGAGGCAAGCGAGTTTAAGTTCTTCAAATTAATACACAATGCTTCGTTATATCAGCAGCTAAACATTTAGGTATTTCAGTATCGTCTTTGCTCCTTCCTGCCAATTATAATTAGCTTCGTCGAAACTGTCTTTGTAAATCTTAAAGTTCAGCAGTTGTAAATGTATTCAGTGTTAAAAACGAGAAGCTGTTTTCCTTTCCAAGATCGTAAAGTCTTCGAGTCTCTATGTCGGTCACGAACAATTACAGACTCAATTGAATATTCTTCCAGCATAATTTGCATCTGACGTTAACGTAAGGTCGAGTCTACACCATGAGTATGTATATCAACGAGCATAACCATTTTGTTGCAATACCGAATTTATTTTTAGACTACGCGAGACCTAATATGGAATCTGTCATTTCAATTGATGTAATATTTCTTGATACAATCGTTCAGATGCATTCTCAATTTTTCTGATGTGAAATACGTGTATCGAATTGGCAACTTGGTTTTTATTTAATGCAATATTTCTTGTAGCAATCATATAATTGAATTGATTCATATAATTTAATTCATATAATTTCTAATTAAAATAATTAATACAATTAATATAATCATATAATTCATTCATATAATTTACATTCGTGAATTTACATTCGTATAATTCACTCATATAATTAATATAATTGAATTCATATAATTTATTGATATTGTATGTACAGTTTATTAAAATCAGTTATTAAAATATTTACAAACAAAAAGAATTATATGCACACGAGATTCCTCGCGACGTTCACGAATTCACCGGCAATACTCGCGCAAGCGAAGACAAGGACTATCGGACTGTGAAATTAGCTTTCGTTGTCTCGTTTCGACGACGAGCGTTGCGTGTCATTTACTACAATAATACCATTCGCTTCACGAATAATCAACGTGCTTTTAAAAAATTTCAAGCATGTTTTGAATTGTCTAAGAAAAATTGCAAAATATATATTCTTACTATTTTGCATGCGAGCTACTCCTCAGGTTTTTTTCGTAAACCTCAATGTATAAACTCAACAGATTAATAATAAAATTTTTTTACAAATCCGTATTGCTTTACCATTATGTTTGCACGTTTACGAAAGATTAAGCAAAAAAAAAAGGATGAACAGCATCGTATTAACATAATTTTAATCACTTTGTTCTGCGTTCTTCTGCATTGATTGTTGGAAGGGAGAATAAAATAAAAATTGATTTCATCCGTTTATAACTTTGTTACATTAAAAACAACATTACAATATTCTGAAATTTTTCTAATCCTTTACTATTTTATATTTCACCCAACCAATTTCTTCATAAATGCTTAAAGATTCGCAGTACAGTGCTTATCACTGGACTGCGGATTTTATGAATTTAATTTACTTGGTTCAGCTAATTAATATCATTAGAGAAATAATTATATTTCTATTTGGCTTCTGTGTTGTACAATTTATTAACAAAATTTTTATTTTGAATAAAGTTCTGCAGTCTACTGATAACTTTAGTCTAATCATTTCAATCTGATCATTTTAACCTGATCATTTCAATCTGAACATGAATCATTTCAATCTGATCATTTTAGTTTGATCATTCCAGTTTGATCATTTTAGACTAATCTTTTAGTCTGATCATTTCAATCTCATCATTTTAGTCTGATCATTTTAATCTGATCATTTTAATCTGACCATTTTAGACTGATCATTTTAGCCAGATCATTTTAGCCTAATCATTTTAGCCTGATCAGTTTAGCCTTATTATCTTAGTTTGATCATTTTGGTCTGATCATTTTAGTCCGTTCATTTTTCAAAGTCTTGGTCTCTGAAAAATGACTTCCTCTAGTAACACCTCGGAGAAACAAGTTGCCATCGAGAGGCAACGTGTTCTATCAAACTTTGAAATTCAAGGAAAGACGCGTGGGCGCGAAACGGCTTTCGCTCGCGACCAGCTTGCATGATCGAAATGCTTTCCTAGATAGACCCAAACGAATCGCCGAAAATGGTCAGGAGAGCGTCCATGTGGGCGCCAGACTTGGTATAACTTGTAAAACAAATGATCTTTGCGTTGCGTTGGTCGTGCTCTCGAAACCGCGCGAATTCGTTCGTTCCTTGTCGCACCGTCCTTATCAAACAGCTGCGTTTACTTGTTTACGACAGCTTCATTGTTAACAAACGCTATCTGCGTGTCGAAGACTTTGCCACTACTTCGTGGAGGGTTAAAAGACAGCGAATCTTGTTCGTAGATAATGGAAGACCGTTAATTCCTTCACTGATTTTGAATGAAAAACAGGATTATAGCCTTGCAACAGTCTTAGAAAACCTTTCTGACTTCACTCATCGCAGAAATAAACAATTTGCGTGTTTGATAAAGCTTATTAAGATTATTTCGTGTATCATGCTTGTCACTTATAGTTTTAATGTGCGTTTTTTAATGCACTCTAAATTGCCATCGAAATATTTCTTTTTCATAATGATTGTTGGATATTAAATATTATATTCTGAGTTTGAATATATACGATTTTATAGCATCCAAATAACTTTATGGATTAATTTGTGTTTAGCAGAGCTTGTCTATATTATTTCATGAACTACATGAGTGCACACTTGCATTATAATTATGTCAATTTACACTTAATACACATATTTATAGTACTAATCTAACAAATTCGAGAGTAAATGATATTTAAATGCGGCATTATTGCATCGAAATAACAATTATGGATTCGTTAACTAATAGAGCTATGCTTCACAAGCTATTAACGTTTTAATAAAGATCAGAGAACGTTGGGGAAAAAGGAAATAAATCCCGAGACTGGCTCGATTAGTCGTTCAATAAATAAATGACCGTAATATGCACGAGCATGGAACTGGACTGCAGTCGTATGCACCGAGATCAATCACGGAAGGAACTGGGTCTCGACAAGCAACTTAATTGGCTGATTTTAATCGCATTAATGAAAGAGCAAATTAATCAACATCGTTTCATCTGGGGTCACGATGAAACGACGACCCATTTCCATTCGCGGTATGGACAATGCAATTGCAGTTGCTCCTGTATGACATCTTTTATGGTCTCATTTATCCAGCTTATCGACTGCTCGACCAATTAAACAAATCAGCTCTCTATCGTTTTATTATTGATTTCGAAGAAACGATTGCAATGTAACTGCTCGCAGCGAGCCGATTCTTTCGGAGTGAGTGTGGCAAACAAATAGCAACCAAGATGAAGATTAATTACCAAACGACCGACCGTAAATATTTAAAATATTAATTTTTAATGTTCAAAATATATATTAGTCTTCAGTAATATTTCATCTTCAATAATATTCAATTTTTAAACAAATTCAATATTTAATAATATGACATAATATATAGTTAATATTCAATAATATTTCATACTTAATATGAAGCTTCGAAAAATTTTTAATAAAACCGAGCTCAAACATTTGGAGCATTGGATTATAAAATACAATTTTGTGCAGTTTACAGCATATTCAGTAAATGATAAGCAACCAGTTAATTATGCATTTACAATAATTGTACATAATGATCAATAACAGTTCGTTTATCAAAATGTGAAATACATTAATGCTGTTCGTTTGCCAAATAAGTTAACTCTACAAAATAAAAAGACCAGAAAATTGATAAAATATTGTAGACTTTCTTATCTAAAATTTCAATTTTTGCCGTTCAGTTGTACTAATTATATTCTAAATGTAAAATGTTAATGATTAATCGAGTACTTCGACAGTAAAATGTGAGAAAGCTCGATGAATTACCAATTTGGTGAATTGCTTATTTAATGGTACTGTAGTTTCCCTTCTCTTTTCTCACCCCTTCTCTAATATTTCTCTGTGAAAAATTGTGACAAGTTTCTCCGAAACTACTACACCAATGAAAACAAAGCGAACTCAGCTGAGTACACATGAAAATAACTTCTTCGACCGGTCGAGTGATCGATGCAACAAGAAAACGAGTTCAGGAGGAACTATAAATCTTGCCGCATACGCCCATAAAACGCTTTTCCGAGACCTTCGAGTCACGTTCTTCTCATTTGCGGCACTTAGCCTATACTCACAGGGGAAACACCCCGATTGGTCCGTTTCAATTGTAATTTTCAGATTCGTAACAGTTTTTTAAAAATTCTTTTAGTAATTTCAAAATTTCGAAGTTAACTCACCCATTTTAATAAATCATGAATATACCGATTGGACTAAAACTTTGCCATACCCTTAACTCCTTGCCCTACAATTTATTTTACCGTTTCAGGAATTAAAACTTTCTTTGTAGTTCGCAGTTTCCTAAGAAAGGAGAAAATTTATATCTCTTTGTATGCCTACAGGTTCTTCAATAACTATACATTAACGAAACCAAAATAGAATGTCATCTCGGTTTAAAATAAATTAATAACACAAACATATATATATATTAGATTTTGTTCAGAATCTTCATCACGAGTCTCATACGATATTGTAGAGCAAGGGGTTAAACATAATATTAAAATAATCAATGAAATAATATAAAAATTTGAATAAACAGATCCCATTCGTTCCTTATTTGTTCACACTACTTTGAAAATTCCTTAGAAAATCGATTAATTAGATTGTTTAAACTTGTGTTTAAACTTGTGATATTATTTTCCATCTTCAAAGATTGAAGATCGCTTGCTTCACGTTTTCAGTCCCATTGAATTTTTACCCGGTATTCCTTGGCGTACTGCACGCTAAACGTTGGCAATACTACCATCCCGGATAATGCAATCAATGACAACGAATCAGTATCTTTCCCTTGACGGAAGAAACACGTGTCGAAGTCTCAAGGGCAACAATGCAATTTCGTCGGAGCGACGGTAAGCGAACGTTGCCATATGGTGGACAGAGCAACTGACTTTCGGAGAAGTCGGAGATCAGTTGGATGGCCGGAAGTGGATAGATGGACACGGAAATTCCCCCAGTGACTCGTCCGATGCCAAATGGTCTTTTGGTAACCGGAGTTTTCACAGATGTTGCATTAGAGAAAATGTAAAACGAAAATCGTATTTCACGACTGTGCTATTTTGTTCCATTCCGGAAATTAGAAATCACACAACTGCACCATATTATTTTCTGATCACATTCCTCTAGAAACTGTATTATTTCGTTGAATTGTTAATAACCCTCTACATAATAATCTTTCGTTTACGATTTATATAAGACAAATATTTTTCTTCGATATTAAATTCTCTATGATAATTTACGAGTAAAGCATGAGCACAGTACGTGGTATTGTTTTTCTATAATTCGTAAAGTCATTTCATTAAGCAAGTAAGTTGACGTATTTAAAAAAATATTTTAAATGTGTTCTCATTAACAGAACATCACCTTTCGTTTTTTAATAATTCACAGACGCAATCACTGTTTTCTTGAAAAGGATCTAAACCGAAACGTAGAAATTAATATATCGCAAAATTGCTTTCAATTAAATTGATTGAACCAGTGCACCAAGAACATCAACTTTGAATAGTTTCAAATAAACTTTCACCATTAAAAATTGCTGCGCCATTATTTAAAATATTGTTAAATTATTCGATAGATTGGCGTCTCATCAATTACTAAAAAAAATGTCAAAAATCATAGAGAAATACTTAGGTCGAAAGAAATGTTTAATTTTCCAGTTAAAATAGCTCCGAGTGCAAAGAGTTAATAACTATTGGTACATGTACAAACATAATTACGCCGTAGACGTTTATAGAGACACTTTGGCGTGATTAATAAATCGAAAGTTACATTCCCGAAGAAATAGAAGTCTCATTAAGGTGCATTAGCATTTAAATGTTCCGAGTTTCAGAAAATCGTGGCTGTTACGAATGCATAAAATGTGCAGCGCAATTATAATAAATTAACAGTGTCAACTGTTATTGACTTTCCATTAAAACTGTCAGAAACATCAACACCGAAACGTGCAGAGAGAAAGAGAGCCCTACTCGCCGAGCAACATACCTAACAAACAACCCGAACGCACGATCTCGAACCATTTATAATCCTTAATACGAGACTTCTCACCTATACCTTCCCATTTGCTAAATTGCTTCGTTAACTATCGCCATTCATTAAACCTGGAATCTGCCAGACTCGGTCAATTCCTGTAATTAATCGACGTCGGTTGACGCTCTGTAATAATTATTCCTCGAGACGCGCTCCCCGGCTAAACGTGACTAAACAAACGATTGGTAATGTGTGTTCGCGAGATTTTTGCCGTCACGTACTGTAGCTCGGCTCGTTTCCTAGTGACGTAATAGCTCGTACGTGAAAGTCATTAAGCATTGACAACGTGAGACCGCAATTTATGCGGCTCTTTAAGTGATTTAGAAGCGCGCCGCCGACGACCATCTTACAACCTCGTGTGCAATTAATGCTGATCAATTTGTCCGGAACAAAATTAGTAATTAGTCTGATCCTGCCGATTCTGGAGTTATTGATATTTTCGATAGGACTGTCATCGACATCTTCAACGATCTTGCAAATGTCGATGAAATTAGGCTAGCTTGACCGAGTTATAATCCGAACCTGATTGTGGAAGCCTCTTCAAATATTTGCACACCCTTTTCAGGGACTGAAGAAATACAAATACAAGACTCGCACAGAAATTCTTACTCCAAAATAAAACTATTGTTGCAATTGATAAAGCAATTATTGTAATGAAAATTATACGAAATCAAGATGAATGCAAAAACAGTGCAAAGAACAGCAAACAAATAATAAATGATGACGGAGCAACAAAAATAACCTAGCAGTTGATGCCACATAAAACTATAATTAAGAAGAAATTCTAAAAAACAAATTTCGTGGAGCATTGTAAAATGGTGAAGTCACACAAAACTTAATGCTTTAACAAGAAAATGTAGAGAACCACTCAGAAGTACTAAATAATGACGGAGCAACAATAAATACCGAGGAACATTGTAAGACTGTAGGCAAATTTTCTAGAAAATTGTGAACTCGCACAAAAATGAATAGTTTAACTGGACACTATAGAGAACGGCTGAAAAATAATAAATGATGACGGAGCAACGACAATAACCTAGCAGTCGATGTTACGTAAAACTATAAATGAGAAGAAAAACTGTAAAAAAACAGATTTCCAGTAGCATTGTAAGGTAACAGGTAAATTTTCAGTGAAAATTTTCCACACAATTGCGAACTTGCATAAAAAAGAAGAATCTATCAAAAAATACAACTGAGAAATAATAAATGGTGACGAAGCAACAATGAATACCGAAATACATCCCTAGTAGCACAAAATATTATATACATAATATTTCTTTTTAAATATGCAGGAAATATTTAATTCATATTACGAGAAAAATATTTTTTTCTAAATAGAAAATGAATCTTTATTTAATATTAGAAGTAGAATATTTTTTCCTAATGTACGGATGATATTTATTTCATATTATGAAAAAAATATTTTTTTCTTATCATAAAATACATCTTTATGTAATATCAGAAATTATATCAAATTATATAATACAATATAAAAAATTTTAATTGTAATAAGGTCCTTTGGAAGATAAAATGGAATATTCCCTCAAGCAGTGCACAGAAAGTAATAGATATTCATAGTTTCTAATTTTTGTTATAACTTTTTCTTACATTTGAAAATTTTATTGAATGTTATTTAAATATTGAATTTATATTTTTCAAATATTAGATTCACATTTACTTTATATTTTTTAAACATCTAGTTTATATTCTCTGAATATCTAGCTTATATTTTTTAAACATTCAATTTATATTTCTTGTACATGTATACAATATTAAGATCCAACATTTTTCTCAGATGAAAAAATGTGGCTTAAAAAATATTTTTCCAATATTTGAGAAAAATATCTACCTAATATTTTTGTGCTATTAGGGATTGTAAAGTACAGGAAAAATTTTCCATAAAATATTGAACTGGCATAAAAGCAAGAAAATATAGAGAACAAGTGAGAAATAATAAATGATGACAAAGCAACTACGAATTTCGGGGAACCCGAAGTGCGAGCATGGAAGGTCTGCGAAGACAGTAGCGGGGCAGTAACTCATTTGCGAAAGTTCTGTTTTTTTATTTCAGCACCGAACCTTCATCACCTGGCCCCGCAGCCGTGCACAGGCGTGTTGCGCACGTGTGGAAGAGCATTTGCACACGTGTTTGCATGGGGCCCAGGTAAAGGTAATAGGCCTCAGGCTGTCGGCTCTCCTCTGGATAATGACACAGCCGGAGCTTCGGGCACGTGCCTCACGCGATCCCCATTATCTCGATCCTCCGCCTCTTTCTCTCCTCTTATTCCCTTTTCCTGGGGAAGTTTACACTCGCCTTCCTCCTCCTTTTATTCCACCCATCCCCCTTTTATTTCGCTTCTGATGCTTACCGAAAACCGAATCGCATCCTCGATAATTAGCGTTCTAGCTACCGGTCTTTATTTGGAAACCTTTTTATGGTTCACACGGTCGGTACCGGCACTTGCAACAATCATAATGACAACTAGACCAACATATTACATAGCGAGTGCACTAGAAACTTTTTTGAATGTCATATTTTTCGAAATTACTATAACAAAAAGTTCTAGGCAATTGATGGAAATGCTGTACGAATCCTGATAGAAGGATTAACGAATAAAATTGTATTTTAATAAATTGTAGTCAAGAATGGCGACGTTCCAACTAATCTAATATGGTTTACTACACGCGTTTCTAGTGCAAAGTGGTCTTTCTAACTAATTCGCAAGAAACAACTGTTAGCATTTTCTCTGCAATTCTTCCACAATTTCTTTTTCGCATCATGTAGAAATGGATCTAACTCTTTAAAATCTTGAAGTCCAACACTAGAAAAATGATCTTTAAGCAAAATAAAGAAATGTTCGCATTGATTTCAGGATACAAGAGTCAAATAAAATTTGTATTCTATAATTATCCTATTAAGCTGAAAGTAATATATCGGCGTTCTTGGATATTTTTAACACGTCCACTGCTTTAAACTGTACGCACTCTTCTTGTCATAAATCCGTGAAATCCGCAGTCTACTGGTCACCGACCACATATTTATACAACAGGTCGCAAACTCCGCGGCTTTGCGATTAGAGCTGTGACTTATGAGATACCCGGGTAAACAAAAATTACTCTGGTACCTGGGTACTCGAGTAAACAGCATTAGCCGGGTATTCGGGTACACAAAAATTACCCGAGTGCCCGGGTATCTCATGAATACACTGTGGATCTTTATGCAAAATAAAAATCGTTTGCATCAATAGGAAAAAGCAGACGATATACATTACGATTACTTATTCTCTTAAACGATTTTAATAAATTTAAATTAATATATCAACGTTCTTTTAATTTAATTATTGTTTTAAATGCATAAAATCATTTATGACTTATGTCTTATGAGATACCCGGGTACCCGAATACTCGGCTATCTCATGAGTACCCGGATACTCGGCTATCTCATCGGTACTCGGGTACCCGGGTAAAAGTCCGAGCTCTAGTTGCGATAAATCTCAGGCGAAGTTCGTGAACAGTTCTCCAGGGGAGAATGGACACGGTCACGCTCGCTGACAGTTCATCAATATCTCGATATCATTATGGATCAAGGGGGAGAGAGTAGACCAGGCCCGTAATCCCATTCGGTTACTTTCAAGCTAATTAGAGCCGCGTCAACGGGACACGGACGACCGTGGGATCGTTAGCGTGGAAGCCAGCAAAAAGGAACAGGAAGGAGCCAATCTGCATCGTCAGGATCCATCAGTATCAATGCCAGCCTGGACGCGAATCGATAATCGATCGGAAGGTGCGCCAGGTATGCGGAGGTGGGCGGCTTGGAAACTAGAAGGGCCACAAGACTGACTCGAATAAAAACTGATGAATTACGCGCTGTCTTACAACTTCGGTGGACTATCGTCCTTAACTCGGTTGAAGGATCACGACCACTGACGATCCTCTTCGGCTACTGTTTAAATCTTCGTTTACACTGTTGTTCGGCCCGTAGTTACCCGGCCCGATCACCGTATATCACGGTTTTACTGCCCCGTGACCGAGCAGGACCTTCCGCTTCGCGTCGGAATAAATTTCCTCGAGAAATTGAGATGAGACACGAGCCTCCGCCGGCTTGACTGATTTTAATGGGCGAATCGAACCACCGATCGAATATACGATACGTTCAACCACGTCACTTCCGTGCGGCGCACGCCATTTTGGCACCCTCGCGCTCCTCTCCGTTAACGTAGTTGCACGAAATATCCCATCGTTCTCTTCCATTTTTATTTTAGACTTTAACACTATTGATACTGTTTTCTTTTTTTGCATCAATTATATGTAGACTGGGTTTGTTGCATTCATGACAAAAACGGGTAGGTGCAATTTGAAACGTTCAAGATATTTGACGAATTTAAAAATACCTTTATACTGTTTTCAAACCTATTGAACAGATTCAGAAACTAAATTTCTACAGGGTGTCCCAAAATTCGTGTACTTCCCGGGAATGGGAGGTTCCTTGGGTCATTTGAAGCGACATTTTCCTTTACAAAAATGATGCCAGCGACTTTGTTTAGGAGTTATTAACAAAAAACACGGACCAATCAGAGCGCGGCTACAGCGGATTGATTCTGGCTCGCCAATGGCGCCGCCACGCTAAGCGGGAGCTTTAGCTGAGTCGGACTCCGTTTGCTCTAGCCGCGCTCTGATTGGTCTGTGTTTTTTGTTAATAACTCCTAAACAAAGCCGCTGGCGTCATTTTTGTAAAGGAAAATGTCGCTTCAAATGACCCAAGGAACCATTTCCGGGAAGTACACGAATTTTGGGACACCCTGTATGTGACTCACAGCTGTTGCAAATCAAGTGGAAAATTTTTATTTACACGACAAACAAAATAGCGGCATTGGACAAATTTTTCAATTTTTTAAAATGAATTGTTTTGTAGATAATCTCATTTATTGATTATTTCAATTAATTATAAATTGCATGTATAAATTGTAATTTCAAATGAAAAATGTCAAGTGTTCAAGAAGGAAAGAACTTTCTGCTCGACTTTTGTTTGTTGCAAACGACATATACCATTTTTATTTTATATAACGGTCCACAGACTAGTAATTATACTGTCATATCAATTGTGACGCAGCTGTTCGTGCAATATTTATTTCGTTCAATGTCGAATACTGCAAGTGGTACCGCACAAGTAGTGAGGATGCAAGACGATAAAAAAGCAAATGCCGTGTGTATTTTGCGCACAAATTACTTAAAAGCGGAAAGTGAACAACAGATAGTCAACGATCCACCCTAGCTTTTGTTGCGTTTCGCCGACCGGAAACAAGGAAATTGAATCCTCGTTTCCTCTTCGACCGACACGCTCTGTAAGCACCTGTTTCCAACGAACGCGAAACAACGAAAGCTACGCTTACAGTACGAGAAATTTTTATGAAGGACATGACCGTGGGAATGTCAGTGGCGATGCTCCAGTGATTCAGTTTCCGAAGCAGTCACATTATTGTTCATAAATATTCAAAGAATTATATAATAATACTATAATAATTATAATAATATAATTATATAATAATACTATTATAATTATACAATATTATAATTATTATAATTATACGTATATTATTATAATTATTATTATTATTATATAATATTATAATTATTACAATTATACGTGTGTCCATATAAAAGAGATAATCCATTCTTTTAAAACCCATTTTACTTCCAACGATATAATTGATATATAATATCATATTGTTCATAAATATTCACAGAATTTATATGTGCATACATATAAAAAAGATAGTCCATCCTTTTAAAACCTATTTTACTTTCACAACTACACTCGGGAACAAAGTTGATTTACTAGGAACAGTAAACAAATAAAAGTTTGTTAAGGGGACTACAAACCAGAAAAAGTTAGGAGTCTACACTAGCAATCCTTGTAGAATTAATTCACATACATTAATGCACAAGTTACACAGTACCTTGTTGCTCAATTAGTAACTCGGCAGCGAAAAGGTTAACCAGTCCAACGAAATCTTCGCTCCCTCCGAAATAAAATCGACAATAATACTCAGCAAAAAGATACACCACTACAATCTCGATCGAAAGAGAATAGCGCAGGCGAGGGACCAACAAAAGGTAATTTTAAACGTGACGAACAGGTTGTTACATCGCGGCGGCCGTATATTTTTCAGCGTGACGTTCACGCAAAAGGACTCAACCGAATTGTGAGTCAGCCGGACTCATTTTTAGTGTTTCACCCATTTTTTCATGCTTTCGTGAATCTTGTAATTTGTTTTACATTTCTGCTGGAACGTTTGTCAAGTTAATACCTTCTTCTACCAACATCTAATCGTTCTAATTCTTCTACATTTTTGGAAAAAGCGTAAAAAAACTATAAATAGTAATAACGAACATATCTTTCTATATTTTTCATACTATGTTTTCAACAGAGTTATGCGAATTCAATTACATTGTAATTGAATTACATAATGTAAATGAATTACCATATATTTCAATTAATAGTAATTCAATTACGTCGTAAATGAATTGCTATATAATTGAAATATAATATAATTGAAGGTGTACCGTAGGCACGTCACGAACAACTAGTAAATTTATAAATAACAAATTCCTTCTGTTTGAAACCTTCACATAGAAATTTCTACCTCTCCAAGCCTGTCACTTCATTTTTCATAATTCAAATACAATGTATTTTATAATTGTACTCCATTGCAATTACGAATTACATTGTAATATAATTGAATGAAGATATGAATTATAAATTACAATATAACTGAATAACAATGTAATTCAATTACTTTGTAATTATAATTCTGGAGTAAATCAATTGTAATTCTGCACAACTCTGATTTTCAATATATCCTTTCAAAGCCCATTATTTTCATTTTCAATAAATCCATTTGACTGTTGCAATATAAACACTGAATGAGATCAGCGTAAACACCGGTCAAGGTATGACACGATTCTTTGCACGATGAATCGTTACTTTTCCCGGATTCGATTACTCGCGCCGAAACCGGTGAGTCGAACCTCGTCGCTAAATATAAAAATTGCTTCACGACCAACCGAAGACGAAGACAGTCTCAGTCGACGGGACGATAGAATCCATAATGAGCATCGGAACGACTGGCGAAGATGAGATAAGGCTCCTCCCTTTCTCTTGTTTGCCGATCGAATTAATTACTATTTCAGATACAGTACGCCGACGGCCGACAACAAAAGCTAAACTAGTTTCCCTTTGTCTGCTAAATTTCTATTATGACGGAAACTTTTCACTCAGAATTCCAGGAAACACGTGCTCCTTATCTTGGCCTCCCACCACGTGATAAGACCTTGTCGCGGCTTGCAAATCCCATTTCCTAAAGCTCTGCCAAGTCGAGACACTGTGGAATTGTCCGAGTAAAATATAAAACCGTAGAAAATTCGAATATTTTCGGGACCTTCTGATAATAAAAAAATGTATTGAGGCTGCTGCCCATAATACTGCATAGTTATGATCTTCTTCTTTCTTTCTGTTTATCAATTAATGAATTGAACTTTTCAAAACTATCTGTCACTCTTATATACCAAATTTGTACAATATACATACAGTAGCATTTTTGTGATTTTTGTTTGAGCAATTACATAGAATTAATAGAATGCTAAAATATTCTTTGAACCACACTCTTTACATATAGCAAATGAAACTTTCAAAAGAAATTCGTGCAAAATCAAAAATAAAATGTTTACTTGATCATATAGTGTTTACCTAATGCATATTATAAAAATTTCTGTCGTTGTTCTTTGAAGATATTTTTATTTCTCATATTTTCGTTATATCGGAGCAATCTTAACTTGAAAACGAAAAAATACGAAAAAATACAATGTATAATTGAAATGCAATATAATTGAAGGTGTGCCGTGGACACGTCACGAGCACAGCTATAGTAAAATCTTCTTGCCTATTACTTCATTTTTATAATTCAAATACAATGTATTTTATAATTGTACTCCATTGCAATTACGAATTACATTGTAATTTAATTGAATGAAGATCTGAATTATAAATTACAATATAACTGAATAACAATGTAATTCAATTACTTTGTAATTATAATTCTGGAGTAAATCAATTGTAATTCTGCACAACTCTGATATTCCTGCGGCAGAATGGTACTGTTATCACGATTTTTAAAGACATTTCCTACGATCTGCCAAAAAAATGTTTCCAACAAAAGTTGATCAGTATTTACATATCTATGCAAAAATTTAAAAAAAATTATTTTGTTTATAGAAATGGGAACGACCTAAATTCAACGACCTAGCATACTATAACCTTTAACTTTAAAATAACGCTAAAATACTTTTGACCAGGAAAAGCGGGTTTCCCGACCATAGTGCGGCGTCCGGGGTTCATTGGCACCGGGAAGCAAATCAGTTTTTCGTGGCCTAGTCAACGGCACTGTGGTACGTTCCGGATAGAGTCTTCACTCTCGCTCTCGTCCGCTCGTGTTCGTTTTTCCATCGATAAACGAGTCTATGCATAATCGTTCGAGCAAACACGTTCGACAGATCGGGAGCAGAGCACGAGGTTTACCGTGATGCAGGATGTTAGGTCATCGTCGCTCCGTTACGTGGGCGTTCATGGCAGCGAACTCTCGCCTCCCGGCTCGGTTCGCTCTGATTAATACTCAGCCAGTTAATCTCTGGCTTCGATCTACCATTTCACCATTGCTCCTGCGGTCTTCCTCAATGAAGTGTCTTCCTCACCTAGCCTCTTCCGTCCTCCGCCAATCGTACGGTCCCATTCGTGGAATACGGAATCGGGATAGGACCTCCCGTCGTCGTCTTATGCATTAAGCTCTGCAGCCCTCGGTCCCATGAAGATGCGATCTAATCCGATGGACGTATCGGTCTAGGGTTAGGTGCGCGACTCTCTCCGGACGCCTAATCTTCCTCGTATCTGGGCCAAACTCGAATGGTCTTACCGGCTGCTCGTTCGCACACGTGTAACTGTGTTGCGCTAGGTCCGGAATACTCTCGCGTCGAGAACGCCTAATTTCCGACCCCCACGAACATCTTCTTCGACATGCGTCTTATGCATCTATGAATAGCAAACGATCCCGAATACGTAGGGAGAGGTCGTCTCTTTTCTGTCACGGCTGGAAGCGAACAAAACGAGAAAAAGCTGAGTGGATCCATGGAGATGCTCTCCGTTTGGTTTTGTAAACTCCTCTGTGAATGGAACCATACGCTTCCGGTTTTCTTGTTAGCTCGTTGGCGATCGGATCGATCACTTTGAATCACAAAACTGGAGAGATCTCGTCTGTAGACTGGTTATTGTGGTTTTATACGACATCGGAAGAAAATTGACATTTTAGTCCCTCATTTGGGTTCCATGGAAATCATCGACACAAATTTCGATTTTAGATTCGTTGTCGGTCAAATCTGGTGTCTGTAAAATATTGTCGGTGAAGATCGTGTCGGGAAAAGTGACGGTGATTTCCGTGGGACCTTCTTCATTTCACGAACCGAATCTGTCCCTCGGTGTGAAATTGACACACTGGTAAACGATAGCTCCCATAACAAGGTAAATATTTATTTTTCGATATTTTTTTTATCTAAAACCTGATGAGTTAAAATTTACATCTTAGGCCTCTCGGTTATGTGTGTCGCATTTAAAAAATTAAAGGCACAACGTTTCGGGCTTTACGTAGACAAATAACGGAACAAGTATAACTTGTTTCGGGAAAACTGTGTCAAATTGACACGAGGGACGGATGAGGGTTAACTCAAATTTGTAATATTCAATGAATTCATCTATTTCAGTCATGAAGCTTACAATTGCAAGTGAAGATCTTCTTTTGGGCCAGATGTGTCTGACAAGAATTCAAAATAACGTACCGTTCAAAAAGAAAGCTAACAACGCGTGCTGTTTTTGACAGGAGAAAAACTAGCCAGCTGCCAATGTAAGCAGGTTAAAATGGTCGAGGAACAACCGGCGCTCGGTGAATATCGGATCACTATGTGGGAGAGACTTTTTTTAAAAAGCTATACGATACGGGATTAAGAAAATCTGTCAGAAGGGAAGTTGATAAATCGCGGAGATTCGGTTCGTAGGTACGATTTTCGATTCTGTATATCGCTGTTAGAGTCTATTTCGAGAATTAATGTGAGAAAAGGACGGCGCGATACCGTGATGGCGATCGGATGCGTTCGCCCCGCGTTAGATTAACGAGGACGTTCGCTCGTAAAGCTTCTGCAGGCTGGCCTAAATATAAGCGCCTACGAAGTTTCTCGTAACGAACGATGTAATCCGGACTTCCTGCGGCTTTGGATATTCCGAACACGAGCACGCTTCATTCTTTATTTTACCTCTCCGTGTCGTGCGCGCGGCCATTGTTCTTTCGGCAAACAATGTACGAAGAATCGATGCGAGCAGTCGAAACGAAGAAACTTGAGAAAACCGACGGGCACTCGCGATTTTTTATGTTGGATACAGGTCATTCCGTACCGAGCGATTGCATTTTCTTTATCAAGGTAAACAGTTGTCTTTCTTGTTTTTTTTTTAAATTCACGGTCGAAACAGAATTAAATGGACACCGTTGAATAAAATTTTTTAAAATTCCTAAAATTCCTAAAATTTCCCTTTCCTAAAATTCGACCAATCGACTCGAGCTTTATTCGGATCTTAGGATTAGCTTGCTAGGTAATGTATGAACAGCGAATCTTTATGCGAAATAAAGATTTTCTACCTGATTTGCAACCAACTGGAGTAGAATAGAAATTTATTCTCTTTCTTAACATGTTTCGTATAAAAATCTTTTTAAATTCGTCTAATGTTTCGAATTACACCTACTCATTTCTGTTATAAATGCAGAAAATCCGCTATCTCGTGATGTGTAAAAAATTTATTCTATAGAACACCTAGAATAATTCCATTGAATATGAATTCTTTCATTTTATGGATGTATTGTTATAATATCCTATACAATACTTAAATGCTTAGTAATTGGTTATATACCAACCTATTTAATAATGTATACAATATCTTGAATAATGGTACAGCAAATTTTAGTGGTGATTTTCATCCCTTGAAAATATGTCATTTTAACATAATTTATGTCCTGGCATTACATCATAAAGTGAAGTCGTGTTCCTAATCTGATTTTATTGAAATATAAATCTTTAATGTAACTTCATACAGTCTAAATAATATTAGCTAAATTTTCGATTATAAAATTAAATTAAAATTTAATTAATTAATTAATTTAACCCTTTGCGGTCGGCAGATTTCGGTTTTGGGAGTACCAGCAGGTCGGAGCAAATCTAGCGTTTCGCAGTTACTTTTCCGTACAGTATTTAAAGTCAATATATGGATATTAAAACACAGAATTTGTTGAAACTTATTTGTTGTGTTTAATATACTTATAATATGTAAGAATACAAAACTTTTAATCTCTGTAATGTTCTAAAGTATGGTATTTTGCGAAACAATCACCGATATGAAGTCCCGGCTTTCGTGTACAAGTATCACAGTACGTGTGTGTTTGTCGTCTTTTTCCTGGAGTTTTCCTGTCGGAACATACTGCATAGTCTTTCTTGCTTCCTGAATGAATTATATGTAACTGATTATTTAACCTATTGTCTACGAATGACATTGAAAGTTGCGGTGTAGATGGTGTTGGGTGCTGGAAATTTCCTACTAACTGGTCGACTAAATATTTGTTGTTTTGTTATTTTATACATTATGTATGAATTGAGTTATGTATTATAAATTAATTATTAATTATTTATGTATTCTTTGCGATTTTCGAATGTTCCCGCTGCGGGGACATCGACCGTAAAGGGTTAATTAATTTAATTTTTTCGATTATTATTAAATTTTATCTATCCGAGGACGATGTCTATGCCTTTCCGGGAACGCCAACCATTACCGACATAAGAGGAAGGGCAACGGGACCGTGAAACTGCCAAAATCTGCACGAGGGTCGAACACTACGACCATAAACCTGTGAGAAATTACCTGAACGCCTGGAATATTGTCCGAGAAACATGCACCACGTCTGGCTAACAGATGTCGCGCGATGTAAATTGTCCTTACGCATCAAGCATGCGGGCCAGATGGGATTTGAAAATTCTGGTAAACGAAATTTCAGGGAATCAACAATGTTACAATCTCTTAAAACAAACACGATCTCCGATGAACCCTGTACTTTTCTAAATTTGATAAGACTCCATTCGCATCCTGTAGTGTCACCATGACTTTTTAAAATTAACAATACGCCACCCATTTAATCAGCTTGCAACTTTCATGAATCACAATTACGTGGATGAATTAATTGTTCCTGATTTTTTGAATATGGTTACTTAAAGACGTGCTGAAACCACCGCCGAAGAATTTAATTTCGCAAACGAAGCTAGTTTTTAGCATTTATTTAATTTAAATATCATTGGTAATAACTAGACAGCGAATTTCATGCATTTATGACAGAAATAAGTAGGTGCCATTTGATACGGTAAAAACGTTTGAATTATTTAAAAATACTTTTGTGTATTATTCACTCCAGTTTGTTCAAATTCAGGTAGAAAATATTTGGTAACAACTAGACGGCGGATTTCATGCATTTATGATAGAAATAAAGTAGGTGCCATTTGATACGGTAAAAACATTCGAACAATTTAAAAATAGTTTTGTATTATTCACTCCAGTTTGTTGCAATTCGGATAGAAGATTTTTATTTTGCATAAAAATCCACCGCCTAGAAATAACTGAAAAAATAAATGATAAAGTTTGGGCTTTTCACCCGCAGGTTAACCCTAAACAGAGAGGTAGAAATATGAAATTGTACGAAATTCTGTTTTAAACAAAAATCGTCGAAAAATGTAAATCGTTAATTTTTTAAGTAAAACTTTTAACCCTGAATCCGCCATTAAGTTGGCGACCCGTGTATCTTATCAGACGACGCGTCGTTCTTTCGAATAGATCGATCTCTGGATTGGTAGATCGGGGGAACGAAAAATCGCGGCTCTGTCAAGCCGCTCTCGTGCCAGCCTCAGCCTTCGTTGTCTCGAATAAATTACTCGGCCGGACCCCGTCGACCTTTCGCGCAGACTTTTCCGCGGACGAGCCGACGTAACCGATGCCATTACCCGTGTTTCCTCGTTCTGTCGGCATTATTTATATCCGTCGTCGCCGGAGGAGCTGGAGCAGAAACGTTTATTCGTGGCCCGCGTGACTCACGAGACGCTGCTCTCGCAAGGGAAACGAAACACCTCTCTCCTCTCCTCTCTCAATATTGTGGACGACGGCGCCAAACTCGACAGTGCGAAAAACAGTGACCACGGTGGTGTTCCCATTTTTCACGCTTTCGGCTGTGTTACCGTTACCTTTTTCCAATCGTTTCTCGAACGTTTCGTAAGAATTGATAACAAGGAGAGGTCACAGGAGAGTGGCAGGATCGTCGATTTCAATGAAACTTGTTTTTCTTATTTTTCACCATTGTTGAAATCATTGCACAAAGAATTAACCCTTAGCACACGACTGGTGACTCAGAGTCACCATTAAAAATTACTATAGCGTTATTCAAAATTTGGTTCGAATTATTAAATATTTTGGTATCTAATCAATTACTGAACATTTAGTTATTGTATGAGATATTATACCAAATTCATATCCATAAAATTTGAAAAATCATGGAGAATAGAAATAGTCTAGATCGAAAGAAATATTTAATTTTCGAATTAAAATAGCTCCGAGTGCAAAGGGTTAAGTTCCCTCACTGGACAGCAGAGCTCGGCAAAAATTTTACTCTTCACTGCATGAACTTTTTAATTGGGATGAAAAAATTGAAAGAAGTTCATTTTGTGCTTTATTTAAGGGAAAAATATTAAAAGTAATTAAAACAACATTTTCAGAAAAATCAGCATAATATAGAATAGTAAGAAAACACATTCTTAGTTTACTATTTTTTAACTGTATCAGATTTGATGCACTGTGTAGCAAAGGGTTAATCAACGATTGACAATTAACTTCATCAGTCGATTGAATCAATCGTAATTTTTCAATGATTACATTAATCGATCAATCTTAGTTAAAATTTTAATGGATTAATGCCCAACTCTGCTGGACAAGTCATGACTTCTTCTCGCAAGATGACCTGTCCAGTGAAGGAACATAATTCTTCGTGCAATGCCGAAGAAGTCGAAATAAAGGACTGTTATTATGCCATCTCTGATTAGGGTAGCCACGGGCCCTACCAGGAGTGACGCCGCGGCGCTCGATCATGCTTATCGCCCACAGATGAAAGTTTATCGTCGTCGTGGAGCGGCTACGAGGAAAGCGCAATGAAACCGGAGAACCCATTTGGTCCCCGAGGAGACATTAATGGAGAACGACCCTAAGCTTGTTCAAGCACCTGTTATTTCACCTACTGTTTGACCGAGCTACTGTCGAACGACCGATCAGACCTGTCGGATTGAGGCTTCTGTCCACACTCTATCTTTCCCCTCTACGATGCTTTTCGCGTTTGTACATGTGTCTGGTATTGGCAGAAAGAGGGTAACTTTTTCCTCTATAATGACTGAAAGTTCAGTTTCAATTTAGATTCAAATGTAATGACTCAAAGTGAATTTAGATTCAAATGTAATGATTGAAAACTGAATTTCGATTTAAATATAATAATTGAAAGTTGAATTTCGATATAAATGGAATTGCTGAGAGTTGAATTCGAATTTAGATTTAAATATAATGAATGAACAAATGAATTCCATACATTGTTGAAATACAAAGCACTATCTAATGATTCGTTTTTTACAATATCGTATAAATTACATTGAATTAATTCAGTTTTAAATAACATAATGTGAAATAACTGATAAACTCATTTTTTTAATCAAGACTTGTACCATTTTCATAATTATGTGCACAAATGCGAGTAAATAATTATTTTTAAACGAGTAAATGAATCTCGGAGAGAAAATGAACTCTGACGCCACTTTTCCCGGTGGGATGATAAACACGTCGCGGTTCAAATTGAAAACCAGTAGGAGCGTAATTGCACAGGTCGGACCTAATATCTCAATACCGGCACGCGTTTGCGAAAGAAGAAATTACGCTGTTTCGCAGTCGTCGTGGATAAATGAAAGCCGATATTTCATTATTGGAGTTCCAAGCGACACGGTGGAACGGTAGAAGCTACCCGCTGCGTGTTTCTGGGACGAGGACTTAAAAGGAGAGCGTGGTCGTCCTAAACTCGTAGGAGTACTACTGTCGTTTATGTTTCAATAAACTTTGCGAATCTCGGCTCTGAATTTTCGAGGTACCGCTTCTGCCTTGCTCCGTTTACGAAAACCGATTTACATACTACCGTATACTGTGCCTATAAGTGGCAATACACAATAAGCGAATTGCCAGAAATTTTCCACATACAATTTTACACGTTCCTCTCATTGGTAAATAGAGATGAGTACATCTAAATACGTTCTAATATGTATTGGAACCTATGAATTTTTTATATGTTCAACACTAGCACTACCGAGCTTGTCAAAATAACGGATTTCAGATTTGTCTTTTATCATCGCGAGGTTATAATAAATATTTACTTGAGCAATTTATTTACCATGAAACCCCTACGAAATCGAAATAAATTGAATCGTATGGTTATTATTAGACAGCGGATCTTTATGCAAAATAAAAATGTTCTACCTAATTTGCAACAAACTAGAGTAAATAACAAGATTAAATTTATTTGAACTTCGCGCGGTTCATATTATAATATTTGCGCTATTAAATACATTTATTTAATTAATGACCGCGAAAGCATCTTTATAATTTCAATAATTGTGAAATAAAAAATCTGAAACCGGTCGTTTGACGTAAAGATCCATGGTGAATTATTTAACCAACTGATTTCTTCATAAGAATTTCTTCATAATATAAAATAGTTTGTTTTGCTCCGTAAATCTAATACGAACTCTTTGCACTCCTTTGTCGACTCTGACTCGACATCAGCGAAAGAAAAAATTTAAATAAAACTGTTTTTTATAAGCATTTCCTTAAAGCATTCCTTATTTATTTAATTATCTACTTCTAGATAACACTAACCGTACCACGACTGGGTCAAATGACCGCTATTCGAGCGCGTATTATTATAAAAATTGCGAGAAATCAAAATAAATTCAGCCTTACAATTTTTATAAAACAATATATATCTTATACCCGGTACGCGGTTAGCGTTAAGATGAAAAACAAATATAAATTACAACAATTTTTTAGAGCTATATTTCATATGACCAGCAAACAAAATCGTTTAAAATAAGTAGCACTCAAGGAACTGCCCTTCGAAGTAAATTTCAAATAAAAATTCAGAATTGAAAAATAATTCGGAGCGCAAAGAGTAAAACGACAAGCTGACAGGTCAGCCTGGTGGATCGAAATGATAATGATTAAAAAGTACTCACCACCCTCGCCCCTGTCTGTCCCTGTACACTGACACCGCGAACCCAAACATGTAAGTGGTGTCATACTGGTAAACCGTTGTGTGTTTCGTCTCGACGTTGAAGGCATCCGTGGCCCAAGGTGGTGATCCGTCGAGGAAGATCAGGCTGATAACGCCTGCGAGTAGGTTCGCCAACCACATATCTTTCGCACGTTTTATCACTGGTCGCACAGTCAGTCACTATCATACACGGAAGATGACCGGTATATAAAACTGTCAAACTATGACGGTGACTTCTCACGGGGATGATGATCACCGCTGATGACGAGATGGTTTTCGGACACTGTTTGCGATCGAGGATATGATCAAGATACCAGTAACTGTAACCTATGCACCGCGGACGACATGTGGCTTCGACGAGAGAGACCTCGAGGACACAGAGGGCCGAAGACGTCTGCTTGACGGACGGTCGCGGACAGACTGAGTCCGTTCTTTCAGTTACTCTTAACTCTGTTCCACTGGTCGCGCGACTCCCACCCACTCGGCTCCGAAGTTGCGCTCCGCAGCACCGGGTCTCTGTGCTTGCGTGCCGCAACTCTTACCCAAGCTGTGCTTGTGTGACCGTATGCCGCCGACTCCGTTTTTAGTCAGTTTCTTCGTGTTCATCTGTCCGCCACCGACTGTACGCTCTGCACCAGGAATGCCGGAAAGGTGCTAAGGGTGCTGTCCACGTCTGAAGGGATGGGAACATCCATTTCACTTCGTCGTTATGAAAATGTCTCCCTCTCTTCCTCTTGCTGTAATTTCAATTCAAGAAGTTTTGTAATATCTAGTAGAATTTAAAGGATGCTTACATGAAAGGTGAATTAGAATTTAAAGATTATTTGTATGGAACGTGAATCAGAATTTAAAGAATGTTTTTATATATGTAATGTGAATTAGAATTTAATGAATGTTTGTGTCTAATGTGAATGAGAATCTGGAATTTAAAGAATGTTTGTATATATGTAATGTGAGTTAGAAATTAAAGAATTTTTATAACATGAATTAGAATTTGAAGAATGTTCGTATGTACGACTTGGTGCCGAAAGTACTCCAAAAATATTTTTCCGAAAAATCATTTTAAAATAGTCTAAACATAGTTAAAAAATATATTTACATTGATTTATCAACAATCATATGGTTAGTAAGCAAAAAAAAA
>CM052338.1:9488610-9633508 GCA_028455595.1 Lasioglossum vierecki
TTTGTGTGAGCGCTAAATGCATGGAACGTACCACTGCGTTCACCAGCATGTATATTTTTTGGGACTAACCCCACACAAAACGTAGTGGTTCTATCGCGATCATATAAGCATACACACCGTGTTGTATGTTGAACGTATCGAACGCCTCGTCGGCCCGCAAGGTAAAAGACGGGGTATCTTTACGTTTCGTGGTGTAGCTTTGTCGACGAAATTGAATGTTTGTTGCGCCCTGCAAAACTCATTCCTGCAATGTCCGAATCTATTCTATTATGATGTTCGAGATCGTGTAGCATTGTCTTTTTCACGCGTTTATATTGAGAATTCGCAGAATCGTGGCGAATAGTTTAATAGAAAAGTTTTCCAATATGCAACTACTAGTAAATCCCGCCTTTTAGAGTTGCGATGGAATGAAATGCCACACTGCACCCTCATATGCTTGTGTTTTATTTCTTACAGTTTATCATCCTAAATTCTCGTAGCCATTGTCTCCACATAGAGTGGCGTGAAAAGAAATTAAAGTGCACGGGAGTTTTCTATACCGAATTTATAGTAAATTAGTGTTGCGACAAATTATGCACTATTCGCGCGTTCTCAAGAAAGTATTTATTATTTGTAGATTTAGAGTTGCGAAAAAAATAATTCGCGGCTTGGTTCCTCCCTTAATTATAAATGGCTACAATCGCGGTTCAATTTAGAGTCGCGCAAAATGAAACAAAAGTGCACGGGAGTTTTCAATTATTGATAAAATAAATTAGCATCGAGAGAGAATGCACTGTTCGCGTTGTTTTTAGATATTTATTGTACATTTTCGTAGAGTAGTGTTGCGAGAAAATGGTCCACTCGCTCGTTGTTTGGAATATATCGAGTGGATATTTATTTTGCATCATATTACTATCTTATGTGCTAATTTGAAATTAAGTTTTTTCAGATGACTTAAATGCTGAAATATTTTCATTTGTAGTTTGTAGTGTTTTCATTTGTAGTTGTAGTGTTTTCATTTGTAGCTGTAGTATTTTAATTTGTAATTGTTGTATTTTAATTTGTAGTGTAGTATTTATGAAAATAGTTGCCCGGGCATAGTTGCATGTTGGTAGCATGGTGTTGCTTTTGCCATATATAAAATACATAAAATACGTAGAAGAAAATACATGGAGGTAGTATGCATGAAATATATATTGCATGCGCATGCATATGGAAAATGAAATTTCTATACCATGGTATAGAAGATTTAGTGGGTCGGACGGGTAGGCTAGCAATTATTCTGTTCTTAATATTCATTTGTACAGTAGCCTAAAGTAGAGCACTGTTAAATGTTTATCAGGGAGAGTACAATTATTTATTATAGGGCATTTTTTTCTATTTTGTAATTTTGTAATTTTCCGTCGGGTGGGACGATAAATAAATATTATATACTATGATTATATAATATATAACATAATATTATACTATATAGTACTATAATTGTATAATATATAATATAATATATATAATTTTATAATGGTATAACATACTTTTTTTATATTTTTTGTTTAATCGTATAACACATTGTATAATATATACCAAGTGGGTGGGTGGGTCTTACTCGCAGCAACCTCCACGTGGTGAGACCCGGACAATCGGTGTGATTGCCGATTTATATTTTGATTCGCAAAGGTAACACCGATTGCTCAATAAAATATTGAAAATCGACAATCACATCGAGCTAATGCTGCGAATATGAAACAATTCTTCGACATGATTTCGAACTTTTTCTTTTAGACCATACGGTTCTATTTCGTAGCTAAACAATTTTATCGAGTCGATCATTATTATTCGAGCTGACGACTATGGAATTCTGTTGTTTTTTCCGTGTACACTCGCGTTTCTTTTGAATCAAAGTGCCCCTATAACAAAGTACCACCTTCGATTAGAGTCATCAAACGTTTTAGAATTCCTAACGGGAAACATTCTCTGATCCAGAAATTTCTCCTAAATTCTCGCGAATTTTGTCTGTTAAGGCAGGAACCCTCGGAATTAGTTTATGGTACGGTCGACCATCTGGGAATTTTTCAGTAATTTCTATAATAATTATTTTATTTGTTAATCTGTTTACAATATTTAATATGTAAGGACTTTTACACTATTTGCAAAACTTAACTTGGTAATATTTTCATTCATGAGAATTATTTAAATTATTATAATCGCAAAGAAAGTACCGCGCGACCTGTCGCTTAAATCTACATACATAAACAATTCATATCTACCCCGAACATTACATAATTTGGACTTTACAATTACATCCGGGGAACAATAATGTCCGTAGGGAATGTAGATTCCCTCTGAAGAATTACTGAGAACATTAAAAATGTACATATGAGCAGGTATATAACAGTAACTTACTAACAATTTTATAGTAAGTTATTACTAGACTGTGGATGTTTATGCAATTTTTAATTTTAGTAATCAAAATTTAAGAAAGTGCAATGAAATAAAATCGTATTTCCAGTAGAAAGTAGCCTTTGCAGATCAGAAATAAATAAAAATTGTACTACTTACATTCTGTCGAATTCTATATTCGACCCTTTTCTGAAAATTTTCAGAAATCATAAATGCATAAAGATCCGCAGTCTACTAATTATTGTTACTTAGTAATTTCTATATTCTAACTCCCTAAATTGGCGTCGTGTTTCATTAGAGTTTCGTATATTGTACTGTTCTCTTGCTTAAGTCGAACGTTCTGTTGTCTTTCTATCTGAAAATCTTCTTCATAAGCTGCTAACTGGGTTTCGGACAAGATTTTGTATTCTTCCTGCAAAGACAATATTACTGTATCTATTCTTAGAGACGTCAAGTTCGAAAGAATATTTAAAAGGATAGACTAGTGTTTCCAGGATTGCAAGTGTGCCCAGCACTGCTTTAAAGAATCAGTAGTGATTTTTTAGCCTTTTTAACAATTAGCATTCTATAAAATTCATTGTGTCGTTTATTATGACGACAAATGAATTTAAGGTATACAATATCAATAAGTTTGATTCGATGCTTATATAAGAATTAATACTTACCCATTTCTCCAGTTTTGATTCTAAACTTTCCACATACGCCTGTTGATCCAGTAGAGTTGTACGTAGAATATTATATTCAGTGTCGATGGCCTGAAATATGTACATTATTAAGTAGTCTGCTAAACGAGATTGTGTACACGCTTTCAAATACTTACACTTTGTAGTCTATGTTCAAGCTGAACAACTGTTTCCTTCAAGGCTTCTATTTCCTCATCTTTTAACGCACACTTGACACAATTTAAACATGTATTTACAGTTTCAACGTGTTCAGGAGTATTTGGTGTAGTCGACTGATCAAAGTAATTCGAAACGTATGAATTTGATGTTGTTCCTTGCTCTCCTAACAAAGGAGATTCTGTAGCTGGTTGACTCGTAGAAGCGGCTTCTGTTTTCTGATCACTCTTCGTCATACTTAATTGGTTGTCCTGTACACTAAGTTGTTCATTAAAATCTGTGAGTAGTTTTTCGTTTTTCTGAGTGGAATTACATAATTCTTCAGTCTCCTGAAGTGACTTGTCAGGAATAGATAAGCTCTTTGGATTTTGCACTTCGCTTACACTAGGCATCTATTTAAAAAAGTAGCATAATGTAAAGTAGCATAATATAAAAGTAGCATAATGTAACATAACATACGTCGTATGATTTGAGGCTGGCATCTTCCATGGCACATTTTATTTGAAGACGTACTAATTCCAGAGTTTCTTCAAATTTATGCTTATGATTTTCCTGTACCTTCGTCATTTTCTCTTTCCAACTTGCTAGAATGTTAAACTGTTGCTTCATAGCAATATTATTCTGTTTCAATGTTTCTTTCAGCTTCATGTTTTCTTGAAGTAGTTTACTCAATTGTTCATGTATCTCGCTCGAATTCAATGATTCTATCAGGGAGCTGGAATCCTACATGCAAAACAAATTTTTTAGATGTGTTTATTATTTGATAGTTTAAAAATTCAAGGAGGCTTCCATTAGAGCGGTAAATCATTTTTTGCAAAATTTTGAGACTTAAATCTTTATGTATACAGTAAAGCACTGTATAGTATATGAAATAGAGTATAATATAACGTAATATATAGTATAGCATATGAAATTCCATATAATATAATTCCATTTTACAATAAATTTTGAGTCGCCGAAAATCTTCCTCGCAAATTTAGTTTTTATGTAAAATGAAGCCTTTTACAAACTTTCACCTTAATTTGAGGTGATTGGTTTTTAGATGTACAGTCTAGATTTTTATAATAATAAAAGTATATCGACGAGAAATTCTGGCATAACAAGTAGGAAGACTCCTTAATTATAAACTAATTAATTGACACATACAATAGACTTGCTCTTTTGATCAATATCAATATATGATGCAACTGCAGATTGCAAGACTACAAAGGATAATGTGTCATTACTCGAATATGTAGGTGTATCGTTTTCTAACATAAATGAAGCCTTTTCACTGAATAAACTGAATTCTTCACTTGGCGAGTTTGATACATTTACAAAAGAAGAGGAGCTTCCTGCTTGACTAGATTCCATGTTGGTTATTTTATCTTGATCTCTGTATCCTCGAATTCTGAAACAGAACTAGCTATTATTTCAAAATATTAATTCTTATTTGTAAAAGTTGATGCCATCATTGTAGTGTTTATTAATGACAATTATTGTCAAAATAATTTGTTACTCAATACAACAATGAGATTAATAGATTTCATACCAGTATTATTTCTGGTATTATTTTTAGAAATAAACAAACATATTCTACAACAACAAAGGTCGTTACATTGTAAAAATAATGAAGACAAACGTTATAAATGTTAGAGAAATTAATAGAATCTGTTAGATAATGTTCAAATTCTTTTGTGAATTCGATGTTAAACGTCCAATGAGATATCTAGACTTACCAAAAATTGTTTTCTCATAAATGTCACTTTCGGGAAAAATTGTAATGCGTCACTTCGTTTTTAATGTGTTCACATGAACACATGTCTATTTTCATTTGTCAGTCACAACGTATTCAAATATCTATAGTAAGCACAATTTATAATGTATCACAGTTCTTATTATGATCTTCTTTGGTTTTGTTTGTTCTTAAAAATCTCTTATCACAATTATGCACCAAATTCAGTAATAGCATTGCAGAACTAGACTGCAAAGTGCATCGGAAAATGGATGCCATCTGCGTCGTATTATTAGGGAGTTTTGCTTTCAGAGTTTTCAGTAGGGTTATTTAAAAGTTACTAGTATACAATCTAGGGCTATTTAAAAGTGACTAGTTCAAACACGTGAACATAGTTACGATAGTGGTATACAAGGAGTAGAATACAACAAGAGGCGACACTTTCGATCTTCAAATTGATTGTATTGGGAAGCGGGAAGTTTAAATCCACTGGAATTAATATTCTTATATTGTGTCAATGTCTAAGAATTGGAAATCTATCTATATTTTGGTTAAGACAGGGTATTCAAACTATTTACGTTCATTTTACAAGATTGAAAAGTTAATAAAGAACAGATATAATATATGAGAAGTGTAGAAAATATACAATTTTAAGAATATCCATTATAGAGATAAATAGAAAAATGTTTATTACAAATAAATTATCGTAGCATACATTGAAAACATATTACTCACAAATAATGTAAATATAATAATCTATATTGTAATATATTTAAATTATTGTGATCAAAATTATATTATAATATATTATATATGTAGATGACCGAACTATAGGGTTGAATGTGTGTATGTATGCGTATTAGAAGACAACCCTATATATAGTTAAATTTATGAAAATGGAATATCGAAAATAACAACAGAATTGTAAAATTACGATCGAAAAAGAAGACCGAAACGAACGTCCGTGACAAACACGTTTGTCAACGATTGATTATAATAAATACGGCTTTACCTCACAAAAAATATGAATATATATATACATATTGTTCACAAAATAATTTAAATATATTACAATCTATTATAAAATATCTAAGAGTATTCTAACTAGATTGCATAAAAAAGCAATTTGCAGTAAGGTGTGCAGTAAATACTACGCACCGAATCCTCAATTTGGCTTTTCAAAATGTATGTTAACACTAAACCTACTAAGCTGAAAACATAAAAGTTGAACAACACACACACCTTATAAAATTGCTTAAACTTTGTACGGTTTTCTCTGAAATATGTGCTTAAAACTAATCCTACCCGAGTACTAAAAGCGATTAAAATGTTTTCCTGACAAAAATGACAAGGCTCTATTTATTTCGATTTTATGCAACTTTAATTCCAATGTGTGCTTGGATGAAGAAAATCAAATCAATTTCCATGTTTACCGTATTCGTAATTTTAAGAATTGTAAAACGAAAAATATAAAACCGTTTATTTAAACGGCAGTGTTAGGTAAAGAAGTCAATTCAGTAGTAATTTCCTACGAAGGCGTTGTTATAATTGCAATAACTATATCGATCAGAAAACCGGTCGATTTGAACGCTGTAGGTTTAGCGTTAAAAATGCAATGATTGAATTGATTTATTTATAATATTTAATATTTATCTTTGTGTCGAAAAGGTAAACTAGTGAGATTGTCGTCCACTGTAACTGCTTGAGGTGTAAGAATCACTGAAACGAAATGATTCAATCACTGAAACGAAATGATTCAATCACTGAACGAAATAAATGATTGAATTGATTTATTTATAATATTTAATATTTATTTGTATCGAAATGGTAAACTAGTGAGATTGTCGTCCACTGTAACTGCTTGAGGTGTACGAATCACTGAAACGAGTATTATTGTTACAAATTTGCCAATCGGAGACAAAAAACTCCTGTCTATAAAGCAATACCGTCGGTTGTTATTATCGTCTGTTTATGGTCTACTTTATTAATAGACATTGCGCAAAGAAATATCCATTTTGTCGAGGCAAGGTGTTGCGTAAAGCTCGCTATGCCACTTACATTCGGTTCGGGTTTATCGTTCCAGGGATTACCTATGCACACCGGTTGTTTCTCTCAACCCTGAGGTAAACAGGAGTTGAACTAGCTCCGATACGAAGGCCGATTTGCGGCGTTACTTCTCGGGTTACGATCACGATCCTTTGTTTGTCACAATTGCTGTACTGGTTAGGAACGACGACGCACAGTGATCCGAATTCGATATGTACAGGGTTCATATTGCTTCCTAAATTTCCATCTACCTCTAACATAAATCGTAACGAACACTTAAAGTTAGATATTTTTAAAATACAGTAGAACCTGGAATTCATCGGCTTGATCGGGAGACAAACAGTCCGAATGAATTAAGAGAGATGGATTATCGAGACCCGAGGGAGATGATTAAAATGTGTATTATGTTTAAAAATGAATTTTTTATTTTCGAAAATTTATTTCCCTTCATAATTTAATCATATTTAGACGCATATTTTGTTTTATAATCGGGTTCCGGTTGATCGAGGTCCTCTTGTAGTGTTTTGCAAAAGAAAGATGATTACTTTCATCTAGATGCTCTGGCTAGCCGGTTTAGTGTTATTCTCTGCTCTTCTTTTGAAAAGAAAGAGCACTCCTTTACAATAAGTATTCACACTGGCAATTAAAATGTAATTGAAATAATGTAGGAAAAATTAATGCACGACAGTTGTAAAAATTCCTCGTCTGATAAGGAATATTTTTTGAAAATTCTACTATTTTCAGTAGACTCTTCCCTATTGTAGTTATACAAGATTTACTTCCCACATGTCTCTCCACGCAAGTTATTATTGTTTGTATAACTATAACTCTTGAACCATAAGAACCGACGTGTTTGATCGTAAATTGTTTGAATTCGGACGTTTTCGGGAAGCTAGAGCAATGAGTTTACTACAGAATGTGAAAAGAAATATTGCCAAAAATTGCAGTTGGTCGGAATTATATATAAAATTCTTTATAAAATGCTTAAAACACTAGAATGCATCTTTTAGTATTTTTTCAACAATTACGAGCAATTGCAAAATTCGATAAAATATCTTTTCCCAAAAGTGTTTTTTTGAGATTCGTTAAGCTAGCATGAAAACTGTATTCGATGGTTATTTATAACGCAGTTGGCATACGTTATAATAACGACAATATAGCATTTATTTCGATTTCGTACAAGTTTTATCTAAATTATGTACTTCAATAGAGAGAAGTTCACTAAAAACATTTCTCGGAAAAAAACATTTATACTTTTAATATTTCGAATCGGAAACAGTTGTTCGCACCAGTCATTCTGACTGGTCCGGTAGTTGTTGTGTTTAACAGGGTAAAAGCGTTTCCAGAAACAACGGGGCATACGTTGAGCCGTTTGCGGAGTCGGAATACGCACAAACGTAATTTTTTCTTCCGGTAGAACGGTGAACAATTTGGGGTTTCTCATTCCGTTTGCATAAAATGGAACAGAAAGGATTTAGCGGTCGGATAGCAACTTTTCCAATTAATCTCAGCCGGCCGAAAACCGCAATAAAGAGTAGCAGCGGATACCATAACTTGTCCAATACCGAACTGCACACGGAAAACACGATAGCCGCGCGCGGCCGTTCTTATCGCGAATAATATACCTTGACTGTACGATAGGTTGGTGGATGTGTTAACAGTTTAAATTCGATGCCAGCAACAGTATCCGCCGGATGGTTTACTGGTGAAACTTTCGGTAATAACTAACTTGTAGCGTTATCAACTATCGACCTGAAACTTTCAACAATGCTGGCCCCAAAATGCAGTTTCGGTTACAGGGTTGTAAAGTTCATAATCTTTTACGGCTGCAATGCCGTTTCGCTGGAAGCACCTTTACTCCGGCCACTGTAGTTGATACTTTGATACGTTCTACGAAACGTATAAGATACATCAGCCTCGCGACCTGTAACGGTTATCGTCTGCAAAAGGTTTTTCTTTTAAATCGAAACGATTCATCTTACAAATTGGATAATGTGGATTAACCCCTTGCCTTGCGATTTACTACATTGTTTCAGTGACTATAATTTTTTTGGTAGATCGTAATTTCCTAATAAAGGAGGGTATTGATATAAATTGTATGCTTATATGCTCTCCAAATATTAACAAAACAAAAATAAAATTTTATTTCGGTTTAAAAGAAATTATTAACATACGTTTTTATCAGAATGTTCATCACGTGTCGGACGCGATATTGTAAGGCAAGGAATTAAAAAGCAGCTTCGCCATCTGCATTTTCGAAAAATTTACAGTAAAGTCTTGATACATTATTCTTTGATCGAGGAATTTGCCAACTTTGTATTTTTAAGAAATTGAGAAATTGAAAATTTATATTTTTTTATATGGTTACATTTATTTGAATGCTTAAGTATTGATTATAAACGAGTGAAATTTTATCTCGTCTAAAATCAAACGCGTAACATTGATATTTGTTAGACTTTGTTAGAAAGTTTCATACTTAGTCTGGTTCGTCGAAATACGGCAAGGGGTTAAATAAAAAATTCAGTTGCAGCTCTGCTCTGAAAAGATGGAAATATCTCATGAATTTCAGGTCTTGATCGTATTTGAATTTTTGAGGAATTTTTGTCTTGAGCGCGAATTTCTCATGAATTTCGGTCGTGGCCGTAATTGAGAGCAAGAAACTCATGAATTTGGTTATTGAACGTAACCGTGGGCGAGAATCCCTCATGAATTTCGAGTAAGATAGATTGCTACGTAGAATTCCAGTCGTAACGTTGACTGACAATCATTACGGTTGCCAATCCGTTTTTATTCACTATTTCGTTTCAAACCTTGCTTTATTAATTAAAAAGATGTGGGGAGGCCGATTAATGCCCGATTCTTCTTTGAATATTTTATGTCGACTCCTATCTTGAAGTGTACGTGTAAAACTATAAAACAATCTTAAGACCGGGTTACAGCACTACCAGAAGCAATAAAAAATAATTAAGTTTGGATTTTATGTACCTACAACTATAATGAACACATGAAGTACGATTATATGATCTATGATTTAATAAAATTGCTAAAAGAGGAAGTTAATGTTTATGCAGCTGTGTCTTGCAATCGATGCACATTTTTATTTTTTTACTTTGATCGGCAGTCTAATAATAATATATAAATTGGATTAAGAGATCGATAAATGCTATAATCTTATTAAATTTATTTTTAACATTTAAAATCTGTATTTAAAGTATATCATTAATTTTTGTAACGTTTTTAGTCTCAGTTGAATAACACAATATGTGCATAGTATTTTCGTGTAATTTTAACAAGTAGTATGTTCAAGAAACAATCAATTTAATAGCTTATATTAATTTTAAAATTATTTACATTTTTAATGAATTATTTTAATTTACATTTTAATGAATTTAAAAGATCTAATGAGAGAAAGAGAGAGAGAGAGAGAGAGAGAGAGAGAGAGAGAGAGAGAGGTGGAGTTCATTCGGGTGAGGGAAAGAAGAGAAAGATAGAGGAGATGCTAATATTCATTTTATTGAATCTCAAATATTATGTGCCTACGTATAATTATTAAATGTACACAGATCAGCAGAATACAGGAATTAAATACACAAAAGTTGGCAAGTGAATCAGCTTGAAGTTGGCTGGTTCAGTACGTATATCTACAGTACTATATTGACTCTTAAGGATAAAGTTACATTCTCACAATTACACTGGCTTTAACGACTCTGTTATCGATTTATACATGTACGAGGAAGCCTGACGCTAACGGAAACCAGATCCTAACGCTCGACTTGATTTATTAGTCTTTCGAAGACCCGTCTCACTTCATCGCTAATCTTAGACAGTTTTTGAACGGTTCTTTTCCGGTCGAACGAATTTTCTTAAACATAGATTCTATCTTTCATATTGTATATAAATAATTTACACACGCAGGATTGAATATTTCATTTGACAAATCAAAACATTGCACACAAACCAATGTTCATTGATGTGTTACAATTATTGCATAAGTGTTTATTAACGTTTAAACAGTGCTTAAAATTATTTATGTATATCAATCACTCCCATCCTCCTCATACAACGCACGCAATCTTATTTAAGTAACGAAATTCTAATGAATACATTTTGTTTTTTATAACTTAGAGTAGGAAACATTTTTGAAAGTTGTATTTGTCAGATATAACTGTTTCAGAAAATACAATTTTGTATTATTTTATAAAATGTATAGGATAAACTGTACCTGTAATGTTTGACCGAGCTTGACTTTCTATTATTATACGCTAATACAGATTTTTCAACAATTTTACAAGTCAAATCTTTTATTATAAAATATATCCAGTGAGTAACAATCATAAGACAAATAGTACAAACTCACAACGTTTCTTTGAAATGTAAATAAAAAGCCAATAAAAAAATGATTTTCTATACCAGGAATTATTAATATTTGCCGTTTAAATCAATAACTATTTTAGTGCCAATAATAGTACAGTTTACTCTATATTTAACAATCTTAATGATGCATTGGTTTCGTTAAATTGCATCGGTTAAAAGCACATCAAATTCCCCGTAATGTTGAGAAGTAACATAATTACATGAACAGACTTGCTAATTAGGTAATATCATAATTAATGGTATAATGGGCATAGTAAAGCAGGTATTATGTTATATTGCTAATATACAATTTAACTTTTCCATTCAAATACGCGGATTTACAATAATTATTTTCATATTCTCGTATTTTCACACCTACGCTTTTTTCTTACATTACTCGGATCGTTTTCATCTCTTCTGCTCCTCGGATTCTTCTTTTATTCAATACTTTTCACAGGAACTCCTCGCAATTCGGATTTACTTGTTGAATCCAACGCACTCACACACCTGAAACTTTGCTCACCTTTATTTTCTCAAAGTAAGAGAGTACGAGGTCCAGGTAAAAAGCAAATTTCAGGCGTAAGAGTACTGTTGAGACTGCTTCATCGCTCTTGTGTATTTATCTTTTACTTCTTGCTGACAACGTACTAGAGAAACGTGCTAATTTATGCACTATTAATGAAACGCTCCTAACTCTTTGGAATTTACAATAACTTCACATTGATTGTAGACTGTCGCGATTACGATTCACTAGTATAAAATTAAATTAAAATGTTGTGTATTGTACATAACTTTGAACAAAAACATAGCGTATAAATATTTTTCTCTCGAGACGCATACGAAAAATTCGAGTGCAACTACCTCTCTGTAAAAAGTTTTTTAATGAACTGTAAACTAATACAGTATTTTTATTGTTCGATTTCGAAACTGGCTCTCCCGTTAATTAATATTTAGAACAAACGTGTCGACGTGACGAAATGCCAATTACAAAACGGAAATGAAAAACAAAACCTTTATCTGTTGTAATATCATCAAGGAAGAAGAAGACAAAAATAATTGTTTGAACATTGTCAAAATGAGAAGAGAAAAGAAAGACTACCAGAATAGAGGAAAATAAATGGATTAAACCAAAGAAATAAAAAGAGAGCAGAAAACAATCTGTTGCTACGAAAGAAAATTAAGGAAAGTATTGCCAACTTCATAAATGGTGTAAAAGGATCTTGTACAATAATTGTCTAAATTATTGTTTCAAACATTGAGTACCTTGCAATGTTTGGATATTACGAGCTGTACAACAATTTTCAATTTCTAAAATCATTTTTTGTCCATTGTTCATCCAGTTTTCGTACTTTCGTGTACAGTATTTTATCCATATAAGCCCCAGCACGGGTTTGCCGAGGGTCATTTATGCGCCAGGGACAGTATTCTTTGACTTTTGCCGAACGTATATAAGGACAGACGAGCACGAGAGGTCTCGGTCGCCGAGAAATGTAAACGTAGCTAATCCAAATTTCCAACTTCTTTGTTTTTCATTATTTTTTGATGGGATATCGATGACCATATTTGTGGTATTTTTCTAATTAAAATCATACCAAGTATGACATAATTCCGAAGATATTTGCTTGTGTAATAGACAATTAAAGTTTCGGGCGCGAGGAGGGATAGCGTCTCTTTCTTTCCCATATGCTATCCTTCCTCGTGCCAGTTACTTTAATTGTCTATTACACAAGTATATATCATCGGAATTATATTATATTTGGTATGATTTTTATTAGAAAAATGCCACAAATATGGTCATCGAAGTCCTATCGAAAAATTATGGAAAATAGAGAGAAGTTGGACATTCTGATTAGGCGGGCTCACAAGCTTCAGGCGGGTTCTCAAGATTCACGGCCCCTCAAAGGGGTACACCCCGCAGTAAAGGGGATAGATCTGGGACATTTAATGAATAAAATACTGTATATCGATCGTATTTGTTGTTAATCTAGAATGATTAATATTTTCGGCGCAAAGTTCGATCGTTTGTTACTTTATAAAGTAATTTTGCAAATTACCCAGTTAAATACTCGACTTTTCGATCTTCGTTCACATCATTTTCAAGATTAATTAAAATTGAAAATGATCCAAATGAAGATCGAAACGTCGAGTATTTAACTTGGTAATTTGAAAAATTACTTTATAGAATAGAGTAACAAACGATCGAACCTTGCGCCGAAATCATTAATCATTGGATTGATTATTGTTTTGTACTACGTAGATGGTGATATCCGTATAAAGTTATACATGTATATGTATGTTATAATGTATATGTACATGTAGGTCAGACATTTTGGACATTATTTATGTCCATTCCTTTGATTTCGTGGATGATGCGGACAGATCGTTGACGATCGACTGCTACGGACACACCTGAAACTTTGCTCACCCAGAAGAAGAGGTACGGGTAGAGCAAAGAGTCAGGCCCGGCCGTAACAGTTGGAGTTTTATGCGGCCAGTGTCCTTCAGCCTCGTCGCTTCCCGGTTTATGCAATTCACGTTCTCTCCCGCGTCGGTGGGCCGCCGTGCCATGAGGACACTGGAAAATAGAAGTGCAGATTCTTCATTGAGAATGGATCCGTGGAAACGGGTTACCGATAAGACAGGGACCCTCGAGGGCCATTAGAAGTTGCAGGAAAATAGGGTGTCGGCCCCGAAGATCGAAGGAAGAAAGAAGCGAAGAGCGCAGAGAAGCTCCCGGAGCTGCACTCAGCGATGGCAACCAAGGAATCAAGACTGTTCACGGTTCATCCTACTTTGGACTCTTTCGTTCCTTTCTCTCGAGACGACACTCGAGCTTCATTGTTCATGGTCCGTCTGAAACAGAATTGAAAAGGCGCGTGATATTTACTGGTAGATTTCGTTCGGACTGCAAATATTAGATAACCCAAAAAACGTTTCTCGCGATCCCGAAACTATGAAATTGCTGGGACGGTATTCGGCTTGGATTTCTCAGGGATAGAAACAGTTACGTGTGAACCTCTAGTCACGTTCTATATGAAAAATACACCGTTAAGTATTTTTCGAAAATGTTTTTATATCGCAAGCTTCTAGAAAGAGATATAAAAACAGATATAAAATTTAATTCGAACAAAAGTTAAAAAGTATAGATGAATAGATGAACATAGATTCTTCTTAACCGATCAATGATCAATAGATCTTGGTATTTGGATTTAACTAACGTACTTCAGCATTATAAGAATTTTTATATTCTTTTATAATTATTCTAATAATTATAGTCTATTCGTGTTCTTGTTATACAATTTCACGCATATATGTTAATGTATAATTCATATAATATATATAATGTATATAAATTAAGAAACATTATTGTATATTAGTTTTCATTACATAGTACATTGGAATCTAGACGTAGATTCTGCATGAACAATATCATCGTTAACATAATTCTTACCGAGAAACAAACTGTTTTCTTTTCCAGAGAACGAACACGATTAATCGGAAGTTTACCAATACGATTTTTCAAAGTGAAATATATTCACAATAATTATTTAAATTTTTAAATTCCTCAACACCCAAGAGGAGCATTTATTTTTTACCGGACTGCAAAACGCGTGATATATTATGTCCGGCGAAAAACATTTGAGATAATTAGAACGGGAAAGTAGCCGAGGGTAGCAAGCAGATTCCCATAACGTTCGCATGAATATTAGAACATAAGCGCTGACTTTGGTGAACTCCATAATGTCCTCGGTAAAAGGGACCTACCTAGCCCCTTTAAGGAAATTAAATAAAAATTGCCCGCGCATTGCCTCCGTCGTGTGTCAGAACCGTGCGTAATCTCGTCGTTACATGCACTTTGCTAAATACCTGGTTGTCCGTGAGCAGGGGCCACTAAACCGATTACCACAGTTTATGCTACACGGAACCAACAGCCATCGTATAAGTGCATCTAATAGCGACTTAAACGTATCCGGGAGAAGGTCGTTAAAGATCAATCAATTTCGAATGCACAGATGTATCTAAATCTTCAGAACCAACGTGGATATAATGGGATTTACGATAAACAATTCTGTAATGTTTTAATACGATGGTAATTTGATTTATAAGTCTCCTTTGAATTGATATGCCTGAATCACGTACAGTAACGATTCTCAGTCTTGCAGATAATGATATGAAATTATCCCTGCATTTTCCGACATATAATTCACTCAAGGAAGACTGAATAGTTTAATTTTCGTTTACTCCTGTATCCATCCGACGACACTGTTATAATTATTGATTTATATAATTAATTAGATTATGTTTATGTAATACATAAACCTGGACATGTTAATATGGCCACGAAGAACAAGGTTCTGTGTTATTAAGTGAAAAAATTAGAATAAGCCAGAATTAGTGCAAAATATTAGGGTAATATTTTTAATCAATATTTAGTTGCATTTTCTCGAGCTTTTTTTGTGTGCACTTGTAAACGTCTTGTAAATAGTGACCGTTCTCCTTTCGCATTATTGCCACTACACAATCTTGGCATCAAAGCAGAACAATAATGCTCCAGAAAATTGTTTTTAGTTCGATTCTACTCAATGTAGACAAATGGCCACATTAATATGCCCAGGAAGTGGAGTCTAGTTTGACACGAGGCTGGCAAGGTTTGAAGAGAGCGCAAAAGAAAATGGATTTGTTAAACGCCGAAAATAATCAGGGTATAGCCGGTTAGCTTATCGTCGGAGTGAACGGTTCCGCGTTCGCATAATCGAAATCAGTGGGTCAGAACGGTCCGGTCCACCCACGAATCGTGTCGCGTTTTTCTTGTCGCGCAAAGATACGCATCTCTTCCAATTTGGGTAGCGCTTCGGCCTGTGTGGGTACGGGAGAGCGAGAAAGAGAGAGAGAATACGTATCGTGAAAGAGAGTCCAGCGATCTGCAGACGCAGGCTGTCAGAGGGCAAAGCCGGTGTCCAGGAGAGGAGAATATAGCGTTACGGCTGGATGTCAGTGACCGAAGTATAACCCCAAGATAGTTTCACCATTACCACCGTGTTCGTTCGCCTTGCTCCTTTCCGTCGACCCGTACATCCGTGTAGCAGACCGTGTTCAGGCTGCCTCGTCCGCAGCACCTGAGTGTCTCCGATTGCATATGTCCACGTCAACGAGCTGGTTTCCTACTCCTGCGGATCCTCTTTCTCTCTCGATCAAACCCTAGACGATTCGTTTCACTGAATCCTGTATTTCTCGCCGTGTTCGCGTCCACGGGAACCACGAGGTGCTTTCCTCTCCTCCGTCTGCTCCAGCATCGATCTCGGACTCGTTTCTATTTCACCAATCTTCTGATCGAAATCCTGCGAAGCGGATCGAACGTTTCATCCTGCTCCGATTTTTCCATTTGTTTCGGCTCTGCCGCTCCACTCGGCTACGCTTTATTTATTGTCCCCCCACCCCTCCCCCGAACTCCACCTCTGTCTTCCTCTTTTTTTCTTACCGGGAAATCTCGATTCCTTCAGGATCGATTCTGGCCAACGTTGGCTCGCGGGGATTGATTAATTGTACCCGCTCTCCTGGATTTGCTTGATCTCTATGATTGCTGGCCAACGATGCCCCCCGCCCCCGACCTTTCTTTTCATTTCACCACCCGAATCTTTCTTCCTCATCCGCCGTCTTCGTTCACACTGTGCTGTTTATTTTGTTAGAAACCTTTGATCTGCTTTACGGTTACCGCGCTGTTGTGGGATCGGGGTATGTAAAACGTGGTAGGAACTCGAAATATGAAAATTTAAGAATTATTGATTAGAATTTATTAGACTACGGATCTTTATGCAAAATAAACATTGTCTGCATCGATTACAGAGTTACAGGAATCAAATGAAAAATTCTTTCTTTTAAATTGTCGCATTAATTTGAAACTAATACACCGATATTCCTAAATCATGTTCATATCTCTATTGCTTTGAACCGTTCGTGTCTATTTTTCTCATAAACGACGAAAATTCGCAGTCTAATAATCGTACTTTAGTATTTTCACTGCAATCCTCTAATTTCTTTTTCGCGCCATGTAGTAAGTCCAATTGGTTCTAATGTTTCAAAAGGAAATCTAAATTGTATATAAATTACGTTTTATCAATCGTAAATGGTAAATTAACAATGTGTGTTGGTATCAGCACACTGATTAGAACAAAATAAAAAAAACAAGCGATCTTGCAATTAATAAAATCCCAACGTTTCGATCCTGATATGGATAATTTTTAATGCGTCTGGAAAATTAATAGTAACTTGTTCCTATACATGTAACCGCCACTCGATTTTAGTTTTCGAGATATTCACAAAAAACTATTGCTAATACTGTATCGACATCAATATCGAAAGTTGTCATTTTAACTGTTTACCTACCGGAAGCCTATTAAAAGGATTTTCAATAATTGTGCTGTACCAAAAGAAAGCATTTTTCTTTTATACTGTAATATTAAATGAAACTATTGGTCATTTGGATTTGAAGATTTTTCAACATTATGCAATAATCACCGATCGGTAATGTGTTAGCATTCGAGTGGTGGTTCAGAGAGTCACCAAGAAAAATTGATGTACCATTATTCAAAATACCGTTCGCATTGTTAAATATTATAGTATCCAATCAACTACTAAACGTTTAAGCATTCTCCGAGGAAACTATATCAATTCCATATGCATAAAATGAAGAAAATAATAGTATTAAATTATTCTAGGTTGGAAGAAATGTTTAATTTTCGAGTTAAAATTCTTCCAAGCGCAAAGGGTGAAAGAATATGTTCTTGTGGAATCAGTAAAAAATTAGGAAGCTGAAAGGCTAAGCTCAAAAAATTATTCATTGCTATCGAGTTTAGTTATGCAGTGAAAAATAGTCGTTTTACTAAGTATATTTTTCGAAGTACGCGACAAATGTTGTTGCATTTATTATTCGCACGCAATAATTCTCTATTAATGGTGATCTGAAGTCAGCGATTAGGAAAAAGCACGAAGTCAAACGATGCTTCATCGGATAAAAATAATTTCATGTAATAACAAGCATAATCGGATGTAACCGGATCAAGTTATGTAATTTATGACATAAAAACTTCAACCTGCTCTGCTTCATGTTACAACTTGGTAGGAGATTCGATCCAGTCGTACCTCATATAATTGGCACACTTTATATCACGTTACTAACATTCTATATTATATTCTCTCATGCATACTAACGAACGACGGTATAAGGTCACTTTTCATTTAAATCGTATCGTTATTTTCTTTTATAGTATTACTTAGACGACAGTTTATCATCATTGTTAAATAGACACACATAATAATAAAAAATAAAATTTTATGCATTCTTAGATTGCACAGGGGTGTCGAATATTAAAAAGTGCAGACTTTAACGAAGGATTCATAATTAATATACTCTTTTTCTTTATATTTATACTGTTTAGAAGAATTCAAACTAATGGAAAAATTTCTCTAGCTTACTGAGACATGGATCATTATGGTTAATGCAGATTATATTTTATATTTTCCTTTGAATTTTAGGAAACACCTATTTCAAATAGAATAAAAATCCACAGTTTAGTTAAAATTATTAATCAAGTTACTAAAATAGGTATGAAAATAGACTGATTACTAGATTGCGGATCTTTATGGATTTAAGAAGAAATTGGTTGGGTGAAGTATAGAACAATAACAGACTAGAAAAATTTAAGAACGTTGTTTTTAATGCAACATAATTATTAAAGCATAAAATCAATTTTTATTCTACTCCTGTTGCCCACAATCAATGCAGAATATTTTCATTTTGCATTAAGATCCACAATCTACTGATTACTTACTCATACTTATTAATTAAGCAAGCTGTTGGGTTAATTAACGAAAGAAAGATAACACGCAAAACTATATCAATAAGCCTAACGGCGAAGTAAAGGAATTTGTATACCTGTTTGTCGCTAGACACGCTCATGAACTCGTACAAATCGTAACTGCCTGCGATTCGGTAATTTCAAATTCGTGTGGCAACGTACAGATCACTCACACATACATATATCCGCAGACACATCAGTATACAATGTAAATACTAATGGTGTTATGGAACGACCTCGCACTCATAAAAACGAGAAATTTGAACTATCCAACACAAGCGATACAGTCCAAACAATAGTGACAATACTAAGAATAGGTCAAACCAATTTAACTCAAAAAATATGAAATCATATACCTCCGAAATAATATCCCAGATATCAAATTAAAAGAGCACAAGAAGAAACGCTGCAGGATAAGAACTCTTATGCTGAATCATTAGAATTCTCGAAGAAAATTAGACTTCCTCATCTAACGTGAAACCACCACACCGAATCATTGCAAATACGCTGTGGTCGCTAATAGCCGGAGAAGGGGGCAAGTGACCTAAATAATTCGTTAAAAGAAATACGAAAAAAGATAGCCTATTGCGAGGAAGCCTGTGAGAAGAGGGGAGCAGCGAAATGCAACTGCGAATCCGTCGATACGATGCACAGTGGGCCAAACCGATGAAATCTGTGTCACAATCAAAGAACTTTCAATAGAAATGAGATAGAGCGGTGAAATTTCTTTTAAATTAAATCTGAAACTATCCAGAATATGGTATAATTATGGAGATTGTGGTACGAATGTTTTTTAAATTTTGAGGCCAGATTTGAAATCAGCGTGAAAAAATCTACAGGAAATGATGTATAGCATGTTCCAAAAAACATTTTTCCGCACGTGGTATTGGAAAAATCACATTTGTTTTTGAAATTGTACAAGTCTAACGAATTATTTGAAGGTTAAGAAACGTTTGTACCACAATGTCCATAATGATTCCATATTCTGCAAAGTTCCGTCCTTCAACCTTTTGCACACGGAGCTATTTTAATCTAGAATATTTCCATTCCTTTGACTTTTGAAATTTTATAAATATAAAATTAGTATAATACCTCATACAATACCTAAATAGTTAATAATTAATTAGGTACCGATATAATTAATACTGTAAACAATATTTTGAATAATGGTACAGCAAATTGTAGTGGTGTCTCAGAGGGGACAACCGAGTGCAAAGGGTTAAGTTAATTTAAAAACAATTTCATTGCTTCATCTCATTTCTATGAAAAGTTCTTTTTACCACGTTTTTATTAGCTCGCTTTCTTGTTTGTCTGTTCGATGACAAATTTTGCAATTGATTTTATACTAACTTCCTGATGAGCTAGAGACTTGAAATTGGATATAAAAAATTTTTTTTTAAAAAGTCTTACCGTTTCGGAGAAAATATTTACACAGATTTCATCGGTTTGGCTTACTGTGGCGGCGATGTCTTCGCAAGAAACCGAGGACTCGAGAAATCAGCGAAGATCCGTGCCGAACAAAATCGACCAATAAACCACCTGACCGCTGGATCCAGGAAACGGGGGATCCTCGAGACAACAGAGGGGAAGCGGTCGCTACAAAAGCGCCGCCAGTCAATTGTCATTATTTTTATGCTGTCCCAGGGTCACCGGAAATCCCGGGGCACCGATCGGTTTAATGAGCGCATCATCGGATTGGTCTTAACTTTAACGACGGCTCCGGCGAGATCATGCCCGGTGCCGGATCAATAGACACCGCGAATCGGCCGATTCTGTGCATCATAAAGGGTAACGACCGCAGGCAGTTTGGCAGCATTCGTGAAAGCCGCCTTTCTTCGGAGTAATGCAGCCGGGATCATGCGATGACGAGACCGATTATGAGCGTGCCAGCGAACGGAGGAAGATAGTGTGGGCTTTCATTTGGTATGCGTGGATGCGTGCTTGCGTGAACGAACGACAGTGACGTAGGATCCACGGGCGCGGGGCGGGTTGGTCGGCTAAGGGGAGGAGAGAAAAAGAGGAGAAGAAAAGAAGAGACGCTGCAGACTGGAGCGGAGAAAGAATACTCATCCAAGAAGAGCTAGGACGCAGAAGAGGGAGATGAAAGAACGAGGAACGGAGCAGAGAAGAAAGGGAAACGACGTGTGGGACGCGCGGTAGAAGGAAATATGAAAAATATCAGGTCATTCTGTCATAAGTAATGTCGTTTCGCATTATGCGCCGCGTAACGGGAACTCCGTGGTACCCTCCAATGCTGCCGACTCTTCTGACGAAATTATCACGGACATATTAGCTGTTCCGGTTAGTCTCGACGCATTCTTTCGCGCGAGAAAGACCTTCAATTGTTCCTTTACAATTCAATTGTAATCGTACTTTCTTCTATTTTTCAAGCGAAAACTTCTTTAGCACCGTGTACACTATTGCTGGTCACTGAACGAGACTGATCCGTCACGCTCCATGGTGAAACGCTATTCGGGTAAACTTAGGGAAACCAAGGGGAGGTGCGCAATCGCCATAGAATTTTTTCTGACAAACAGTCTTCTCGATTTTTATTAACCATGCAAATGAGAGTATTCTCTTAATAATTTTACAATTTCAGCTGGTTATGAACTCTGTTCCTTTTGTCTGCTCCTTTCAGTAACGGACACACTCGGAAGATGATCAACTCTGTATTTTATAAATTTTTCAATTTCATTAGTTCGCCATTGTTTCCAAGATATTCAATTTTAAAATCAATTTTTTTTTTGTACTAGGCTTTGAGGGCCACCAATTTTTTGTTTGTATTCAGAATATTAAATTATTTCATGATAAATTAAGAGTAATATTAAAATGAAGTACAATCGAAGCATGACAATTAGACAACGGATATTTATGCAAAACAAAAATAATCTACCTGAATTGCAATAAACTGGAACGAAATAGAAGTTACTGCTTTTCCTTAATATTTTTAATAGGCTTAAAATAATATAACAGTGCTGGTACATTCTTCTGATGGTATTACACCTACTCATTTTTGTAATAAATACATGAACTCCTCACGAGTCTGGGCAAGACGCGAAGTGTTGGAACGGGACAACAGGGGTTTGGTCCTAGCCGTCGTTTAAATGGCGTCGTGGAAATTGGTTCGGAATGACCGCGAGACTCATCGCGTCGTCTCTTTATCCGGCGTTTCCTGTGTCCATAATCAGACACCGCGAGGTGCTCGTCCGGATAAAAAGGTGACCCGTGCTGGGAAACCGAAGACAAAGGGAATACCCGGAGCGTCCCGTGGTAAAAAGGGGTTGGGAGAGAGCGAGAGCCAGATAGGTCGAAAGGGTTTCGGCAAACATTCGTAATTACACGATCATTTAATATGTCCGGGATTTCCAGAGGCCGTTAAACGCTCGCCTCCGAAAACGGAACGGTGAACGCGTCGTTAACAAAGGATGAACTGTGGCCGACAGCAATTTCGGAACTTTGGGGATGACTACAGAGAAAGAAAGTGGATTTAAAAGCATGCTCACTTGCCGCATCCTACGAATGCAAATTTCACTAGCCCGTTTGCTCTCATGATTTCCACAAATTGTGTCGCCACGTTACACACAAAGAGAAAGAAACTATGAAATTCGAGCGATTTTGTAAGCAATTTCGTTTGCGCGTGTTACTTTAATCCGCCGGGAACGGAATTATACGGTAATTCGCGTTTCGCTTCCGACGTATATTCGGAAATAAATTCGGTTCGCGGGAAAACGACTAATTAAGCGAAGTATGTCATTCGTTTTTATTGTCGGAGGTTCAGCTTTCTGTTCACGATTTCGTTTCGTCCGCGCTTCTCCTCCCTTTGTTTCAGCTCCGGCATATTCGAGGAAAGCGGATTATTCTGTTCTTTATTGTTTGATGATATAACTGTTCTTTGTTAATTGATGATGTGCGAAATATGAGGAAAAAACGGCTAAAAGCGATATTAAAATTAAGTGAAGTGCACCGTTGTGCTTCGTATTTTCGTAATGCTCAGGGGAATAATTTATTTTCTATGCTGTTGAGGAAGTCTCGTGATTCAGATGGACAATTCAGTGTAATTTGGAAATTCGTCTTTATATTTTCTATTATCACTTTTACTCGTTGATCTGAAAATTATGAAACTCCTTTTTAGTAGGCGATATAGTTACAATATTTTATTATACTATAACATTCTATATAAAAAAAACAGGACTTCATATCGAATTCAATATTATCTTTTGTCTTGCTTAATCCAACTTTTTAAAGCTGAGAAAAATTAATCATGAAGTTTATATGAAGTTTAACAATTTCTTTCATATTTCAATCTCAAAGGAAGTTGTTGAATTATATTACACAAACTAATTTGAAGGTATACAGTTTTCTTTCGATACAAGACGATGGGTCGGGGCGTTTTTCGACATATAACGGATGAGGTTACCCAGTGTCGGCTCAAGTCAAGTGGAGGCCCAAGTGGTCAAAATTTTGGGGCCCTCAAAATCAAGTTAGAAATAGAAGCTGCAAGAAAACTCTCGTAACCTTAATAAAAAAGGGAAGTTTACCGTTACACATTAAATATATTTATTTAAAATTCGGGGCCCTACGCGGCCGCTTGACGCGACATTGTTTTTGAATTGGCCGAGAGTTTGCGGGACCCATAAAAGAAGAAGAGTCGTCTTGTATCGAAAGAAAACTGTACGAACAACCAATTAATTAATAAGTTATTCATCTTCGACTTGAAACAATCTCTACAAGGCTACCGGCAGGCAAAGCATAACAATTCACATCGACTGCAATGTAATCCCACGAATCCTCTGAAAACAAAGGAGCAATTCAGCGACACCGGTAAAAGTGACATAAATAAAGATGATAGAGATTACTCGAAAGCGGGAAACGTCTCTTTGACAGCGCATCGTTATCCCATCGAGTCGCGGATGTGTTAAACAGCGTTTCGAAATATTAAAAACGCTTCGCAGCTTGGTGACAGTCTGAACTTCATCGTTACATGCAAAATGGCAGCACGAATGATGCCGGGAAGAAAAGGTGAAAGAACGGTAGGAGACAAATGGAGATTTGCTTGGAAAGTTTCAATGAGAATAAACGAAACTGTGCGCCCTTTCATTCGGTCGCGTGAGCATTCGTTCCATTCGTGTGCGTGTACAAGGATGCGAGGAGAAAAGAAGAGAGTTTTCAGAATGGAAAGACAAAGGAAAAACGGGAGTACGAATAAGAAGCACTAAATCTAATTGCCCGGCGACGTCGTGGAAAACGTACGACGAGACGCTCTTGTTCCGTGTCCTCTTTTCTTCTTTTCCGACCATATTGTTTCGATAATTCATCGAACTCTTTAAAACTGAAATTATTCTCCGTCGCGGAAGATGGGATTGAACTTCTGGTTCGACGAGGATCATTCGTCAGATACTGAGGTCTACATACAGCGAACCACAGTAATATTCGGACACTTTTAAGAGGAGGATAACTTTTTTAATATCAGATCATACGACTCGGATATCTTTCGAGAAGTTGGAGTAATTAGGTTTACTGCAAGACGTGAAAAAGATTGTTCAGTTAGAGTTACGGAGAATATATTAGAAGTTGTTGTTTGCAACTTTTTATGGGGGTCTGTATCGTAAATTTTTAATCGTAAAATCATTTTATAAAATGGATGAGTATTTTGTGAATGTAGAAAAACTTTGTGAAAAACTTTTATGATTGATTATGTAGTGATGGAAGAGTGGATCCATTCATCAACTAATTTTTTTAAAAAGAACGAATGTTGTACAAATATGACATATTCATTATCCAGTTTTTTGGAATATAATACTTGGCTTTGTTTTCATTATAGTATTTATAATTTGTAGAGAATCTTCTTGAAAAGATTTCTGGCGATATTTTTTCTGTTTTATCTTGTTGCACAATTTCTGAAATTGGCGTTCTATTCACAAATAACTTCCGTCGTGAATAACGAGTAACTGTTAAACAAGAATTCAGTGGCAATCATGATAAACATATATTAGTTGAATAACAGTGGTTAAAAGTTACAGTAATTGAGAGAATATGTAAGCACCATTGATTGACATTTATTTGAGGAAGAAAATGGAAGCTATTCCTGACTCAATTATGTATTACATCATCGCATGAGTGTTCACTGATTTGCATTGAAGGCTAGAGTCTCATTTTAAGTACATACGTCTTTTAAGGACAAAGTTCTAGATAAGTGTGACGTAAACTTTGTTAATACAAAAGTCCAATAGTGCGAGAGGAAACAAAAAATTAAAAATACCTCCATGTTACTCTACTAGTTTGTAAAATACTTTAGAGACACTATACTTCTTATTCGTACACTATGCAAGTTATGAAAATATTTACACATGTTACTTTGAAAATTTGATAATTTAAACTGAAAGTTATGATTAAAATTTAATAATTTGGCACACTGTTTCATTATACAATAAGAAAAGACATATTTGCGAGTATGTGTTTCAATGTAATATTAAACAAAAATTTCAGAGGTGTGCACAACATTTATTAAAATCATTTATCTATTCTCTTTTAAAATGTGATTCTCTGAAAAAGATCCTTTTCCATATAAAGCAAAAATGTTATTAAAAACGAGTATTAGAATTGGGAATTTTATTGTTTGTTCATTGAAGCAATGCAAACATTTCTGAAGAGACCACTTTTTATCAAATCTATACCGTTTGTACCTCGAGATTAATTTTCAAATAACCACTACACGCAATCTGTGGTAAAGGTAGCTGCATTAGCACAAGTTCTCAGTTCGCCGAGTATTAAATTAATGATTTAAAAGGTTTCCAAGCGAATTGCGTGACTCTCGAATTGAATACAGCAAAACGTTGAAACACTTAAATAAAATTAAGAGCGTCGAGACGCGCGTGCTTCAAAAACACAAATTAGCTTTGCTTAGCGAGCATATAATTTGTAAAAAGATCTCAAAGAGTAACACGCCTTTTAAAGTTGAGATATGTGGCGCCTTTGACGACCTTCCAGTAAACCTCTGTATTTTTTAAGTTGTATTCACTTGCGTCTTGAATATATTTAACAAGCTCATGATCTCTTGAATTCTTTTGCAAAAATTTTCATTTTCTGAAACTTTAACAAATTTTATTTCTAAAACAAATCTACAAGCATTCAGAAGCTAACAGTTTGCTGTAATTGAAGCTAAATGCGTATAGCGGATTTTTACTGAAAATGTAATATTTCAATTAATGTTAAGTATCAAGTCACGTTTCGATTCTATTCTCGTGTCTATGCTAAAATACATACATTATTCATTTTACATTGCAATCACAATTTATTATACAAACTAAATTTTTTAAAAATGAATTGAAGATGAATGATAATAAAATTAAATTATTATGCACACGGAATCGTAAAAATTGATATAATAAAATTATAAGCATGTGCAAAAATAAATGTAAGATTCAAAAGAATTCAAGAATTCTTACTGCAATTTGAATTTAAAAAAAAATGCTTTCTTTCGAAACGATTAATTTTCCAAAGCGCGAGTAGATCAACAAACTGTATCCTCACGCTTTAATTCTATAAATTCCAAAAAGTGGCGATCGCCTCGCTTCCATTTCGCGTCTCTGCGAATTCATCGAATTCATCCCAGTAACGTTTAACAAAAAGTGCCATTATCCAAAAGCGATATTACTTTCCTACGACCCGACCGACCCCCGCCCCTCCGACTTCTATTAACCCGTAGAATCGTCTTTCCTCTCATCGCAAGAAAAATGTTTTCCCGACGCCGGGAAACAGGAAAGCCTCTCTGGCTCTTGATCGATTTCTCAGAAACTCCATTTAGATTCACGCGGCTGCTCGAACGGGATAACAAAAAAAAAAAGAAAAAAGAAGCGGAGTCGTTCGATCAATTAACTCCGAGTGTAATCGGTTGCATAAGATGTCGGGGGAAGGGGGACGTTCCTCCTCCTTCTCCCTACACGCGAGGGCCATTTAAAAGATTGAGAATCTCCGACGAGTGGCGGAGGCGTCCTCGGACAACCAGGAAAATTAAATATAGACGGGGAACTGGAGGAAGAGCGAGAAACACGGTGCCGTGTGTACACGGGGGGAATCACGCAGCAGGCACGCGTTGACTTCTGTTGGCTGCCTCTGCTAAGGCAACCAATAGGAACAAGTTTTAATTCCCTGCGTCCGGGGCTCATGACCCCGGGGAACCGCGCCGGAGACTTTTTTCTTTGTGGTCACGATCGAAGTAGGTCAAGCCCACTTCCGCCTACTAGCGACTCGCCTCGTATACTATACTACCATCATCGTTTGCATCTTTGTCACGATCAACGTTCTTCTTCATCGCAGACTCCGAGCCAAACTGCTCCGCTTCTTCCTCCTTCGACTGTAGGGATGCCGTGAACTGCTACTTTTCGATCACTCGATCATGTTCGTTCTCACAGTGATTTGTGATTTTCGTGATCGCTACTGATCGCCGAACGGCATAACTGTACTTCGCGCAAGTCGCATAACTTGACAAAATTGCGAGTTACATCGCACTTTTATTAAAAAAATATTAGAACGATTTCGAAACGCACTAAAAAGTATAAAATAATTTCCTTTTGATTTGTATGAATACACACTAACTGTGTATACAATTGATTAAAATAAAATATTGAGTACAATACAATCATCGCAAATGACAGATGTTGCTGATTATGCTTTCATTGGAATATGGTGAACCTGGAAATCATTGTATTGTATTTAATATGGTGTTTAAAATTTTATTTTAATCAATTTTACTAACAGTTGATGTGTATTCGTTCTCCTTTCAATGGAAAACTGTAATTATTTCCTCCACGATAACTGACCTTGTTGTCAAACATACCTAACAAAAATTAATTGAATCGACAAACATTTGGTCATGAAATTTGTATTTTGTTTAAACATTTTTCAATTGGGCTTTACCCGTTCGAAAAATTTCTGCACTCCGTTGTACAAACTTTCGCAGAGAAAATGTTCGCATTACGTCAAACGCATGGTACGGCTTTTGAAATTTTATTCGGACATTTAAAAGGTATAAAAATTAAAAACTTGGCGAATATTCGGGGACATCTGTTACTGGCAATCACATATTTTGTAAGCACGGACATATTTGTTTCTGCTTGATTTTTTAAAAATTACTCTACAATGTGTTGATCCCCCCTTATAGTTAATTTATGGTCTATTGTTTCAAATGTTCTTTTGCGTATATATGTAGATTCGCTTGAAATATTTCAACTCGAAATGTAGAAACAGTTTTGCGAACAGGTTCATTTAGCTTTTCACTGGAAAAATTCTTCATTCATTACTGTTAAAAGCCATCTCCCCTTAGAGCCTTTTAGAGGCGGGTATGTTCCAAAGCATTATTATACTCTAATTTAGCTTTTAGCAACCACTTAGAATATCCTAAAAAAACTAGTTTTTTGACCCTCTATATCTTGCATCGTATCACTTTTATTTTTCACTAGTGTCTGTTTTTTAGATACTAACGTCAAGTCTGTTCTAAAAATAGTATTAATATTACATTTATTAGTTAAATTTCTCAAATAGACTTAAATAAATATTGCAATTGAAGATTATATTATTGAAGATATGTACTTATTTATACTTAACATTTAATAGGAAAGTTCTGACAAACTGAAAAGTCGATATTGATATTAATGGTTTCATTGAGAGTTTAATTACTGAAATTAAAATTAATGAAATATTCAAAGTAGATTAACATATGTTTAACGTTGAGAATTAATTGAACAGAACAATTGAGGATTACAAGTGAGTTATTGATCTATGAAATTGATTCGCAGATTATGATTGAAAGTGATTAATTAAATAGAGAAATTCTTCTTGAAATCGGCGAATGATTTCCTGCCTACAAGTTGGATACTTTTCTGTGTCGAATGTCGAAGAGAGTGAACATACAGGGTGCGCCGTGATTAATGGTTCGTCCAGGAAGGGTGTGATTCTACACTTGAATAAATAAGCATTGGGTACTTGAGGACTCACAATAAAACAGGATATTGAAACACGACAAATTTTATTACTCTATAAATTGTTGAAAATGTTGCGTGCAACGTCGACTAAATCAATGCGGGACATAGTTAAGTTCACATAAAATCAATCTTTCTAACATCAGAATCCCATATCAAACAAATTGAAACGCTTTCTATTCCGTCATATAAAATCATAGTTCACTATTATTTAGACCTACAGAGCATCTTCTACATTAATTATATTTTATAAGCAGTTTCGACTCGATTCCACATTCTCGCATAATTAATTATTGTCGATGAAACGTGCGGTTGCAATCATAATCGCGGGTATTCAAACAGTGCTACGCATATATCAAATTCAACATCGAAACCATGCGTAATATTACCTTAGTATTATCATGGGCTACCGTAAACTTCGGTGGGCATAGTTTGATCAGTGTTATTGGTCTGATCATATCGTAACGCAGTGATTTTGAATTTAATTGAGCGTTTGATTTGATTAGCGTTGAAGATATTTTCAAATGGGATACAATAGCAACCTATTTTATCAGCTTCGAGCATCAAAGCCAATTGCATTGATGAGCACACTTCCAATAATTAATCCAAATTATTTTCCTTTTAGGCAGATACGTATTCAATATTTTAAAATTATGTACTAAAACAATTCATTAGATCATATTTCGTTCTACTAAAATTTTCTATACACATAATCTAAAACTTTGGGAATTTGTTCTATTTTATACATTCCGTTTTGATTAGAATATTTTCCTTTTGTAATAACCATGAAATTATTTACTTCTCGCTACAAATTAATGCGTACATTATTTTAAACATTTACACATTTAAATTATTACCTTAATGCTGTCGATAGAACTCAGTACAAAAATTGTATACTTTTGTATCGAATTGTTCAACTTTATCTATATAATTGAAAACGAAATATAAAGACAAAAATTTGTAATATTCTCTCTGTTCAATTTTTAATACTTTTAATAACATTCATATACAACGTTCAGAGGTTTTGATAGAAAGCATACTCTTTATATTTCATTATTTGAATTACTACTTTATTGAAATGTTTAAAATGACGTTAAAGATGATCTATGAAATTAGTGTACAAAATTTTACCAGGAGACTCAAAGTGAATTAAATAAAAAAATATATAAAAAAAACTTTTTAAAAACTGCTTATATTGGAATGCACTAAAAAGGAGAAAATAATATTTTTAGATATTAGTGATTATAAATAAAAGTGTGGAGCGCTGAACTAAAAATATTATTTTCTCCTTTTTAGTGCATTCTAATAAAGTTTTTTATAGATTTTTTTATATTCTACTTTTTAGTTTTTACTACCGAGCGTATTTACTGCCGCCCCGACCTAATCCACACGAACCCAGTAAGTAGACTGAGCTTCTTCGGTTCGAAGTGGGCCAGTGGAGTGGGATTGGAGTCGGAGTGGGATCGCGTAGTGGAGTAGGGAGCGCGCGGAGTGGGGATCGCTGAACGCGATAGCGTTTCTCTGGGGGATGTATCGGTAAAAATATTTAATTGTTATTTCTCTTAAACGAATAGACTTCTTAAAATTTTTTTTTAATATTGCATTGTCATCCAGTTCTGAGCTATGTTGAAAATGTCAAGTCTTTAACTCATCGGGAAATGGTTTAAAATTCGATTTCAAGATTTGACGCATACAACAACGACAACTCGGCAAGCTAATAATATAAGCGTGGCAAAAAGAATTGTAGGAAACACGATATTTGTTTCATTCGTTTCTGAATTTTCCAATTCGTGGTGCACGTTGTTTTTCTGCAAAAAAATATGCCGAGCTTGTTATAAATAGTTTGCGGGTAGAGCACAGCAACGCGAATGAAACTGGTAAATAGAACAAGCAAGTCTGTTGTGAAAAGAAAAGTTATTATCGCCCTGCGAATGGGAGATCGTTCAATTACGTTGTTTCTCCTTCCACTCCACTTTTATAGCGCTTTCACAATGCCACGTACACGTCTTGTCCCTTTTGTAGGATCGTGAATGTCTCGGGGAAATACATTCTCGATAAGACTAAATGAAACTATCAGTCGGTGCTCGATCTCCAGGAAAAATAACGTTACTTTCGTGTTCCCATGAACCAGTTTTCTATAGAGGGGGGGTACAGCGAAAATTTTCTCTGTTAGTTGCCGAAGATTTATTTCCACTTACTCGAATTGGACTCCGGGAGTATATCGCACGGCTACAAAATTATTTACAGACGTTTCTGATAAGATTTGCACCGGGGACAAAACTACCTTTCGCATATATCAAACTTGTTCGTTTCCAGCACTCCGATATCGGCTCTGCATACTGCACTCTCTCAATTGGTCACTGGTCTCATACTTCGGCATATAGTTTGTTTAAACTATTGCTCCGGGTTGATTTATAGCGAATTTATTGTGTCGTGACATAAACACGTTCTGCTTGGTATTTGTTTTTACCGAAACTTGGTTATGACGTACAGAATTATATTTAATTGTATTATTTCTGATTGCAAATTTCTAATCAGTTATTTACAATCATATATTAAATCTCTAATAAAAATCATATATTAAATCTTTATAATCAGTTATTTGCAATCATATTAAATCTCTAATAAGAATCATATGTTAAATCTTTCTGGTCAGTTATTTACAATCAGTCGTCACAGAATTGTTAAAGTTAGAATATGTTTATGTTTGAGAATTTTATGAAAGTTAATTACCTCAATTTCGATCGGGGGTTGTTTGTCTCAAAGGATTTATCGTCACCTATCCAAACACTGCAACAAAAAGAAACGATATTAATAAGAAGGTGAGCAGAAAATGTGTTTTCGAAAGAAATTGTTTAATCAATTTTTCGGTAGATTTACAGCTAATAGTACGCTTGTAAATCGTAATGTCCGAAATCAGAAAGGATTAAAGACATTGACACACGTTTGCTTTTAAATATTATTGTTACAAAAGTTTGGCGAACATATTCGTCACTTTTTCTGATTAAAACGATACCGAATATAGTACAATTCCAATCTTATTTATATGTTTAATTTACGATGTAATCGTGTCGTGTTTAGTCTTATTTTAATCAGAAAAATCAGACAAATATGTCTGTAAAAATTTCGTAGGAGAATAATTACAAACAACAAAATTTTTAAAAGATATATCTAATTCTGTATCACGTTGCATTTCGACAATTCAGTTTCTGGGTCTTATAAGGTATGCACAGATACATTATCGTATTATTAACCCTTGGATAGCGGAGTCTGGGTCCTTTCTGACCCAGAGAATAAAAATCGCTATTTCTCTGCTTAGTTTCGGGAAAATTATTATCGAAATTGTCGAGAAATCGGCGATCGATTCAATCGACTGATGAAGTTAATCGTCAATCGTTGATTAAACGAAGAAATCATCGAAAAAACGGAGACTGATTTAATCAATTGTTGAAGTTAATCACCATACGGTCTATCCATAAATTATAATATGAAGGGAGAAGGAGCAGAGAATGGATGGAGAATTGATAATTAATCATTAATCAATTATTCGATTGACGTTCAATAATTGTTAATCGCAATTATCGCAATTAACGATTAATAAGTATTTAATTGTTAATTGCGATCAACTACTGAAGTAGAAATTCAGTTGTTAATCGGCGATTAATTTATTAAATTTATAAAAAGACAAATGTGCTCTGAAAAAATTCCCCGAAAGACATGTTGCAAATAATCATAGTGTAGTTTACAAAATCATTGGACGGGTCAAAACAGTAACGAGCGAATGAAAACGAATGCTTCGAAGATGCCCATAAAAAAATCGTATTTCGAGATGGTATCGAGACGGAATACTTATCGTGTCATCCAGAAGAGCAAAATGTCTCGTTGCTCGGGTGGCGGTTGCCATAAATCACCGGCGTAACACGAAGTTGAACGTTCGCCGCGGACACAATGCTCAGCGAAGAAATGGTTCCCGATTTTTGAGCCCGGTGTTCGTGTTCTTGCATACCGAAGCCATCCGTTATCCGGCGTGCACGAAATCGCAGCGAGGAGACGCAACAACACGCGTTACGTTACGGGTCGGCCCGCGGAACGCAAGAAACGCGTCCATTATTTTCCGTTCAGATGCGCAGCCCGGAACAGATAAGAAGACAGCAGGACAAAACGAAAACCGAGGGCGACGTGTAAATTTTAAGCACTTCCCACCCCAAAGTGGATTCAAACTTATCTCTCGACGTTTCTGCCGCCGTACCCGACGCGCCCCTGCCATACCCCCGGCGCGTTTCCTTCCGTTTCCACTGAATTTCCATTTTCGTTTCTGCGTCCGAACGCCGCGACAGCGCGAGGGAAAGAAGGGGAAATATCAGAGACGTTTCTCCGCGAAAGTTCCTTGGAGAGAGCCCGTTCCAATGGAACGGAATCGTCCTCTTTAAAAAAGCGAATCTTGCAGACTACTAAGAATATTTCTATGAGGTTAATGCTAATATTAAAAACTTATATCCTCTCCGTTACTGTCGCAAAGGTCTCTACCGTAACTGTCACTATTTTATCCTCACCACTGGTCGAGTTGTGCTAATTCAATTACATTGTAATTCAATTACTAATTATTTTAATCAGATTTGTAATTGAAATACAATATAATTGAAGATGTGCCGTAGGCACGCCACGAACAGTTAGTAAATTTATAAATAATAAATTCCTCTTTGCCTATTACTTCATTTTTCATAATTCAAATACAATGTGTTTTATAATTGTACTTCATTTGCAATTACGAATTACATTGTAATTTAATTGAATGAAGATCTGAATTATAAATTACTTTGTAATTATAATTATGGAGTAATTCAATGGTACTTCTGCACAACTCTGGCCACTGGGGCCCGCCTTGGAACCAGAATCCACGATTGAACGAAGGGTCCTGTATCTTCGAGACCAACACTAATGCAAGCGAAGCAAAAGCTTGGAATTTTTATTTTTTTTCTATTCGTCTCATGTTACTACTTCAAAAAGTCCAGTGCAATGATGTATTTATTGTTACTAATATACTGTATCAGTATTTTTTGTTATCAGTGTTTTGCTATTAACTGTTACTGAATGTAATCTTATTGATTCAGTATTGAATATGACGTACATATGTAATTGTATAGTTCCCTACTTGACAAGTTCTAAAGTATAAGTATGAACATTCTCATTATTTGTATTTTTGTAAAAATGTATTCAACACGTTTCCAAGCCTGTCTTCCTTACAATTCTACCGTATAAAATTCTCGAGGATGTTGTCAATCAAGAAAAGTCCACTAAACCAAAAAATACGAAGTAACGGGTTTCAGCAACACGTGTGAGAATAAATTTGAAGACTATAAAACGTGTACATGATTCCAGCCACGCAACTATGCAAGGCTGCAACTCTTCGATGCAGGTAGCTATTACTTCACACTTCTTCTCTAATAGAAGAAAATTAATTTTACCACCGCGCTTAACCTTGAGTAACCTTTAATGCAACTTGCTAAAATTGTGACAACGTATCCCACTCGAGAAACTGTAAAAACACTTTGAAATCTCTTCTACGCCGTTACAAGTTAGCAAAGGTGTTCTTGCAATATGTGTATGATTAACGCGTCTCTGTGTGTACGTTTAAAAATGAATTTTTATGGTGGTTCGTCGTAATAAGAGAATTATGTTATTGAAAAGATTATTTCAATTTTGTGGAATCTTTCTTATTAATGTTTATGAAATTATCACGTAACCCCTTGCCGTACTTTGACGAAGATTTTTTTTTAACAAAGTCTAACAAATATGAATGTTTCGCGTTTCATTTTCGATGAAATAAAATCCGATTCGTTTGTGATCAATATTTAACGGCTTGCCCTACCATTTATTTTACGGTTTTAGTGATTAGAACTTTCTTGTAGTTCGTATAATATCCTAAAAAAGGAGAAACTTTATATCTATTGTATGCTTATATGTTCTTCGGTAGCTGTAAGTTAACAAAACCAAAGTAGAATGTTATTTCGGTTTAAAGGAAATCAGTAGGATAGATATTTATTAAACTCTGTTCAGAATCTTCATCACGAGTTAGACACGATATTGTAAGGGAAGTGGTTAAACATTAGACTAAATGCAGCCATAGAAAATTAAATAAAAATAAATTTTTATAAATATCACGTATTTAAGAACGGACTAAGAAGTATAAAATAATTTTTCTTAGTTCCATACAAATTCCTAACCTCGTACAGATAGTCCTGAAAATTTGTAATTGTAAATTTTTAATAGCTATGAAAATGCTTTGTTCCCCACGTTTTTCGTTTTAAATCTTTCATCATTTTCATAGCTATTAAAAATTCACATTCACAAATTTTCAGGATTATCTGTACGAGGTTAGGAAAAATTATTTTGTACTTTTTAGTCCGTTTTTTAAATTTCAAAAAACTTTGTTTTTGTAATACCGCATTGTTATCCAGTTCTGAGCTATGTGGAAAGTTTCAAGTCTCTAGCTCATCGGGAAGTTAGTTTAAAATCAATTGTAAGATTTCTAGCGAACAAACAGACATCTACGATATTTTTCTGCATAAAGACGTGTTCTGATTCACTGTAACTGTAAAAGAGAAGGTACACGGCAACGAGTTAAATATCAGAAATTGTTCGAGAATCGGAAACGTAGTGTTTAAACACTTCGTACGCTTTAAAAAGTAAATGAAAAGCTGAAGAAAACACAGAAAATTGACACCAAGATTTTTCCCAACGATCCAACAGCGAATCGTGCACATAGGAGTATAGGAGATCGTAGTCCACGGAGTTTAGTCTGTCCTGACGGCTCCGGTGGAGCAGCATTTTATTACCCGTGCGCAGGTCGGCCCCCTCGGGCAGTTACTCGCGAATGTTGCCTCCTCCCAAGGCGCTCGGAAATTTTGCAATGACAAACGAGGCGTTAGAGAAGCATACGGATTTAAATTGCGCCGGCACTTCGTCACTGTTGCGTTACGAAAATTTTTCCGCGGAGGATGGGGTGGGGGGAGCAAGGGGCTGTTAGACGGCGGAATATAAGCGGGAAGGGTGGAAAACGGGTCGTAGAAGTTTTTCGCATAACTTAATTCTAATTTAAAGGAGAACCGGCTTAAGAGAATATAATTCACCGGATATTTTCGAATAAATTTCCCGCACGCAATGGGAACCCGTTGGCAGGGGCGTAGGAGAGGAAAAACCCCGGTGGCGGTGTTAAGCAGCGCGCCCGGTTTTCCGCGGGGTGTAAATTACACTCTTCTTACAGGCCGCTACGCGCCAGTTTTCACTCTATTCGAACCCGGCTGCCCGGGTATTTATGTTACGAGTTATTAAGAGAAAGTTTCAGGTTTTATGTCGAGTAACGTCCCACGCGACGCGACGCGTCCCTGACTTCGCGGGCGAAGCAGCGAAACAGCGTCGCCGCGCCGTCTTGGACGATATTAAAGCCGGCCAACAGCCGAGGAAAATTTTATTCGAGCGATAGAAAATGCATACGGAGTAACGGCTTCGTCGTGATCCATAAATTCCGTTTTAATGGAAATTTATATTGTCCGCGCGACCCCAGGGACTGCAAAAATTTTGAACACAGTTTATATGCTCGCTCCACGGCTGTTTCGAATTTGTACCTGTTATTTGGATGAGATCAATTAGCACAGGACGAATTTTCATGCGATTTCGGATCAGGTGAGATCACGATGAGAGCAACAAGTACACCCCGTGGCACGATGTTTCCGATCGGAGCCATTGATTCCGATTTTCGAGAAAAAATTCACAATTTAGAAGTATAAATTATTACTTTATGGAGTTAAAACTGATGGGAAATGAAAAAGAGGCTTATTGAAGAATGAAAAATAACAAAATAACATAAGCTTTCATTTATTATGGCAAAGAAACGAACAAATAAACAAATTGTTACTGGGAAAAAAGTTTCCGATTGATACAACTGCTGGAAAAATTTTTCAGTATAGAAAAAAATTGAGAATAATTCAGTAAATTCTGCTCACCCTATAACTACCCTTGTGTTATGGGTGCCGTCTCGAAACTTACCATAGAGGTCTTTCTTTGTGAGCTGTATCGAATGGCGTGAAGAAAGATCAATATGGGAACACAAATGTTCTCCCTTATTTAAATACGTATACAGCGTTTGAACAATTATTTTAACAATAAATTACTGAAATAATAATTCAAATAATGAATGTAGAAACAAATTTATATACATTATAAAAATTTATTTATTTAAATAATTATCTTAACAATAAATTACTGAAATAATAATTCAAATAATGAATATATAGAAACAAATTATAAAAAAATTGTTTTTTAAATTGTTCAAATTATAGTTACCAAAAAGAACTATTTAAATAATAAATATATGATGCCGAACGTCCGAACATAATACAGAATACAGAACTGTTATGATATCGGTTCCAGTTGATATAGATTGACCGAACCGAAATCCAGAACCGAAAAATAACAGTTAGAGAACAGAAATAATATCGGTTCCCCACAACCGTAACCGTAACATATATTAGCCAGAACCGATATTCTCGTAACAGTTATAACATCATTTCGGTTCTTCATAACTCTTTCGGAACCGGAACCGATATCATAACGGTTTTCAGTTCGTGGGGAGAATGTTAGGAAATCCAAACGAAAACTGGGGAATTTCGTAGATTGTATTCGTGGAAAGATTTCACGGTGGACTTGGTTTAAAGTGCTGTCACGACTGGGTGGCAATTATTTGCCGTAGTTCCGCCGCGCCGCGGGCGTATTTCCGGAAGGTGGAAAACTGAAGCGTCCTTCCGCAAATACCAGATCCAGAAACACTTTCTGGAAGAGGCGGCAAAGAAACTGATGCACTCGTTCCGGACGACACTGCATTAGTTCCAGCAGAGTTTCGAAGGACACGGTACTTCTCCGCGGTCTACACAGAGGTAAAAACAAACGCCCTAATTGTGCCTCGGGGACACGAGTCGCTCAGTGAAATGGAAACACTTATCTTCGACCAGGTACCAAGAGAAAGAGAGAGAGTTAGTGAAAGGGGCAAATACGAGGAGAGAGAAAGAGAGAGAGAGGCCGAAGGAAAAAATGATGGCGACATCGCTTCCCGCGCCCGTTAAAACGGAAATAAAAGACAAAGGAAAGGGTTGACGATAACAACGACGACGGTGGTAAGAACGTGAACGCAACGAACCATCCTAACCACAGGCCCGTGCGATTTGATAGCCGTAACCTTCCGGAAATATTCTGCAGCCGGATATGTTGGTCCCGCTCCCAGCAAACTTCTGCCTCCGCCGCATTACCTTTCCAAATAATTGTTTATCTCCCGTGGGTTACGAGTAAACCGCCAATCTTTATGCAACACTTTTTTCCATCTAAATTGCAACCAACTGGAGTGAAATTGAAATTTCTTTTCTGTCTCAATATGTTGAAAAGATTGAAAATAATAAACAGTACTATTAAACTCTTTCTGCTTCTGTTGCGAGGATTAGGAGGAACATAGAAATTTATTTTCTTATTTAATAATTCTAATAGATTGAAAGTAATGTATCAATGCGCTCATCAGTACTTTTATTTCTATCCGCGTTTATCCGCGGAATTTTTAAATTAGCAGAGTATTTCATACATTTATGAGCAAAATTAATTAATCATGAACTGTAGAAGCGTTGCAACAAGTTAAACGACAACTTTCCAGGTCTTTAACCCTCATCCGTCCGTCGTGTTAATTTGACACAGTTTTCTCGGAATAAGTTATACCGTACAGTTAAGTTCTCGTAAGTAAAGCCAGAAACTTGGTGAATTGTATTTTTTAATGCGAAACATACTATAACCGAAAATATTTGAATGAAGAAAACATCGAAAAGTAACTGTTTGACTTGTTATTTTATCGATTCTTTTTTATCACTGTGTCAACTTGACACCGAGGGGCAGATTTCAGTACGTGAAATGAGGGAAGGATGTGGGTTAGTCGTTACTTATCGAGAAGTACTTCATAGCTGTACAAAACGGAATAATAGTGAAGTCTTATTCTTCAGACTTTTAATTATGGACAGCAAAATATGTACGACTTACAAAAAATTTTGAAATTGCCTTTCTTTTGACTTTTCGGACAAAATATCTCAGTATGGCGTTGATGCGATGGGTCTTTGATACAGGTTAACTTTATGGGTGTACCAAAAATAATGATACTGAAGCCTTATTCTTCAGACTTTTAATTAAGGACAGCAAAACTTGTACGATTTACGAAAAATTTTGACATCGGCTTTCTTTCGACTTTTCGGGCTAAATATATCAGTATGGCGTTGATGCGGTGGGTCTTTGATACAGATTAACTTTATGGGTGTACCAAAAATAATGATACTGAAGCCTTATTCTTCAGACTTTTAATTACGGACAGCAAAACTTGTACGATTTACGAAAAATTTTGACATCGGCTTTCTTTCGACTTTTCGGGCTAAATATATCAGTATGGCGTTGATGCGGTGGATCTTCGATACAGGTTAACTTAAGTGACGTAGTTTCATTGCCAACTTTTCGCCCCTTTGGCCTGCGTTCCGTTTGCACATAGGGCTTCTCTCGCGGTATCGCTCCATCATTGTTATCGGCGGCGTCTGAGGCGCAAAAGAATCCGCAGCTGGGAACACCGAACGCGTTTGCGGTGTTCCTTTACGATCGTTCCACCCTTTAATCCTATCAGCCGAGACATCGATCGATTTTGGCAACAACGGGGAGAGAGAGAGAGAGCGAGTGAGAGAGAGATCGGAAAAGCTGAGTCACTCGAAGACACTCGGGTATATCGGTTTCAGAGGGATGACGGGATGATTCTGGAACGAGGTTTTTGAAGCGGCCGCCTCGATGAACTCCACCTTTTAGTATGAATTTTCTTGCGTTTATCTTTCCCGTCCTACTTTCTTTGCCCGCGGCCGACTGAGCACGGCTCGATCGAAATTCAAAGCAATTCAACGACTTCTCTCCGATGCGGGATCAAACTTTTTATGAGGAATCACAATTTCTATGGAGAACGCCGTTGCGTAAACTATGTCTTCCAGTAGGAGGACTTTTTCTTATTCGTTGTTGTCGGACGCCCTTCGGCGAACCGATCGGTTGCGAGATGAAAAACGGGAAAATATATGCGACATTTGTCACGAGATTCTAGTATTTTAGAAATTCCTTTCCTTCGAGGATGAGGTTTTTTTTCTAATATTGGGTCGCTGTATATGAGATGTGTACTTTAGAAAATATTCTGAAGAGTTTTAATCGAGAGATACTTCAATAATTAAACTGCTGATCTTTATGGAAAATAAAATTTTAGTTGAAACGGGTTACTTTCTTTAAACATCTTTTCTCAGTTTTCTTCAGAGAGCTTTGCTATTCATTAAAATATTAAATAGTAGTAGTTTGAATAAATAAATTCTTTGCCTTGGGAATTAGTAAATGATCTACAATTTTAACAAGTGTAAGATCGAAAGAAATACCTACTAACAAATAATAGAGAAGATTCTGTAACCATCTGGAAATTATTAACTACAACAAAAATCAATATTAAAATGATAGAAGAATATAATAATAAAGAGTAAATAAGTATATCATACTAGAGCAATAAATGTGGTACAACGATCTTATTATAATAGTAACGAGCTTGAAATTGTACTAAAGGTGCATATTTATATTCGACGAAATCTCTACATTTCATACTTCAGTACTGTATCGAGTTTCGAAAGCAATCTCTGGCCCTCCCTGATCGAGGAAATAAGATTTCCGCAAAGCAAACGAATTCTGAGCGTGCTAAACGCCACGTACGAGTTTGTAAACGTATTTTCTGGATTTAATCTAGTCCGCTGTTCTCGATCGAATTCACTGGATTACTGCGGAGAAGTTGTGTATCGAAGAGATCCTTAGAACATGACGCGCCCCTGTAGCGGAAATAGGAAGGCAACCGGAAAATAACCGAATTACCATCACAAGTACTTTATTCTCTAGTATACAACGAAAAAGGAGTGCTATGATTTCAGAAAACGTCGATACGCTCTTACCGTCTTCGACGCTGAACCAACGCGCACTAAACTGGCACATACTGACGTGTGTTGCTTGATAAAAATAACAAGATTTTCATGATTAATATGTGCTTGAATGAAGAAGTTTATTCAATCATTTCGCAGAAATGCATTTAACCATTTCTTTTAGAGTAAAATGATAAATCTGAAATGAATATAATTAATAATTTCATCACATCCCTTGAAGAGATTATGAACTTGATACAATGTCGACAAATCCATATGATAAGAAAAAAGAAATTATGTTTGTAATCATTCTTGTTGGAAATGAAAAATCTGAAATGAATATAATTAATAATTTCATCACATCCCTTGAAGAGATTATGAACTTGATACAATGTTGACAAATCAATATGATAAAAAAAGAAATTATGTTTGTAATTATTCTTGTTAGCAATGGAAAATTGTGGTAGAAGGAGGCAAGATTAATTCTGAAATGGTGGATCGTGGATGTTTGTCGATATTGACATAGTGTTACCATTTTTCATCTAAATTATAATTTTCCAGTAGCTAGTTTAAATTATTAGTAGACTAATGAATAAAATTATTTCCAAGTTTTTACAATTATTAAGAGAAGAAATGCAATTTTATTTGAACTCTGTCTCTTGTAATTATTTAAATTAATTTCGACGAGAGGATCAATTAAAAATTCCAAACTTTATTTATTAACAGTTTATTTTAACGTGATCGCATGATTTGAACGCTTTGTTAGAAATCAAGGATATTCTACAATGATTTTATTAATAAAAGTAGACGTTCCATCTAAATACTAATTTTCCATAAGCCCGTTTAGTGATTGTATTTATACATTTATATTAAAATCAACGTCGATCTCGAAGAAATGGGTTGAAAAATATGTAAAGGAGGATCGATACGTAAATATTTGATTTCGCGAAGGTTGCCACGAAATGGTAAAGGTATAAAATGGTGTGCGTCGTTCAAATAATAAATCGACGTGCAATAATCGTTTGTTTTAGCTCGTAAAGCGTGTCGTAACATACGAGTCACACAGTATACGTTGTCGGGAAGATACGAGCGGAAATTTTCCAAGTCACCTCGAGAGAGTCGATGCTTGCTCTTCGGGACTTTACATTGCCAATGGGGCCTGTGCTCCGGGCCCCATTAGCATCCCAAAAGTCGAGTGACCAAGATTGTCGAAAAAGATGAAAGGAAGCCTGTTCCCGGGGCATAAAGGAAAGAATTCGGTAATCGTCATTTGTCATGCCGGTCATGATAACCTCGGGTTTCCCTTACCCGAGAGGCGTACGGTCATGCGACGACTATACCCGAAATATCAGCCGTGGGCATCGTTTGCTTCCTCTCTAAAAGTTCAACGTTCCCCTCGGCTCCGAGGCGTTCTATCTGGCCATCTTTGTTTTGTAAGGAGAAGCTGCTCGACGATATTTCGTACGACGGTTGCATTTTAATTAAGAACTGATGCCATCTCCAGTGTGTTTCGGGTTTTCAGGAGGAAAAAAAAGAAATAAAAGTTAACAAAGCTCCGCGCCGAGCCGCGGGAAGAAACTTTCCTTGCGTTCTGCGAACAAGTTACCGCCTCGTCTAAGTCATACGCAGATACTTGAACTTCGGCCCTGCTGCCGGGAAATTGTTTGGTAAACCGTGAACTCTTTCATTCGGACTATTGCTTGGTCAACGAATTCGCAAACGATTTTCTTTCGGTTAATTAACTTTTTGCTGTGTCACGAATTCATTCCCAATTTATTATCTTTACGTTGAAGATCACAGTCGAATTTTGGTTGTTCAGTGGACTACGGGTTTTAGGCATAACCATAAATAAATCGAATATACAAGATTAAAAGAATTTTGAAATATCGATGTATTCTTTTTCAAGTTTTGCGATAAATGCAGATTTTCTATAATTTATGAGTACCAGAGTTGATCCTTTGACATACAGATTAAATTAAACTCGACGTGACCAAAGAAATTATTCAGTTTTCCATGTATTGTCATTTTGATAAGCTGAACAAGGAATTTTTGTATAAATTCAAAACAGATGTGTTCGTGGGTAGTAAGCGATGTGTTACTTTAATGTTTACTTCAAATACAATGTTATCAATTTTCCGTGTTAATTGCAAAAGTAAAATTATATTCCTTTCTTTGATAATTTCAATACACTGACAATAATGTGTTGACACAATTCAATTATTTTTGTCAGAAATCCATAAAATCTGCAGTATAATTATTCAGTACCATTTATATTGGATCCGTTAAGAGGATCAATGTAGATCTATGTAAAAAAGAAGTTCGAAGATATTCAGCGTCCATCCGCTTCCCATTTTATCGTTTCTCGTTTGGCATCATATTGACAAGGAGTAATAAAAACATCAATATTATAAAAAGATGATAAAGAAATTTGTAAATCTCTTCTATGAAAATGGAAGATGATTATATATAACAATCTTAATAATTTTTATTATTCACTCACTTTTAATTCACAATTAAAATTTCATTCACAATTAATCTACTTAAAAAGGCCTCGTAATGATCTTCTATCCTTAAATTCTTTAACCTTCGGACAACGAACTGTTTTCATAGTTATATAATTGACACTGCCTAGAACCATTCACAGCTTTAACGAATAATTAAAAACAAATTTAAATGCAGCAGCTCAATGTAGCTATTCAATTACTTTATTGTCAATTGAATGTTCGGGTAAATTTGGATGTTTCGAGTGAAAATATCTCGAAACACAGCCGTCGGAGGGTCTACTATAAATCAGTAGATATAAACGCGTTGCATCAATTATATAGAAGAAATAATTTCGGTCAGCTAGACATGCGCGCGTGACGTTAACGAATATTGAGGAAGCAGCAGAATGTAAAATTTTATGCAGATCATGAACTATCGTAAATGGAAGAATTTCGTCTGGCTCGTCGGTCGCGAATACGGGAGTTACCCGGCAAGATAACCGAAACGCGATTGAAAGCGTCCTCCATACGAGGAATCGCGTCGAACCAGAGCAGACCAGAGCGTTGAATCAAACGGAGACGAAGCTTCGCTGCACCTCGTTACCGAGTCGCAATTAAAAGAATCGCTTCTATCCCTTCTTTAAAAGTCAATAGCAGAGCAAATCCGGAGCCGGCGTAAAGAAACCTTTCGGTTCGAGAAGCCTCTTTACGACGGCCGGTTGATCTTCCACGTTATTCCCGTGGCACCGGTGCTTTCATAAACGACAAATTTCCTTGAAGCCCCGTGTAAAGGGTTTTTTTCTTCTCCTCCTCCCCGCTTCTGTATCTATCTCTCTTTCTTCCGCCTCTTGTCATTATCAAAGTCTGCGTCGTTTACGGGGGATGAAAGAAGCTCTTCGAAGGTAAACTCGAAAAGCGATTCCGACGGAGAAAGACAGGGGCAACTAGTGCACGCTGACAAAAGTAAACGAGCAGCGGAGTGGAAAGGAAAATCCTCGACTCAAAATTTTCCTTGTTCTACTCCCGACTCTACATATACACTCGGCTCGCACGGTTATCCGGCCGAGTGCCACTCGACGTTCAATTTCACGTGAACGCAGGCACACCGTGATGACTCTCGCGGTTTTTTTTCTCTCTCTCTTCGCCGATAAACAGATTTCTAGGTATCGTAATCGTACTTCAGAAACCTGCGGTGGAGTAGCGTCGGAGGAGAGAGACCTCTGCAAGCCTGGCAGCAGCCGGAGAGCCGGTCCGGACTGAAACTGAGTCGGGACGAGTCACGCCTGTTCAGATTTTTCCTGCGGAGGAGTTAGTCAGTTTCGAACTGAAACTAATACCGATGACGACGGTAGTTGCGGAGAAAAGGGACGAGCCGCGACACCCGAGACTGAGGGAGACGGAACAGCGGATCTAAAGTGGCGGTCGTGAACGAGAAAGAGGACGGCTACGACCCGACATGTATACGGGGTGGCCCGAACGGAACCGATCAATTTTCCTCGGAGAAATTAGTCGGTATTCAAGTTCACAGTGAATCGTAGGAATATTCGAACCCCTTTCAAATAAAGATATTGAGAGGTCGAATTGACACAATTACACAAAATACACCAAAATTTCAATACTCTTTTTAGTGAAATTGATGAGTTTACATCTTAGGTTTTTCGGTTATGCGTTCCGCATTAAATAAATAAAAGTCAAGCCAATTTTCGAGAAAATTTGCCGAAAAATAACGGAGCAGTATAACTTGTTTCGGGGGATTAATGTCAGAACGTACGACGTGGATTTTGTTTTAGAAGCTTAGAACTATTTACCACCTAACGTGAAGAAGAAACTTTTAAACCAATTGCAGTTTGTCGGAATTACAAAGAAAATGATAAAAATTGTTGTTTACAATACAAAACATTGTCTATGAAACGTGAAGATAGGGTGCAACGTGTTAGAGTTCAATGTGGGCTAAGCTTTATTTTGAAATGTAGTGACTTCAATACTTACGTCTGTATTTGAGAAAATGTTGGAAACCATCATCTGTTATAATTTAAGAAGTTCTCAAGAAAAGTTTCTTTAAAAAAGAACCATTTCGTTAGGAAAGCTTTCAGGAATATGTTATGCTACACTTGATTTAATCAAATAATTTGTTCTTAAAATAAATCCTGTTCACGTATGTAACGTTACAAACATTATCCAGGATGTATTTATAAATTAAGCAAACTATATGCAACTGTATCAACTTCATCGAGAATCACGATCAATCATTTATAAAATCTGTCATCTATAAACAAATTTTATATATGAAGAGTTATTTGCAATGAGTCACAACTGAATTGTTAATTAATTTAATTAACATACTTTTCAACAAAGTTGATGTGCTTGGCGCACCAGTTCGATCAATTTTGCATATTTCAAAATTCTTTTTCAATGTGTTCTCATCAACAGAATATCTCCTTTCGTTTTTTAATAATTCACAAACGCAATAACTATTTTCTTGAAAAGGGTCTAAACCAAGACCGAAACGTCGAAATTAATATATTGCAAAATTGCTTTCAATTAAATTGTTCAAACCAGTGTACTAAGAACATCAACTTTGTTTAAATATACGATCGACAAAAAGAAAAGTTACATTTTTCAACCGAGCGAATTACACCTTCAATAATTAACAACTACCATTACAGTCGAAAAACTGTCGTTGTGTATTCGTCAAACAGCGTCCGCCAAATCTCGCCGGAAACCCAAAAATAAACCGTCCGTACACTCGCATTAAATCGCAATCGAATTCAAAGCAAAAAGAAGACCGCCGGCTAAAAGCGAAGAAGGATCAAACGAAGTGTCCCATTCAGTCTAAAAACAATGTACCTCGAACAACTACCCGCTATCCTTTCACAGATCCCGCAGAGATCAAGCACCGGAAAACACGCTAGACATACACACCCCCGCGCGACAGTCAAAATCAAAAAAAGAAGAGGAAAAGGTCCTCTGAAAAAGAACCCCATAGACCAGTACCGAGGACACAAGAACGGAAAAACGAGAATAGCCTCATGTGGACGAACAAAAGAAGAACGAGAAGAGGAAGGACGGTGAAGGGGGTAGATAGGCGTGGCTGAAAAAAACATTTTGGAAAACGCGAGAATTGGATAAGGGTCGTTAGATAGGACACCCTGTATAGTCACGTAATACCGCAGAAAGTCTGTATCGTGTATAAAGCCAGGCCAGGGAGAAAGAGGAAGAGGAAAGATGAAAAGAGAGCTGTAGGACGGAGGGAGGGGTGAGAGAAAGAGGTGAGAAAAACGGAGAGAGAGAGAGTTGGGTGGTGGGGATGAAGACTTGGTGTAGGGGAGTATAGGTGGATGAGAAGGAGAGGGGAAGAGAGGGGGTTGAGTGGGAGGAAGGGGAGGGAGGATGAGGCAAAAGGAGGAAAAGGGAGAGAGCAGACTATGCCCGATAAAAAGCCCTGATTCCCACGAGCGTGGATAGCCTACGATGAAAACCTCTCAGCTCGCCGACCACGGCACGGCATTAGAACGTCCACGAAGTACCATGTCGGATTTTTCGTCCGCAGACACTATACCCAAGCCTGCAACGGAGAGACGAGCCAGCAGGCATGCACGTAACGATTTGTTCTCATTGTACGTGTTTACTAGGCTATGATTATGTAATCACCGGCAGCTCCTACGATTCGAGGCATTGTACCGGGGGAGCCTATTGTCTTCGACGCCCGGAAAGTTCCAAGCCCGAAAACGTTCTCCCTTTTTCCCCTGTGGCGCCTCCGATGCAACGACACCCACCTCTCCTACTCTCCCGCCCTGACGAATTGGCTTCTTGCGGAATTGATCACGGACAAACGATTGGTGGACCGTGCCTATAGTTTGCCAACGACGGAAGACACTTTTCAAGGTTCCACAGTAGTCCTCAGCTTTCTTATCCTCGCGAGAAGCTTTCGAAGATTTCGTGGCTTATCAGGGCCATTCGAATCTTCATGTAATATTTTTTTAATCTTAGAGGGCAGCTTGATCTTCTTATCAGGTCTAACACAAGTAGCTAACTTTTGGAGAATTCGTGGCTGACGTGGTTAGGACCATTCGTATACTCATGTGTCTATTTAAGCACAGCGTTGATCTTCTTGTAGTAGCTAACCAAGTTGGACTTAGTTAGCAAGTGGAGAAGTTTTAAAAATTTTTCAACCCTGTTTGTTAGGGGTCAATGCTGATCTTCTAATTAGACCCTAATGCAAGTAGCTAATGAAGTTGAACTGTATAGTAGCATACTGGACTTTTTATCATGAATCTTTGAACCTGTTTCCTTAAGGTGAATGCCGATCTTCTTGTGTGGTCTAATCTTTTGAACTGGCTACAAGATATCCGAGAACTTTTATGAATTTTGAACCAACTTCTTTGAGGTCAACGTTGACCTACTATTTCGACCCTAATGCAAGAATCTAATCAGTTGAACTGTCTAGTAGGACACTGGAGTTTTTATCATGAATCTTTGAACCTGCTTCCTTAAGGTGAATGTTGATCTTCTTCTGTAGCCGAATCTTTCGAACTGGTTACAAGAAATCCGAGAACTTTTATGAATTTTTGAACAAACTTCTTTGACGACAACTTTGACCTACTACTTCGACCCGAATCCAAGAATCTAATCAGTTGAACTGGCTTGTAGGATTCTGCAGTTTTTCTTATGAATGTTTGAACCTGCTTCCTTTAGATGAATGTCGATCTTGTTGCGTGGTCTAATCTTTCGAACTGGCTACAAGAAATTGTAGAAATTTTATGAATGTTTAAATTATAAAAAATGCATACTCTGCAATAATAGCACAATATACAAAATGGTAGAAAGTCTGCCATCAAAGTGCGGGTGCACGTTTCCCTTTACTTACAGATTATACAGTTCTATTTGGAAAAGCATTTTTCGCAGATCGAAGATTCTGAAATACAGAGCACTACACGCTGCGAGTGTAGAACTAGAAGCTACCGCGTAACTTTGGAAGTTAATACCGGAGTGTAAAGAAGTAATAGAAGTTATAACAAATTTTCTGCAGCAGCCGTAGTAGTAGCAGTGTAATTTTCTTTATTTCTCTTCCGGGGTGCAAAGTTTCTTCTTTATACACTATCTATCTATCTACCTTGCAAACTATGTCCTCGCCGTTACCATCACGTTCTAGTCTACTACTGTATGTATACTATGGCTGTAGCTTCGCTATAAACTTAGCAATGCTATTGCTACGGTATTTACATGTTCCAGTTGCTTAACAGAAATGTTGTAGAAGGGAATAACTTTTCTCAAATTGTGCCAGATTCAAATAGCTAACAAAATGAAACTTTTATTTTGGACTCGAATGAAAAAAGAACAAATAATGTCGTATATCCTAACTTGATTTTTGATGCCGTTAATAAAACTATTTATATTTTCTTTATTTTCTCATAGAATTCCTCCTACCAGTTGGTATTTATTTCAAAATCGTGCTGCTCGTCATTTTAGTTTAATTAGAAAAAATTAATTTTTGAAGACTGTCCACTTTTGTCCTCGACTGTGCATTAGATTCTCAATCTATATATCATTCCATCGTCGCGAAGTTTCCGCGGTTTCCGTGCGAAAAATGACAAAAAGCTCGAAAACATCTCCGACAATGCGATCTGCTTCGGCCACTTGAAAACGCGCTATGGTTCTGTCGATGATTCGAAGTGCTTGATTTATACAATAAAAAGTGTCCAAGGATTCTCGGGGTAGAGGCGAGTCTTATCTTCCCGTAGGAAACGAGCCGGCGACGACGGGACGTCCCCTTTCCAATTTAAATATCAATTGCGTCGAGTGAACTGTGAATGAACGCAGCGCGGATTAAACGAACCGAGAAGTCAGGTGAAAGGTTGAAATACAAATGGATGCGTTTGAGAACGGCCGACAAGCTGAAAGGGTCGGCGTGATTGCTCGTGTTCGACGGAAGAAACGCGAAACAGTTTATTCACGGGGCCGCCCGCGTGTATTTTCTTTAGATTGAGGAGCAACGCGCCGCGTGCTCATTCCTCTCCGGAGGATGCATTATTTCTCATTGGAACGCGGGATCGATAGTGTTCGTCTCTCGTTTGTGTATGCACATTGTACCGGTGTGCGGGAGACAGTCGTGAACATTGCGATACACAACGCGTTGCGACTGATTGTCCGTCGGTCGACTGAACAGTGAACAGCCTTTGTCACAGCAAGCTCTTTGCTAGACAAGGCTTCACAGAAATCTCAACCGAAAACGCAAGAGTAATCGAGAGTCCCCGTGTTCCTGCGACGCCACGCCGTTCTAGAGCTCTGATAACTGGCCTAATTGTCCGCGAAACCCGCCGGCCAGGTCTCGTTTTAGTCAATTGTATCACGTGGAACGTGGCCGGTCACCTGGATGACCACAAAAGCGTTACATTAGATGCTAATCCTGAGGGAACGAGCGTCTGACGATTTTGTGTGTGCTGCTTAAATGGTTGTTCATTTTTGGAAGCACTGTACATAGTGATGGCCATTCTATGCTCTGTCTGCCAAAAGTTTTCAACAAATCAATCATCACAGACTTTTGAATCAATTCGATATTTATTTGAAATCAGAAATTCTTGAAAGCCTTGAATGTCTTGCAAGTCTTGAAAGTCTTGACAGTCTTCATAGTCTTGAAGTCTAAAAATTTTTAAAAGCTTGATAACCTTAATATATGTAATACTTTTTATTACATACTTTTTATTAAATTTCCAACTTTTTTATGGGACTTCGATGGCCATATTTGTGGAATTTTTCTAATTAAAATCATACAAATATGATGTAATTCCGATGATATTTACTTGTGTAATAGACAATTAAAGTTTCGGACGCGAGGAAGGATAGCGTATCGGAAAGAAAGAGACGCAGAGAGTCGCAATCGCCGACACATTTCAAGGGCTGGCCGACGACTGTCCTTCCTTGCGCCTGAAACTTTAATTGTCTATTAGACGAGTAAATATCATCGGAATTATATCATATTTAGTATGATTTTTATTAGAAAAATGTCACAAATATAAAGAAGTTGGAAATTCCGATTAGGCGGGCTCATCGATATTCCCGAGCCGCATCTGGGACATTTACAGGTCAGACTTTTGGGACATTTGTGGATAAAATACTGTGGATGTAACATGTCAACAGTTTTAATTCTTAAAAGTTTTAAGATTTTCAAGATTTCTAAGACTATGAAGACTTTCAAGTTGTCCAAGAGTTTTAAGAGTTCTAAACTTCGAATTATCTCGCAAGTGATTTGATTTTTTTGTCGTAAATATTGAATTGGAGCGATGAATAGGGTAAATGTACCTATTACTGCGGGTGTACATTTTACTGCGGTATTTTTGCTAATGAGACAATACGTACAATACGTAAATATTTTGCCCTAAATACATTTGTACAATTTGTACAGAAGCGTACAAAATTGTAATTATGAGATCATTCTCCTTCTATTTCGATTTTCGAGCTTTTGCTTTGAAATTACCCTTCAGTGAACTTCATAGGAGAATTGACAACTGACGTTGCCAGAAACTGAGAAGTTTAATGAAGTCTTTAGAAGGCCAACTGAAAATGTACCTAGACACTGTCGTCTAAGGATTAATCCTTGCCAAAGGAACGCCCATTTTGACTCATCTGCAGGAATTTTCGCTTCAGCGAAGATGTAAGACAGATTATTTTTGCTCCCTCTTCGTAAGAAGAGAGTTTATAGTAAACTCTCCAGGTATTAGTGAATTTAAATTTCAAGAAAATTAACTCGTATATCTTTAATCTCCAAATAATCCACATTCCACATAATCTTTGTAACCGAACAATTGATCTAGTCTTATCTATTATTATTAGACTGTGGATTTTATGCAATTATGGAGAAAAAATGGGTAGGTACAATTTAAAATAGATTAAAGATGAAGAGAATTTAGAAACATACAATTTTCAACGTATTAAAATTATTTAAAAGATAAAAGAATTTCTTACATAGACCCTCTTTCTTAAGTTTATTTTGCATAAATGTCCGCAGTCTAATTATTATCTATAATCTATAATGAACGAATTACACTACTAATATAAATAATATATTAATACTTTCTAACACATTTTAAATTGCACCTAAACATTATATTATCATTATTACTTTCTGACTCGACTGTAACAACATCGTCTTTTACGATTTTATAGTTTTGTAATGAATGCATGGAAATCCGCAGTGTGACGATTCCACGCGATGATACATAGATATGGCTCGCAGTGTATTTCTGCAGTGCTAAACATTTCGAAGGTTCGAATAATCCGGGTTTTAATCCGACCCGTTGCGTGTAAAACGTGAAAGGCCGTGACTGTAGGAGATTTGGAGATAGCGGGCGAGGATTTCCCTGAATTTCCCGTACATCATGTTGCTGTCCTCCAACATGACGCGAGCAGAGACGTCTCCAAATTTGACGTACGTACGCGAAATATGAAAAAGTTTCCTGGGAAAGGGTTAAATGGGGCAAACGCCTGCAGATCTAGCACGGTTCTCCTTCGGCCCTTTCAGCTTTTCTCATCCCAGTCACACTCGAGCCCCTGATATATAGCGCGTTTATCGACCGGTTCTTGTCTCGTCGCGGATTAGAAAGAACGGACCTACCGTGTTCAAGCGTGATTCCAATTCCTCGATTCTGTCTGCTAGTAATCACGGCACCGGATTTCTTTTCGGTGCCGGAACCCGAACGCCGATGCACCCGATGCTCATTCTTCTTTTTGCGGTTCCTCCGCATCCCGTTACGATCGATTATTTTCCCTTAGACCCTTTAATCCGTAACATCGGTTAGGATACTCGGACATCGGGTTCGGGTTAGACGAGATTCCACCCTGTTCAGAACTACTCCGGTTACCGTCAACCAAGATTTTGCAATCTGAATCCAATTTTATCAAAAATTCCTTCTCCAACCTTCGATGTCTCCTTTATAAATTCGTCGCGACGCACAGTGGGGTATTTGCCCGATTTCACCGGCCACAGCTAGTTCAAAATTTGCTCAATATTGAGACTGCTGTAGCTTTGCTAAAATTTATCCGAATTTGATGAAAAAAGAACCATTTTAAAGCTTAAAGTTTTCTGTGGAATGATTAAGAAATAAATGTCTTGTTTCACCGGCTTTTGGAATCAACACGCGTTTCAATGATTCTATGAACTGAAAAATTCTTAACCATTTTTAACCAATTAGAACCAAGAAATTTTAATCACTGAACCAATTAAATAATATGCATTTGGGGAAGCATTTAATTAATGGTTTCAATAATATGACCTGCTATTTAGTATTATTGCTGTAACAATATAATATTGCGTTTCATAGTTGAATTAATTATTTAACTGTCTGCTTTAACACCTATTTTCGAAATAGAGAAACTAGAGAAATTGTTTATACAAGTATGTACAGACAAATTGCCTCACAATTTTGTTCACGATGCAACATAAACTTTATTATCTGATTAGATATTATTTCAACGTATTATTACAAATAACGGAGATATTCAAGGTGAACGTAGTTATTGCCCCACCCTATATTGCATCGGAATGATTGGAAACACTCGTTCTGGTCAGTTGAAAATGACGCGATTGAAAGTTGAAATAATATCTAATCATATAATGAAGTTTATGTTGCACTGTGAACGAAAATGTAAGGCAATTTGTCTGTACGTACTTGTATAAACAATTTCTCTAGTTTCTATAGTTCGAAAATAGGTGTTAGGTACCGTGCAAATTTTGTTAATAACATTTTTCCATATTATTACAAATAACGGACATATTCAAGGAACCTCCGAGATTAGAAAGTTTAAGCTATCACAAAATAATAACAAATATTACAGATTATCGAATGGACGAAATGACCAGAATCTCAGGAACCTATCTAGACAATAATAGTTCGTGTAATCCACCACAAAGTAACACTAACGATAATCAACTTTGAGTAATTCCTTCGCTAACCCACTGGCAGCTTAAGACTTCTAACCCTCCAACCAGTTACATGAAACCACGCTAAATAATTACGAACTTCGAATAATTCCGGCTCCAACAATCCACTCAAGGGTTAGAGCCATTGTTCAACCGAGTTAGGAGCTGACCAGTCAAAGGATCAACGTCGACTAATAGATTGTAGCCCGACTGGTAACAATCGAGCTATACACGATTAAAAATTTCTCGTTCACCATCGAGGGCGCAATCATGCTCGTGATAGGCAGTATTACAAAGTGTTTACGGTGCGTGATACCATATAATTTGGTAGTCGCAATTCAAACGTCGTCGCAGGCCCGACGATTACTGCATGAAACGGTCGCGTCGCGGCCTTTTACGCGTTCGAAAAATTACGAAAGCGAGAAAGGGGAAAAACAAAGAGAGAGCGAAGTAAAAAGAGAATTGGCGTTGCGATCGGTTGCAGCAGCCAGGCTGGCGCGGCGGATTAAGAAAAAAGGAAGCGTCCGAAGGGAATAAAAAATATCATTTCTCGAGCGTTATTCCAATTCCTCGAGTACGTCTCTCTGCCGGTAATCACTGCGCCGGATTTCTTTTGTGGATTTCTTTCTCTGTCGGGGAACATCCGAGAGGAAGATACCACTCGTTCCTTTTATATCTCCCTTTACTATCGCGTTACAATCAATCGCTTTGTCTCGTCGAGTTGTAGTCTCTTTAAGCTGATACTCGAGTAACAATATACTTGTGCAGAATGTTCCGTGAAATCGATGCACGACAGTTACCCGGCTTCGACGGATAAAATAAAGGACGATACGACCGTCGTCTTCGTCGTCGCAAGCGAATCCCAAAGCTTCGCAACGGCCAGCCCAAGACAAAGAGCGCGTTAAACTGAAAGCTCCACCGAGGAGAATATTCCACGACGAAACGGAGGAAAATTGACATGGTTCGAGGAAGATTTGCACGGTGGCAGCGCCGCGCTCGTGTGTGTCAAGTTTAGACGCCTTTCAAGAGGGAAGATTGAGAAAGAAATTTCGTTTCTTCTCCGTGTTGAGTGATTTCAATCCGTTCTACCGGGCTGCTTCAACAATCTAGTGGTTCTTAACATTTTTCAAGTCAGAGGATGCATTTGATTACATGAAAAATTTGCGGAACACCAAAGTTAATGAAAAACAACCAAAATATCCAAAGAAATAAATATATTATTAAATGTATGTAATATATTTAACAGGAGGCAGAAAGTCGCCGGTCGGACAGGAAGCCGTAGTTAGCTGCAAACATTTATTATTTGTTTGAAAAATACCACTGACAGTGTTTTACTACTCTACAAACTGTCACGAGTCTTTTAAAATCGAAACTCCTTTATCCGGGCTTCTTGGATGGGGCAACGAATATAAACTGAGCTTGTAGAGAGAACATTTATTCAGAATTATTTTATTTAATCCTGGTACGTTCCTCAGGGTGAAAGTTCACCCATTTACTATTTCTACATACTATAAAATGATTGATCCCTCTTTATCTGTGTCGCGAGACGTATTTCTCTAAAATGTGACGTGGCAAATGAAGCAAAGTTTATCAGTTTAAAGTGTGAAGCAAAAATGGGTGAGGAAGTATCAGAATCTTCCATCCAAATATTTCTGAGGAGCGTATGAGGGTTAAAAATCATTAAATACTTTATTTAGTAATAAATTTGTACTTACTTGAAAGAGACGATTCCTCAAGTTATTTGAAACAACTTCTTTCTTTACGAAATCGTTCTGCGAGGCATTGTTGACGAGTTATTAACGAAAAACACGGACCAATCACAGCGCGGCTACCTCAGAGTGAGGCGTGGCGTTGGCGGAAACGCTCTTCGGTAGCCGCGCTCTAATTGGCCCATGTTTTTCGTTGATAATTCCTTAACGAAACCTCGGAGAGCATTTTCGCAAAGACAAAAGTTGCTTCAAATCACCGTAGGAATCACATGTTTCAAGGAAGTACATTTTTGTTTTCGTTACGAAAAGGAGTTAAACTATTGCGCTATTATTATGTGTGTGATTCAATAGTATTTTCCGCACTGAAATATGATAGGCGAGTGCATCGAAGAGGATTAATAAAACAGGTTCTTCGGTCGAAGACAAAGAGAAAAGATAACATTGTAATAAGAAGAATTCGGCGTCGGAGCTCATCAGAATGCTTAACAACCGTGTTCTACCCGGCATACTTCAACAGAGATTTTACTTTAAAAGGAAGTTTCAGCCCCACCCCTTCCCATCGCTAGACAAAAAAGGCCGTAATTAAAGCGTAAGGAAGGAGAAGAGCTGGTCTAGCTGATTTTAATATCAAATTTGATAAGTCACTCGCAAAGGGGCTGCATACCTCAGGAGTAGAGACTTCACCTCGGGAGACTCAAAGTAAACCAACTCCCTCTCTCTTTCTCTCTCTGTTCTCTATCCGGCGAAAGACAATGACCTCTCGCCAAAGGCTGACCAAAGTCGATTGTTCGAATCTCACTTCGCCGAGGAAAATCCAAGAATTATGTTAACTGTAAGTGGAATTATCTTCCAATGAATTTATAGAGGCGGGCTTAATTCCCGGCATCAGCTTAACTCGCGGCGACGGGGAAATTAGATAGAAGAAGACAGCCCTTCCATAATTTAATGCGAGAACTGCGTTTACTCCTGCGATGCTTTAATTTAAACCACTCGGCTCCGTTCGGGGAAAGGAAAATTGAGGTTCGTTGAGAAATCGAGATTACCGGATAACCGTTCGCTATAATGGAACCCCAGTCGTCGTTAATTATTTATTGTATCAGCCCGGGCCAACTATTCGAATTATTATTTCCAATCGTTTCGTGCTCGACACACTGCTTTAGACTTTCAGATTTATTTATGTGGCGAATCTTTCTGGATAAATATTTTTGCAAATGGTTTCAGTGAAAATGGGGAAATTCTGTGACAAATATTTGTCATTTATTTAAGAGTAGACATGTTTGCAGTGCTTATTTAAAGAATAGTAATAAAATACTGCCAATCTTAAGGCAATAGATAGTTATTGACTTTCTTAATTATTTAAATAGGTTTCAAATAATATAACAGTATTATATTTTAGTGTTTCACCCACGCACTTTTCTCATAAATGGATAAAATTCGCTGGATAAAAGTGTACTGATCATATTTCCATATTGTACTAACCGGACGATATTATTTATAATAATAAATTTATTATTACCATTTTGTAATAATTTTCATGCGTTGCATCAGATATCGAAATTTATATTTTTATGCTTGCGAATATGCGAAATATAATAAAACGAGAAGAAATATGCATAATAATATATTGCATCAAGTAGATCAGTTTATTTATAATAACACATTTGTTATTGCTATTTTGCTTTGAAAGTACTGCTTCAACGCCTGCAAATATGCAAAATATATTAAAATGGGAATAATATTCTCATATTTTGTCAAGTGGCCCAATATATTTATAATAATGCGTTTATTATTGTTTGTTTGCGTTCAATGTGCAGCCTCATATAGAGTGAAAAATTTATTCGTAGCGTTCGCTGTTATGCAAAGTGTATTAAAACAGGGAGAAATGCATACTAATAGAAGTTTTATATTATATCCGGTGAAACAAAATTGTTTTTTATATAATCGTTTTTCGACAAATTTTTTTTGAAAATGTCTACTCTGCTTACAACTCCATAAAAAAGGTTCTCAGAATAAAGTTAACTATTTCTAGGGACACATGTAAGAGTGGAAACAATGTTCTCTCAAGATCAATTTTTACGATTTCATGGTCATTCTAGTTTTTTAAAATGTTATGCTTCTTGTTGGATGTCCATGAAGAGCATCAGATGGCACACTCCGAGACACCTTGTATATTATTATACAACTTAAAGTAGTCCAAGGATTATAAAAGAACAAACTGTAAATTGTGTTCAGCTGTATAAACATGCTTTAGAAGTCTCATTAAAATTATTCAAGATAGGAAGAAGCTTCTGCATGGCTGACATTTCTTCAACTTGATTACAGAAATGTTTGTTTTAGAGAAATATCCAGTCTTGATATTAAAAGAATTAGACAGTGTTACAATTCTACAAACATTTAATCGTTTACATTTAATTAAAAGGTTCTCCTCGTTTACGTTTATCATGAACAGAATCGCGTTATTTAAAAAAAGTGTAAGGTGCAGCAAATGAAACGAGGGTCGAATATGAACGTGCTAATAAAACCTGGAGGAAGGAAGAGCTCCATTATCATCGGGTTTCCCAGTGCAACAAGAAATACTACATACCTCGATAGCGGAGATAAATACAGCAGGCAACCGTGCTTCGCACGTGTCGTAACTGCGTTTGTGCTTTACAGAGAGAGAATTATCCTGGGTCTTTTCCGGTGACGCAATCCGGTTAAGTTTCGAAACTAGATAAACTGCACTTTCAGCGAGCATTAAATGATGTGAGAATTTATTTTTAACCGCTTACGGGGACCGGAAAGAAGCGGAAAATGAAATAAGACCGTGCACGGGTTCTATCCGTGCGCGTGTCGCTTTGCCGGGCCTCATTATGAAATGAATTTAAAATACAATTCAATTTTAATCCGCTCAGGTACTCCTTCAATATTCGTCTTCTGTTTTTTCTTTTTTTTTTGGTCCGCCTCGGTCGGAAATAATCTGATTAAAGTGGCTTTTGGGCGAGGAGGGGGAGAGGGGCGAGTCTCGGTATAATTCGTGTATTAATAAATTTGCATTAATTACGCGGAGGCCGAATTTATTATCGAAATGCGATTGCCATAAATACGGCAATTCCGGCAATTCCGGCTGGTGTGCTGCGAGCTCGAGCGTCATTTTTGTTTCACGGTGGGGGAAGAAAAAAAAGACCGTGGCCAGGATAAATCCAATTGGCCGGGCTTGCGCGACATTTACGCTTTCGTAACATTTCATAAAACGATATTTATAAGCCTCGTAAATTTCCATCCTTAATGCGTTTTTGAACAATGAAAAATATATATACCACGACTATTATTTCGGATTTTTTCATTTCCCTTCTTCCGGGAGGGGAGGGGGCACGTGTTCCCGCGAGAAATGGACGGCGAGAGTGCACTATGTGGCAACAATAACGAGCGCAACTCGTTTGTTGCCGTTCGTCAAATTCTCTGTGTACAGTTCGTCCGTGAGACGGAAGCAATTTTTATCATTAGTTTAGACACTTACCGGGATCACAGTCGGCAACGTCTCGGATCGTGTAATCATTCGTGACCTGAAACAGAAATGAAACAGAAATGAAACATCTCGTAAATGTTTGTTCGAACAATTTTCATCTAGAGTCCTTCGCTGGTTATGGTTGGAGAAAGACATTTATGCTTTAAGGAAAACATTTATGTTTCTCAGTGGATATATTTCTGTTCAAGAGTTTTAGATGAACATTCATATGTGGACATTATGTGGACAATACAACATTTTTATGTTATATTTCCTGCTTTTGTTAACATTTAATAAATTGTATTTCATATTTTACAAGGGAAATTCTACTTTTTCATTCAACGCTTTATCTACATGTTGTGGACAAATTTTAGACGAATTTTTTCTAGTATATTATAATATATTATAGTATATTCTAATATATTTTACTATATTCTAGTATACTATAGGATATTCTAGTACATTATATTATGTATATTCTAGAATAGTATAATATGTTCTGGTATATTCTAGAATAGTATAATATGTTCTGGTATATTCTAGAATAGTATAATATGTTCTGGTATATTCTAGTCAATTCTAGTTGATTCTAGTTGATGCTAGTACACCCGAATACATCCTAGTATGTTCTGTTTTGTTATTTACAGCATGTAAATACGTTATTCAACAGAAATGTTCAACACGGATCTAGATACACGAATACCCATCACGGCTAGAACAGGCAGCCTAAGATCAGATTCTCACGGTGTGTTTAGCCGCCTTGTAATGACCATAAAGTTAATTAGAACGGTTTAACGCAGAAGTTGCAACGGCATTATTTATCAATACAATTAGCGAGGTTCCGGTGGAATAGTTGATCACAGTACTCGACGCTGCTGCCACAAGATAAACTGAAAAACACGATTATCCACGGTGTTATTACAACCAGGCACGATTAACAGATATTATAATGGACGAACTACTTACAGAAGATATTGCTCGACCTGTTTATACAATTCCAGGATCCGCTAACGAGCCGCGAGCGGTGTATTAACAATACTTTACATTTAAATCATTTCTCGTGGCTATGGAAATTTATGACTGCCTCATAAATATCGAGGGCTCCGGGACGGATCACGGCGGAGAGTTGCATTAAAAATGCTTCCAGACCTCGTCGAACCGTTTCATGGATTTTATTAAATATCTCCTCGTTTCGCTCGGCACCGAAATCCCCGAGTATTCAGCCAAACGCGATTGATTCGCGGGACGTCAAAGGTATTCCATCGCATTCAAGAAACACCGCCGGAAAATGTAATCTACCCTTCGGGTGTATTCTATTCCGTTCCGCAGGCCGAGCGACGAAAGGGATGTTCTCTTGATAATACGGGTTCATTCGATCCGTAATATTAGGTTGTGGAATAAATTCGATCGCGTGTCTTTACGCGAAAAGAACTTCTCGTTCTATGCAAAACTCGTTCGCGGGCAAACCCGGCGCGTAGCGAGCTTCGCGATTTTATTCTCAAGAAACTACCGGGCTTTCTGAAATTTTTCTTGTTATCAGACTGCGGACCTTCTGCAAAATAAAAATGATCTGCGTTAATAGCAAGAAGCAGGAACCAAATAGAATGTTCTTTCTTTTTCTTTAACACTAAACCTATCGAGCACTAAAAGCGATTAAAATGTTTTAACTTATAGAAATGACAAAGGTCTGCTTATTCTGTTCTCTGCAATTTTTATTAAAATATATGCTTGGAGAAAGAAATTTGCCGAATCAATTTCCATGTAAGCAACTTCATCATTTCAATAATTGAAAAATGAAAAATATCAAAGCTTATGTTTGTACCCAGGTACTTTAAATATGTTTTTAAAATTTTGTGCATTATCTTGTTGACAGGTTGAAAAATTGATGTAGACTTTCTCTTTTTAAAAAGAATGACAAATTGATTTACACTTCAGACATAAAATTTTTTATTAAAGCTAGAAGTTTTTTGTTAACAGGTATCGAAATTGATACAGACTTTCACTTTTTAAAAAGAATGACAATTTGATTTACACTTCAGACATAAAAATCTTTATTAAAGCACAAAATTTCTTGTTAGCAGGTATCAAAATTGATGCAGACTCTTTAAAAAGAATGACAAATTGATTTACACTTCAGACATAAAAATCTTCATTGAAACCTTTAAATTTACTTTTAAAAATAATTCTAGATTGATTTAGAGGCATAAAAATCAAAGCTACGAAGTCCAACGATCACAATGTTGTTATACCTCGTAGAAAATTTTTGACACAAGAGTTAACAAACAAGTTAAATACGACTTCACTACACTATTCAGTAAGATCAATTTGTCGCAGAGATGTTAAGGAAACATCACGTGTACTTCTCCGTTGGAGACATACTTTATAATCAATGGAGACTCTTACTGTGTGTATCTTTCGTCATAAAGTCGCGGAGATATTTTTCATCAAGACAAATGGCGCGATAAGATTTATACCACGAAACGTGACGGCATATAGAATGAGCGATCCCTATCTGCAGAAATTCCATCGAACGTGACTGATATAGGTGATTAATAGCGGGAACGTATCTCAGATCTGCAAACAATTCGCGACTGAGCTCGCGGCGTTTTCCTTGATGCTTTGTCGGCAATTTCAAAATGGAACTTGATGATCCTCAAGCTTATTACACGAAGTCGCAAATCAGGGGAGGGAGCACGAATTGAGGGGAGTAAAAAAAACACCACGCTTATATTAGAATGCACTAAAAAGCAGAAAATAATATTTTTAGATATTAGTCACTATAAATAAAAGCATGGAGCGCTAAACTATTTTAACGTAATCTTCGTGGCCTCTCCACGCTTTTATTTATAGTCACTAATATCTAAAAATATTATTTTCTCCTTTTTAGTGTATTCTCATATAAGCGTGGTTTTTAAAAAGTTTTTATATATATAGAACCTCCTGTCCGATTTAATCCAAACCAACCCAGTAAGTAAACTAAGCTCCCTCGGTGCGAAGTGGGCCATTGGAGGGGGATCGGAGTTGAAGTGGGAACACGCAGTAGAGTAGGGAGAAGTTAGAGTGGGGACACGAGTCTTAGATCTGGCCACCCTGATACAGCGTTTTACTATTGAAAGCGAATTGAATTCAACAAGTACAAGCTCATTGTAAGATATAGAAGCCACGTTTACTTTTCTTCTGTTAATTTTATAGGGTTGAAAATAATTAAGCAACAGTATTTTTAAGCTATTTCAATGTTTTCACTGTTTTGCATCTGATCTACATTTATTATTGTGGTACATAAAATCTACAGTGTAATGATATATAAGTGTTATGCATTTAAAATAATAACGGCTAGCAGTGACACAAAACAGTGAATACATTAGAAATATTTAGAACTATTGTTTTCAATTTGTTGCAGGTGTTAAAGACGGAAATTAATTTTTATTTTGCTTCAGATTGTCTCAATCGAGATGATGAATTTGTATGCAAAATCAAAATTGTTTGTATTAATTGCAAGATAGAAGAGCTATGTATACAATTAATTTCTTCTCTGGATAATTATGTAAAATTGAAAACCATATATTATTTTTAAATCCGCAATTAAATATACGTGGTAGGCGATCGTGGTATAATAATCGTTTAAAGATTGTCTATCTATTATTTTAAATTGCGTCCCTCTTTTTTAATGCAACGCTCGCAATTATAATCGAAATGTATCGGAAGCAGTTTCCAGTTTCCAATTTGCGTACACGGTTTATGGTGGAGACAACCGGATGCTTGATTCGATAGACCGTTTCTAATAAGGCAATCTCATTACATATTATGTAAATTGTCTTCCTTCAGCTGATTGGACCAGACCACCATAATGCACCCATATACTGCTATCCTGAAGCATCCTCGAATTGCTCTGGCAGTGGCAGCTATTGCTATTCCTGTGCACTGTCGTTTACCATCGACTCACAACATGAAAACATAAGCTTTATTAACGAAAAGTTAAATTCGATTGTCAATGAATAAGATGAACCTGTTAAACTGCCCATGGAAGAGTTGAATATATAATAAAAACTAACAAATTGTTAATTGGCTGAAGTAAAAAAAAAAATTATTTTCCTTTCTGATTCTACAATGAAATGAAATAATACGGAATTGATTAATCGTTTTTAATATTCTGGAACATTGGTCCAACTGTATTGCATTTAATTTTTCAATGGTTTTCAACTCGTAATATTCTAGTTTAACAAATATATGTTCTAGACTTTGAATCCTTTTGTAAATTAAAAATGGTCTGCATAAATTGCAAGAAGTAAGAACGAACTAGACATAAACTATTGCCTTCACTAATTTGAATAAATTCAAGATATATTGACATCGTTCAATTGCTTTAATCTCATTTCTTAATTTAATTTTTGCTCTTCGATTATTTTTCATTTTCATTTATCGAAGCCACAAATTTTAATTGAAGAAAGTATTCATTCAAATATTGCACCACGATCACTGTAAAAATGATTCGTATATACATCAAAGTACAAAATTATAAATTACGTTTTATCAATCGTAAATGGTAAATTAACAATGTGTGTTGGTATCAGCACACTGGTTAGAACAAAATAAAAAAAACAAGCAATCTTGCAATTAATATAATCCCAACGTTTCGATCCTGATGTGGATAATTTTCAAGAGAAGAATTTTTAATGCCTCTGAGAAATGAATATCAGTGCAATATGTGTTAAACAAATCAAACAATATGAAAGTAACAAAAGTAACACTTTGCCGTGCTTGCTTTAACAAAAGGTTATACATGAAAAATTACTGAAAGAAACTGACACATTGCCGGTAGAAACTGTGTTGAAACCATGTGAAGGTTAAGAAATGAAGACAGTGCATACATAGGACCAACACATTTCAAACTGAGCCAATCGAATATAACGATCGATGCCTGCACAAGTCGATACTTGGTGGTAAATTTGAAATCCAACTAAAGACTGTTTTCACAAGGAACCACTTGCAAGTACTATTAATGAATAAAGTACAAAGAATTGACATTCATAATGTTTGTACAAACAACATGCATACAATAAAAAGATGTATGCGAATCGAAACGTTGAGATTTTATTAATGCAAGATTAATTGGAATTTTTGATACAAACATACATTGTTTCTTTAAAGCACATAATGTTGCATACCTTGGAACATTCACTACCAAGAAAACAATACCATGAAAAACAGCTACTTTTTCCACTTTGTTGAGCAGAAGATCCGCAATCAGTAATTTGCAACGATACAGTGGAACAGGAGGGACGGTTCGAGTAGCCCATAAATTATAATACATTACGTTACAAACGGTAGCCGCTTTGCAAATTGATTTTCTTCGTTTCCGTCGCATTAGAGATATGTAGCACAATAAAAATCGCAGTGCATAACGAGGAGAAGAACGCTGTCTTCGAAGGACCACTCTATGGGTAAAGAGCATCGATCCACTTTCCGATGCTAAGGGTTAAACTGTCTGCGGACGAAAACATGTTCGTCGTATACGGGGGGATAGGAATTGCAAAGTGGAACTCTTTAATTGCAGCGGGTTGTCCGCCGTAACGAATAGGGGAGACATTTCGCCCGGTAATATTACAAATTGCATGACATATCGAACGAATAAAACGGTTCTCGGTGAATTATTCAAAACCATCGGGAAACTACCCGGTGGACGTAGTCGATACAAAATTATTCCTCGCAGAAGATATTCTCTTTGTTCCCTCCACTTTGTTTTCCATCCGACCGGGGGAAATTCGATTTTACATTAGCTACTCTGCCCTCTCATCCCCCCTTGCTTCCACGAGCTGTTGTCCCTTTTTCTTTTTCTCGTTCCTTGCATGTGTATGCGCGTGAGTTTGTGTCACTCTGTATTCTGTTACGTCGTAAATAATAGGAAGGAAGCGTATGAAATTCTGAAAGGCCACGTGCGTCCAACGATTTCGTCGTCCGAACGTTGCGTGCCCATTATATATGGTTTTTGTTTAACATAAGAACCCAATAAGCCACCGCGGTCTCGTCCCGATTTTCGGCTGTTCGCATGCGGAATCGCATCCGCGGATGATAGAACGGAAATGTTCTGCTTGCGACGCATGTTTTCCTTTTCCCTTGAAATTTCATTCCATTCGAGCGAGTATGGATTCTATAGAAATTGCCATCTCCGAATTACATGCCTCTTTCTCGCGAAAATGCGGTTCCCTGTACTCGAGTTGCTCGCGACGCATGAACTGAGTTTCTCTCGGCATTTACCGCGTACAAAAATTCCACGGAATCTTACTCAATGGAACGCAGTCGATTGTATGAAACGATTTTCTTTTTTTGGCAAATTTTCATCGTTCATATTCTCTACATTGGATATATATTATCAATTCATCGATGTCTATAAGGTTGTTCTGTTTTTAACAATACTAATATACATGCCAATCTTAATCGGAGAATTAAACATTCATTCCGACCTAGAATAATCACATTATATCTGATCTTTTTTTTATATACAATGCTTAAATAATGTTAAGTAGTGTTTGATCAAAAGGAAGTAAATGAATGAACTATTTATCGATGGTCGGATAAATTCGAAAATGGAATAACAATTTTGTAAATGACGAATAATAATTCAAATAAGTTTAAGCATATGTATAAAAGAAAATCTTCATAAAGTTTTACTGTTCGGGACTAAGTTGCAGAAGGTGTACACGTGTGCGTATCGAATTTTGTATATTCAACTTACCAAAGCAAACTGAGGTTGCACATGTGACAGGCTTGTTTGTGTGTTCAGTGTTCACATGTTGGCAGATGATTTGCTATAGTTTATGCCATCAACACAAGATATTTTACAATCCGTTTACGAAACGTGAATAACAACATTTATCTTGATTTTGCAGAAATTAATTTACCTCAACTGTTTGGTTCGTATATTTAATAGTTTTGTTTTTTTAACCATCTACATAGTGAAACAATGTCGTAATTGAAGAATACAATCTTCCGTCTTGATTTTATATTTTAATGCAAAACAAAATATACTATTTGAATAAATATACGAGAAATGAGATTGAAAAACAGTGGGATGATTAAAAGAATTAGAAAATATAGGATATTTTGGTCAAATTTGATTTACATATTCTCTAAATTAGAACAAATTAGTAAGTACCATTTTTATTTCATAACATAGATCCTTGAATATCAGAAAATGTTTGCTTTGAATAAATGACTTATGGACGAAAGTGCATGTATTAAAATATCACTTAGATATTTTCTTGTTAAAGTAGCTTCAGAAAACACATTTGCAGAAAATTGCGAAAGTTGCAAAACGATAGATCTGTGAAAGGGTGAAGTTGATTCGCAAATGATGAATTTGTAAAAGGCTTGATTTGGGTCGTGAAAAATTGAATATGATCGACGAAAGGATTAATTTGGAGTGCTAAATCTGTACAATTAGTTATTCCGCGATAGAATGGAACGACTTAAATGTGTAGTAGGCGATTCTTATCACTTGTGCCACGTTTAAATCCTCGAAGGATTCAGTCGGCGACCGAGGCACGTTCCTTCGTCAAAATGAATTATGTTAATATCCCCAGGCAGGTTTGAATCACGCGTTCGCAGCTGGACCTTGTCTTACATCGTCGGCGGGCGAAGTGTATGCCGGGGCAGGATTAAAACATCGTCCACGGGAAACACGAATATGCATTTTTTCTCGTATTAACCGTAAAGGATGGTAGACACAAACGTGTCTGGCCCGGCCGTAATTCATTTTATATTTCCTCTGTTTCCTGTTAACCACTGCGCACACACACGCACGCATACGCACACATTGTTCGAGCCACGTAATTGTGCGGAGTTTGCGGCTGTGATTCGCGAAAGCCAAATTTCCTCCGGTCTTCAATTTTTCACTTTTTTTCGGAACTATCTCGTCCAGTTACACTTCGAGGGTTTGCCTCTCTATTTCCGGTTCGGAGAAATTGCCTCGTCCACGTTTCTGTCCTGCTCTTTTTATTTTGCGATCAAAATGTCAACGTGCAATTTAATTGGCGTTAAATTGAAAACGATTTCAAAAACAACTGGCGCACGCACGGCTCGTGCGAACAACCTGCACGTGTTTCGTAATGCAGTAGTGCCTCGATATAGGGGGGACGAAGATGCGCGCGATATTCAACACCATACGAGATTATCGGTGAGGTAATAGCTGTACAATTTTTGTTTCTTTTAATTATATTTCCGGATTAAAACGAGTCCGAACGCTGATATCTGAAGTGTTCATAAACAGTTTAGTCCAATGCGATGTACAGGGTGTCCCATGTACATATTATATGCTTGAATTGATTAAATCATTTTCTATAAAAAAAACTCTTGATAATTTCAACGATTCTAATTCACCCAGACCTTTCGTTATATGATAATTAGACTTCATGCATTTACAGCAAAATCGAGTAGACGAAATTGAAAATTGTAGGAAAATAAAAAAAATTGAAGATGTCAATATATGATTTCGGATCTATTAATATTATATAAAGAAGATAACAATATTCTATGTGGTTTCCATACCTTGCAATCGATACAGACAATTATTATTTCGCACAAAGATCGGCAGTCTAATGATAATACATGCTTGAACGCATTGGAACTATTTTTCAAGAAAAAGTGTTAATAACGTCAATAATTGGATAAAGCAATAAAAAAACATTCAAATAGCATTCTTTGTGGATAAACAAAAATGTTATACGAATGTAAATTAATTACTTAACTTTAATTGATCTTTAAGTAATATTCAATTACTTAATATTACTTTTCTTAATAGAAATAGTGATGTTATTTAAAACTTTAGAGATGTTATTGAACTTTAATTTAAAAATATCAATAACGATATTAAGTTCATTATGTAAATACTGTTTTGAGAGAAACTCGATTGAAGTTGTAATCAACAATATTACAGAGGATTGATTTCTCATCTATTAAAATTATAGAGAGAAGATATAACATTTTGATCACAGATCCGCAGTCTAATGATAATACATTTTTGAACGTATTGGAACTATTTTCCAAGAAAAAGTGTTAACAATATCAATAATTCGAACACACAATTGATTGCGACGCCTATAGAAGATCATGACGTTCTATATGAAGAGCATCATTATAAAAATTCAATTTGCCCCGGTATATTGTCGAAACAGAGGCGCCGCGCTCCGCAGTTCCAACGTTAAATTTTTGATCGCGCAAGAGTGGGCACGGAGAGAGGGGTAACGGTGGATCGCCTAATCCCGATTCCTCCATGAAAGTCTGCGAAATAATTCAGCATCGTTTCCATCGATCGCGTCCCGGCGTCGGATCGTCGATTCCTTGTCGCGGGCTCGTAGATTTTCCAGGATTTCGTAACCCGACAACTGAAGCTGGCGCACACATGACGCAATCCTCGAGAGCGTAGGATGTGTCGGTTGGCGTGCGAGCACACGTGCTTGCGTGTGTGCGAACGGTGCGTGTTTTAACCGCAGCGCACGCGTGTGTATCCACACACTATCCACGTATTTCCGCCCGCATCCGCGCGCAAACTGAAACGAGGTGTGCCCCGAATAACGGCACTGCCGTACGCCTGGAACACGCGCGGTTATAAATAAGGTTTATGACGTCATCTCGAACACAGCAACGGAGAGAGACTCGAATCCGTTCCATCCGTTGTTCCAGTTCCTTTCCCGTTTCTCCCTCGCTTCCTATTCTTTGTTCCGTCACGTTCGCCCGTCGCTGCACGGGCTTCCGGTTTCGTCGGAATATTCCGAAACAGGCGTTTTAATTCCGCCACCGACATCAACCGAACGCGACAGCTACCTCTCTCCACCATCCCCCTCGCGTGTTGCTACTCTGTCTCCTTAGTATTCCCGTCTCGCGAAAAATTGATTTCGTGCCGGCGATTTTCTCTTCGGCGTACGCCGACTTTGTTCTTCCCTTTTTCTCTCTCTACGATTTTCTATCCGGTTGCCTGGGAAATTAATTCGATGCTCGTTTTTCGATAACGTCCACCTCTACTCGGATAAATCTGCGCCGGTTCTTCATGGCTCGCCTTTCTTTACAATTGTACTGTTTTGGTGTGTGTACATCTTTCTATAATTTACAGACAATATGTTTAAAGTATTTCCTGAAAAATTACTTTCCGAAATTAATTTATTTATTGATTCTTTCCAACAAAGAGTTCATTGCAGCTTTCTTCCAAGATATAAATGAAGAATCAATCAGATTTCTTTTAGAGAATTTTTAATTGTTTTAATTCAATGATTTAGGATACTTTGGAATGAAGAATGTCCTTCTGAAATTAATTTATGTATTAATTCTCCCCAACAAAGAGTTCATTGCAACTTTCTTTCATAATATAAAATGAAGAATCAATCAGATTTCTTTTAGAGAATTTTTAATTGTTTTAATTCCATGATTTAGGATACTTTGGAATGAAGAATGTCCTTCCGAAATTAATTTATTTATTGATTCTTTCCAACAAAGAGTTCATTGCAACTTTCTTTCATGATATAAAATGAAGAATCAATCAGATTTCTTATAGAGAGTTTTTAATTGTTTTAATTCCATGATTTAGGATACTTTGGAATGAAGAATGTCCTTCTGAAATTAATTAATTTATTGATTCTTCCCAACAAAGAGTTCATTGCAACTTTCTTTCATGATATAAAATGAAGAATCAATCAGATTTCTTATAGAGAATTTTTTATTGTTTTAATTCAATGATTTAGGATAATTTGGAATGAAGAATGTTCTTCTGAAATTAATTTATTTATTGATTCTTTCCAACAAAGAGTTCAATGCAACTTTCTTCCATGATTTTAAAATGAAGAATTAATTAGATTTTTTTAGAGAAATTTTAATTGTTTAAGGGAGGTAAAGATTTGCTTTACTTTGGAAGATCTATGAAATTCAGAATATTTAGAACGGGAGGATGGACTTTGTGCTGAACTGCTCTGCATCGATAGGTCCGAGAATACATTGGTTTGTTTGTATTTCTGAACATTTCCGTCAAGCACGTGTTCGAAACGTGTAAAAGAGGGTTCCAGAATTTCGTGTGAGTGAAAAGTACTAAAAGCGAGTAGATATTAATAAAATATGAACAATAAGGTCTTTTAAATTACGAATTTCAGTCTTACTTTTGGAAATATTATCGTTATTAATGATACTCCTATCCTCTCTCTCTCTCTCTCTCCTCATGTTGCAATTGTTGTTATATCAGTTAGATAACTGTGTAAAAATTACAAAGATATTTTTGTTCTATTTTGTAACTGACATAAGTTTCAATAACATAAAATGTTTACTAAATTCTATATTCTAGTTATAGAAAATTAATTTAGAAATGTTCGCACTTTCCAGGGGGACTTACAATGTAAAATGTTACACAAAGAAAGTAAATACTTTTGATGTGAACACGTTCAAAGATCGACAGAAGTAAAATGTATATATTATTCAAAGTATGAAACAGAAATTTTGGACTTTTTGCAAGAAGATCCGCAGTCCGGTAATTATACTTGACGTGGGCGGTGCCAAAAGACATTTTCCTCGAAGCAGTCCAAATCACCATTGATCCAGAGATAGTTTTATCGCGAACGTCACCATAAGCGCGCGGCGCGATTGTTATTTTAAAATATTCTCATTCGTACTTATGCGATTATGCCAAATCTAATTTCCTGTCGGCGACCATGGGGTATTCCCCTAAGCGAAACAAGTTTCGCTCTGTAAAAGTGACTGTAGATTATCAGGGGGAAAGGGAACTGATACGAGACGATAAAAATTTCGATAGAGCGTTGCCAATCGGTACGTCTAGTTGTGCCAGCCGGCAATTTAGTCTGTAATTAAGATTAAACATTTTTAGCCACCTCGTGACCGATGACGTATCTTACGATCGTTTTGGTGTGAGTCACCCGTTAAAACATTTACAGTGTACTTATTAGATTGGCTAATTAATTCGTGGCTCTTTCTTCACTCTTGTTTATTTATAAACGGAATTTTCTTGCGAAAGAACAAATCATACGGTAAAGAAATCATTAACGTTTTCCAACTCTTTGATCCAACTCTTTGAAATTGTTAAGAGAAGATCTACATTTCTATCTAGCTCATACAACAATGCAATTAATACAAACCAATTTTATTTTGTATCAGATAAATCTGATTAAAATATTTTAAGGAGTCTCTCTAGATGCTAAGGTTGTAAAACAATTTTGAGAAATTTTTTAAAAGAAGTGCACGAAACCTTACAATTCCAAATTTGGTACACGAGATGCTAAGGTTGTGAAACAATTTTGAGAAATTTTTTAAAAGAAGTGCACGTAACCTTACAATTCCAAATGTGAAAAAATTAAATTTACCAGAAAGAATTTACCAAATTATTTAATCTGTTAGATGGATGATTTAATCTGTACCTAATGTATAGCACTATTTCTGTTCTTTCAAAACTCAGAACGATCTAACTAGTTCAGCTTTCAAACAGCCCACATAGTTGCAAATAAGAAAATGAGTTGGTGGACAAGGTACCATCGATTCATAATTAAGAGGCACGAATCAAGGATCACTCGTACGCTATCTAAACGCGCGAAATGTTATTCAGACAGATGATGTGAGCGCCAAGGCCACGCGACACCCAACACTGACAATAATATGAAGCACATGGCGAAGGCTAAATTATTAATGGACGCACCCGTTGATCGCAGGACGACGTAAGATCTGATTTACGCTCCGACAGATGTAATCGGTGCACACGCCGAGCACTGTGTTCAAATGTTAATTAACGAGCACCATCCCGCTTGAAATAAATTATTATGGAATTCTGAATAAACCGCTTAAACTCCAGTTAAACGTGTTTGTTAATCTGTGCTTGTATATTCTAAAAAAGATGGTTAATAACTCGTAATCTGTACGTGTTCTTAACTTCTTTTAATTGTTCTGTCATAAGTGATTTTATTTTATTTTATAAATTTTATAAATTGCAAATAATATAATAGAATTTCTGAAGAAATATTTATATATATGCAATGAGGGTAAAAAGTATTTAAAATATAATAACTTTTTTTATAATTGTGCCAAACGACCTGATTTTTTAAGATTAATTAGAAAAATTTGGTTTACGAAATAAAAAAAAGATTTTCTACAAATTATAATTTACAAAGTTACATGCAAAAGTAGAAAAGGCATATCTTAAAACTCTTATTTGGGCCTTTAAAGAAAATTTAAAATATATGTTTTATGTTATCTATTTTAAAGGGCGTACGAATAGTTTTTTATATTCGCTTCATATAACGTTTCGAATGTTTTCCGTGAAATCAGTTTATTCGTTTCTTGCACGAACGCGGAGGATAAATTTTATTCCGAGAAAACACGAAGTGGAAGTCGCGACGTTAATGAATTCCCCAAAACAGCATCGCATCGTGGAATCCGATTTCCATTCAACGAATGAAGTAATAATCCTTTTTCCCCTTGAGTTTCTTGCTCCAGCTTTTTCTGTAACAGCCGAACCGGAGGCCAGATGCTGTGCGTACGAGGAGGCCTGCGCCGTAAATTATTGTTAAGTGCCAAGCAGCCTTGTGTTAAGTAACGTACACAAGCAGCTGGAATGTTCCTCTAATAAACAGAGCTCTGTGCTCGAATTCCATGAATTCAATGCTCGTGAATCATCCGACTAACAGGGATACTCTCAAATCCATCGCGTCCACCATTTTCGTCTGCTTCGGAGCGCATATCTTCGCTAATGCGCGTTTCATCTTTGAATTATTAACGCGTCGACGGACAGAAAAGCCTATCATAGTTTTCCAGACCGCTGTACCCTGCAGCATCTTTAAAAACACACCCAGGTCGACAGATTTTAGAAAAATTTTCTTGTAAATTTTCCTTCCTAATAGAATGAAAATTTTCTCGTTCACACAGAGCAAGGAGAAAATATTCTTCAATATATTCTCGCAAGCTAAATTTTAATAAACTATTCTAAAATGGCTCTTGCAAACTGCATCACGAGTTTCGAAACTCAGCCTTGTGTCATCTAACGCCAGCATTATAATTTTGGCAACAGTTTGGCTCACAGTGTCTGGATCATAATCTGAATATGATAAAGTTAACGCGAACTTTTAAGCAGTACTTCTGCAAGCTTGTGTATCAACGAAGCCACTTTCCAGACAGGAACAACAACGCAGAGTTGGGCAAAAAATTAATCGCCGATTGACGACTAAATTTCTACTTCAATCGTTAATCGTCAATCGAATGATTGATTAATGATTAACTGTAGATTCTTCCTCTCCCTCTATATTACAATTTATGGATAGACCGTATGGTGATCAACTTCAACAATTGATTAAAAAGTCTCCGATTTTTCGAATTTTTCGACGATTTCTCTGTTTAATCAACGATTGATGATTAACTTTATCAATCGATTGAATTAATCGTCGATTTTTCGACGATTTCTCTGTTTAATTAACGATTGATGATTAACTTTATCAATCGATTGAATTAATCGTCGATTTTTCGACGATTTCGTTTTTTTAATCGTACACATTAAATCAATATCAATACACATAATCAATCATGATGAAAATTTTAATCGATTAACTCTGCAACCACGTCAAATTCATATGGAAATATAACACAACGATAAAATAATGAAAATTCTCTATTAATTACTAATTTTTTAATTGCGTTATTACATGTTGAAATTTCTGTAAAAAAAAATGATACCGTGCACGTTTCTTCGGGCGTTGTTCAAAAAAGCGTAAAAAGGAGAATCGAGTTCTCGAACAAATAACAACCGGAGCCACCGGCGTACCATGGAATTGTTAATCCCGCAGCAACGTAAATATTTTATTTACGTGACACTCGGCTATTTTTTTCCGAACGAAGAAACACCTATAAAACTTCGTATCGCGGATCAGTTTTCATTCCATCTCCGTTGGACGGGGATTACGATCTGGTTAACGATCGCCGGTTTACGCGCTTTTCGACGAGATTACCGTCGTTTATGGCAGCGTAACCGGTCGCGATGCACGCTCACGATCAATTACAATGTACGCCATAAGAAATTATTACTTAAGAAATCGCCGGTCATCATTCTTCGTTACTGCCCGATTATCGCGATTTATTGCGCCGTTTAATTAACAGCGTTCAGCACGAATAATTAAATCGCGTCGCGGAACCATTGACACTAGACTTCTTGCTATGTTATGGATTCCGCGCGGCCATTATTGGTAATTGATGGAGCTCTAATTCACGGTACCAGAGCGCCACTAAATTCCATTTAATTGAGATCTCTTTGAGGCCGCTCCGGTGGCGATTATTACTATTTGTTTTTAGGATGTTATCGCGAAATAAGGTTTCTCTCGTCGCACAGTTGGCTCGAAATGTCGGCAAAAAGTTGTACAATTTTTGCTGTCGCACATGGTGCATCGTTAACCCCTTGCCCTACGGTTTATTTTACGATTTCAATGATTGGAACTTTTTTCGTAGTTCGTAATTTTAAAAAAATAAGAAAATTGATATCTATCGTATGCCTACATGTAATTCAATAACTATACATTGACGAAACCAAATGAGAATTTCATCTCGGTTTAAAGAATATTAATAACTAAATTTTCAATCATTAAAGGTCTGAACAATAAGGTTTCAGTATTATTTTCTTGAATTTATTAATGTTTGAACATAATCAATAATTTTGTAAGTTTTTTTTACGATTATAATTTATTACTTCAAGCTTTTAATCTAATTTTGTACGTGGTGGTATAATTCAATTTATTGCTAATGTTTATCCTAGAATTATACTAGTATCCCAGAAGCCAGAATATTTTGATATATTTTTTTTAAATTAAGCCGATATTTTAATCAAATTTTGTTCATGCGGTGGTATAATTCCAGTTATTGCAAATATTTAGCCTAAAATTATGAGCAACTCACGAGTCAAATATATTTTAATACAATTGTTTCCTTAAACTTAAGATAAAAGTTTTGATAATATTTTGTATTTTTTAATTATCTTCTTTATATTTAATTTATTTTATTTGTTGGTTATTGGTTATACAGTGACACACATAAACTTTGATAATTTACACATAGCAAGTACGGTGAAAAATTATTTTATAGTTATTATTTAATGCATGTCCTTCCTTAGTAATTTATGTTAAGTCTTTGTTATATTGTAAACATTTGTATAAGTGGACCTCGGTCCGTTCATAATAAATAATAATAATAATAATAATTATTATTATTGATCTTGCGAAATACTCAGTACAACATTTAGCATTTTACAGAAGCAAAATTTCTCTTGAAGATCAAAATTGCTTTGTTTCGATTTTTTGATCGAACCCATGCGCCGATATTATAAACTAATTTCTATTAATTCGTACGATCGTTAATTACGAAAACGTTAATTTTGTATAAAAATCCGGCCCAGAAACGATGTATAAAAATCATTTGATGAAAAAGTGATTGAATAGAGAATAGCCCCACCAACACAAGGTTAAACTCTAGGAAGCTGTTCGTTGCGTTTCACATTTTGCAACACGGTTGCATAAAGCCCGCAGTGAATCATCGCTTACGTTACCCCGAGTCGGCCCGAGTGTTAAAACACTCATAAGCGAGGATCTAGACTGCCGTTCGTCAGCGCGAAGGTATGGAGAATGTCCACGGATTCCCGGACATTAGAATCACCCCGCGTGAACGTCTTTCAATACGTTATTTAGTCCTCGGATCTGTTTGATCGTCGCGTATCCCCCGCAGCAACATAAAGCCGCCCTACGCAATCCTCGCGAATAAACATGTCACTTTTATTTGAACAACTCCGCGACTCACCGTAAGTCTCCGTGGCAAAGCCAGATAAGTCTGAGTTCGAGGGTCGAAGATTCTCTGGCAAACGGAGATCAAGAAAAACGCAAATTCAGCCGGGACCGATCTCTCTCGACTGATCTGTCGTTTCCTACGCATTATGCCGTGTCCACACTGGCGAACACTGCTGCGTATCAGCAACAATTTGTTAAAATTTTACAAATTGGTCTAGGTGGTTAATCAATATTTAAAATTTTGTTTTGTTAAAAAATATCTTGAAATGTATGGGCACTTAAACTCCGATTTTTTTATTTGTACGTCCAATCGTAGGAGTTTCTATTTAATTGACAAATTAATTTTGTAGTGATGGAGATTTTCGATAAATTTTCATTTCGTAAATGCGCCCTTTAAGTGCTCTTGTTAAAAAATTTAGAAATAGTATTGTTCTATTCCGTAACGTTAAACGTATCATGGTAAAATGATCAATTTTCAATTTTGCAATTACGGAATTATAAAGACGCTTTCATGGAAAATGATTAAATAAAATTGATTACGGACTTGGAAGATCGTGTTTATAGTATTAATCGTAGGAGACCTACATGAATTTAATCGTCTCACTTTTATAAGGCAACAATTATCTTTATATAATAAAAGAATAGAACAATCGATCAAAGATTATAAGAATGAGAAAATAAGTAAATGAAGTACATTTCACTTACATTTATTAATTCGTAAATGAATTTAAGTAGTCAAGAAGTCAAGAAAATCGAGGGAAAAATGAAAGGATTAGTAATAAACAAGAAAATGTAAGGAAAACAAAGGGGTAGTATAATAAAATACTATGTGCTGACTTTGCAGATCTTAAGAGTCACTCAAAGCTAAGCCACGCCACCGGATGTTGCCGTTAAAGAAACTGCATCTGTTGTTTGCTTAAAGAGCAATGATAAAGATTGGATTTAACGCTCGAGCTGCCAAGAATAAGCTGATGAAGCTTGCGTAGATATTCTTGCATGTGTACAGCTAATTATGCTAGCAACAGATGCAACCTATTTTGGAGCTGTCGAGCTTTAAGAGGTACTCTCTTTGGTAAACTAAAGATTCAAGATTTTTCTTAAGATGTAGGTTAATATTGATTGTATGGTATGTATGTATCTTTCGTTTCATTCTTAACAAGAAAGAACAAAGAATAACATGTACAATTTTAAACTAGCTTGTACGTGTTGTTTCTTAAAAGTGATAAACCTGAATTTTATTTAGATTTTGCACGATTTTTATTATGTACATAAATTAAGAAATTTATTGAATCATTTTCCATGAAAGCATCTTTACAATGCCCACAGTTGTAGAATAAAACATTTGAAACCAGTTATTAAGTCAATGGTTACATTCCTAGTATGAAAAAATAGATCAGATATTCGTCATTAGGATTATTTCTTGTGATTGACCTAGAAAACTTTTTGTTTGCATAGAGATTTGCACTCTACGAATCAAGTCAGTTTCTTATATTAACATTAACTTTACAAAACATTAAAAGCGTCTGGTAAAATATTGTCTCTTAAAATGGGAACATTAAGTTTATTGAAATTGTTGAAATGTTAAGAATTGTTACGGACTGAAAAGAGTGGGAATAGATACACATTTGAGGAACTATTTCGTGGGTGGAAAGAAGAGAAAGCAGTCAAATAGTCAGGGAAAGTAGAAAGTAAATTAAGGACAATTAAGGAACCGAAAGAGGAGTAGAGAAAGGTACGGGATAAAGAGCGGAAAGTAATAGCATCAGTAGTTAAACAATCAAATTGAGTTCCATACTAACATTTTTACAGAACTGAATAAATACTATGTCTTTCATTCTCAAAGAAAGAATTTACAAAATTAATTACTTCATCGTATTCATTTCTTACCATTCTGTCAATTTCACACCAAGAATCGATCCCAATATTATTCGGCTATAAGACGACAATATTTATTTCGCACTAAAAGAATCAAGTTATTTCTTGAAGCCTTTCGCACATTTTCCATGTTTACTCTGGGCCTATTCGAGAACAAAGTGAAGCCGCATAGGTACCTTCATATGAAATACGGCGGAAACCGGTCCCAATCCATCGTCTTATACAGGAATGACGTAGTTCGCGGGGGGATGAAACGGTAAATATTTAATTCTTATTTTCTCTGAAACGGTAAGACTTTAAAAAAAATTTTTTAATAATGCATTGTCACATAGTTTTGAGCCATGTATCCAATTTCAAGTCTCTAGCTCATCAGGAAGTTAGTTTAAAATCAATTGCAAATTTTTTACCGAACAGAAACAGACAAACAAGGAAGCGAGCTAATAAAAACGTGGTAATAAGACTGTCTACACTCAACAAGCTTCTTCGTTCACCACTGTTCCCATCTGCTCCCTACTGCTCGCCATTATAGATCATCCCTCGATTAGATCCCACCCGATTAGCGTGTGCCTCATATAAGGAAGCTGAAGAACAGCGAACAACACATTCCGCGGTCGTAGGCGACGACGACGATCAGGATGACGATCAGGATTCTCGGCAGAGGACTGAAGAGGGAACGCATTGTTGTATGCGAGAAACAGGTCACATACGTTTCATCTTCGGTGCTTTAATAAGCCAAAAAGGGACCAAGATTGGCCACTGATTAGAGTTTGTTTTTAATGGGTATGGCAGGGAGCACGCCATCTTAGGGGGAGCCAAGTCCCACACTCTTCCCCTCAATCGTCTTTTAAGGAACTGGAGAGAGGGGGTAGCACGTAAATATATTTTTTTACCTGATCAAAAAAAAAAAAAAAAGAAAGCACGAGGATCAGGATGAGTATGAGGATGTAGACTGTAACTGTTTGTTCGAATCCACGTGTCCACTGAGCATAGCCCGACATAAGGCTCTAACAGGTACCATCATCCGTGGATAAGAGCTGAAGGTGCACTTCGCAGAATGCAGAAAGCGGGCCAGCAGAGTTATTTTTGCTTCAGCTGAGGGAAGAAGCGAAAAGATTCTATGTATGGCGGAGGTATATAACCACCCAAATTTCATCTTAGTGGAGAGCCGAGCTCCACACTACCCTCTTCATCAGAGGAGATCGCCCTTAACAAAAAAGAAGGTGCCTTCATCCGAAATACGGCCGAAGCGGAACCCGATCCGTCGTCTTAGACTGTCTACACTCAACAAGCTCCTTCATTCACCACTGTTCCCTTCTTTTCCCTACTGCCTGCCATTCTGGATCATCCCTCGATCAGATCTCACCCGATCACCGTGTGCCCCGCATTAGGAAGCTGAAGAACAGCGGACAACGCGGTCGTAGGACGATGACGACGATCAGGACTAGGATCAGGATGAGTATGAGGATGCGAACGACGACGACGATGATGATGATGATGATGATGATGATGGCGATAGGCGGACGCGTCATACGTAGGCGGCTCGTCAGTGTTTCCTCGATAAAGGGAACGCGGTGTTGGCGGTTGACGGGTGATCGATTCGGGCGATCGGTGCTCGATCCTGATTTACGCCCTCATAAATAATGGGGCCCTTTGCGCCTCCGTGCAATCCTGTCACGGGAATCTATGCCCGGCGAGCGATCAGGTCGATCGACGTTGCGCCCGGGTCATCGATCCGTCAAACTGTCGATTCCTCGCCCCGGGCACGCGTAAACGCGTACAACGGGGAGGAAGAACGTGTCATAACGAACAGTGTCGTGTAAAACATCACGCGCCACACGCGCGCTCTCCTTCGGCCTGCCATTAGTCCTGCGCCGGAAAAACAGCGAAACAATTACCGGCGACGCAATTTTTTCACCGGCACCACCCGAACCCCGTTCCGCACCAGCGTGAGCTTTCAACCCTTATCGGGGTGCGAACCGAGCAACGACTCGTTAAAACTTTTCAATACGTCGGATATACTGCACGGAAGCCAGCTGGATGCTTCGAGGATGCTGCTCTGGATGAGAGAAGTGCTCCGGTGTTGTCTTATGAAGTATTAATTAAAGACACTCTCCCGAGAAGTAGTCGAACACTAATTAACTGGAGAGGATTTTTTCGCGGCATGTAGTAAAGTCATTTTTCTAGCTTCTCGAGATAATACATGTTGGGTGGTCAGATATTAAAAAGCTATAGTCCTTTAACCTTCACTTCGTATATTTGTAAATATATTTTGAATCTTTACATACCTATCGTTATGAAAAAAGTTTACAAAACTTTCACAGTAAAGGTGTGTGTCTTTAACATTTTGCACTAAAAACATTCAGGGGCTGTGATTGCAGACCAGTGCGAAGTTAACATTAGAATATATCGTTGATTTCACAATGATAGGTATGCAAAGATTCAAGAATGTAATTGAATACAGAAAAATTCTTGATGAATGAAAATAATAAGTCTAATCGTTCCAATTCTTCGTTGCGAAATATATCTATGTACAATCTCTAATTCAATGATACAGTTTTTAAAAAATTTCTTTAGCCGTGCAAAATGGTAAAGTTTTTCAAAAGACAACATTTTGTCATGGATAGCAAAAAATGATTGTTTGTAACAAGAACCTTCAAATTTTTTATCGCGGTCATCGTAAACACCTCTAGTGTAACGTTAAAAAGTATAAAAGAAATCCCATTAACTTTATACACTTTACGTTTTTAAATATTAATGTAGACAAAATTAATTTAGCAAACGCGTTGTAAGCAAAAAATTGATTGAATCGCATTCTGCTATCTCATCATAGATGTAACATCGATTCTATAAACTCAGTTTGATTTTTAGCACAGCGGATGTTAAGATGTATTGCGCAATCATGGATGAGATTCGATACAAGCTGGAACGCGCGCGATTTTATGTGACTCGTCATGTAATACTTTCCGTGGATGTACATTAGGAATTTCCTTCTGTAAACTCTGAAAGCATTACGTGATTTCCGGCTGGAAAAACCACGGCTGCATTACAATCGTGATTCTTTATGTACACATACACCCCTGTTCAGAAGCCGACGAACACATGGTCATCTCAAGGAAAATATAAATTACCATACAGAGACACAAGTGTGTCAAGTAATCTTGCTCAATTATTTTATTTTTATCCGACGGTAATGGCTTTAAACGCACGGCGAACAGTTCTCTTAACTATTTTTTTTAAGGAGGCTTGTCATTTGTAGAATTCTTTGTAGACAAATAGGAATTTGGAACAACAATTTTGTTTACAAAATTGATTATGTAATGGCGTTAATATCAACATATACAATCGGTATATAAAACAATTTGTGTGAAATTTTACAGAACAATTATATTAATTTGCATCAAATTATTATAGGCACAGTATGAAAATATATTTATTGTTGTATTATAACATTTTATAAATAGACGCACAAACCTTTCATTCTGCATAAAGATCCGGAGTCTATAAAATATTCCTTTATAACTAATGTGAACTCGTCAATTTAAGACAATGGTTCTAAAGAATTATTCACTGAATGTAAGTGAAATAAATAATGAAAAAGTGCTTTATAAAAATATTATGAATTCAGTATAGCACGACTTTCATTCAAGAGTTGATTAGAATTGTTTACTGCAACTTGAACGTGCTAATTTATGCAAGTGCTACAGTATTTTATCCATATAAGTACCCAGTACGGGTCTTCTGAGAGACATTTATGCGCCAGGGACGGTATTCTTTGACTTTTTCCGAACGCAGGGAAAAACAGCCGAGCTCGAGAGGCCTCTGTCGCCGAGAAATGTGAACATAGCTAATCCAAATTTTCAATTTCTTTATTTTTCATTATTTTTTTATAGGACTTCGATGACAATATTCGTGGCATTTTTCTAATCAAAACCATACCAAATATGCTGTAATTCCGATGATATTTTTTACTTGTGTAATAGACAATTAAAGTTTCGGACGCGAGGAAGGATAGCGTCCTTCCTTGCGCTCGAAACTTTAATTGTCTATTACACAAGTAAATAACATCGGAATTATATCATATTTGGTATGGTTTTAATTAGAAAAATGCCACGAATATTGTCATCGAAGTCCCATCAAAAAATGATCTAAAATAGAGAAGTTGGAAATTCTGATTAGGGGACTTTTGAGACATTTATGGATAAAGTACAGAGATGCCGGCGGCAATTCAGAATTATTATTCTGTATACAATTCTAAAGTCAACTATAATCTATATAAATATTGTAGATAAGATACTGTACTAATAATTTCCCCATCCACTATCTAATTTAACAAAGTGATGTTCAAGACTACAAAGTAGATACGTACATACTTGAGATTTCTATTGAAAAAATCACGTTCTCCCCATCACATAAAGAACAAATAAATTAGTTCGGACATTTACGGAAGGCAACATGAAAGATTGCGACTGAACGTCCACGAGTCTTAAATTTTACGCTTGAAACGTGATTCGAAGTCCCGGAGCGTATCCGTAGAGGCTTACGAAGACAAACATCTGATCGACCGAGCGTTGTTCATTGACGGTGCGTCATCGCACGCCTTCGAACTTGAATTTACAGCGGCATAAAGCCGGGAGCAACATGATTGTCCATTCGGAAATATTGCTCGAGGCCCCGACGCAACAGAAAGGGATCCAAGTAGAAACGAATGCCTGAAACACTAAATACGCCCTTACGAGCCTGATATATGAGCTGCAGCGCGTTAAGTGGAACTGCAAAAAGAGGTCCTATTGAAGCGAATTGATATTTATTAGGGTTACCGTATCGAGGAAACGTTTAATTGAGTTACCCTGCGAGCGTAGTTAATCGCGATTTAACGACGGATAATGACGTAATAATTTTGTACAGTGTGCACTGCCGATCGATCGGCCGGTGACCATTACAACCGGTTGCACTATAATAAACGGGAGGCGATCCCCGCGGAGGGTACGTAAACCGGAGATCGTTAACTCGTCTTCCGAGGTAAAGCTAAATGAAAACTGACTCGCGATGCTCGGTTCCCTTTCCTCGCTCCACTCCTCTCTTCTCTCTCGTTTTTTACGACTATGCGTTCACTCCGTTTAACGTCCAATGAACATTTAAAACACGTTTTTACGCCGGCGTAAACGAATACGCGTAACATCGATGACTACACCGTGTTGTAACACGGTGTTTTCTTGGGGAATAACGCTCACGATGTAAACGCCGATCGCCGCGCGTCGCCATCTTTCCTTAACACAGTGGTTCTTATTCTTTTCGAACTCAGGGAACACTCTTTTGTGTTCCGAAATTAATGATCCAAAAAAAAACACGCATCCGTAGAACACGCGTAGAAATAAATATAATTTTTAATACAGCTATGCCATCTGCGAGTGAATGTATCATTAAAAATATTTGTTTAAAGAAGCAAATTATCTTCCGTTTTCTCGTGCTCATTCTTAATTTATAATTAATTGGAAGTGATTTTGGTTCCTATTATTCCTGATTCTGATTATTAGAATTTTTAATACAGTTATACAATGTGTCAGTTATATAATTTATCATTGAGCAAATCAATTTCCATTTCACGTGCTCATCCTTAATTTATAATTAATTGATCGTGATTTTGGTTCGTATTATTTTGAGGAAGTAGAGAGATAGGATTCGCCGGAAAAGTTACGAGACAGGGTCCGTTCACCTCCCCCGCTATAGTACAGAATCGCCTCGTTAAAAGTGTCATTGTAACCCGTCTGCTCCCTTAGCTTTACGTACCGTGTAAAACTATGATCGCTCTTACATAGTCATCATCGCCAGACGCTGAGGCAGCGAACTCCAATCTTATCCGTCCATCTTAAACGCCTTCGAAAACATTAATCAGTCTCCATTTTACAAAGCAAAATTTTATTCCCCCGTTTAAACGCCACTTCGCCACGAATGTCGTCGGATCCACGGATAAAACGGCAGCTGTAATCTACCTATTTTCTTCTCGCGACGGATTAACTCTTGCCCATTAATGCTCCAACTATCTTGGTCAAAAAGACGGATCTCAAATTTCTTTTTCACAATTATTAATTTAGTATCTGGAATATATTATTATTGCGGGAACAGCGTTGAAAGTTTGACCTGACGTAGTTCTGTAATTTTTATATGAAATGTGAAATAATCTTTGATGATTGACCGACGTACAAACTTTTACGTGAAGATTTGCAGACTAATAATAACGATGAAAATAGACAAATTTTTCATGTATAAATTGGACAATTTTTAATCATATCCATATTTTTATATGGATCTAGGTATTTTAAAAATCAAAGGGTGGTACCCCAGCAACAACATTGCAGGAATACATGCGGCCATAGTTTATAACCGTACAATACTGATAATAAAATAAAGCACGATAATAGTTTAATCACAATATAGTTTATAGTCTGACAACAATCAAATTAAATGCAAAACTATCAGAATAAGAAGAATTTAAAAGCATTTTTATGTTATCTTCAACTTATCGGAAATATTGAGCGAGGAGAGTCGTTTCTATTTTGGACCTGTCTCTTGCAATTAGTTTAGACAATTTTCATTTCGCATAAACTGGTAATGATGTAACAACTACTGCCTATCGTCACGATAGTTCTTACCTAACGGATAGCAACGCGATGATTACTCGACAGACAAGTGTTAAAAATGTTGAACGGATACAGCTGGTAGGATTTCGTCCTTAATCGTTTTTTCCGAAATAAAACCCACATCAGTTTCTTCCGGTACCGGGGCATGGCCGACACCGTTTCGCACCTGTCCCGAACAGGTGAAAAGTCTGATTCCACCGTTGGCCAGTCCACGTGCCCTCACGGAACCGTTCTGAACTACCAGGACACCTTTTTTTTATTTTTATCGTCGAATAGGAATCAGCGATCGAGGTCAAGGTGGGCAGAAAAGGGGACTTGTGGTGAACGATTGCTCTTTTTCGGGACAGTCACATGATATTATAGTGTTTTGAAATTAAGAATTGTTTGCACCTGATTGAGAGATCACCTTTTGCGGTGCAGACTGATCGAGACGCTCGATATGGCGGATTCCGCGAAATTCTTGTGCGTGTTCGGAGCAATTGTATAATAGCAGCGCCTTCCTGTAGCCGAGTAGAAACGGAATGCATTCGCGTTTTTCATGAGTTCCGCGTTGTGTTGATTTATTTATGTGTTTACCTGTGTACATTTGTATTTATAGATTTTTCAATTTCAATTTACACATCTATTTATAGTTGTTACTATTTGTATTTATATTCACGTTTACACTTCTCTTTATTTATATTTTCATTTAAATTTACTGTTTATTGTTTCTGTTTATTGTACTTCTGTTTTTATGGACATTTAAAACTCTATTTACCACGTTTTTTTATAATACGATTTACTTCTCGATCAGGTTTATGTACACTCATATATTTTCTATCTTTCATATTATGCAGTTTCATGTTGTAACTGGATGCAATATTGTTAAGAAAATATTTTTGTAGGCTAGAGTAGGGGACTTAATTTGGCGTCTCTGAGTAAGAGTGTGAGGTGATCAGCTACACTAATCAATAATAATAATTTTTCACAGAGAATAACATACTGCATTGATCGCTGCACCATAAATATACGATTCGATTTACAAAATCACAAGTTCAAATCTCAAGAAGGCCGAAGTGGAGAGCGTTGTCGCGCGGAGTGGGGATCGCTGAATGCGATAGCATTTCGTGGGGGGATGTAACGGTAAAAATATTTAATTCTTATTTCTCTTAAACGGATAGACTTTTTACAAATTTTTTTGGGAATATTGCATTGCCATTCAGATTTGAGCTATGTTTCCAATTTCAAGTCTCTAGCTCATTGGGAAGTTAGTTTAAAATCAATTGCAAGATTTGTACCGAACGAATAGACAAGAAGAAAGAAGAAAGCGAGCTAATAAAAATGTGGTAAAAAGTTATCGTCTTTTTTCGAGCGTCTAAATATTAATCCGGTTCATTGTAGCTATAAAAGTCTCCGTTGTCCGAGGTTGAAACGAAGTTTTTGTTTCCAAGAGTATCCAAATAATTATAGCCAGTGTACTTATGTATCTGTATCTTATCTGATGTCGGTGCGATCTCAACTGTTCATGAAGACATCATCGGTGGGAATTATGTTGAAAAGCGACTTCTTCTCATCGTCTGCCTCTTGCCCCGCCCGCGGCGCGGCGCACTCTAATTACCATAACGCGAACAAAGCGGTATACCGCTCGAAATCAGGACGCCTGGTTGGCAGAGACGATGCTGTAGGTAAATGTTGCAGGTAAAAAGTGAACTGCGCATTAAAGCGGGGCGTCGCGTCGTTTAGAAGGAGGATAATAAAAAGGCATAAGACATCGGGCGCGGATTGCAAGTGTTCGCGAACGCGACGTGGGTGTCGTCTGCAAGGACACGACTCTCGTGTAATTCCACCTCGGGTTTAGCGTGGAAGAGGGAACCGGAGAGCGAGAAAAAAATGGCGCCTCGGTATCGCGATATCTCGACCAAGAAAGCGGACTACGAGAGGAGCAAGAACTTCTGGATCTCGATTTACGGATACTTAAAACACACCCACGAGTATAGTGTTCCGGCGGGGGATTACGGAAAACTTCTGATATCGATTATGAACGACCTTGTCCGCCGACTCGCCGGATTATCGTCACCGGGAACTGCTAACTTCGTGTTTCAAGTAGCTTCGGAGATTCTGTTCTTCGATAGCGGCATGCTCGGAATCTCGATCATTCGAATGATACCTCTCGCTGTGCATGATCACTATACTGTCGATTTTTATGCAAAATAAAATTGTATCGCACTGATTGCAGCAAGCAGCAATAACATAAAAATTAACCCTTGCATCACGATTTGTTTTACGGTTTCAGTGACTAAAACTTTCTTCGTAGTTCGTAATTCTCTGAAAAATAGATAATTGATATCTATTTTATGCCTACATGTTCTTCAATAACTATACATTGACAAAACCAAAATAAAAAGAAGGAACTTTATATTCATTACAAATAATCAATTTTGTCGATCGTAATTGTTAAATACTTAATTTGTTATTGTTTTCGGCGTACAGTTGCAATCAATTTAAATAACTATTAGCAATTTTGCAATTTAGACTCTAAATTTTACTTATTCTATTGACAATTTTAATTATTTTTTTCACCTGCACAGTTTTCTTTTTTCATACAATACATAAAGTCTGCAGTTTAAGCATGATGAAACAATTGCTACTTCAATTTTATTTCTCTTGTTTGGGTAACTGTGGATTTTTAAACGACTTTCCTGTAAACCATAATTTTCTTTGAATATAGACAGGTTGGAACTAAACTGAAATGTCCCCAAATCAATATATTTTTTAATTTAATGCACACAATTGCATACAAACCTTCAGTCATGCATAAAATAGGAAATAACATTGGTCGTCGAATATTTCGCATTTCATATTCATGTATAACATTTTTAATGGAAACTGGAAAACGAATGACTTCTATAGACAATTTGAAATCTGTTTCGACGTACACAATGCATCGAATCAATTATATCTCGTGCTACGCGTTCAATGTTGTTATAATGACGGCTATAGGAGCTGATAAAGCTCGAATGCATCGACAATTGTTTATATAACACAGTGATGTTCATAGAAAGACGTGAACAAAAAGTAAAATTAAAATCCCAGTAGTTATACAAATTTTCAACGTAAAATTTAAACGCATACATTGACTAAAATTAATGTGGTAGAGGTTACAGTTGAGAAAGTGGTGGGCAATAATTCTTGTAGTTGTAAACAATGCAAACCACTGCGATAATAAAAATTATCATAAACATTTACATAAATTGACACATCTAAGAATAAATTGTATTAAACAATATGAAAGATTATTATAAATTTCTCTTTGAATTTATTACTTTAAAGAAATAGTTCGTTCAAAATGTTTATGGCATGTGAACATATTAAAAATGTTTCCATTTATTTTATTATACATGAACACATGAAATATTGGAGACTTTATGTATAATATAGGAGACTAATGAAACTTTGGAGACATTAAAATTATCTAATAATTATTGAAAGGCAAAATATATTTTTATTGATTTCATGTTATCAGAATTAACTTGGGAAAATTTTATTTTTCGTAAAATTGTGAGTTTTAATAAATTTTATATTAAAATAAAAATTCCTATTAAATTTTAAACCATAATAATTAACTAATTTACTCACTTTTTATTTTAATTTTTAAAAAATTTCTCAAAAACTGTGCATTTGGAAGAAAAAATTAAGGGCAGATTTGGAATCAGCGCGAAAAACTCTATAAGAATCGCATAGTGAGAATCGAAACGTTTGTTGGCTGGTGGACCGTATAATTTGGCAAGATTTTGCATCCAATTAAGAATTTTGGTACTGTCTGTACAACATTGAAATGGATTAATTATAATTATAGGTATTCCACGAGGTTCGTGTAGTCTTTAACGATCAATCACGTTAAACATTCGATGATCGAATGACCTACGGAAAGGAATCAACGACCCGTATAGGTGCTCGAATCCGTTTTCGCTGGCTTCAGGTCCGGAATAATGATTTGCCAGTGAATTATCTCCAATTATAGGAAGCGCAATAACGACGCTAATCCTCTGTCAATATCTCGAGCTCCGTTCAGCTTGGGTGTAACTTGCGCCCGCGGTGAAATCGGCCACTTCGAAACGATTAAGCAACCAAAGTGGACCTCTAATGAGAATAGTTAACACGTTTAACTAGTTAGCCCGCTGTTTCATTAAACATTCGAAAACGGGTCTGTTTAACACCTGTTAAGCTCCTATCTACGGATTAACTGTATCAGTGTTTAACCTAATCGCCGGCCGCAACTCGATGCTATGCCGGCGTGTCTCTCGGAATTGCTCGCGAGAAACTTCCGTGGACCTTAATTCTTCAATCAGGATTTCCTCTCCTTTTTAGGTAACCGTTGCACGGAGCTTGCACATTTACATTTCTACAGGATGAGGAGTTCTGTTCGGATTATGCGGAATAACTTTGCAAACATTAATTTTAATAACAGTTAAATAAAGCCGGCGCGACGGTGGCGTCTCGGCGCGTCAGGAGCTGAACCTTCCTTCTTTTTAGCGGGATCCGCGAAATTAATGTCTCTCACTCGTTCATCCTAGTTCACTTTCAAATGAAATCTACATTCTCGGTTTTAAAATAATTTTTCACTCTAAGTGGACCTTTAAACATGCGATTAATTAATTTAGTTACATTTAATATTTGTCTCTGTCGAAATGGTAAATTGAAATGTAGCGAGACAGTAAAATTTCATATGAATTCACATATTACTAGGCAACGGATCTTCATGCATTTATGACAAAATTAACTAAACGAAATTCAAAATTGTTTTTAAATTTTAAAAACAAAAGATGTCAATATATGGTTTACACCCTCTATTAAAATTATATTAGATAGTAAAATTTCATGTGAATTCACATATTACTAGGCAACGGATCTTCATGCATTTATAACAAAATTAAATAAACGAAATTCAAAATTGTTGTAAAATTTTCAAAACAAAAGATGTCAATATATGGTTTACACCCTCTATTAAAATCATTAAGGGATGAAGTGATATTACTTTTAAAAGTCCAGTTAAGGGTTGAAAATCATTTTGCAGAGGAAAATTTTATACGTGTAACTGCGTTCAATAGTTATTAATGTCATTTGAAGTAACATTTTCCTGGCTTTTGAAAAGAGCAATATCCTTTCACGTAGCCATTTCTTTCAACAGTTTGTTAATGATCCTCTAAAAATATTTTTAATTACAAATATGTTACACACGAAAGGTTTCAAGTAGTCTATACATTTTCTTTGGCTTCACACGGGTTGAACTATCTGATTTAGGCAGCAGGAAGTAATTTCCCTTTGTCGTCCACGCAAGAAAAGTCGTACAAACCGGCTGAAAATGGAGAGAGAGAGTTTTTCCGACGAAAATTTCAATCGATCCGAGCGAGTCACACGGCGACCAACACAAGAAAAGAAAAATCGGGAACGCTGTTCGAGTTAATACGCAATTACCCTCAACACTTTTCCCGCAGCTTAATTAACGCGAAGTTTGCGAAAGGGAAAAGTGAAGTAGAGCGGCACAATGGAGAAAACATTAAAGATAAGCACGCGAAAGTGCAAGGAAGGAATTATTCGCGAAATGCCCCGTTTGTTATGCAAACAAGGCTTAGGCGGCTGAAAGTATTACCGTTTTTAATAACGTTCGCAGCGAAATTGTAAGTAGACTTAAGATGAAGTCGTAATTATTACCTTGCTGGTTCTAGTCGTCTTTTTAAAACGTTCGAACGGCGCCGAGTATCGCGGAGTCGCCATTCTTCTGCACATCCACTCTGCAAGAAATAATAGTACGTTAGTTTTCTTCTTCTGTTAGGTATCTCTCACCCAAGTTGAGCTTCTTCGACATCATGTTTCCTGCTCTTTATATTATGTATTATTTTATATATTATACTTTTTTTAAAAATTTAATTATATATATTATATTATATATATTATAAATCGCTACAAAAATTATAACAGAAATTCCTTTAATATTTTCGTCTCAACTCTCGTGAATTTTTTCTATTCGAGGTCATATCTTAGAAGCTCAATTTAGGAGTGACACCCTGTATGCGATACAATATTAATATTATTATGGTCATACTGCGAATATTTATGCAAAATATTTATTTATGTATTTACTCTTCTAATAATTTAAAGAAGTTAAGAGTAATTTATTTTCAAATATTCTCAATCTTCTTAATGTAACATACTTCATACACTGATCATCGTAATGAAATCCACAGTCTAATTACAGTAATTATATGTATTTCTGAAATTTATTTCTGCAGCATCGTCTGTTCATGTACCATATTTTTCATTTATTTTGAAGCTATTTCTTTTTTATCATGTGTCTAACACAATCAGGATGATTTGTGTCGATTATTTGGCACACTATATATTTCGCAATCTTCTGCATTCGCGATTATTAGAATTTTATATAAACCTTTTGTTTACATTTACTCGTATTACATTTCCCGAGAAAAAGATATTTGTACAAAATGGAACGACGGATTACGAAACTAGGTGCTTCTAGCTTTAGAATGAGTCTAAATGTTTCGTCGTGCGATCATTTTCCACGAAACCGTCATGGTTTAAATATAAGCAATCTTCGAGAAGTTTGAATCGGACGTTGGCTAATTTTGTTTAATAAATCTAAGCGTAAGGAAAGCAAAGATCGACAACGATAATACTGCGAAATATCATAGTGCGGTCTGTTTTGGGTCTAAACGCGTCGCGATTTTCGGCGAACTGGTCTCGGTAGTGTAATATAGCAGAACACAGAGCGTTTCTGTTCTTATTTCGCGAGACGTAGCGTTATTACGTTACATTGTGCAATAATGAAGACGAAATGGCTGCGCTTTGACAAGAAACGCGGCTTATTTATGCCAGTAATGTATTTTATGGAGACGAATGCGTGAGCGACAATGGCGGACGATTTTCCCCTCTAGCGAGCGCACGCAGCCATTGTACGTTTTTAACGCGTTACTCACGCTGGTTATTTTAACTAATGACAGTCAAATGCAATTACATCAGGCCCCATGCCCTTGCCGGAAGCGCCCACATAACGAGCTCTCGTGTCCGCTCATAGCGGTGTAAGGCTACGCCGCATACCTGACGCATGACGCTAGATTTTAAGACGCAACTGTATCGGCAAACGATTCCCAAGCCGACATCGGCAATTCTACAATGTAATAACAATTATCCGAGTTGCTTAAATTTCACGCTCCGTCGCGTCGGCTTGTCGATTACAGCGAGACTATCGACCACGAACACGATTCTCCAAAAGGTACCTTTGAACGAAGGACTTGTTGAACGCTTTCATTGGTTCGTCTTCTTAGTCCATAACTCTTTAACCAGGTCTCTTAAATGATTTTTGGAATCATACCTAAGTACAACATTTTTGAAACACATTGTATAAATTTTTGCAATTATTAAAGGCTTGTTGAACACTTTGATTGGTCCTTCTTTTTCGGTGATAACTCTTTAACTAGGTCTCTTAAATGATTTTTGGAATCATACCTTAGTACAACATTTTTGAAACACATTGTATAAATTTTTGCAATTATTCGAAGGACTTGTTGAACGCTTTGATTGGTCCTTATTTTCGGTGATAACTCTTTCACCAGGTCTCTTAAATGATCTTCAGGAATCATATCATAGTACAACATTTTTGGGACGCACTGTATAAATTTTTACAATTATTAAAGGACTTGTTGAACGCTTTGATTGGTCTTTTTTTCGATGATAATTCTTTAACCAACACACTGTATAAATTATTGCAATTATTACAACATATACAAAAATGTACGTATAGTTTTAACAATTACGTGGAAACCTGACTTATAAGTTTAAAATTAGGATGCACATAATTATTTTAGCTCTTCGCTGCATGATTTTTTCAATTGAGATGTAAAAGTTGGAAGGAGGTCAGTTTTTATGTAATGTAAATATTCAAAAATGTTAAAACTACATTATCAGAAAAATAAAGATAAATAAACGTAGTAAGAAAACATACAGTAAGAAAACGTAGTAAGAAAACGTAGTAAGTCAAACACATTATTCAAAGATTGTATAAATAATAAGATTCTCTAAATAAAATCAATCTTGTCATTTTTACAAGGGATTACAAGGGCCAGTTAACTTTTAAGGGTCGATAGGTTTGGTGTGAAAGATTTCTTCGTTGAATAACGTTTGAGCCATTGAAGTCTTCGTGTTAGGTGGCTCAGAGTGTTTCACGAAACGGGAAGCAATCTCGGGGGAGAAAAAGAGGATCGAAATCACACAATGGAGAGATAAAGAAATCGCGAACTGTGGAAACAAATTGCTGCGACTTCCGTAGAGTTATAGCACAATTAGACAGACTTCGTAAATTAAAAATACACTTCGCGTGGCGAATCGCGTGAGGGACTTGCACAATGCTGTGAACTCGCGTTAAATAAATAATTTACGATCGTAAGAAAACACGTACCGTGATCTGGCAGTACTGTTGCTGCCCTAGAAACGAGGGTATGAAATATTTAGTGGCGTGCAAGGGTAATCTCTGATTTCTGAAGCTGGGTGATCACTAATTTTAGAACTTGATAATTAGTGCACACCTGGCTCGATCGACTAATCGTTAATGCCTCGAGTGGTTTAATTGTTGTCAATATGAGACGCTATACAGATCTATGTCTTTGTACTGTGTGTAGATAGTTGATGTACTTCTAAGTAAAATAGGACATTGCTGAAATAATGCATAAAATTCGACATTCTAGTTATAAACATAAAAATATGAAACATAACATTTCCTGAGTGTAACATTTTGTGTGTGTATGAGAATTTGAACAGTTAAAATTATGTTCCGGTGTATAGATTGAATTTTCTTGTTTTAATATTTGAAAATGAGGTTTCGCATTGAATGAAAACAATGTGGTTTTCTTTCAATAATTCAATATTTCGCAGAGGACATGAAGATATCATTTTTGTCATACCTGAAGTCTATCTTTGCGGTATGATTGAACTTCTAGTTCTACTTGTTCAATTAAAAAGGGATAATCAATTCCCCCTCTGAAAGTCGTTCAAAAATACATTTTAACTATTTCCGGCTTAATACGTCATTCAGTTCCGCCCGCTGTGCCTATTTAAAGTTTTCTAGAGCTACTCTAAAGCGGAACGTTCATTTCAGGGTCCACTTGATCAATTCTACCGAACGCGCGTAGCAATGCTTCTAGAAAAAGAAAATTGACTATCTTAATAGTATCTTCGAAAAAGTCGACGGCATATAATTTATTTTTACACGAACCTTGTAATTTATAATTTTTTGAACATCTTTTTTGTATGCCATTTCCTAAACCAATGCTTCTATTGGTTACAAAAAATCAGGTCGTTTGGTGCAATTATAAAAAAACTTATTATATTTCAAAGGGCGTAGGAATACTTTTTTGTATTCCAGTTCGTAAACCAATACTTCTAATTGATTATAAAAAATCAGATGGTTTGGTGCAATTATAAAAAAAGTTATTCTATTTTAAAGGGCATAGGAATACTTTTTTGTATTCCAGTTTGTAAACCAATACTTCTAATTGATTATAAAAGACCAAGTCGTTTGGTATAATTATAAAAAAAGTTATTCTATTTTAAAGGGCGTAGGAATACTTTTTTGTATTCCAGTTCGTAAACCAATACTTTTAATTGATTATAAAAAATCAGGTCATGTGGTATAATTATAAGAAATGTTATTCTATTTTAAAGGGCGTGGGAATACATTTTACACTCACTGCATCATTTTTTGCCGAAAATATTACGTTCAGAAAATTGTCTATAACTTTTAATTCGTTAATGTTATAGCTATACTTCCAGTGCAAAAATGTAGCTGGCAACTATACCTTTCCAACGGTATACGTTTGTTTGCGTAATTCTCATCCCATGAAATGTTATAGCTGAAAACAAAACGTGTCCCAAGTATTACGACAGTCCGTTAGAATGCCTGTTCTCAATCCTTGTTCTGAACAGCATGGAAAAGCGTCGGGACACCGAAAAAGCAAAGAATTGGTTACGATCGTCGTTAGGCGACCATGAAATATTGCGTAGCCATAGCAGCAGCGAGCGCCGCGGACTATTTAAATGCAAATCTGTCGTAAAAATATATCGGGATACATCGCGTTTGAATTATGTTTGAATTATTCGCGGCTCTGATGTTCAGTCACGCTTACGTTGACCTCCGTTCTGCGCGGCAGTAAATACTCGTGAATCACTTGCGCAAGGAGACGAACGGAACCGCGGAAAATGGCGATGTGCGCGGACCCGACGACGATATCTCGTATTGTTTCGACGCAGTAAAAAAAGTAACACCGCTCGAAAACCCGTGCATTTTACCAAGTTTATTATCCGTTCGTCCCGACAAAGTTTTTAACGTTTCGACGGGTTTTACGTGCCACTCCCGAAAATTAACAAACAACGTCACTAAATTTTGTTTGTGTGACAAGTATTGTCAGATTACTATTCATTTAATCCCTCCGTTGAAAATTCATTTTGAAAAATTGATGAAATTAATTTGAACGAATTCTGTCCGAGGTGATGGAAAGTTTTAAGGGCCGCTGTATCGTCGATACTTGTTTTATTCGATTATTTCAGAGTGCGTGGAATTTAGGTGAAAATATGATTGGAAATACGATTGTTTCATTTAAGAGCCGATTTTATCGCGATTCTAATAGTTCTGTTGATTCTTATCGATTGTTAAATTAAAGATAGTTAAACTAATTTGATCGTGTTTTAAGCTTTTATACGGGTATCGACTTTCTAATAGATTTTGGTTCAGACAATTTGATGAATAAAGATTTCTTTTTAGGTGAATTCATATAACTATTACAAATTAGGTGAAACTTATGAATCGAGCAAAATTAAGTTTCTGTGTCGTTGCATTAGAAAGACAGAAACATCACTTTATTGATTTCAAATCGAATTCAATAGGCGTAAAAAGGAGACAACAAAACACTCACAAGTAGAAAATGAATTTTTCATTTGTGAAGCTCTCTGTAGAAATGTGGATATTTGTTAATGCTAAAAGCAGTGAAAAATCAAAGTAAAGCAGCAAGGATTTTATATATTATGATAATTTTACGGCTCTGTGTTGAAGGAGAATAATCAGGAAGAGAGATAGAGAGAGAGAGAGAGAGAGAGAGAGAGAGAGCGTGGTTAAAATACAAGTTAGAAAACGAATTTAGTAGAGGCTGACGGGCGCGGGTTGCTACACCCAGTGCGAAGGTAATTCTATTGCGAAGCTCGAGCATTATGCCACGAGGTGCCATATTGTATTTCTCGTATATACTGGCTCTCCTACACAATGCGTACAAGCTTCGCATTCGTCGTTACGGTTTTTTTCCCTTCCTTTGTGTCACTCACCATGAATTCCAATAACAGGTTCGTCAAGGACATACCATGATAGCATTGCACTTCACAAACGACTTAATGTCCCCGTGGCACGGCACTTAAATAATGGCTTAAGTAACGCATCGGCGTTCTAAAAATGCCGCGAGCGAGCAGTTTGTACAGCGAGGAAAGGAAACGCTCGCCCGAGGACATCGATTCTTTTGCAACTGTTCGATACTGTTCCAGTAATCGGTCGGAAAATTGATTCAGTAAACGTTACGTCAACCCTTTGACGAGTTAACGCGTTCACTGACACGTGGCACATATGTCCACCATGTTCAATACAATAGTACTCGACAATAACAAATACATTCATGTTAACGGTGCACTGATTCGACTAATTGTTATTTAAAAACACTTTTGCAAATTACCACATTAATTTCAACGTTTCGATCTTACTTTAGATCATTTTTAAGAAATAATTGCATCTGTAAATTATCATACGTAATGATATTATGCTACATGTTAAACTATATCGATTGCTTTGTGAAAAAGTGTTCTGAAATAATAATTCATCGAACCAGTGCGCCGATAGAATTAACATATTTGTTATTAACAACTCTACGATCGATATAAGGAAATGTTTAATAGTACTTGACATTTAAATTGAAATATTACCTAAATATATTAACTGGATATCATTATTTACTCGTGCATTAATTAACTTGAATTTCTTTCTTTCCAAGTTTTTCTCGTTGATACTTTAAGCATTTGACGTTCCAATGATTACATACTAAAATAATTTAAAAATTTTTTTTGAAAGTCATAGATAGTAAAAGAATTAATCGCTAAGAAAATGCATAGCTACATTAAGAATAAAAAATGTATAGCTACATTTTATAAATTTATTCATACAAAGACTTTTAATTTGTATAGTTTATTACTGAATTTTTGAAAGAGGTAATTAGCGGCATCATGAAATAACTAATAAATTGGATTATCTCCGACATTCTCATGAATGTTATAACCGCTTAAAATTTAAAGTCTAATCAGCAGCCATTTACAACCCATAAATACATTTAGTAGTTCATAAATGAAGACTGGTTATTTCGGAAATCGTTAGTTATCGAATTTCGACCTTATTAAAAGTTTAATTGGTATACTCAATTTCATAGTTCGTACCATATGAGATACAATGAAATGAAACAGTATTAATTATTTAGTTACGCGTAATTATTCAGAGATGATTATCATAATTGATAGTAGGATGATATATTCGAACATCAGAATTTCGAAATCATAGAACGTATATCTCTTTTAAAATAATAACCCACTTTTAGTCCAAGTGTAGTATTATGACAAAATATGAATGTATTACATTTACACATTAATAATAATTAATTTGAATTACATCGTGGTCCACAACAAATGCCACAAGATAAATCTTTTTAGAAGGATTCGAAGATTTTATTATGATTCTGAAATGTTACTTTTTATTCACCACTTTCCATGAATTTCAGTGTATTATATAAATAATTGTCGATGCATTCCAGCTTTATCAGCCCCCATAGTCATCTTTATAACAATATTGAACGCGTTGCACGAGATATAATTGATTCGGTGCATTGTGCACGTCGAAACAGATTTCAAATTAATTGTCTATAGAACTCATCTGTTTTCCAGTTTCCATTAAAAATGTTGTGCATGAATATGAAATACGAAATATTCGACGACCAATTATATTTAATGCAATCAGTGGACATTAAAATAAAACGAACTACATTTAAAAAATCAAGGTTTACAGGAAACTCGTTTAAACATCCATAGTTATTTACATTTTAACAAACTAAGATTTTATGTTCACATTTCTCTCAAAATATTATAAATAAATTAAGGATAACGCTAGAATCACGAGTGAAAATTATCATTACAATGATTCCTAGTTTTATAAACTGTTCTTGCGTTAATTATTATACAGGTTGAATCATTAAATTATGTTGCTTTGTTAAAAAATCACTTTAACTTTGTAACGAACTCTAGGAAGTTTTGTTTATTAATTTTATTCTTTAGCAACAACTTGCGCCGCAACGGAGCAAAAAGTTCCGCCTTCGACCAACGACAGATAAATGAAAAACCATTACAACATTTTAATTTGAAGCTTGGAATTTTAAAATATAATTTAAAAAATATATATATAATATTTGTTATAGTTCTATAATTCTAAAAATCTACCCTAGTAGCACAAAATATTGTATACACATTCATATAATATTAAAAAGCGATTCCAACTTTTTTTAATATTCAAATGTACATACAATATTTATTTTATATTAAGTAACAACTTTCTTTTTAATTAGGCAGAATATATCTATTTTATGTTACAAGAAAAATATTTTTTTCCAACTTTTTCTTCTTTTTAATTGATATGAATGTTATTTAAATATTGAATTTATACTTTTCAAATATTTTTATTACATTTATTACAACTTATAAATATTTACTTTGTATTTTTTAAATATCTAGTTTGTATTCTCTGAATATTTCGCTTATATTTTCTAAACATTCAATTCACATTTCTTAAACATGTATGCAATAGTTAAATCCAATATTTATCTCATATGAAAAAGTGTGGCTTAAAAAATATTTTTCCAGTATTTGAAAAAGATATTTATCCAATATTTTTGTGCTACGAGGGTATAATATAGAATATTATAATATTATATATAAAATATAATTTAAAAATATAGTTTCTTTAAAATCGGAACTCAGAACCCTGGTCTCCCTGATGGGAGTGGGCAGCGAGGAAAAACAATTTCGTCGAACAAGCTAAACAGAGACGTGTAGCAAAGAGTTAATAAGCTTCCGGTGGATAAAGTGTTAACAAGAAGAGATTCAAAGTCGATCGGAGAAGGTTCGACCAGGTGGTTCGAACAGCGAAGAAATCGGTATGGAAGGAACAGCAGCACAAAAGGAAGAAACGAGCGGCGTGAAAGAAGTGGGAGGAAGGAGGAGGTGGTAGGAGGCTGAGCTGATCGCCGTGAAGAGTGAACGAGAGAGAGAGAGAGAAAGACAGAGGGACGAGGGGGAAGCATCTAAAGAGCAACGAGAGCGATGGTGGAGGTGTGAGCCGGTGACTAACGATCCTTCTGACTAACGTTCTGTCTATCGACGCCGCTAATTCGTCATTTCTCGCACGTCGAGTGATTCACGGGCTCCCAACAGGATAACGAGGAACCGGTCGTCACCGTGATACACAGACCGGCCATTATACAAGGCTCCGTTCCCCCGGTTGTTCTCGTTTCGTCGATTACAATGATTCGTTGTTCTCCGACCGAGCATTTACGAGAGGCTTCAGCCTCGGAGGCATCAAGAGAAACAGAGAAAGAGAGAAAGAGAGTGCGCGCCGCGGCTCTTGCACAATTATGCGAAACACCGGCGAGACGAACGAATTACACGGTCAATAATTGGAGCAAACGGTCTCCATTGAGATCATTCTTCCGACCGATGAATTGAAACGAACGATGTCGAGTGTTTGCTCGCCACTCCCGCAGCCAGTTTGCCGCGGAAAAATGTTGCTCCATGGCAAAACGATTTTACTAGCGACAGTGTGCGCTGTGGCCAAGACCCCTTGTAATTATTCGAACGGTTTTATTATCTGTTTCTAAACTTTATTTAACACCCTCTTTTAACCCTTTGTTGTGGTTTATGCTAGAAACTGCTACAATGTTAATTGAATTATTTTCTTATTTTTTTTTAAATTGAATTATTTTCTCACTTCTTCAGAAATACAATTATACAATTATTTTCTCATGTGCAGGTTTACTGACTCATTTAGAACAGTTCAGTTAGGTATCATTTAATCGTTGCATTAGTGATGAACAGACGACTACGGATTTTATACATTTATAATGAAAATGAGGAAACTTGACAGGCTTGTAGAAATGTCAAAAACAATGAGATATCTATGATATTTATTTCATATAAGCATATAGATATCTATGATATTTATTTTATATTGGGATATAGATATCTATGATATTTATTTTATATTAACATTTAGATATCTATGATATTTATTTATATTAATTCTCCCAACGAAGACAAGCTAAAGTTTAAGGGATGAAATTCACCCCTGCAGATTGCTACGAGGCAATTTCAGAAACCAAATGAGAATCTGTAGCAGAAATTAAATGTAATTTCGTGGAAAACTAAAGAACGCAGAAACTAAGCGCGGTAGTTACCCCCCATTTTAAACTCCACCTCTTTGATAGTATAACTAAAGGGATGTACATTTTATTCCGAGTTCAACGATGTAACGCATAGTCGTCGTACCGTGTGCAAGGCTTTCTTGCTTAACGTGCTATGGTTTATACTGTTACCTGTACATTCTATGTCAGGCTATGCATTATACCCGACACACAGTGTGTGATATTTCAAAACTCGCATGCGGCATCTATATTTCTGAGTACATTGTTAAATTCAGAATAAAATATACATCGTTCCCAGTTGCTATCGTCAGAAGGGTGGAATTTAAAATATATACTAACTGCCACTACTATTTACATTTTTCATTCACTAGAAAACTGTCACTAGAAATCCTTGCATCTTTGTTATTTAAATTATATTCTAATGATCAATTGAATTTCTAAGAGGCACGTAATTTGCCGATAACTTTGTTGCATCTTAGAGTCGTCAGCGATAAGCAAAATTTTTATAATCGTGTAATATAATATTAAAATTGATATAATAAAGTATTTGAAAATTAAAATAATAGAAAGAATACAGAATTTTTTGAGTCTATGAGTCTCCGTAAAATTATTTATTATACGTTTATTCTTGTTGACTTGTATCACTGTTATCATCGAAACTGCATTAATTGATGACCAAAGAGCAAATCGATTGAGATAATTGCTTCCAATTGACTGAATTTAAAATTGTAAAAAATTTTATCATATTTTACCAAGTTAACGAACAAATTAAATAAATATAAAGTGGTACAGTTGGTAAACATATTCCGAATGTAAAACCAAAAATCGCTCAAGTCTGAAAAGTCAATACTTACACACTTTGTGTAATTGAATAAATATTTTGCGAACAACATTCGTGAAAATCTTGAAACATATTCAGCAGAACGTTTTCGCCTAAGGATATTCATTCCATTAATGATACTGTAACTTGCAAACAATTTCATAAATAATTCATGACCGAGTGCTTAATTACCAGACGAACTCGAACTGGCTACGCTTGAATGGAGTTATAGATAAATAATATCTGCAAAGCAATAAACTGAAATTTCGTGTTCGCATCGTTACTCTGTCGTGTCGTTTAATCAATTTTCTTTCTCGCGAAATTACTTGTACAATTTCGTTCGAGCTCTATTTACTCGCGTATAAAATTCAAACGGCTATTCAACTTTCATTGCTCTCATCTAACAACGAACGAAATCACAATCATTCTTCCACGTCCTTGTTTACCATCAAAATAAAAAATTCGTCAGAGAATTTCACCCATTTGCGAGCACAGATTGATCCGACGTTTGACGTTCCACCGTCAGTGAAATCGATCACGGTGTCGCACTTGAAAACCTCGATGTTTTTTTTTCTATCTGCGGTATGATTTTTTCATGAATCGCGTTCGAGAGATACACCTGCATAACAAATCAAAAAATATTGAAGGAATTATGTAATTGAAATAGTTTTTCAATTTTCTGGTGAAAACGTTCTGGAAAGATGTAATAGAAATTGTAAATGTAACACATACTAATCTTCTGCATTTGATTTGATCTATTTTTTAATTTTGTTTTCGACAACTTTCTATCATTAGTGTATTTTTCTTTTGAAATCATTTCAAAAGACAGTTCCTCGATTGGTAGTGGTTTTAAATTATTTTTTTTTGGTACGAATTATATTGAAAATAGCTAAGTACAATTAGTTACATAAATGCTTATTCAAATAAGAAAGAAAGGAAATATTTGAACTGGCAATTTAAGTATGTCTAATTATAATTTAAGTAAAATTTATCTAGCTATTAATATAATATAAATATTAATAGACAGCGGATCTTTATGCAAAAAAAATGTTTATATATCATTTGCACGGAAACGAAGCTAAATAAAGGTTTATTTCTTATTTGTTTAACATCTTCATCTTTTTACATTTTTTAAATCTTTGTACCGTTTTAATAAATGCATAAAATTCGCTGTCTAATAATAAACAATTATACTGTGTACAATAGTTACTAAATGTCCAAAGTTTTAACTGCTTATTTGAGAAAATCAACATTTTTTTAGTCAAAGCGAGAATAAATTTGATAAAAGGGAGTAAGAATGTATACTCATAAAACTATTATTCGATATTACACGTTGCATGCTTTTTAATTATATTTTGTAATAATTTTGTTTATCGCTGCCGTTTCATTGTAATCCGATTTTAATTTCACGAACGTTTGTAGCAATTTTCAACGCTGTCGCAGATTTATTTCCCGTTCATTCTCCCGTTCTTATGGCTTAAGAAGTCTTGATCTCTACCGCTTGCAGTAAAGACATCAGATGATTCACTTTGGTTGCAACTCGCCTTTCATTTATTAACGTTACAGAAGAAGATGAACATTTTAATAAAGTTGAGCCACGAGCAATCTACAAGCTTAAGCTTCGGCTTATAAAACTTTTCAATATTGCATTTTTTTAATATGACAGCCCAGAAAATTTTTAAGGACTACGATATAAAGTTCAATTTATCATAAATCCCTGTGATAGGTATCATTGAACTTCGGTCACATTATCTACTTCATTTTGTGATCGACGATTTATTTAGTCCCTTAATAGTTACAATAAGAAATGATAAAAGTTATTTTAACATTTTTACTTGTTTATTATTATACGGTTTATTTCTATTTCGTACTAATAGAATTCGCCAATACAGAGAACAAGATATTAATTAACTTTAACAGTTAAACAAGAAATCAATTTTTCAATAGGGAATAATTTTTATTAGGATCAGCATAGAAGATCGACGATGTGTCTGATCTCAAGTAGAATTAGTCAGCAGTGGGCTGACGTTCAGTCAATAGCATTTACGTGCGCGTACGGCTGTTCTCGAGATTCGAGTTTTTCCATAATAAAATGATTTATCATATTTTGCAACGTGTGCCTTAATATAATTTATAATTATAAATTTCTGCAATGCCAATAATTCGTACATTAAAACATTTTTACCAACAGACACAGAAAGACATCAAAAGCTTTACTGTATTTATTTTTTGAAACATAGAAAATGAATCTTCACATTATAAACCTATGCAAAATAAAAATATTGTACACTAATTAGGAAATGCAGGAGCTGGATAGTATTCGTTTTGAATCATTCTAAATATTTTTACTGTTTTGCTCTATTAATTTTTGCTATAATAAACGTCGGCATCTGTTAGACTACGGATCTGTATGCAAAATAAAAAAGTTTGCATTGATTGCAAGACACAGGAACGAAATAAAAATTCTTTTTCATCTCTTCACTATCTCATGGAACTGAAACTATTGTAATATATTCATGTTCTTAAATCTTTTTAATATGACCGCTCTAAATTATATATTTTCATTATAAATTCATAAAAATCGCATTCTACAGTATTTTATCCATATAAGTCCGCAGCACAGGTCTGCCGAGGGACATTTACGGGTCAGGGACAGTATTCTTTGACTTTTTCCGAACGTAGATGTAATGTTTTGTTTGTACTTATAATAATTTATTGTAGTTAATATATACATAACTTTATATTGAGGGCATACAGCCACATGTCTTATGAATAAAGGCTGCCTCGACTGCTGTATTCTCTTACACACACCCTCTACGTACATACATATGTATGTTACTATTACAGTAGAGAAGGATAAATCCTAATCCAAATTTCCAATTTCATTATTTTTCATTATATTTTGACGGGACTTCGAAGACCATCTTCGTGGCATTTTTCTAATTAAAATCATACCGAATATGATATAAATCCGATGATATTTACTTTTGCAAGAGACTATTAAAGTTTCGGGCGCGAGGAGGGATAGCGTATGGGAAAGAAAGAGACGCAGAGATTCTCTTTCCTCGCGCCTGAAACTTTAATTGTCTATTACGCAAGTAAGTGTCATCGGAATTATATGATATTCGCTATCATTTTCATTGGAAAAATGCGATAAATATGTTGGTCAAAGTCCTATCAATGAGTAATGAAAAATAAAGAAGTTTTGTCATTGGATTAGTGTGGTCTCACCGATATACCCGAGGCGTATCATGTCGTCCTTGTCGGTAGCCGAGGCCTCTCGATTTTCTCGGTCCCCCAATATTGTCCCCCCCAGTACACCCCTCAATAGTGGGGATAGAGAGATCTGGGAAATTTTTTACAGGTTAGACTTTTGCGACATTTATGAATGAAATACTGTAGATGGCATATAGAATATTCCCGGAGGCGCCAGCAGCAATTCAATGATTATTATTCTGCATCTAATTCTGAAGTCAACTATAATGTATATAAGCTATACAAATATTATGGATAAAATACTGTACTATATGATGATAAAAATTATTATATCAAGTTTTACTCTCGAAGGAAATTCGACATTTTCGTCCATTCGAGGAACAAATGAGGAACAATATTTGTCGACCTAACGCGAGCATGGTGTGATCGGTGTGTACAGGTTTGCGGACCGGACGCCAAAGCGCTAGGAATGTAGACCGTCGGTTTTTCGCATCGTTGGCCCCGAAGAGGAAGAAGAAACTGAAGAAAGAGCAAAGGTAAAGTTTGCCACGAACTCGTAAGCGTTCCTTAAAGGTGTCACGTCGCGAAGGATTGCTTTATCCGGGGCGGAGCGATGGCGCTCGGTGTTTCAAACTTATACGAGCAAATATACTCGGAACAGACCGAGGCAAATTGGATTCCGTGAAGGTGGAAGGAAAGAGAGTAATTGACATACAAATATTTACGCTGGAAGATTGGCGGCGCGCGAGAGTTTGAACGCGAGCTTCTTCTCGAAGTTCTCCAGTTGTTGCCAACCCAAACCTATTTCGCTAGTGTACCAATTGTTGTTTTGGTATTTATACTTAAATTTTAAAGGAGTCTCGCGTTTGCGTAGCTCGAGGGAACTAAGATGTGATGAGTTTATTGTGCTCGTGGAAGGAGCAGCGAACGCTTCACTCGATTTCGATGGGGGATGCTTAGAAATTTGTTTTCGCTTTAAGGTGTTCTCATTCTATTCGTGGAAATATATAAATTATATAATAATGTATAAATATACAAGTATAATATAAAATATAAATATACAAGTATAATATAAAATATAAATGTACAAGTATAATATAAAATATTTGTATACAAGTATAATATAAAATATAAATATACAAGTATAACATAAAATATAAATATACAGGTATAATACAAAATATAAATATACAAGTATAATATAAAATATAAATATACAAGTATAATATAAAATATAAATATAAAGAAAACAAAATATAAATTTAAGATCTTAACCAACATCAACAACTCAAGCCTTTTCTTGTTCGCAGAGTTATTTTTATAAATTGCTGCGCAAACAATAAAACAATTGGGTAATGTTGTATGTAACAGTATAATGTAATGCGACAGACACACGGTGCTGCAAGATATAAAATATTATTTAGATTTCTCGTTTGAATATTCTTTTTCTGATAATTATTTCGCTCTCGGTAACGTGGTTCTATTTTCAACCTTGTATAATATGCAGAGAAAGCTTTAATTAATTAAAATAGGTATTGAAATAATTGGAGCCGGCGGGAATTATATGAACTTTTTCAATCAATTGCTGGAAGCCAGTCAATACGAAAGGCGAAATGATATTTCCTTCTTTATTTTAATGAAGGGCAGCTCATTTCCCATTCTGCTGGATGTCTAAAATTGAATAATAATGATAAAACTTACTTGTAATTGGAGATCCATGTCAATTTACGTCGTGGTCAGGATTTGTTATGAACCATCCTGAAAGCAGAACATTTTATATATTAATTCAGTTGTAAATTATAATTAGGTATACTCTAATTTTAATATAAAAATTTTATAAATCTTTCTAGTGCATTTTTGCAATTCCTTTTATAATGTAAAGCATGCTTTACAAGTATTAAGATTTTATTCGAATTTAAAAATATCAGCCTGAAAAAGTATAAATAATCAGTAAGTTTAAATGAAAACAGTAAAATTCATATTATAATTACAAGAATTGAAATGTAACTCTTTAAAAATTTATATAAATTTTTCTGCACACAGAATTGTAATATAATAAAAATTCTATAGACAGAGAAATCTATCTAAATCTTTAAGTTGTTACATTAATAAACTATATAATCATTCTGATAACGTAAACCAATGTTGAGGTTCACATATCAATTCATTATTAATCACTTAATTCCTCTTTTACTGTTATAATAAATATCAAGATATTTGATTTACAAGATAATTTCCAAAGCACGCTTAAAGGATTAAGAAAGCGGCTTTCGAAACTGTTACACCTATTTGTAAGACAACCCATACATCACTTGACGTAAAGCCACCGAAACTGCTATCAAGCCAGTAGTTTTAATTAGTGAATTTGTTGAAAGTGAATTTTAATTAGACCGACCTCGCTCAGTAATTTATACGGTCGCGTGCGCCGAAGAGCTGAAAAATTTACGACCTACGAGCGGAAGAAATTTTAAGAAAATGGAAAACTGCTCCATTGAATTTCCCAGTACACACAATTGCGTCCCCGTGAGTCTAGAAATTCCAAAGTTTAAAGTTTGACAGTCGCGAAAGAGTGAGGGTGCGGCAGAGGAAGCGCGCGCGAGAGAAAGAGAAAGAGAGAGAGAGACTTCCCGACAATTCCGCGCAGTTACCGAACTTCGAAATGTATTTGCTTCGTTATTTCAGAGTTCTAATTTCATCCTCGAACTTTCGAGAAACCGGCCAAGGGAAACGCTGTAAAAAACACAATCAGGATTACTCCATCGATCTCTTATGCTACGGGATATCGCCAGCTGAGGGGAGAGAGCGCGAATTCATGGAAGGAAGTTATCCTCTCTCTGCCAGAATCGGATTGGTCACGTGACGCAGCAAAGCGTGGAACAAAACGCCGTAGAAATGGAATGAAAGGGTATAAAACAATTTATATATGATTCTCACTAAAATTATTAAACAGGGAAGAAGTTCCCAAGTGAGTCTTCTATTTTGCAACAGGTGCATACCATTTTGATTTTAACACTGTTTTTTATTGAATTAATTTTATTATATATATATTAATATCTTATTACAATATATTATATTATATAAAAATAAAATATAAAAATAATGTAATGGGAATAATATAAAATAATATAATATAAATAATATTGTAATATAATATAAAAAATGCTTCTCTTAAAAGTGATCCATGTATCAGGTTCGAAACGTTGGGATTTTGTTAATTGCAAGATTGCTTGTTATTTTTTATTTGATTCTGTGCGCTGATACCACCACACATTGCTTATTTTTATCGAATGACGGAACATTTTTGTTCCTAATGATCTTCTTACCGCATTATTACGAACATATCCGTCCCACTTTTCTGATTAAAACGACACTACACACGCCACAGATTGGATCACATTTGCCTGTTTAATCCACGACACAGAGGAACATTTCGAGCAAGTCGACCACAGTCTCTTCATTATCATTTCTCCATAATATTCGTCGATCTTCGGGGCTCTAGAAATCACAACGAAAACAGTTTTCTCACGCAAGGAGAGACTTAGATAAGTACTCGCACCTCCAATTACATTTGTCGGTTGTAATTACCCGCGGAGCACTGGACGTTCGGAAACAAAAAATCGAACAGGTCACGTTCATTTTCCCAGCGTACACATATTCGGACAACCGTGCTCGAAGCTCGTCCGGTTGCAGCCCACTCTCCGGAGGCTCTCGAGCAGATCCGAAGAGCCCTCGGGAAAAAATTCGCAAGTTTCAATTGCCGGACCGTAACGATTACAATCTGGAACTCCGCGGCGTGACAATTTTTCCCGGGGGTTGCAAGCTGTCTGTCTTCTCATAACAGCGGCATGCATGACGTGAAACCTTCGCGCGGCGGGCCGGGCCAGGCCGTGTGGCACGGTCATCAACGCTGTCGCTCCAGTTCCATTTAAAACACCCCGGGCGGCGACTCTTAACAAGAAAAACGACGGATGAGCCGGGGCAAGAGTAATTCAACTGTCGCCATTACTCGTCGAAGCCAAGATTAAACGGGGAATATCGATGGGCAGGCAGGGAAACAACGCGCGCGCGCGCGCCCGTCAGAGAGAGAAGGAGAGAGTACACGCTCTCTGGCCAGGCTGGGTTTCCGGTCTCATTTTCTATGCGGCCCGGCGTCCATCGGCTGTGTACACGTCGTTAGCAGCCACTTGTCACAAATCCACTTCAATTTCACGCGTTACCAAGGCTGTCCGTCCGTCTTCCTTTTCTTCCGAGCCGCGTCGTCGTCGCTCCTTTGTATCATTTTTACCGGTTCTCGAAGCGAGAACGTTCCCTCCCGCGGTAAACTCGGATCCGAAGCCGCTCCTCTTTCTGCCCATCGGCGCTAACAAGACGGACGATTCAAATTGCCTACAGCCTTGTCCTCACCCTTCACACTCTCCCTCTCTCTCTCTCCACCCTTCTTGGAAAAGAACCGAAGGACAGAAGTGTCTTCCGACCGTGTTCCTATCGCGCTTGTTTCGGAGCAGCAATTACCGGGCCCGAGAGAAACTCGCCCCGACGAGGGAGGATTCCAGCGACACGATCGAAATCACGCATAACGACTCTGGCCAGAGTTAGGTCAGTTTAGGGGCTCCGCTAGTTTCTTCCCTCCTTGTTAATTGTTTCGGTCCTGCCCCACAGCTATTGGACTCGTTCAGGGCACCGCGCTCACCAGCTTGCGTCTTAGCCTCGGATTGGACTGTGATCGTTGAACCCCCGAAATTGCATGGTTACCGTCTGACTTTTTCACTTTGACCTGACCGTTGACACTTCGATCTGGCTGCCTTCCGCAGATTGTCCTTCCGTTTCTTGATTCCGGGGGCTTCGGAATTTTTTTTTGCAAATTATTTTAATATTATCCTGAATTTATCGTGATAACTTATGAGAGAGTAAGGCACGAGCACAGTACGTGGTATTGTTTTTTCATAATTCCTAAAGTTATTTCATTAAGCAAGTAGGTTGACATATTTCGAAAATTGTTTTAAATGTGTTCTCATCAACAGAATATTACCTTTTGTTTTTTAATTATTCGCAGACGCAATCACTATTTTCTTGAAGAGGGTCTAAACCAAGGTCCAAACGTCGAAATTAATATATCGCAAAATTACTTTCAATTAAATTGACCGAACCAGCGCGCCAAGAACATCAACTTTGTTTATGAAATAACGTGTGTGAACATTTTATGGAAGCATTGAATGTGGTCTGAATACAAAGGAAAAATAAAGCGTCTCGAAGATATTCACAAAAGTTGAATAAAAGAATCGTTAGAAACAGACAGATTTTATCGAAGTGGGTTTCTAAATAATGATAATGATTATGTAAACAAGAGTACTTTGATAATCGAGATAGAAGAAGAATGGTCTTATTTTTACTTGTAATATTTGTAAGATTATTAAAATATGAGCATGATTGACGATTTCGTTTGCCTCGCCAGTCAGAATACATTCTCATGAATTGTACAAAATGGCGAATCAATTTCAGCTATATATCAGGGCAAAATATTAATAGAAATTAGTTTATATTATCGGCGCACAGGTCCGATTCAAAAGTCAAAAACAAAGCAATTTTGCATTTTATAAAATTTTCTTCAACGTTTCGATCCAAGTATGGATTATCTTCAAGAAAATTTTGCGACTGATGTTTATGTGTATTAATATTTTATGTACATATTAATATTTGCATTTACATTAGTAAGAAATTGGCTTAAAAAATCAAGGATCGAAATTGTGAGATTTTGAACAGATATAATAACAATATATGCATGTATTTCATAGACACTTTGTACATCGGCAATCCTAAACACTTTAAATGTCTCACCTATCCATTTTTGCCACGATCGTGTAAAATCCGTCCAACAGTTACCGTTAGTAAAATCGTTGGCCTCATAAATTCGCGCGCAGAATGACTGCTAAACTATTCCACTTAACGCCAATCAATATAGTAGATTCAATTCAAGGATCTCTTCGCGGAGACGTTCAACAGGGATCACCGCAAAGCAACGCCTCGAAAATTAGTGATTTCGATGCCCGCGGAGACGTCGCCGCTGCGAACTTCGTGAATTGTTCCTCCGAACGATCCTTCAAGTTCGTTCGCGCGACACGTACATATGTGAAAAGTTATTAAACTTCGAAATTGCGCGGGAACTTCATAAACGTCCTGCCTTAGACACGTTTCTTCGAAGATCCTCCGGCGATTCTTTTACGGGGGTTTGTTCTACGATCAAATTTGATCTTAATTGAAATCCTACATCTCGCACCGGTGTGAAAAAACCAGAAAAATTAAATTGATGAAAGTGACAAACATTTTGGACTCATTTAGAACTTCTATTTTCAGGGTTATTAGCTTTTAACAACTCTAATTGCGTTAAAAACTTTCGTAATTAAAATCACTGTGGATTTAAAGAAACCTCCGCTTAACGACAATTTTTAAAACTTGATGTACGATTGCTAGATCTAGTCTAAACCAGATTCAATCTAATTGTAAACTTATTGAAACTAAGTAAAGGAATATATCTGAAAAGCTTTAACACGAGCCCAACATGATTGTCGTGTGAATCTTTTTTACAAAGTTGTAATTGTTTAAATACCACAGACGATAAATTTTCGACAGAAATTTATTTATAGTTATTCTTATGGTAATTTTACAGACAAAGCAGTCTTAAAGTTTAACCATCATGTTTATAAAATAAATGTATCATGTATGTAATTGGAAAATGTCTAAAAACGTGTTCATAAATTAATTATACTACGTGCTGTTGCATAACTAAATATATATATATATATATATATATATATATGCAATATAATATCAATTCATTGATAAACTTATTTAAGGCTAACTAAACTTGAATATAGCCCGTATGAAACAATTGCTTAATAAACCCATCAATAAATCTCTACAGGTTTTACTCGCTCTGTAACAAACTTTGCAATTTTTACTTAATTTAATAGAAGGTTTAAACGTTTTCTTGTTACACGCTAGATGGGAAGAGTTCAGTGAAAAAATACAGAAGATCGTCGATGAAAGTAAAATAGCCTGGAGGATGGCAGAAAGTGGCCAATATTGAGCGACGAGTGAAACTTAGTTTGATCAATTTTAATTAATTCAAGCGAAGCTTGTAACTTAACTTTCTCGAACAGTACGACGAGTCATTCGGCTAATCTCGTAGATCAAGTTCGTTGAAATCTTGTTCAATTCAGTATGTCGAGTATTCGTCGACGCCCTAGCGAAAGGCGGAGACGGAAAATGACAGACAGCAACTCTTCAAGACGATAATAAAAGGGCTCATGGGAACCTTAATCCTGTCTGTAGAATGGCTTCCATCATTTCGCCTCTGTCTTGTCGTTACCAAGCCTCTTATACAAGTATAACTGACCTTTTTGTTTATATGTGAGTACGTTGATTTTTTTACTATACTCTATGTTCTATCTTGTAGAGTTTCATATGTTTAATATTTTCAACCCTTTTCATATGTTTAATATCTTAAACCCTCACCCTCCAAAGGGGTCTAAAACTATTAGAAAAAAATATATTTTAGTATAATTGTATTAACAGCAATACAATTATATTCTGAAGACACTTGCAAAATTTTGTTTCGATTGGTGCTGTAATATAGGATATATTGTGGCAGCCATCATTGAAAATTTCATTGCTGAAAAAGGGTTATAAGATAGTGCCATACTTTAAAAGTTGAGCTCACAGAACTGAATACTAATATTTTATATTGATCTAATTAATGGAAGTACTCCTTCGATCTAATGTATAAATAATAAATTTAGTTATTATTTTCTCTTTATCTGTAAAATTTGTGCAAAGACACAAATGAATGGCACGGAAAATATTCATAGTTTTCACTATTCTGATGTATAATTAAGTGCTCTTTATGGACGAAGACTTTTGTCGTTCATTGTATATTCAAAGAGAGACGTAATGGAAAATTGGATAGAAGAAACGCTACAATTTCTGTTTTAATTAGTCCAAGGGTTACTTTATATGCCTTTGATGTTCGTTCTATGGCTAATGAAACAGAACTGACAAATAATTACGAGGAATATTAACTCAACAACCACTCACCCTTCCAGAACCAATATTCAGTTATTAAATTACCCTCGAAATTCAAACAAGTGCTTAAATTCTTCAGAAGATCCAGACGATTCCCACAGTCGTGTCTAAACAGAACAATACTTTTCTGACTGATTATTTAGGGACCTCATATTTAATGCTTATCACATTTTATTTATTGCTGCAAATTAAAGTCGATCTCCTTTGGAAATTAAAAACAATCTCCACTGAAGTGCAATTCTTTAAGTTATTGGTACATCATCATCTTGTAATATTTGTAAGGGTTAAATTCTATAATGTTAGGGTTAATTATTCCATGAAAGTCACATTTTATTTATTGCTGGAAACTAAAATCAATCTTCACTGAAAAACAATTCTTTAAGTTTTTTTTTACATCATCATCTTGTAATATTTGTCAGGGTTAAATTCTATAATGTTAGGGTTAATTATTCCATGAAAGTCACATTTCATTTATTGCTGGAAACTAAAATCAATCTTCACTGAAAAGCAATTCTTTAAGTTTTTTTACATCATTATCTTGTAATTTTGATGAGGGTTAAATTCTATAATGTTAGGGTTAATTATTCTATGAAAGTCACATTTTCCAGTTACTTTTATGGCTCGGTAGGTTCAGTGTTGCGGAATGCCGTAAAATTCAACTCGTACAGTATCTCGAAGAGCGAGGATACAAAACCAGCAGAAAAATTGATAAATAAAATGTGTCGGAGCGTTGGTCGTGAACGATGTCATCAAGAACGCCTTCGGCCAGTTCCACGTTCACTGTACATTTCCAGGAGCCATCGAAACGAGCATAACCGAGCATTCTATAACACCGGACATTTGAAAAGTCCTGCGAAAGGGGATCAGCGAAGGAGCACTGTAAACGCCACGTTATGTCATACGAGTCCCATAAAAAAATCTTTCGCCGGCCTGGCACTACGAGTCCACCCTTAACCGTTTGATTCGCGCGAGAAATGGCGGACATCTTTGTCTCCGGTCTCTCGAGACGAAGGAACGTAAAGCTTGGAGCAGTGGGGCTAGTAGACGTGTAATACAAGCGCGGAAGACGGGGGTGTGTAGGGAGGAGGGCTTAAAGGTCGAGGAGAGGAGAAAGAAGGGTATCGGGAAGAGTGTATGGGGGTGTAGCAGTGACGATGGGTCATAGGGTGAGGGGTTGGCAGCGACGGTGGAAGCACGATGAAGGTTTTACTGCCGCGGTTATGCCCGCCGGTTTGCGCAATTTCGGTGTATCTGAATTGACGGAGCAGTCGTATCTAAACGAGCCCGGATGAATCTGCACCCTCCCACTCGGATTCTCTCCAGGGGGCATGTCCCATAAAAACGTTGTAACCGTCGCGTCGGTTTCCAGCGTAAGGTTTCGCGGGAAGAAACGGGGCGCTGGAATAAAGGACTCCGGATGAAGGATACTCTATGATCGCTGAATGTACGGAGCAATCTTCCTCGTCCACTGCCCCCGGGCGGTACAGGGGTTGTTTAAAGAACTCGAAACTCTTCGGGTGTTGAGGCTCGCGATCGAGTTGTTCCTGTGATTGTGGCCTTGTCGTTCTTAACGGGTCACGCCTAGTTAACCGCCCGGAACGAACGTGATTCTTTCGGGAGAAGTTAATGGACGTTCACTGCGAAACCGGCACACAGTGGTCCGGATGAAGAAATTAAGTGACATTTCGTCGAGAAATGAACTTTCTCATATTGACATATACAAAGTTTGTATTGCTTCCTAAATATCCATCTATCTCGAAAATAAAGAAATTAATAAAATATAATAAAACTTGTAATCGTAACGTAGTGTTGAGATATTTTTCTGGGTCAATGTTTAATATAAAAACGTAGAAAATCGTATAAGAACACAGTAACTATTGAAAAAGGATTCCGCCGTTTAATTGAATAGTTCTGATAAATGCAATAAACGAACGTTCTATTTAAATGCAATAAATCAATCATTGTACAATACAATTTCTACATAAAGATATTGTTTGTCACTAGATCTTATAATTCTACTGAGTGCTTATTTCTTTCGAACAGCAGTGATCTTCTAACTCTGTTAAATTATTTTAATTTTCATTTTTGTAAGAATTCATAAAATCTGCAATCCAGTAATGACATTTTTGTCATTTCATGTACGATTGCAGGAAGTGGCGAAGAATTTAGCTTCTGATTTCGAGAGGAGTCTGCGTGCAGGGTGAGCGAGAGAATTAGAGGATGTCTGGACATCTTTTTCCCCCAGTGAAATCCAAGCGAAATGAACGGACGTTTCCAGTTCCGCTGACATATTCCATATTTTATGAAATCGTTTCGCCAGTGGGAACGGGGTTTAGTAAATCCACGGTGTGTATTAACGTGCGCGTGTTTAGGTTGAACGGAAGTATTTACGCAAGAAGGTGTTGAATCACAACATACGGCGATGCTCACCGAGTTGAGGTTTCATCCTCGCCTTGTTTCCGGTGAAACTACATCTCCCGTAAACGTCATCTTCGCGCTGTAAGTGCAGAAATGTGTTTACACACCGCCGGAAATGGACGTAAACCTTCGCAAAATGGTTGCTGATATTTCAGCATTAGGTTTTCACCCCACCCAAATCTCTCCTCGGCAAACAAATAACGTCGCGTGCTATTATGAACGATCCGTACTTTTAATTTTCTAGCAGACCCGCTTTCGAAAATTATCATGTTGCACAGTAGAGTATTTGACTCGAAAAGTGTGAAAAAAGTCATTTCAAAATTTTGCTGTCCGACGTAGTTAAAGGTCTGAAGAATAAGACTTCAGTATTGCATTTTTTGTTTATATTTATAGAAAGTCAGGAGTTATTTATATTTATAGAAACACTTTGCGCTCCTGAAATATCGTCGATTACTTTCAATCTGTTAGAATTATTTAAAAGGCTGAAACTAATAGATTAGTGTCCTTGAATATTTTAAAAATGTCCACTAATTTAAATATACAAATACCAATTTTCGTCGTAAATGCATAAAATCCGCAGTCCAATTATAAATATAAACTTGTGCATACAGAATATAAGCATAATATGTTTAACTGATTTCTGCAATCTAAAATGCAAATGTAATGCATCGATAACTTTGTTCTCGTGTCAAAAGAGAAATCTAAATAATAAAAATGGTTAATGTTACACGGAGAAACAGCGTCCCTCGAAAGAGATAATCCATATTTCACATAAAAGATATCGAAATAAAAATGTAAAACTGTTCCGCAAGTTTATTTAAAATTCTGCGCGTTTCAGCAGATCCGTCAAATACCGGATGAAAAAGAATTTGGTAATTCAGCGGTGGTCTTAAACGCATTTTTGTCGTCAAAAATTTAAAGGGAAAGTAATGTTTGCTACAATATATTTGCAACTGTGGCTTGCATGGTGCTCGAACAGAGATTTAAAATAACATTTTTATTCTTTAATATTACTAAGTATCTTAATCATTATATTTTAAAATTATTTCAAATATCCAAAAATTAAAATGTTCGTTACCAATTATCATATAGAATGGATAATTGAATTGTTGAATGGAATTGTTAAATGGTAACTACACTGCATTCTTATTATTGTTTTATGGAGTATCAATGCAACACATTTAGCATTGATAATATTATTCGTCGCGTGGATAAAAAAGTATAGGTTAGATAAACGGCTCTAACAATTTGATCACCTACTGTATGATGACGTGTGTGGCCAACACATGTATGCGTGACGACGATAATTCTTCAAGTCCGCAAATAGAATGAAATTAATTTTACACCTGCGATTATTTGAAGTTATGATAGCCATTGCGATATTCTGGAATGCACGACCTGTCTCAGATAGTATCGTCTTTCATATTTTATAAGGTGACAAGTTGTATTTAGCAGAAAGTTACAACTGTGGAGACAATTACCGTGATAAACCCTTGTTGCGAACGTGTTAAAATGCTCGAATGCAGATAATTATCATGAAGCATGTATACTTAAATAGTCCAACTATGTTGGTGTGTATGCATTCGTTAACATATTAAACATACACTCACATAGATTAACGAGTTTACTTGGATATAATCGAATCCTGAAAGTTAAGTTTTTAAAGAGAAAAATAGAATTTGTACAGCTTGCGAAACAGGAAATGACAGCCGTTTACTGCTATTCAAAGTTAGAAAATCAAGTAACAATATCTACCAACACGTGATATAGTATTTTATCCATAAATGTCCCAAACGTCTGGCCGCTAAATGTCCCGAAGTTCAAACATAACTAATCCAATTACGAAACCTTTTTATTTTTCATTATTTCATTATTTTTTTATGGAACTTTTACCGACATATTCGTGGCATTCGTGGCAAAGAACAATATCCCTGTCCGATAATTGTCCCTGGGCAGACCCGTGTTGGGGACAATTAGCAATAGAATACTGTACAATGATTAATCAAAGAATGAATAGGTTGCGTAACAACAGCAGAATCAAGTAACAATATTTACTAATCTCGTACATCCATAAGTTGTTAATTTGACATTAAAAGAAAGTATAGCTGTACTAAATTGAAACGAAATTATACCTACAGTGAATTTGATCGATTCTCTCAGGAAGTATTGATGCTGGGAAATTGTAAATATGCTTCCGGCAGCACTGCGACGACATTATCAATTTTTCACACTGTGGCCGGAGTAATTTGATCACGGTAGAATTTTACGTACAAAACGTAACCGAAGTAATCGATAATAACAATTTACCGGCGCGACATGAAATAAATAAAAAAAAACGCGTACGGAAAGTTGAGCAGCGTTGCGAAGTGAAAAATGCTAAATATTATACGAGCATCGCTCATGTCCGGTGATATGATGATTTAAACACCGGTCAGAATTTTCGATAGAATTAACGCCTACCAATGGGCATATTCACGCACGAGCCGATACAGCAGCGTGCCGACTCGTCGTCCGCGATCTATAAAGATGAATCGGTGTATTTCCATTGATATTTGTTTCGGTTCCCATTCATTCCCGTAATTTATGCTTCGATTTCATATTCCATCTACTGGAGTCCATCCATCAAGTCAATTTATATGTGGATGCGCTGGTTGCACGCCCTACCTGTAACACACACAGTAGCACACCCACACGTATTTATGCAAGCTGCATGAAAATTTGAAAGCTGCACACGGACACGCGCCTGTGTGCACCGACGTTTTATATTTTATAATCTCCCCATCACACGAAATACAACAGAATTTTCACGCTTTTCCGGAAACCGGTTTATACCGTCGGCCATACATTTTTCCAGGGAGTTTTTCCCGAGGAAACGTTCCGGCTGGCGTGCCGCCCGCGCCGACTCCAAACTGAAATTTTATCATGTCCATTCCGCGATACAAATTTCCCTCGATTCGTTCGAATCACGAAAATTTCGGACAGCAAATAATGCAATTTCCCCGAAAAATCCGGCCGCGGTCACTGCGCCAATCAAATATAACATACATTATGGTTTCTATGCACAAGGCGACGTCACTAGTCGACTCTGATGCCCAGAACATTTGCGCTAAACTGTCTGATTTATGTATAAATTAATGATTAACTTTTATACTGTTAACTTTCTATACTGTTCCAACTAATCATATGTCTGTCTTAAAATATCTGTGTATCTCTAATATACCACATTCTATTTTGTAATTATTATATTCTGTTTTGTATGTGGCGTATTTCGTTTTTTTGTAATTATGTTGAAATAAATCTCATATAAGATTTTCTAATAATAAAAAAAAAAATATCTCATTCACTATTAGCTTTAGGTCATATGAAGGTTAACAGTTTTATGCTCAGAATTTGATACTCTATCGATCTATGATCTAAAAAATAGGACATTCCATTAAAAAAAGAATAAAAAGGCCACCTTTGTTTTCAGAAATATATTATAAATACACAAAATGCAAAAAAAACGCTAATCCAATTATCGCGAACACCCTGTATATTTCGAACTAATCATCTTCATGTTATATCGGAACAAAACTGAACATAAATCGTACCAATGACGAGTCACGTATCGGTATAATTCGATCCGATCCGTGTCACCAATTAGACAGTCGAAATTCCAGAGGGTCGGCCGATTATACCAGAACGCGATGACTTTATAAAGTCATCGACGTCGACGCGGAACGCCCTCCGGGCTGCAACATTCTCTTCGGTCGACAGTTGATCTACTTTACTGCCACCCATACCTTCACTGTCCCCCACCAGCTCCGCCGGTGGCGGAACCCCTTTTCCGGGAGCACCCTTGCTCTTCCTCGAGCCACCCTCGTCACCTGGCAGCTTCGCGTTGGAGCCGCAAACTTCGTGCCTATGCTAATTGACTTCGCACACCCCGTCCTCCCTGACGCCCAGGCTCTCTCCTATCCGCCGTTCTGCAGCGCCGACACTGTAAACCATCGTGGTTTAAAGTCAATTAACGCCTTCCCCGAGACAGCTCGTTCTGACCTTTTCGATCAACAAACGGCTCTCCGCGTCGAATTCCATTGTTCCTTCGTACCGATGCGGGCGGCAGCCGCCATCTTCCTTCTTTTTTAACCCACTCTTCCTCCTCTCTCTCTCTCTAGCTATTTTTTTTGTTCCACCACGAGCTTCAGCTACCGCCGCCGGTTTGATGAATTTATTTTCAGCTCGGGATTCAGTTTGTCCGATTGGGTTATTGATTTTCGCCGGCGTTCCTCGGACGAGGAATTTATACAGCCCTGGCCTCTTTCAATCAATTCGAGCGGGTATTCGGAATTATTAGTGGCGGCGAATATTGCGAGTCGCTTCTTCGTGCCAGCGGATTCTTCCGTACGAAAATCGCCGCGGAATTTGCTTTTCTCGCGACGCGTCGCTGTGTTCGGTTTTCGGGTTGCGTTTGGGGAGTCGAGGCTGATATGAACCGCTGGGGCAAGGTCATGGGCTCCTGCACCGATCAGTCTTCTCCCCTTCGTTTCTTAATTCTGTTCAATTTAGTTTTTAACGCGGCAGCCGCCGATGGCTATTTATACAGAAGATTCGCGACCTTCGTTGTTCACATCTGGATAATTTCGTCGAGCATTTTTCAATGACGATTTTTGTCGTAAAACGATAGACTACTTTCAAGAACGTAATCAAACGTCTAAGATCGTTTAATACAAGAAGATTCTTAATTAATTATAGATCTCTATGCAATTATAGCTTTTGAAAATTCTCAAAAAATGCTATGATGCAAAATGGGACAGAATTTACTACGATTTTAATTCACTTCAGATATAAAAAGGCTACTACCACTGGAAAAGAACATTACGATTATTATAATTTATGAATAGACCGTGTGGTGATTAACTTCAACAATTGAATAATTCATCCATTTTTCAGTGATTACCTTATTTTATTAAGACCAATGTCAGTCGATCCCAACAGTCCAAAACGAACCGCCATAATTTACTACGATTTTAATTCACTTCAGATATAAAAAGGCTACTACCAGTGGAAAAGAACATTACGATTATTGTAACTTATGAATAGACCGTTTGGCGATTTACTTCAACAATTGATTACATCAGTCTCCGATTATTCGATGATTTCTATGTTTAATCAACGATTGACGATTAACTTTTTCAGTGATTACCTTTTTTTATCGTACACATTAATCAATCAATCTTGGATAAAATTTTAATCGATTAATGCTCAACTTTGATTAGAATGTAATTAATAAAAATTATACAGGGTGGGGCAATAACTATGACCACCTTGAATATCTCCGTTATTTGTAAATATTTCTGTGAAACTTATAGTTTCGAAGATATCCGCTGACCAGATATATTTGCTGAAATAAAATTGCACACTACGAAGGGGCCCATCCGGTGGTTATAATAGTTTTTTTGCAGGTGGAGGTACTTCGGACATTTATAGGTTGCCTCCATTTTTTAAAAATGGAATGTCCTATTTTTTATACCACAGATTGATAGAGTATCAAATTGTGAGTCTAACAACCTTCATATGACCTAAACCGAATAACGAACGAGACATTATTCAAAGAAACAAAATTTTTTTTTTTTATTTCGATAATATCTCGTTAACTATTAGATTTAGGATATACGGAGGTCAATACATTATTATTCAGAATTCGATCGTATATCGATTCGTGATACAGAAAGTAGGTGTTTCCATTAACCTCGCAGAAAATATTTCTGTCACGACATGTCCCTCTCTGTATCGTGCAAATTTTGTTGATAACATTCTTCCATATTCAAAGTAAAATTCTTCTCGATCGAAAATGAAATATATAATAAATTTTGTGGTTTCGGCGTTCAGTTCGATCAATTATAGAAAACAGCAAATTTGCAATTATTGTCGCAATGTCTTTTCAATTTATATTATATATAAATATTATTTTTCAGAAGCAAAAATGTCTCTCTTGAGAATGATCTATATAGGGATCGAAACGTTGAGATGAATGTTTAAATAATTGCAAATTTGCTGTTTTCTATAATTGATCGAACTATACGCCGAAACCACAAAATTTATTATATATTTTTCCATATTATTACAAATCACGAAGATATTCGAGGTGGACATAGTTATTGCCCCACCCTGTATATGTACGTGTATACATATAATTTGATATCGAAGGAGTATACAATTAGAATGATTATAATAGTACAAAAAAGGTTGTGAATAAAATCGATACGATGCATGCGGGCTGCCGCATCAATTGATCAAACACGATGAAAACGATGAACAGCATTAAGAAACAAGACAGGAATGAAAGCTCCCTGTCATCGCGTTAATGTCGTCGCTACAATTTCTTCCATTGACATTCATTAACGTTTATTCATGCGATGATTAAAGCTCACAATTTCGAAGCTCCCTGCGGAGAGGCCGACCCATTAAACTCGACCCAGATCCATCAAAATAAACCGCTCGACATCGAATCGAAATCCCTGACGTCCGCAAACGAGACGCGAATTTCCGCAAAAAATTAATCATCGGCCATGCATCCGAGGTTCATCAGCAAGTGTTCTTACGGAGCGCTCTCAGCCAAGACGAGTAAAGTCATCGATGTGTAAGCGACGACGCAAGAGAGTCACATTTCTCGCCAATTCAGCGGGTTACAAGGCTGACGTCACCGGCTCGACATAATTCGATTCAATTCGCTTAATTTTGCGAAAATTGCCAATCTTCTCCGGCGTGTTACGCCTAACGTAGTTCCTCCACGTTCTGGATACCTAGCCGGCGCCGCCTCCGTCTCCTGGATCCTTTCGACCTTCGAAGTCCCGCTTATCGATCCTCTCGATAAATAAAAACTAGCGTTATCAACGCACCAGGTCGCTGGCTACCGGAAAATGTAATCAGTCGCCATCTTGAAATCAGATACTGCGGGAACCACTGATGCTATTCGGATGGACAAGACTTGGTCAACATCGGGGCTTTTGCTGATCAATCAATCACTTGATTTTGTTGATCAATCATTTCTAAATTCATTGAATATTATTACTATGCTGCGGATCTTCATGCGAAATAAGTGTCCGCAATTTGTTCAAAAGAGCTAAGTATTTTATTCTTATTTTAATAGTTTCACCAAGCTGAGAAAAATAGATAGATTAGTACTCTTAATTATTATTTATTAACTTAGTTATTAACGAAAAACACGGATCAATCAGAGCGCGGCTACAGCGGATTGATTCTGGCTCGGCCAATGGCGCCACCACGCTAAGCGGGACCTGTCGCTGAGTCGGACTCCGTTCGCTATAGCCGCACTCTGATTGGTCCGTGTTTTTAATTAATAACTCCTAAACAAAGCCGCCGACGTCATTTTTGTAAAGGAAAATGTCGCTTCAAATGACCCAAGGAACCTCCCATTTCCGGGAAGTACACGAATTTTTTGACACCCTGTATTATCGTGCAAAACCACGCCCCCTGGTAACATTTGCTACGGGTCCCGTGCTGGCTTAATCCGGCACTGTCCAAATAAGTTTTTTGGGGAAAGATACCCTGAAATATGTTGTCAAGTATTAGCAATAGTTTTTTTGCGAATATCTCGAAAACTAAAATCGAGTGGCGGTAAGATCTATAGGAAAAAGTTGTTCAGAATGATGACAACATATTTGGAGATTATAAAAATCGGTGAGGAAGCCCCTAATGTAAATAATTACCGAACGTTTGTCGGGTCAGCTAGTATATTATATTTCGAAAGGGGTGAACGAAAAATGAATGGGAATCCTCGTCAGCAGGCGCAGACGTTAAGAACCCATATCGCCGTCGTGTCGGGTAGCAAAGTGTTCAGCGAAGTATCCCCGTCGCTGTGAAATCATTCCAAATCGCGAGTCTCATCAGCCAAGAGATAACGCGAGCCATCGTGGCGGGCAGGAAGGGGACCAAAACGGCGGCAGACGCTCATAAATTCGACGGTGCGGCGAATCGTTCGTGGGAAGGAATGTCAGGTTCGAGATACTTTGACCCCATGACCTTAATGGTCATACGCCATGGCGCCCACGCGGGCACGCGCGACAGCTACCACGAAGAAGGGGGAATTCGTGTAAAAGCTGGCGCGAGTCTCGACATTTTTCTGGCGGGGACTGCCAATTGGTTCGAGGAGCTGCTCTCGAGAAGGGTAAGATATAGTGTGCAGCGACGAGACGCATCCATAGGGTTGCAAATGCTCGGCCACTGACTCCTCCATCTCCTGACCGACAAAAGATCTTTAGAAACCGGAGAAAGAAGGACTGCCGTCTGAATTGAACCGCCTTGTCCCTCGTCCGGCGCTGTTTTCTTCGCGCTCTAATTCATATTACTTTCATTGCGGTGCCGCGAAGCGATACGGAAACTGAGAATCTGGTTGCTTAGTACGGTCGCGTGCGATAGGATTGAAAAAAAGTAGGTTCCAAGGATCATCTATAGGCGGTCCCAAGAATTTCGGGGATCCTTGAGAGGAGTGGTTGCGGAGCGAATATCGCCTGCCAGGGATTTTATACATATTAACGAGAATATTCGTATATATGTATTCGTAACAAGAAAATTCAATTTCGATTTAAAAGAAATGAATAACATACATATTTATGAACATAGAATATATAGATCATAGAGAATATGTATATATATATAGAATTTATATAATCTATAGAATATAGAAAATATAGAATCAATAATATAGTATCTATAGACCATAGAATCTTATATAGAATCAATATATATAATATAGAATCTATAGAATATAGAATCTTATATAGAATCAATAATATGTATGGAGTCTATAGAATATATAGAATACAAAAATATAGAATCAATAATATAGAATCTATAGAATATAGAATCTATAGAATATAGAATCTATAGAACATAGAATCTATAGAACATAGAATCTATAGAATATAGAATCTATAGAATATAGAATCTATAGAACATAGAATCTATAGAACATAGAATCTATAGAACATAGAATCTATAGAACATAGAATCTATAAAATATAGAATCTTATATAAAATATAGAATCTATAGAATGTAGAATCTATAGAATGTAGAATCTTATATAAAATATAGAATCTATAAAATGTAGAATTTATAGAATGTAGAATCTATAGAACATAGAATCTATAGAATATAGAATCTATAGAATATAAAATAGAATACGGAATAATGTAGAATATTTGCAACGAGTCGAACTCGCTATATCATTGCAAAATGCCGTATAACACTTTAATGTCGAATAATTTTATTTCTGGAAGGCAGATTGCCTGGAGTAAGTACGCAATCTTTTCAATAAAAAAATATGGACCACGCATGAGACACGATCATGTCCTTCTGGTAGATATAACGGAGAACTCTCGGCAGTAGGAGTTTTTAAACGAAAGCTCGAAACTATCCGGAGACCGTGAATTTATTTTACATTTCCGCGGAAACGTTCCGGAGGAATCATTTACTTTCATTCGTTCGTTCCGAAGCGAAGCAGAGATACGTTCACGTAGCTGCATCTTATTTTTCGACATCAAATGAGAAATCTAGTTTACCGTACGGCAACCAGGCAATATTTGCCTCGAGAGTGGGTGGAACCTTCTAAGATGAAGTATAAAGACGCTACGTGGGCAGATTTCATTTATAAAAGTGAAAAGAACGAATCAGCACGGCAAGGAACACTCACGGCGAACATGTCCGGCGTAAATAACTATCGTGAACGCGATCGAACCATTTTGTAATGCGCCTCTGTCGCAAGGGATATTGTGAAAATTGAAACTAACCGACAGATAATTCGATAACTGATCGGCTACGTAATTGGGTCAGTTGAATCTCACCATCGACCGCTCGGCGATTAAGCAAATGATTAAATGAATTCGTTAGGCCAGAGTTTTAGCGAAACGGGGACAAATATTCCGTCGACTTTTTAAACAAAATTACTACAAACGTGTGGCAACGTCACTATCAATATCGATGCTACAAGTAAATATTAGCTTTTGTCCACATTTGAAAAGTGTTGGAATACTTATTGCTAGAAAGTGGATTTAGTGCACCTATTTTAAAAATGTGGAAGTGTAATCTAAATTATTCTTTTTCTACTATCCTTCTAATCTAATCTACTAATCCACTAATATACAACTAAATCTAAATTCTAAAATAGCAAGACCACTAGAAAAATTTAAAAACACTGTTATATTATATTCAACCTGTCAAACATATTAGGAAAGAAAATAAAGGGTCTAGCAGACTAAGAATGGAGATTCGGTCCCACCCTGGATTTTTATTAAAATTGTGTGGAAAACATTGGTTTTAGGTTGTAAGATAACCCCCCAAAATTGCAAGTCTCTAATCCTTCATATAAGGATTATATGAGGGTAAATACCTTTAACTGTATCTTTGTGTTCTCGGTTGTTAATTAAAATATTAATTGATGAAAAAAAATACGAAACAAACGAGATCTTTTCTATGTCGTTCCAGTTTGTTGATCTGCTGTCTACTAATTGCAATCTGTTTCAATTATTATTGTTATCGAATTTACATTTGTGAAAATGAATATTATCAAAAGACATACGGTAACTAAATATAACAAAATAAAACTTATCCACGTCATATGCCAGAAGTAGGAACAAAATAAAAATGTGTTTTTTCTTTCAATAATTTGAACAAGTCGAAGATACTTTAACCATATTCTTCAATTCATGAATGATATAATAATAATTATTATTATAAGATTATAACCAACTAAAAATTATAATATTGTAATTGATATGTAAAAGAATTTAATTGAACATTACAGTACTATTATTATCTTATAACCAATTAAAAATTGCAAATATTGTAATTGGTATGTAACAGAATATTGTTGGAAGTGAATTCAAGTCCGGCAATCAATGAGCTCGAAGTACTGAATAGTATTCTGCGCGCGTAATTAAATTATTTACCCAAGTTCATTGATTCGTTCATGCTTATAGCATGGAAAGAAGTCTGTTACAGGTGGCATAGAATTATTTCATCGGTTCATTAGCTTGCCTTGTCTACACGAACTTCTTAGACTGCATGAAAATTGCAGTGAAGACAAGCTCTTTAGCTCGCATTAGAAGCTTATAAACTTTTGTGCTAGAAGGTTTATGACTCTACGCACAGTGCCATAAGTGACAGCTGTAGTTGGATGTATGAACTAAATAGGACAGACTTCTTTTTTTAGAAGTGTTAGTAGACAGCGGATCTTTATGCAAAATAAAAATTGTCTACCTGCTTTGCAACAAACTAGAGTGAAATAGAAATTTATTTTCTTTCTTATCATGTTTAATTGGTTGAAAATAATATAACACAATTTTCAAATTAATCTAATGTTTTTACTATTTGAGATTTTAGACCTACTCATTATTGTCATTAGAGACTCAGATTCTTCATAATATAGGACGAAATAATTATTGGGCAAATCTTCCTGATAATAATCACTTTGCATATTCAAGATCAATATCAAATTCTCCAACAAAAATGAAATCGAATTTATTCACTTTGATGAAGAATTATAACGAAAATATGATTTTATGAGATATAGAAAATGTCTCGAGTCTCTATGGAAAATTTATACATATACATACCCGAATCTATAAACTTTCTAGATTATTTAGAGTGAAACACGAATATTTTCAAACACGCCTAACTCGAACTGGTCTATGCATTTTATGCGTTTATTGAATTCGAAATATCGAAAATTGATAAAGTTTCTCCATAAAACCTTTTAACCCCCCATTCACCCCATTCAGATTGTATCAATGAATTTTAAGACCAAGTATGATGTAAATCCGACCACGAACATAATATTCCTCACAAAAAAGTTTCAACTCCTTTTCACCCCCTTAGGGGTTGAATTTCGAAATATCCTGTCTTATTCCTCGTATAGATTGTAAAGGAAACTTCTGTCCAAAATTTCAGCTTTCTAGGTCCCAGGGCGTTGATGAGTCAGTCAGTCAGGACTTCGTTTTTATACATATATTTTCTTATTTTAGTTTATTATGTTTTAAGACATTAATTTAAGACATTAATATCTTATTACATATATATAATATAAGTAATATATATATAAGTAATATATATATATATAATATAATATAGTGAAAATATATCTCTGTACTGGTTACGGAGCTTGTACATTCAACATTTGTTAAACAATCTTTTGAAGATTGATCTTCAAGATTGTTTAACAAATTTTTTGAAGATTGATCTTCAAGATTGTTTTACAAATCTTTTGAAGATTGATCTTCAAGATTGTTTAACAAATCTTTTGAAGATTGATCTTCAAGATTGTTTAACAAATGTTGAATGTACAAGCTCCGTAACCAGTAGAGAGGAACCATAGAACCAGACGAGCGGCCGCAAGCTCCGAATTTGATCGTCGACAAAGGTAACCTTTGGCGTTTCGGAAAAAGCTGTTGGCCCCGAAGAATTTGTCTGCCGTGAATTCAATCCCCATCGATCCCTATCAAGAAGTATCGGCGTTACAACGGTGGTCCGATCCGGAGCCGATAACTCAATCGAATTCGTTGACCGATAAAAATCGTGTTGTAGAACGTTCGGGGGATGGCGGTGCCGTGGGGTTGGTATCGGGTAATCGCGCCTTTCACCTCTAATCTCTGCTACTTTCCCGAGATTATGCTGACCCGGGGTGTTTGCATCGCGTGCAACCGGCGAGACATTTAGCAATCCGAACAAATTGGATTCCCTTCCTCTCGTCCGCTTTTTATTCGCCCTTGTTCACCTCCTCTGCGTTTCATCCTCGTCCCCTAACCGGCGAAAAAAAAAGAGAGACAAAGCAAGAACAAGGGAAGGAAGAGTAGCCGAAGGAAAACAGAGCGACGAGAGAGAAGAGAGAGGGAGAGAGAAAGATGAGATCTATTTACCAGTGCGCGGTGCGCGTCGATTCAATTTCCCGGGAGGTGCTTTTCGTTTCGCGTTTCCCGAAGCCTTTGGAACGACCGCCGTTATAACTCCGCGATGCGAAAGGGAGGAGGGACGGATTCTTAGCTGCTCGGCCGCGCGCACGCAGCAGATTGCGAGCCGCGTAAGGTGCTCGTTCAAAATAATTTTAAGTTCTAAAGTGTCGGGGCGCAATGGAACAATCCCGAGAGCAGCCGCCTCGCAAATGTGATGTAATTTCGTTGTAACGGCCGGCCCCCGCGATCCACGCTCGTTCGAACGGTCGGATTAAGGACATCATTCGCCGTATCGATCCACGCTCGTTGACCCTACGCTCTAATAAGGGCTTGCCGAGCGCTAAACCACTCATCTCTCAAGAAATCTCGAGACAGTTGTGCTGATTTTCTCGCGGTTCAATCAGACCCGTCGCTTTTTATGCTAGTTTCTGTTTGCAAGGACTACTTTCAATTTTTCCAGATTCCTGTGATCTCTCTTTTCGACGATCCTGAATGTAACGAGCGTAGTCGAGTGCTTATTTACTTGAGCGAGTCTTTTTTTGATGATGATTGTCCCAGATTTTGGTGGTAAGGATTGTAGACTTTCATGCAAGCTTTTTTTTAGATGGACTATTTTTCATTCTTGCAATTTAGTGCTGATGGACTCTCTTTGTCGAGCCTGGCTCTAACAAGGGCCTGTCGCTAAATGATTTACTTTGACGGAATCTTTGTTGGGCGTGGACTTTTATGCAAGCTTTTCGATATCAATTATTTTTCATCTTTACTGTTTATTGGTGTCTGTCCATTGACTCTGGTTTTATCAAGGGTTCATCACTAAATGACTTATTTTTTAGGGAGTCTTTTATGATGATGTTCATTACAGATCTTGGTGATGGGCATTGTGGACCTTTATGAAAGCTTTTCTATATCAACTATTTTTCATTTTTACGGTTTATTGGTGTGTGTCCATTGACTCTGGTTCTATCAAGTACTCACCACTAAATGACTTATTTTTGAGGGAGTCTTTTTTTAGCGATGATCATCACAGATCTTGGTGATGGGCATTGTGGACCTTTATGCAAGCTTTTCTATATCAACTACTTTTCATTTTTACGATTTATTGGTGTCTGTCCATTGACTCTGGTTGTAACAAGGGCTTACTACTAAATGACTTATCTTTAAGGGAATCTTTTTTTATGATGATCATCGCAGATTTTGGGTGACGGGGATTGAGGATCTTGATGCAAAAAGTGAAAAGAAAACTTGTTTCTTTCGTTTCGCTCTTCTAACTTTTGTGTTTACAAAGGTATATCTCCATCAATTGATGGTTGTATAGCGTGTTCTAATGGTAAGGGTTGTGGATCTTTATGCGAGTTTGTATTTTCAAGAATTATTTTTAATTTTTAGAGATTATGTAACGGAGATATTCTAGGTGGACATAGTTATTACCCCACCCTGTATAATGGTCAAGTGCGAAGTGCACTTCACTGTCAAGGAAAGAGAACAGAGAAGGTATAGAAGAACTATACTGTAGAATCACGATGTACACAACATATATGTATCTTACATATAGCAAAAGATGAGGCAAAAGTGGTTACATCAGCTCTGAATTTAACTCAATCAGCTAGATATTGTAAAAAATTAATAAAAAATTGAATTCAAGTTCACAAGAGATCATGTTGATCTCGGTGCAATGTCAGATAATAATATCACACGTCAGAATTCATCGCACATAGATGATTCACTCGCATCTCCTATGCGTGACAGATGTTTCAATCTGTAACACGTGTCACGTTCAATTAACTGTTAGTCACTTTGTTTTTCACATCAAGTTGACGCGGAAATTAGACCGATAAGTAGACTGCGGATATTTGCGCGAAATAAAAATGTTTTGCATTGATTGTAAGAAGCAGGAATAACATTAAAATTGATTTCATCGCTTAACGAATTTGTTACATTAAAAGCAACGTTGCAACGTTCTTGAATTTTTCAAATCTTTCACCGTTTCATAGTTCGTTCAACCAATTTCTTCATAAATACATAAAGATCCGCAGTCTAATTATTAAATGTTTAGAATGTAACATAATTTATGCAATTTGAAGAAACGATCTAAAAGCAAATTGAAACGTCTATTTCTAGAATCAGAATTGGGCACTCCGAAGTAACCCATTCATTTTTGTTAAGTAAAAAAGAAAACATGATCTGCGATATATGTAAAGTACTAGTTAATATAAATCACCTTATACTGGAATGCAAAAAATATGAAAATGAAAGGAAAAATGCTAAAATGCCTGGATCTTTACCCATTCTGTTAGGTTCTGAGGAACACATTGTCGGTCTTGCCCAATATATCAAAGATACTAAGATGTACAAAATATTGTAAGAAAATGTACAGCGTTGCTATGACCTTTGATGTTAAAGCAACATTAAATAAATAAATTAAAGAATTAAAAAATCTTCGGAACCTTTGTTTAAGAAAAATTTCACTTTTTCCATTTCTATTTCGTGCTACTGAACGTACTTTCAAGCAAAAGTTCATAATAATTGCACATTGTGAACGAAGATAAAAGATACTGATAAGAAAAATGCAGCAGCTACTGAAATTTTTAACAAAATATTGATCTATAGGAAAAGTAGATGAATAAAATTGTTCGTAGAAAGGGTTCCGACTTATTCAGAACAATTTTTGACAATTATCTAAAACCTGTCTGACCAAAAATTGGTCAAACAATGTCACTCAAAACCAGAATATCTAATTGAGTTCGTTGACATGAGTAAAAAGAAAAATCACGATCGGCCATGCCGGATAATTATTGTTCGGTAAAGGACGTGAAAGATTCCTTCTCGTTTTGCTGTCACACTTCAGCCTGATAACGCATCGACCTGTTTTTCTCGGGCTAATATTTAAGCGTGAATCGCGAACTCTGCACGCGATTGGGTCAGATCGGCGAATGTGTAGTTTGACGCGTTCATGTTCAGATCGTGACACGTGACAGGGCTGCTTTTACTGAATGGAGTTAAACGTGTCATCCTTTTTAGCTTCCCAAGATGGATTACACCTAGGTCTTTTTAGTCTCGGGATGACACAACAATAATAAGCTCTCGCCGGGAGTTGGCAACTGACCTGTATGATTTCTTTAACTCTTGCTGAGTCGACATCCAGTCGGCGTTTGACCTATTTCAAGTAATAACGGAGCGAGCGGCTTTTAATACAACAATATTGTTTTTCGCAAGCTCCGGATGTACATATGTATGCATTTCGCTTCCCGCGCCTCGCCAGTTATTCGCGTCGTGCCCGCGTCGTCCATTACACTGTCCGACAAATTAAAATCTTTTTTCTGGCCTGCAATATCTATTCGGAAGTGACGTGTCGACCTCGGTTTTGAAAATAACATTTTATACAGGGTGGGCGCCACATTTTGCCATTTAGATTTACGTCATTATCATTACGCATAGCAAACAATGTTTCAGATGAAGTTGAATGGTTTTGAGAGGGGCACATTCTGATGGTACATTTTTTTTGTAGGTGGACGTGTGGAATCATATATTTTTTATTGCATCAACTGATGCTCCTTCATATTCTTTACAAAAAAGTATTAATCTATTTGTGTAAAAAAGATCATTAGTTTAGGAGATTATTTAATTATAATTTGTTGGGAAATCTCGACTCTCTGGTCAATAATATGAATTCAATGTGATAATGTAGTAGGAGAGCAAGAATTCTCAATGTAAATATTTCAAATAAAAAAGATGGCAAAATGTGGCGCCCCACCCTGTATAAACAGAGCTTACGAAAAATATTGCGCAGAAAGTTGTCTAAATGGATTCATTTGAGTGAACGATAATACATAGACACTGGATATTTATGCAAAATATAAATTTTCTATTCGAATTGCAACAAACTGGAGGAAAACAGGAATTTAATTTCTCTCTTAATATGTTTGACATGATGAAATTTATATGATTGTGTTTTAAAATTCTTATAATGGTTTTGCTACCCTTATTTGTAGAATTATAATTAAATTCTAAATCACGTATTGACTTATAATTAAATTATAAATCGCGCATTTACTTATAATTAAATTCTAAATCACGTATTGACTTATAATTAAATTATAAATCGCGCATTTACTTATAATTAAATTATAAATCACGTATTGATTTATAATTAAATTATAAATCACGTATTGACGACAGAAGACATTACCAAAAGGTATTGGACACACCCCCGACCAATTAATAAACGCAACATTTCCCCACCTAAAACCACCTTTCACCATTACCAAAAAAAAAACGAGGTGACAATCGCAGTACTCTTTTGACCGTGGTCGGAGTAATTTCTTCGCGTTCGCTGTCACGATTTTGGAAAGTGTGGTGTTATGTGCTTCACAGTTATTAATTCCTTGAAATCTTGTGTGACTCGATATCGGAGAAAAAATATTTAAATAAAACGGTTACCGAAGGAGAAACAGAAGATTCTGGGAAATATGTGAGTACTTGGCAGTAGTATTTTATAATCCAGGATTAATATTTTTATGTATAAAAATGGATATAAGATATTCCTTCATATTTTGCTACTTCGAATTTATTATCTGAATGGACAGGGAATGCCCCTTCAAATTTTGTTCCCCAGTGTTGGGCTAATTTTATTTTATATAATAAATAATAATTAGACAGCGGATCTTATGCATTTATAGCAAAAATGTGAGTGGATGTAATTCAATACAGTAAAATCATTAAAAGATTAAAAAAAAAAATTTTTAATTCTGTTGCATTGTTTTTAATCTATTAATAATATTAAGAAAGAAAATAAACTAAATCATTCCAGTTTCTTCTAATTCACATGAAACATTTTCATTTTGCATCAAGATCCGCTGTCTAATAATAAATAATAAATAAACGTGTGATTTTCATTGCAAATAATAATTCAATATTTTTATTTAAATGAAATTAATTTAAATAATTCCAAAAGTGATCTATTCATTATTTCTTATTTGAAAATGACAGATCATTTATTATTCAGATTGTGGTGGAAGTGAAATATGTAAATATTTTTCTTGCTCATCTCTTACGTCTTGCATTTTATACATACATAACACGTGCGCGTTTCTCGTCTGCTATAGCAACCTTTTCAGTTATACTGGCAGAGGTCGGGCCCGCCCGGAGGGCATAAAAATAAATAAAAATACATTTTAATTTATTGTTTCTCAATACAAACAATAGTTGAAATTGTATTTGTAAATAACAATGAACTTTATTATCTTAAATAATTTATTTAGACTTGCTGAAACAATAATTAATAATTCTTGCTTTTTATTTGAATATCCAAATAACAATAAACTTGTTTAAATTTTTATTCAAATAATTACTTATTTAAATATTGCCCAACACTGATTGTAGTGGTAAGCTCTTGTCTATACGTATAATTCAACAGAATTAAATTTTCAAAAAATTTCCCGTCGACCATTTTCGCCAAACACGAAATTATCGCCAACCTAACCTAACACTTGATTTGGTTCCCCTCTGTACGCGAGTTAGGTTAGATTAGGTTAGGTTTTACGTGTTATTTCACTTACATTTTTTTGTTATTATTATTATTTCATACATTTAATGTGTTTAGAACGTTTATTTTGGTATTTGCTTTTGATCTTTGCTGATTAATCCCAAAATACCGAATTTAGTTACTGTCGCGATTCTCAAATAATTTACGTTTTAATATTATGTATATTTCAGGACATCAACGTATTAATTTCAGTTCAATGAAACAATTAAAAGAAGGAAGAAATTTTGATGTAACCTCTGTGTGTTTGAATCGACGTAGACATTTTTAATATTGCGTAAAGATCCGCAGTCTAAGTATGAGGTTAAATGGTGACTGTTCTAGACCCTAACGCGAGTTTCGTGTCGGCCACGTTAAAGAAGACTTCAGATTTAATAGTCCCCGTAAATAGAACTGGAAAACTGTTCGCACGTTCCGAGAAACGGTCTAGAATAAGTTAAATGCATCCGTGTGTGCCATATGTTGCTCTCATACGCTCATGCGTCAAAACCATTTTGTCCAACATATGGGTCATGGTATGGTGGATACGTTAAAATGTTCTCGGACATGTAATATAGGTCAATGGACTCCTAAATTCAAACCTTCATGAGCCACACGCGAGTCACGCGACCAACAGCAACGGTATAATCTGTATATTCTTCGAAATTCCTCTTCCTGTAGTTGAACCTCATAAATCCATCATAATTACTGAACATTAAACGCTGAAATTTTCTTCCACAACGACACAATAAAATAACTCTTGCAAACAATACGGATATATCGGTATTTCTAGAATTTTCATTTCAGGGAATTAGGAATTTCATAAATGCAATCTACTAATTGCACCAGGTGCATGTACTCGAATTCGTATATGCATATATTTGCCCCGACTGCTCTACAGGCACGAGAATGAACAAAAAAAAACGCGTACGCGAAACGTGGTTTTGCTTTGGTTTCATAATACCGGACTACGAATTTTATGGATACGTATTACACACGCTTGCGAAAAACTCATTATAGTAAAAAGCTTGATAAAGTTTAATGAGCGGACTGTATACTTCGTGCAAGCATTGCACGTTCCAACGCGAGCACTCGCCGTGAAAGAAAATCATACGAACGCGGTAAAGAATAAAATATTTACGTTCGATCAAAAAGGTAAAAATGTCACATGTGACAAGTGCAGGTTGCGCGTTTCTTGTGCAGTTGGAGAAATGTGAAAATACTATTCTCTATTAATTCGACGCGGTATTTAAATAAATCGTTGCGTGTACGAATAACTCGAAGTAAACACTTTCCTTTAGAATAGTCAGGTTAAGTCAAGTTTATTCATTGAATACGTATATCGATTTTGTTCCAAAATATTGAACAGATATTTCTGTTTACAATACAAGCTTAATTCTACGAAATATCTTACGTTTCTTGCATTATTCTTCTCAATTTACAACTTTATATTACAACCACTCTGGTAAATCTGAACTCGTAATTATGCTGCATAATTTCGTGAAATTATGAGACAACATTTTATTTTGTATTTATTATTTAAAAACTACTAAAATTGACACAATTTAAACTTTACATTATAACCACTTTGGTAAGTCTGAACTCGTAATTATGCTGCATAATTTCGTGAAATTGTGAAACAACATTTTATTACGTATTTATTATTTAACTAGCTTTTCCCCGCGGCTTCGCTCGCACAGGAAACTGTTTAATGTCCTCGAAAGTTGATATTGTTTCTTCGTAAAACCTTTTAAGCCCTCATTCATGCCATTCGGATTGTATCAATGAGCATTAAGACCAAGTATGATGTAAATCAGACCACAAACAACATATTTCTCATACAAACGTTGCAACCCTTTTTCACCCCCTTAGAGGATGAATTTTTAAAAATGCCGAAATAGGTGTTTGATTAATTATATCAAAGAACATTAAGAATAAGTTTCAAGCAAATCCGACCACGAACAAAATATTCCTCATACAAACGTTGCAACCCCTTTTCACCCCTTTAGGAATTGAATTTCGAAATATCCTTTCTTATCCTTTATATAGATCATAAAGGAAACCTCTGCAAAATTTCAGCTTTCTAGGGCCAAGGGTTTAGCCTGGCCGTTGATGAGTGAGTGAGTCAGGACTTTGTTTTTATATAGTATATAGAAAATAATTACTAAAATTGAAAATCAGGTCTCTACTTAAAAGTTTAGCCAATCAATTTTAAGTGTAACAGTCACATTAACGTTCACTAATGTATTGACTGTTTTCAATAAGTAAACAGTACCTTTCTATACCATTAGTAATTGGACTGCTAGTGTTTCAGAAAATAATTTTATGAAACACTGCTTAAATAAATAATAGACTTCTATACCGTGAGTTTCAGTAAATCAAGAAATAATTCAAAGTATTATAATAATTGAATATTTTTAAAAAACTCGTGTACTTACGAAATAATTCTATGAAATCCTGATCGAATTAATAATAGCTCTCTGCACTGTGAGTTTCACTAGATCCAGACTTATTTAAAACATTTATTAAAACCACTGCTTAAATAAATAATAGACTTCCATACTGTGAGTTTCAATAAGTTCAAAATTAGGTAACAGTATTGATATTAAACCTTAGCACTCGAGGGCGCCTCTGAGGTATCACTAAAAATTGCTGTACTATTATTTAAAATATTGTTTACATTATTAGATACGTCGGTATCTAACCAATTACTAAACATTTAAGTATTGTAGGAGATATTATATCAATTTCATATCTACCAAATTTTAAAAAATCATAGAGGATGGGAATATTCTGGGTCAGAAGAAACGTTTGATTTTCGAGGTAAAATAGCTCCGAGTGCAAAGGCTTAATAGACTGCGGATCTTTATGGAAAAATAAAAATGTGTTCTTCATTGATCGTGGTCAGCAGGAATAACATAAAAATTTGGTTTCATCCCTTAACGACTTTGTTACATTAAAACATACGTTTAACATGTGCCTCACAGTATTAAAGAATTTTCTGAAGAATTTCTGAATAACATATGTTAAAATTAACTTCATCAAGTGTTTTCAAAGTAGTATAATATTTTACAAACGCAATTCTGATTAATTTTGACAATGATCGGAACGTCGAGTATTCAACTTGGTAATTTGTAAAATTGCTTCATAGAATAAAGTAACAAACGGTCGAGCCTTGCGCCGAGAACATTAGCCATTTTATATTAACAACAAATACCATCGACGGAAGAATATATTTAAACAATTTAATTGAAACAATTGGACTGCACTTTTCGCGACACTCGCAGAATGATTTACCCAAACACAGGCTAGAGCAACCATGCGCGGATTCCGTTGATTTACGCGCGTCGCCGGTGGACGCATTAAGTGTATTTAGTGCGAACAAATCTCTGTTTGATTCCCTCGAAATTACTCCGTACAAGGTGTTGCATAAACATGAGCAATACTGGTTGCCGCGCGAGTCCAAGTAATTGAGGAAATGAAGAAAAATTGCACTTTCTTCGGGCGCACTTTATCATTTTATTGAACCGCGGAATGGCCGGGGCTGTAATCGCTCGGTAATCAAACGGACGTACGGCAACAATTTGCTCGCACATTATTCAACAAAGTATTGCATTAGCCTTCCCCCGGTGTGTCTGTACAGGTTCTGTAATCTTGGCCGGGCTCGCGCACGCGATTTATAGTCTATCAGTTTCAAAGCGAAGCCTCGAACCACCGCACACATACGAATATCGCACATGTCACCCTGTTGCGTCTCGTGAACCCTCGATCCACGCCGTGCCGTTCGTTCGCTGCCGCGTAGACCTTTAAATTCCCTCCGATAAAAGTGATTTCATTCGTACTCACCGATTTTCGCTGAACAAAAAGATGCCGGTGGCTCTCTCCCTTTTCTGCTCGTCTCTCCTTCGGCCGACATCGATCCTCATCAATTCTCCTCCTCCTCCTTCTCTCTCTTTCCACCCCCCTACTATCACTCGCGAGAATTTACTTCCGATGTTCTCTCACAATAGTGCGCTCTTTAATTTTCAACCCGCGCCCGGTTATCGATCGAGACCGATTCCAGGTAATAGGAAGACTCGCCAAGGCTTTCCAAAGAATCACCACGTTTTCCGTCTTATTAAAACTAGACAAGGAATTTCTCTTTTAAATGGAAACCTTCCAGTTTACCACGAACTTCTCCACCGCGGAAATTAGGCGAAACTTCTGTCTTATTGCCCTCGCTCTGCGCTTGGACCAAAAGGATTTTACCGGGACAGCGACCAAGTCGAATTGGCCAGCTCGAAAGGGTGCTCCTTATTTCGGATGGCCCGGAGGAATTTGTTGATTCCTGCAGAAATTAAATTGTCTTCGAAAAATTAAGATATTTTGTTGAAGAGAAATTTGTTGACTACTTCAGAAATTAAAGCACGAATTTTTGTCAATGTCCTTGAAAATTGAATCTCGATGTTTCAAGTTTGACGAGAGAATGAAAGACAAAAAGAAATTAAGATATTTTGTTGACTCATTCAGAAATTAAAGCACGAATTTTTGTCGATGTCCTTGAAAATTGAATCTCGATGTTTCAAGTTTAACGAAAGAATGAAGGAGAAAAAAGAAATGAAGATATTTTGTTGAAGAGAAATTTGTTGACTACAGAAATTAAAGCTCGAATTTTTGTCGATGTCCTTGAAAATTGAATCTCGATGTTTCAAGTTTGACGAGAGAATGAAAGACAAAAAATAAATTAAGATATTTTGTTGACTCCTTTAGAAATTGAACCTCGAATTTTTAACTTCAAGAAGAAAAATAAAGAGAAACCAGCGAAAAGACTCTTTTTTCATTTACAGACTGCTCCAAATTTCGTGATCGACTTGCAAAAATGCACTTTGAAACAGTTGATATTACTGTGTAGAAGTTTCAATTGCCGACCATCCACCTTTGAAGTTCCTAGTTTAAGCACGAAACTTCACTTCTTTCTTCGGAGTAAAAGCACTGGTTATTTCCAAAAATGTGGTGGCGATGCTGCGTGCAAAAACAAGTCGGAAAGATGGTACAACATTTTTTAGTAGGACGCCTCGTTTTCGAGAAAATGAGCTCGAAAATCGGTCGGGTTCGGCTGCTCTAGTATTCGCTATAAGTAGATCCGGTCGGTCATGCACAGACGCATCAGCCGATGCCTATCTAATGGCGCGCGTATTCACTGAATCTTCAAACTCGATTTACCCGAAAACGAAGCGCCGAACGGAAAAATGTCGTTTCGTTTTTCAGACTTGTTTCTGCGTGCATTAATACTCTGTACATATATGTATGTACGTCCTACACATTTTCACGAGTCATTGATATATTATCTACGAAACACATTCATTTTTATTACCACGTTTATATTAACTTGCCGTGTTGTTGTATACGTCAAATCTTGCAATCGAATTTAAAACCACTTCCCATAGTCCAATCTTGGTGGAATTTTCTACACACATTCGCTCCCGATGATAATATTTGCCGCCATACTCGTGGGATCAGAGAAATGACGAAAAAGTAGAAAATAAAATATCTAAAAGAAATTTTTTTTAAAAAAAACCACGCTTATATGAAAATGCACTAAAAACGAGAAAATAATTTATTTAGATATTTGTGTGTCATTTGTCTTTTATTTATAGTCACTAATATTTAAAAAAAATTATTTTCTCCTTTTTAGTGCAACGTGATATACGCATGGTTTTTAAAAAGCTTCCTTTTGATATATTTTATTAACAGAGTTCAGAGACTATACCAGTCTAGGCAAATGCTAACAACTGATTTGAAAAATTTGATATTTCGTGAAGAATAATTGTTAGAACACTACGAATGTACCATAGATTCTTTCACACAAATGGGTTTTCTTCTCGCATGGCAAATCGAAAGTGCCAACTACTCGTCAACGTGAGAAATCTGGTTATTTCAAGGATGTTCACATTGCTAACAATCGATTTAAAAGTTGCTAATGATTGAGTAATTGCAGACAACTTTAAACATCAGTGAACCGACTGGTTTCACAGAAATTACACGTTTGACATTATCTGCTGTCCTCGCTGAAAACATACGACTGTTGCATAACGAATACGTAAATTCCAGATCTTATTTTGCCTAATCCTATTAGAGACTTAATTGAGAAATGATCGGATCTAATTTAATCTTCTGCCACCTACACGTTATAGTAAAGATGTGATTAACGGAAAGATATAAGACTCGGAGGAAGGTCTAAATACGTTCTGCTTTAAAATCTACTCGATTAAAACGTTGATCGTGATTTAGTTAACGAGACGAAAATTTGCAAAGCCTACAAATCCTAGTGACATTCGGTGTCCGCAAATATGTCACGATTGGAATTGATCGTTACAAATGGCCGAAGAATTGTGTCACCCATGTAGCATGATCATCCACATCGATTCTTGCATAATGAAGTAGTTTCATAACCTATATCGCCTAGTCTCATTCAAAATTTCATTGCTGATCCCTCGTATCGGTCCAGTTCAATATTTTGTCAGCATTAATATACTTTATATTAAAGAGACGATTAAGAAAACAATGTTTCAAGAGTTTCCGAATATATCCGACAGAGAATGAGGGTCGTGCTAGCTAGGATAGCAACATATCGCATTACAAATTTCCTTAATTAATACCTTGATCCGCGAACTACCCTTAAGATGCCACAGAATCGAAGTAATTAAGTTAATGTGACCTACAAAGTTGAAGTGTCTCACAGTGATTATTCCTCTTAGATTCAAACTCTAATGAAATTCGACGTGGGCAGATATATTTTTCCACAAAAATTCAATCTCTTCGTGAATTTGTTGATTATTCAATATTTAATAATTGTCCAAGTATGTTCTACATCAAAAATAAATTCCATTAAATTTTGTACATCTACCAGATTCTATAAATAATTAATGATTCTTTAATTCGAAGGAAGAATGACTTGAATTTAGAATAAAATTCAGAATTAATGCAGCTGATACACAACGTTTAAAATACTCGTAAATATGTAATAACTTATTGGTCAAGTCTATTCTATATCAAAAATAATTTTCACCATATAGCTTGTATATTTACCAGATCCTATCAATAATTAATGAATCTTTAATTCGAAGGAAGAATGACTTGAATTTAGAATAAAATTCAGAATTAATGCAGCTAATACACAACGTTTAAAATACTCGTAAATATGTAATAACTTATTGGTCAAGTCTATTCTATATCAAAAATAATTTTCACCATATAGCTTGTATATTTACCAGATCCTATCAATAATTAATGAATCTTTAATTCGAAGGAAGAATGACTTGAATTTAGAATAAAATTCAGAATTAATGCAGCTAATACACAACGTTTAAAATACTCGCAATAACTTATTGTCAAAGTAATGTTATATTTCAAAAAATAATTTCCATCACGTTTCGTATATTGACGAGATCCTAAACTAATTAAAGAATCTTCAATTCGAAGGTTGAAAGACTTTGAAATAAAATATCGAACCAATGTCTACAGCTAATTTCCAGAAACCAGATCGAAATTTCGAGAACCAAACGCGAATATCGCGAATCGAGAACAATAAAATTTGGTTAGATTCTACCGGCAGAACGCCCGACGTCAAAGTTACATTAAAGATGGACGAAGAATTGTGTCAGCCACGCACGATCAATACGGCCATGAACGTGTCAAAAAGCGTGAATTTTCGAAAGCTCGTGGACACGGTTGAGATGATCGTGCAGCGAGATAAACGTAAACTGGAAAAATAGACGAAACGAATTCGGAATTCGTTGGACATGAAGAATAAAGGTAGCGCGCGGTGTCGCGAACAATTAGGCCAGTCGGCGACCGATGATTTTTCCATATGGCGAACGGCGGCGCGACGCTCGTTCGCGGTTAAGCAGTTAATTAACCGATACGAACGGGTAACGAATCGAGTCGTGAGTGGCGGATAACTCGCGTGCAACAGTTGACTGGGGAACGATCGACAGGGAGGACGAGTAATTGCGGTAATAGTTGCACAAAAGTGGCGGCCGATGTGTGTACACAAACGCCGTAGGAGCGTGTTATTACATCGGAGTAAGAAATTACCTTTTGGTGGCGCGTAACGACCCCGCGACACGGAACCAAGTATCAACGGTAATTACAGAAGCTGCGAATCGGGATTGCAATTTGTCGGGCTGCATCGCGCCGCGCCGGCCCGTTGCATCCGGCTGTAATCGCTCGAGCTCCGCCAATGGATTTTTACCCTTACGAGTCAACCCCGTTATCCTTGCAACGTCGCCAACCACGATCCTTCCTTCACTCGAAGCCTCCGTCGAGATAAATACCAAATTGTCGACTCGTTAATCAGATTTTTTCAGCTCCGCCAATGTATCGAATGATTGTATCAGTTCGTGTCTGATTTGAAAATAAAATTCAATATTTAAAGTTTAAATTAAATTTTAAAGATTGGTTAAATTCGAATGAATATCGTTGAATTTTATAAAATTAGGAAATTGTATAAATAAAGTTGTATTCTTTATTGAATATATATGTATAATTCATGAATAAAGTTCTCGTTAATTATTTATCGAATGATTGTATCAGTTCGTGTGCGATTCGAAAATAAAATCCAACCGTTGAATTTTAAAGATAGATTAAATTCAAATGAAAAAATCATAAAATTTCATAAAATTAGGAAATTTGTATAAAGAAATTTTATTTTCAAAGCGAACTTATGAAATCATCTAATATTTTTAACCTCGCCGAAAATTTTTGCAATTTCTACAACACAGTGCGTGCTCGAACAAAGAAATTTATTGAATAATTTCTAGTGGAATCGTCCTTGTAACTTCAATAATTAAAAAATCAAAATGTGAAACCGGTGATTAGACTTGCGCGGCACGGTTAGTGTCAATCAGATTTTTGTCGAGTTCTGGCAATGGATTTTTACCCTTGCGAATCAACCCTGTTATCCTTCCAAGCACGGTGGTTCTTTCACTCGAAACCTCCGCGAAGATAAATGGCAAATCGCGGATTGGTTGATCAGATATATTTTTCCAAAGTCCACTTAGCGAAGAAACGCTCCCGGAGAAAATGCCAGGAGGAACGCGGAGCGAGCAAGTTTCCGAATAGCTCGGTCGAACGAACTAATTAAAAGGCGACGGAGCAATTTATCTGACTAGTCCACTTTTGGTAGTGGTCTCGCCCGGCCAGCTATGGGCTAATCGACTCGCTGCTGCATGCATGACTTCAACACTCGAAACTGCACTCGTTGTGGGCTCGTTAATAAAAAAAAACGTGGTAAAATTCCCAACTTTTAACCGTCGTAGACAAGCACACCGCGGACGGATGAATAGTATTATCACCTACTCGCGAACGTATTCGCGATATTCTCAGAAATACATTGTAATCCTGTCTCTCCACTAGAACGCACCAGTTACATCGATACGGATGAAAACTCGATCTTCATAGAAATTCACACTTGCATAGACAGCTTTCAAATAATTCGAAACACGGATGAATCCATTCCGAAAAACTCCTTTCGATGGGAAATCACACGTTCTCGGCATTTTTGCAATTTATCGAACGTCACAATTGCACACAGTCATCACGCACGATTAATTAAAAAGTTGATTTTTCTTAACCAACGTTCAAGAAACGATGCATAGGAAAAGATAGATGAAATAATTTGTCTGAGAATCGAATGGAAAGCCTCGGACGATATTTACCATTTCCCAGCAAAGAATTAGGTCAACTTTGTTAAACGACGCTGAGAGGACCAGAGCTACTAGAAGAAACCACATAAAACCAGCCCAGAATTTGAGCATTTAAAATCATGGGGACCAAAAGACTCGGGGACATCCATGGAGGATGGAAGATTTCGTCATTTAACGAAGGTGGAGGGCTCGTAAAAAATGTGGAACACCCACTCGGTGATTTTCGGGTGAATAGAAACACCAGATAATCCGAAGAAAATGGAACAAATGGTCCCGGGCAGTGAAGGGGTTTCAGCGTCGGTCGATTCGCCGGCCCGAAAATGGACACTTGGATTCACATGGCGCGACGGTCCCCGGGGAAAATTGGCCGATTCACGAATTAGGAGCGGGCCATCCAAGGCCTTGGACAATCCAAGGCGAGAAACTTTGGATAATTCGCGAGGCAGTGCGACACGATCGAAACGAGAAGTTAAATATTGAACAGCGTTGTTTGGCAGGTCTTCGACGCCGCCGAAGAAAATACACTTTACCTGATCGCGTGAATTAATTAGCAGTTTCACCGTGTTCGGCCTGGTGGAGAAGCCACAGGCGCCGGGAATTATTCGAGGACTTCGTAGAATTTCATTATGGCGATCACTCGGTTCCGCAATATCGGCTTTAAAAGTGACCCCGTCGCGGCGAGCACGTAGTAACAGCGCGCGGACATCGGCAGGAACGCGAAAAACGCGCAGAGGTACGCGCGAGAGTCGTTCGGTGAAATTCGCGATAACAGGATGGATAACAAGTTTGCCCCGACGAGCGAGGCTATCAAAACAAGTGTGTGTGTGTGTGTGAGTGAGAGAGCGAGAGAGACACACAGAGAGAGAGAGAGAGAGAGAGAGAGATTGAACGGCACGAAGAAGAAGAAGTCGCGAGTAGACAATAGAATTTGCAAAAAGTTCTTCCGGTCGGCGGCTCGATCGGGCGAGAATCAGCTCGACGTAACGAGGGTAATTAACCGGAGCAATTAACTCGAACAGCCAGCAACAGCGTGGTCCTCGAGGAAAGAAACGTTTTCTGACGGGATCGATAAGTCGAAGAGAGAAACCAGCATCCCTGGATCCGTAATAAATTCGCCCTGGAGAGAAAGAGAGAGACCAGGTGAAATAGAGAGTAGAGGAACAGTACCGGGACAGCGATTTGCAGATCGAAGCCCGGCGGGCCTATCGATCAAGGTAGTATCTGCGCCGGGCAATTCCGGCGAGTGGATCCAAGGGCTCGTTGGAAAAGTGTAATACGCAAGTTCGCCGCGGATGGATGCCGGGCTGGCATCGTAGAAATTCAAATTCGATTTACATAACGCCCGGGGTAGGCTCGCCACGAGAGAAAGTCAACAAGTAAAGTGACGTGGTCGGGCCTGTGCGGTCCAAGAAAATGGGGGAAAATCTGTTGAAATTTTCAACGCGTTAGGTCGGCCAGGAGGAAGCAGCATTGTGACGCAAAAGCTAACGAACCGTTGCGAAGGGAACGAGGTCTCGTGGAATGTCAACGAGCAATTTGCAACCTCTGCGAGAGACAGAGAGAGACAGAGAAAGAGAGAGAGAGAGAGAGAAGTGTCTGGCAGCAGCTGATCCCAAGAGCGCGACTCTGACAGTTCGAATTCGAACGTCCACTGATCGAACCACCTAGCCACCCGAAGGGTGATCTTTTTTTTCACCGGAACCAGTCACAGACCGCGCGACGACACCTGGTCGAAACTGTCCGGGATCTCGGTGCGGTTCTCACTTTGCCGTGGATGGTTCTCGGTGGTGAGAATTCTGGCCTCAACTGGTGTCGAGCGCGCGACAGCAACCCCCGAAGAAGCAGAGAGAAAGAGAGAGAGAGAGAGAGAGCGAGCGGAGCGCACGGTGTCTCTCAACGCACGTTTCCCTGACGCGGTACGAGGACGAACTGCGCGGCCGAGAACGGAACAGAAACGGAACCGTTCCGAACCGAGTCGAACCGAACCGAACCGAAGTGGACGAGGCCGAGTGTCGCGCACCGAGTTGTCCGGAGAGAGAGTGCGGGTGTACGCGCGAGCAGAGGTATACGCGACGGACTCGGCGAAACTCGGGGCTCACTCCTCGAGTGCAGCTGGCCCAGCCGACAGACTACTCGGAAGAGAGACCTCAGTGGGATGGCAGTTTAAATGCAACTATGCTTCCTCGGGTTTGGGTTGAGCGCGCAGGGTCCGAGTCGGCGTCGCTCGGTCGTGCTCGGCCGCCCTCGGATCTCGTCGATATGCCCATAGACACAGTGTATATGTCTATGGATATGCCGTGTCGTACCATGCTAAACTATGCTCTCTCGCTACCTTCTCCCTTGTGTTCTACTCTCTAGCTTCGTGTTACTGTCCCTCTCCTCCCCCCACTCTCTCCTCACCTCCCTCCTATCCCCTAACCCCCTTTTCCTTGCCTCCGTGCCCATCAGGGTCTCGCGATCGCTGTTCCTCCACCTGGACAGCCAGCACACCTCTCTCGCTACCATCCGGACCGGTCTCTCTCTCCTTCCAACGGTTTCTTCCTTTCTTCCAGCTCTCCGTCTCACTCCCACGAGACGATGCACCGAGACTCGGTCTAACAATTAGTGTTGGTCACC
>CM052338.1:9633608-9654738 GCA_028455595.1 Lasioglossum vierecki
ATCTTGAAATCGAATTTTAAACCACTTCCCGATGAGCTAGAGACTTGTTCAACATAGCTCAGAACTGGATGACAAATGACAATATTCAAGAAATTTTTTTTTAAAAGACTGTGCGTTTAGGATTAAACAATATTTTTAAATATTCGGTAGTACGCCATCGCGTGCAACGATCCCCACTCCGCGCGCTCCCTACTCCACTACGCATTCCCACTCCGACTCCGACCGTGCTCCACTGGCCCACTTCGCACCGAAGGAGCTCAGTTTACTTATTGGGTTGATTTGGATTAGGTCGAGCGGTAGTAAAAACGCTGGGTAGTAAAGATTAAAAAGTAGACAATAAAAAAATATATAAAAAAACTTAAAAATCCATGCTTATATTAGACTATACGAAAAAGGAGAAAACAATATTTTTAGATATTAGTGACTATAAATAAAAATATTATATTCTTCTTTTTATAGTGCATTCTAATATAAACGTGGTTTTTAAAAAGTTTTATTTATATATTTTCTTTTAAATTCTTGTAATGCATTTACTGTTTTAAATTACACTTACTCGTTTTTACCATAAATGGATCCGCTGTTTATCTATAACAGTCGCTCGGCAAATGATGCGACAGTTACGGAGAGAATGACGTATATAAGAGTGCCGAAAGCTTGAGCGGGCAATTCGAAGGTCTTACGCGAACCGTAGTTGATGTTCCACCCTGTTTTTCGGGGACTTCTTTATGGTCCGCCGTGATTCCTCTTCGGCGACGATCGCCATTTTCCGCGACACGATTTTTCGTGGCTCGTCTCGTCGTTGTCACGAGATTGCAAAAACGAACCGCGCGTTTTGTTTCGAACGTGCAATCTTCAGATACATTATAAGTTGCGCTACTTGTTAGTTCGCCGGGCAAAGCGCGGCTCGCCTCGGAAGAAGAATGCGGAAAAGTTTGATCTTCGCGCGGGGATCACGACTTTACCTTGGAATTGATGTGCTTACTTTTTGAAACATCTTATGCAATGTGTTCCACTGACTACTCGCTGCTTCCAACTTCCTTTTCGAAAGTTCGCCGGGTCAAAGGTCCTTCAGCGCGTTATCTAAATCATGAATTTTATAATCCCGTTGTTCAGGTGATAAACACGACCGTCTGCTAGTTCCTCACAATTGTATAACTCTATTCCGCGTTACTCTCGTGGAATCCGGTATATATGATTTAATGAGTTTTATGCAATTATATTAAATTCGGCGAATTTAATGAAATTTATTTTCATTTATTTATTTGGGATCTAATTAAATTGTACGCGCTTGTTGAATACATTCTGTTTAAATGCTTTTAATTTAAGCAAATAACCTTTTTGCTCGGTGTCGAGTTCTATTTGTTAAATAATTACGATCTCGATGTTTTCATGAGTTCGTATCTTTACCAGCAAATTAAATTCGTCTGTCCTATGCCCATAGTTTCGGTTAATTAAATATTATATGAAGTTGGTTCATTAATTCTTTTTCGAAGGTGTTCAAGCAATTATTTAAACTTCTGTTATCCAATTTGTAATCTAATAAGTAAACATTAATTTTTAACCGTATCTTCTGTTATAGAAATATTATTTACCGATATGTTCTTTTCTATAACTGATTGTAAACAGTTCAATTTCATTTATCAAATTGAAGCATTTAAATCAAACCTTTTAATTAACCATTGAATAAAAATGAAGTATTATTTGTAGAAAAATTTATCAAATTCTAATTGTTATATAAGGAATATCTAATTCCTCTATATATACGGTTTTCTTTAAACACAGTAAAATTCAAAAAATAGGGAACATTTTTGTACAAAAAAATTAATATTAACACTGTAATGATTGTAATAATTAAACTATATGATAATTCTGGGTGAACATGAAAAAATTTAATAATGTCGATATACTATTTTCAATCTATTAACATTATTCCACAAAAAGAAAGAAACAGACGTAAACAATTTTTATTATGCATAAAGATTTACAGTCTAATAATAATAATGTATATATTCGAAAAGAATTGTTCTGCTTTGGATATATATGTTCATAGAGTTGATTAGGTCTCGTATAGGTATTAGAGATAGGGAAGGACAGCAGCAGTTTCGGTTTGACCGGAAGTTCGCGATTCCGGCAAACGAGATTGGTGCGCGCGTATTAATTTCGCCGCCACGAACTCGTTAAACTAGGGACGCAATGCATACTTGTATTGCTTACTTCGAATGTTACGCGGCGACATCGAAATCTGGGTTATCGAATTCTGGCTGGTGAATTTCCTAAAGGCAGTCGTGTTTCGCGTCAGCAGATTTTGATAGTTTCGTCTGCATCTTTGCTATCGGAAGAGCGACAATGTCACAAGTTTCAGTGCTCCAATTATTTTATCGATAAGCCAAAAGCCAAGCGACGCGCCAACCAAAATGGAATTCTTCGAAGAATAAATAAATTATATCATAACGGATTCTAATGACAAAAATGATTATGAAGTAATGTTAGATTTACAACATATTTAAAAATCATCGAGATTGGATGAATTCATTTTCGTCATAAATACATAAAATTCGCTAACAAGCAGAAAGATTAATTAATTAATAACAATTTATTAAGTCAGTTATTAGAAAATTTGGTTTGATGCATTTATGATAAAAATGGGTGAGTTCAATTTCAAACAATGAAGAGATTACAAAGAATATAAGAGTATCGATACATTTCTTACAAATTAACAAAAAAACTAGAAAGAGAAATAAATTCCTATACAAGGTTCCTATGTCTTGCAATTAATGCGTACAATTTTATTTTGTATAAGGATCCACAGTCTAATTATTAGCATTACAATTTATAAAAAATATGATGAAATTTACACTTGTGAAAATAAGTATTAATAAAAAACATATGGTAACCAAATATAAGTTATCGTTAGGCTCCCTTGAGGTTATCTGAATAGCGTTTCACCTCTAAGCGTGACGGATCAGACTCATTCACTGCACTAAAGAAGTTTTCACTGGAAACATTTTCTACATTACTTGCCAGTAGTAGAAAAATGTTCTACGTCATATTCCAAAAGTAGAAACTAGATAGAAATATGTTTTTTCTAATTAACCGGCTTGATCGGGAGAGATACTGTTCGGAGAAATTAAAGCCAAATGAATAATCAAAACCCGAGGAAATAATTAAAATGTACATTATATTCTAACATAAATGTGTGTTATTATTATCACTATTAATTTTGAATAGCTATGAAAATACTTTTAAGATTTAAAAAGAAAAACGCGGGGTTCATGCAATAGATAAATGATGCATCTCGCGCTCCACGTTTTTCGTATTAAATTTTACAAGTATTTTCATAGGTATTCGAAATTCACAATCATAAATTTTCAGGGCTATCTGTACGAGGTTAGGAATCTGTATGGGACTAGGAAAAATTATTTTATACTTTTTAGTTCGTTTTTAAAAACGTATTTTTAAGAATTTATTTATTTTTTTTAAATTTATTTTCCTTTATAATATAATCAAATTTAAACGCATATATTGTTTCGAGATCCGGTTAATCGGATCGTGGTGCATATAAAAATCATCGATCTAGCTTTCCTGCAGTCTGGCCAGAAACCGGAAGCTAGCTTCTGTAGGTCGAAAGTGCGTGCCACGCCGAAAGAAACTCGATAACCCAGATTTTGGCGGTCGCTCTGAGGGAGTCAGCCCATGAAAAGACTCATTACATAACTTCCGCGATCGATTGAGTTGCATGGGGCTCGCGAACACTTCCGGTTTCCATGCACATGCACGCGGAATGCACTGGCCGCCCCTTCACGCCGCGCTACAATGGGAATATTAAACTTTGGAAATTGACGAAATTTTCACGCAGTTTCTAATCTGCATTCGTTCGACGCTACGCGAACAACTGCACCGTCGGGAGTTAGTGCAACAAGTTTTTAAACTACTAGCCTCGTTTGCGATAGTATGACACCGGCGACTTAGTATGTCCTTTGTGATTGCATTCAGTTCGTGCTCCGATGCACTGCCGGGTGAAATGATATTGGAAACTAGAAATATGTTACGAGACTCGCAGCGGAAAACTAATCGAAAACTTACCGGGAAATAAAGACATAACTACCCTTAACACTAGGTTCACGGTACATTGACAGTGATGTCATCTCATAAACACGTAATGCAAGTTTCTCATATTTTCTCAATTTGAAAATTACGTTGGCTTAGGAAAGAAAAAGTATGCAACCACAACCCTAGTAGCACAAAATATTATATACACATTTATATAATATTAAAAAGAGATTCAATCTCTTTTTAATATTTTAGTATACATACAATATTTATTTTATATTAAGTAACAAGTATTTCTTTTTAAATATGCAGGAAATATCTATTTCATATTACGAGAAAAATATTTTTTTCTAAATACAAAATGAATCTTTATTTAATATTAGAAATAGAATATTTTTTCCTAATGTACAGATAATGTTTATTTCATATTATAAAAAATATTTTTTTCTTGTTATAAAATAAATCTTTATGTAATATCAGAAATTATATAATATAATATAAAAATTTCCTAATTGTAATAAGGTCCTTTGGAAGATAAAATGGAATTTTCCTTCAAGCAGTGCACAGAAAATAATACATATTTATAGTTTCTAATTTTTGTTATAACTTTTTCTTATATTTGAAAATTTTATTGAATGTTATTTAAATATTGAATTTATATTTTTCAAATATTGGATTCACATTTACATTATACTTTCTAAATATCTAGTTTATATTCTCTGAATATTTAGCTTATATTTTTTAAACATTCAATTTATATTTCTTGTACATGTATACAATATTCAGATCCAATATTTTTCTCATATGAAAAAATGTGACTTAAAAAATATTTTTCCAATATTTGAAAAAAATATTTATCTAATATTTTTGTGCTACTAGGGAATGTTCAATTTACCGATTAACATTTCTGTGATTAACACAAGCTCGAGACTCGTCGAGATGGCAGGTTGTGATATTTTTTATTTACGATTATTGAGATCGCAAAGATAAATTGATTAGGTAGAATTGAAATGTATTTGTTGGGTTATATTATTTAATCACTTCGCGACCACGGACGAGTTATCTCGCGACAAAATACCGTTTGTGGTCATCTTACGAACGGAATTTTGTCGCGAGATAACTCGTCCTTGGTCGCGCAGTGATAAAAAAACTGTTCCTTTAAAACGAAAGATCGTAGTGTTTCTTCATTAAAATTCAATGTTAAAATCGAGATATGTGGTTATACATTTATTCAGTAGCACAATTTCTAGTCTCTTACCTGTTGTTATTTTTGAGCGAATTAATAAATATCTGAATTCTATCTTTGAATTTTCATTTTAAAACGCTACGAACTTTCGTCAAAACCCAATAAAATTTTTTAATGAATTAACCCAAGGAGATACATTTTTAAAATAATTCCTCATCGATCCATCTTTGCAATCCCAATAATTATAAGTTAAAAATATTAAAACTTGTCATTTCAACATTAACATTAAATTTAACATTGAGGTCTTCTTCTGTATTTTTTTTATTTCTAAAATAATGTAATTTGCAAATTTAAAATATGTGGAAAATGCTGAATTATGTTATTAAAAGCAATTCTTTATAGAATTATTTTTACATTGATCAATATTATGCTGATTTCCTTTTGTTTATTATTATTTTTGCTACACATTCTTATATTCGTGTGTATTTTTTTCTTTTCTAAAATAATGTAATTTGCAAATTTAAAATATGTGGAAAATGTTGCATTATGTTATTAAAAGCAATTCTTTATAGAATTATTTTTACATTGATCAATATTATGCTGACTTCCGTTTGTTTATTATTATGTTTGCTACACATTATTATATGCATAATAGGAATTATTGGGAGAATACTGCCAAAGATTGCAAAATATAATTTTTATGAATCCAGGCAGGTGTTCAAATACTTCGAAACAGCGTAATACGGTACACACACGTGTTCAGTAGCGCGAACGACAAATTCGACGTTGTTATCTCGCAACCAGCCACAGTTCGAGGACTGATAAAAGCTTACCGGGAGCAAGAAATCACCGACGAAACGTTTTATCAAGTTCTCCGGTTCTGATGTTGCTGGCTGTTGGCGAACGCTTCCTGCAAATCGATTGTGTAATACCAGCTTCACACCGACACGAACACTGCTCGGTTAACTCGCAGTTCGCTAACATTGTTCGTTATCAACGTTATTAACCCGTTAATCATTAATGAAGAATTTCGACGCTAAACTCGACTATATTTGTTGTTATGGAACAAGATAACATATAGTACCGACCAGAATTAATTCAACAGCTAAAACACGTTCACTATTGGACTAACAGCTCAAAATGGAAGTAAAACAACAATTATCCAAACTAGTGAAGAAGAGATCTCGAAAGTTTTCGACGTACAGTGGGGTAGTCGATCAAAAAGTCGTGAAAAAGCAAATTTCAAAATTTTGCGAAAGTCGTAAAATGTTTTCTGAAGTCTAAGGAATAAGGGTTCAGTACTTTTCCTTTTTCTATTTTGTTTATTTTAAGGCCCGTTTCACACTAGAGGGGACGGTGAAATAAAAAATCAAAGAACTTTCGATAGAAATGAGATTTTTTAAATTAAAGCCGAAACTTTGCAGAATATGGGAAAAATAGGGAGATTATGGTACGAACAGTTTTTAACCTTGATAAAATTCGTTAAACTTGGTCAATTGCAAGAAAATCGTGGTTTTACAGTCCCATGCGCAGAACAATTTTTTTTTGAACATGTTATACATCATTTCCTGTAGAATTTTTCACGCTGATTTCAAATCTGGCCCCAAAATTTGTCTACGACCTCTGGATTTTGCAATAAGTCGAATTATTGTTAAAAATTTACATTTTTATTTTTTCAAGGTTAAAAACTGTCGTACAATAATCTCCCTATTTTTCCCATATTGTACAAAGTTTCGGCTTTAATGTAAAAAAATTTCATCGGTTTACCTCGTTTCTATCGAAAGTTCTTTGATCTTGATATAGATTTTAACGTGAAATCACGATTGTCTTGCAATTGTGCAAGTTTAACAAATTTTATCAAGGTTAAATAATGTTCATACCATAATCTCCCTATTTTTCCCTTATTCTGCAAAGTTTCAGTTTTAATTTTAAAAAATCTCATTTCAATCAAAAGTTCTTTGATTTTTAAACAAATTTCGTCCGAATTGGCCTTGAGGTAGATTCCGAACCACCTTGTGCATCACAGTATTAGATGGCAAATGGAATATTTCCAGAAGTGCCGTTTGTTTCTTTCATTTGTACACCCGTGAAGTACTCCACTACATCGAAAGTCAAGAGATTTTATTCTTAAACTGTTTAACTGAAATGTGAAATTGTTTAAATTCTTGCATTGCAGATACAGCTGTTGCTGTCTGATTTAAGGGGTCCCATTCAAGGTTGCGCAATATCCTTGACCATGAATGGGCCCCTTTATTCGAGCAAGTCTCGAACAGTCCAAGACTCCCGCAAGATTCGAGCCCGCATCGTCTCTCATTTTACCAAAAAGCTTTCCTACGAAAAAAAAACTTTGGAATAAAGATTAATTTTCAACGGTGCTTCAGAGAGTTCCTTTTACATTCTCCGTGCACCGGAATTGGGTTGAAACTTTCATCAGCAGGAAATACCTTTTTCCTGCAAGAAACCCTTAATTATTAATTTACAATTAGCCTGCGGTGTTGCATCCAGTCGTGTTCGCATAGAAATGGCGCAAACGCGCGTATAGTACCTATGGAAAACGAGACGGAACGAGAAAAAGGAAGATGTGCCCGCTAATAACGGCCACAGATTTATGGACAATGACCTAAATCATGATCTGGTATGTCGAGGGGTAACACCATTAAGACTACATTTCACCGACCACGACAGCTTGCGGCACGTTGACGCGCGGGCTCGCATACGAAGTTGCACGGGTTTCAATGGAATGCATCCTGCATTATGCGTCACGTCAGAATTCCGTCGTCTGGAGTGCGTTACGCTGAACGACTGAAGCGACGAGCTGCTTCTGCGTTTCACCTTGCAATATCTATCGGTGCGGCCGCCATGCTTTCTTTCGAACCGATGCACTGCGATCGGAAAGTCAGTTCTAACGTGAATAAATTAAAAAAACCAACTAACATAAATCTGTTAAAATTTATACGTGTATGCTAGTTTGATATGTATACTAAAATAACAAAAGCAAAATTAGTAAATCACACCACCGTATTACTGTTGGCGAGACTGTCAACGTTTTAGTAACCACATTTTGTTTTCCTAAGGTTTACGCTTTGGTATTTAATCATATGAATGATTTCCAATAATAATCTGCGTTGGAGGTTAGACTCTTTGTCAATAATCTGCACATTGTTATAATCAAAACGGTGGTCAAGTTCTATAGCATGTTTAGTTAAAGCAGTATGTTGTGAATTAGAGAGAAAAATATTACGTTTATGTTATAATATAATATAATCATTGGCACAGTAAGAAGTAAACGTTAAACAGGCTATTTGTTTTATAATTATATAAAATTTTAATAAAACATTATCTACAGTGCACTGTTTCCATCCGTCGGTCTTACTGGATGTGCCATCGTTGCTAACAGTCATAACTTTGTTATTAAAACTTACAACGCCAGAAATTCTTAATATTTGTTCAAATCAAATCTGTCGATAACTACTGCTGTATTTGGTCGGTTCTTAATAATAACAGTTCGTAACGCTCTCGAATGGTATACACCGTCCAGAATAATCTTCGCGTGGAATTCCCGGATTCGCGAATTCGTTCGCGAATGTTTTCATTCGGATGTATAAATTGACTCGAATTGCCATAGAGTAAGAACGTTCAGAAAGTACCTACCGCGATATTTCGTATCGTTTTTTATTCCGGGACGTCTAGTGCCTCGGATATTTATGGGCAAGATCTCCTTCGGTAGAAATTTTTCCGCGGTCTCGGTTCTAACCCCGTGGGGGGAAAAAATCTAGGTCACGAGAGGAGGCCGTGCAATTTTTAGCAGAGGGTCCTGCATCGAATCGCATTATATGCTGTGAAAGCGTGTAATTTTAGGCTAATGCAAAAGTACCGTCATCTCATTTGACCGAAAGGGCTGTATCCGTGCGAAGGGGAAGGTGCAATATGGCGTTGAAATTGTATTAACAGCGGCGAACGTGCCACGATCCGCTATCGCGCCAGTCATGCCTCCGAGCGGAGCTCGTCGAACATTTGTTATTCATGTACCATTATATTATTTCGTTCGAACCATTGTTACGCTCGATCGGTGCACCTTGGCTCTGTTGCTTCTCGTCGAATCGTGAACTTGCGGAATGCAAAACGCCGATCTCTCTACGTACGTTTTTCACCCTTGCCGAATCACGAGACCCACTTCAAGTGACAAGGAGGGGTCGCAGTATTAGGCAGTTCTGGGCCAATTCAAATAAATAATATTAGAAATACAGTAATTACCTTACTTTTATCCAAATAAAGTAGCATTTCAGCATTTACTTTATTACTTAGTTCAATATGGAAAAATAATTGAAATATATAAAATTTTATTCAAATAAAGTAGTATTTCAGCATTTATTTTATTACTTAGTTCTACATACAATAATAGTTGAAATAAAATTTTATTCAAATAAAGTAGTATTTCAGCATTTATTTTATTACTTAGTTCTACATACAATAATAGTTGAAATAAGATTTTATTCAAATAAAGTAGTATTTCAGCATTTATTTTATTACTTAGTTCTACATAGTATAATAGTTGAAATGAAATTTTATCCAAATAAAGTAGTATTTCAGAATTTATTTTATTACTTAGTTCTACATACAATAATAGTTGAAATAAAATTTTATTCAAATAAAGTAGTATTTCAGCATTTATTTTATTACTTAGTTCTACATAGAATAATAGTTGAAATCAAATTTTATTCAAATAAAATAGTATTTCAGCATTTATTTTATTACTTAGTTCTACATACAATAATAGGTGAAATAAAATTTTATTCAAATAAAGTAGTATTTCAGCATTTATTTTATTACTTAGTTCTACATAGAATAATAGTTGAAATAAAATTTTATCCAAATAAAGTAGTATTTCAGCATTTACTTTACTACTTGTTAGTATACTACATAGAAAAATAGTTGAAATAAAATTTTATCCACAAATAAAGTAGCATTTCAGCATTTATTTTATTACTTACTTCTACATAGAAAAATAGTTGAAATATCTATTTATTACACTTGTATTGATGCTATTAATTGAAGTAATATTTGCTGTGCAATGTTTTCGAAATAATTATTTGAAATAATAGTTTTCGTAGAATGTATTAGGAATAAATATTTGAAATTTTTTTTATTTTATATTTATTTAACGTTGCTTTCAACTGTTTGCTAAGGTTATTAAATATTTTAAGTAATATTGTTTCTGTGTGGAAGCGGTTCTCAGTGTAATTTTGTAAGAAAGTTTGTTCAATGTTTTTACACCATGACTTTGTCACGACAGATTATTACACAGCAGTTTCCTACGAGTCGTTTAAAAAGAAAAGTGTTTAAATAAGGCGTAACTTCTCACTGGCTATACAAATTTGGTGATTTCCGTAGCGACGGTGTCTCAATGGAAGATAAAGTGTCTCGACGACATCGTTGGTATCCGTCTGAAACCAATCTTGCAGCGGGCTCTTCACGGGCCAACAAAGAAATTATTGCAACCAGGTAATTAAGCTTCGTTGTGGTTTAATAGCTTGGCTCGAACATTTGCAAGAGCAATTCACGGCAGAGCGTACTCTCGATTCATCGAGAGAGTCGGTAAGCACCGGATAATTAACTCGACTTTCCCCCGTTCCTCGCGGTTTCTTTGTAAACCTGGCTTTATTGGACCCCGGGACCGATAAGATCGAGGCTTATCGATCCCCGAGACCGGCGGAAATTTATTTCGACGATTGAATCTGTTCCGTTTTCGTTGAGCGAACACGTGTGTGACAATAATGGCCACGTGCCATGATAGATTTCGTGTCGATTCCGGCCGCCTGCTGGTACGAAGCTTCCCTCGTTCTCCTAGTTTCTTCCCAAATTGATGCTACACGAATATTTTATACAGAGACTTTGCCAACCTTTCCGGTGATTAAAGCGCGACGGACACGACTTAGTCATTAATGTTACGTTTTCGAGAAACCTTCAGTCGAATGCAATATTTCTTACTAGACTGCCTTTATGCATTCGCAATGCACCAAACTCCGCGAAACACTGAAATCAACAATTTAACACGTTAAACGCGCAGCTCATTTTGTTTTCCTTTTCACTATTTATATAAATTTAAATGTACACCTGTACGCGAGGAAAAAAGTTTATCAAAACAGTGATTTTTTAATATTGTATGAATTATAGAATACATTTTTTTTGTAAATTCAATACTGTGAGAACTAGAATTTCATTTGTATGGTTACATATCCTTGAACAATTTGAAGCTTACGGAAACTGAAGAATTTTTTTACATATATTTTGTTTCTTACTTTCACTTTAATTTATTCCTGGGGAACCAGATTTTCATTTGTAGGGTTAGATATCCTTGAACAATTTGAAAGTTACAGAAACTGGAGAATTTTTTCACGTATATTTTGTTTCTTTAAAAAATTAATATGAACGTCGTATTATGTGATATTTAATTAGTATTTGTTGAACAATTGAAGTGGATGTGCGAAACTAGACAGTTGTGGTAGCGATTTCTGCAAAACATTAGTTGTAGTACTAAATATCTTTGTGGGGATTTGTTTTCGTATTTTAAAAATTTTATATTAAACCAGACAACGATGACCTTGTAGAAGTCCATTTTTTTTTTAAATTACATCTATTGGAACTCGCATATTAATTTTTTAATTGAAATTTTCAGCTACTTTTATTCATAAAATAGAAATAACCTAAGAAATAATTTCAAACCTATTAAATTTTTCTATAGAAATGTGAATTTTCCCAAAGTTTCACAAAGAAAGAAAAAATTTGTTAACTGTTATAAGTGCAGAATGAAAGTTCGGATATTTATTCTGATGTCATAGTGTTAACTACAATTGTTTAACAATAATTTTTAATAGAACATGTAAATTAATTAATAAGTACTTTTTATTTGTTTCCTTATCAAACAAATGGAATATAAATTCAAATGTTTCAACATGTACGAATTACGTATACGAATTATGCATATTTGTGTTATTATTATGTCAATACTAGTCGACGTATTCAATTATTTCTATTTGTTTTGCATATCCCGGAAAATCATGTTATTTCAAACTCAATAACACGAACTCTATTATTGAATATTGATTGAATATTTAGTTTATTGTTCGAACTTATAAATATATTAAAAATGCTGACTGCACCTTGTCAAAACGTTTTCAATTACAGATTGTTTAACAAACCCATTATTGTGGAATAATTTATATTTTACAGACTCGAATTTTATTAACAGAAACAATAAATAATAAATTGAAGCAAAATATTCAACTAATTGTTTCTCCAATGCATAATTCATTATACTAAACTGAACATGATTAGACCTTGGGGACTGCTTGGCTCTACTATAATAATTTAAATACGTAGCTAAAATAATTTTAAATTTATCTACGAATAATTAATCAAAAATTACATTGCAGTCACCGTTCGAATTTATCTAGAAAGGACACTGAAAATTATTGCTCAGTTTAGCTCTCTTCAGAGATTCTGCCATAAGTAATTTAACATTAATTAGCGAAACATGAATCAAATATGTAATTAGTAATATCGTCGAGAGAAAATTATAAATTTAATTGCATTACAAAGTGTTCAAAATATATCAAATTTTGCAAATATATTCTCAGTAGTTTGTAGATATTTATGCAATATGAAATTTGCAATATCTTAACGTCAAGCAGACGCCTTTTCACGTAGAGTTTTAATTTATCCAAAATACGTAAATTCTGCAATTTAATTATTATTAAACACAAACGTCATGTTTGTGAAAACAATTAATATTTAAATTACAGTTAAACATTCATCACTCTAACTTCCTGCTTTTTCATTGTTAAGGTAATATCTTTGTGTTTAAATATTTGTGATGATATTTTGTAAACTTCAAGATAAGAAATTCATCAAAATTTCAAATAGCGAACTAAAGGTATTCATGGTCTTATCTTTACCAAAATTATACTGTACATATTTAATTGAACATTGCTTCATCAGACGTGGATTAAATTTACAGTGAGTGATGACGGACCAGACAAAATTTTAAGATAGTGGAATGAAATCAAATCCTATTTTCAATGGGAACAGCCTTTGTAATTGTAAACAAATAAAAAGTAATTTTGCAAATTACCAAGTTAAATACACGACGCAACGTTTAGATCATTTTCAAGATTAATTAGACGTTTGAAATTGCAAAATTGCTTTATAGAATAAAGTAACAAACGATCGAACCTTCCGACGAAAACATTAAACATTCTATATTAACAAACAAATACGAACGATAGAAGGGTATACTTAAAATAAGATTTTATTTGGTACAGTTTCCTTAAAATTTAGAAGCCATAAATGCATAAATATAAAAATATGATTTTAAAACGAAAGATCGTAGTGTTTCTTCATTAAAATTCAATGTTAAAATCGAGATATGTGGTCATACATTTATTCAGTAGCACAATTTCTAGTCTCTTACCTGTTGTTATTTTTGAGCGAATTAATAAATATCTGAATTCTATCTTTGAATTTTCATTTTAAAACGCTACTAACTTTCGTCAAAACCCAATAAAATTTTTTAATGAATTAACCCAAGGAGATTTTTTACATTTAGATTTACATTTTTAAAATAATTCCTCATCGAGCCATCTTTGCAATCCCAATAATTATAAGTTAAAAATATTAAAACTTGTCATTTCAACATTAACATTAAATTTAACATTGGGGTCTGCTTCTGTATTTTTTTCATTTCTAAAATAATGTAATTTGCAAATTTAGAATATTTGGAAAAAGTTGCATTATGTTATTAAAAGAAATTCTTTATAGAATTATTTTTACATTGATCAATATTATGCTGATTTCATTTTGTTTATTATTATATTTGCTACACATTATTATATTCTTGTCAATTTTTTTCATTTCGAAAATAATATAATTTGCAAATTTAGAATATTTGGAAAAAGTTACATTATGTTATTAAAAGCAATTCTTTATAGAATTATTTTTACATTGATCAGTATTATGCTGATTTCTTTTTGTTTATTATTATGTTTGCTACACATTGTTATATTCTTGTGTATTTTTTTAATTTCTAAGATAATGTAATTTGCAAACTTTCCGTCGAAAACATTAAACATTCTGTATTAACAAAAAAATACGACCGATAGAAGGATATACTTATAATATGATTTTATTTGGTAAAGCTTCCTTAAAATTTAGAAACCATAAATGCATAAAAATATGATTTTATTTGGTACTTCTTCCTTAAAGTTTGTCTACAAAAATGGAGAATTGCACAAACACCCGCAGTGTACAAATTTTTGTTACTAATTCGATTATAATTTTCTAGAATAGAATGTCTACAGCATATTGCGGGTCGTTGAAACGGAAACAGTGTACGTGCACGTACACATAGATTTTTCTATCGAGGAGATAAAAACGATGATTACGTTACTTCCGCCGCAGCTCGACAAGAGCCGAGAGAGAAATGCCTAAGAAAAAGAGTATTCCTTCCGTTTGAATCGTTCGCCTCGGATGCCCTCCTCTGTTCATGAATTTCTATCCTTTATTCGGCGAGTCTCATCCAGACCCGTCATTTGTCCCTTTCCTTTTATATTCCGATCCCGCTCTCGTCTTGAGCACCGGGGAAGAACAAGTATGTGTGTACATTTAATGGTCTATTGTAAAATAATAGTCCCGCTAGAGAATGACGAAACACACGGGAATCGGAATTTCGTTTAACTCGCCGGACAAATGGCAAGCATTTTGTCGTCGGAGCGGATCGCCGCATCCTACATGTTTCTTCTTAATAAAACACAAACCATTTGAAATTTTTCATAGTTGTTCTTCCGTTCTCGTTGATACAGTATACAGGGTGTCTCAAAATTCCTTCAGCCTCCAAAATGGGAGGTTCCTGAGATAATTTCAAGCGACATTTTCCTTTGCAAAAATCACGTCCGCGGCTTTGTTAAGGACTTATTAACGAAACACACTGGCCCATCAGAGCGCGGTTACTCCTAAACAAAGCCGCGGAAACCATTTTAGCTCAGAAAAATGTCATTTCAAATAACCCTGGAAACCTCCCATTTCTTGAGTTTTAGGGGATTATTATCAACACCCTGTATATCAGGTCATTAAACCATGAGGTTAAACGTATGAACGTTTTCCAGGCTGTGTGTGTGTGAAAATTCCCACTTACAATATTTTCGCATACTGTAAAATTATTCATCCTTTTATTTATATATATTCATCCTTTTGTGATTCGTTAAAATGTGACGCTATAAATGAAACATAATGAGTTGATTTATCGTGTAAAATAAAAATGGGTAAATTGTTATACTAATCTATTTTATGCATTTTTGAAGAGCTTACGAGAGTTAATTTTCGGACACCCTGTATAGCATGTCATTAACCTTCATACGTTCCTCAGGGTGCAAATTCACCCATCAATATTTTCACATACTGTACAATTATTCATCCTTTTATTTATATCTATTATCTATCCTTGCATATTTTCTGAAAATGTGACGCTATAAATGAAACATAATGAGTTGATTTAACATGTAAAATATAAATGGGCGAATTGTTATTCTAGTCTCTTTTATGCAGCTATTTTTGAAGGACGTGTGAGGGTCAAGTATAAAACATGATTAATAAAACACAAATTTCATACACATTTGTCATGTTTCATACTAAATGACTTGATACATATATCATTCAAATGTGCACTATGCAGATTGGCCAGATTAAGGGAATTTACTCGAATCGAGGGTTGGCCATTTATGAAATCGTTTCCCTCGTCTTGTTTTCGACTTTCTTTCCTGTACATCCTTCAGAAGGAAATTCTGACTGATCCGCTGCTTCGCTTCGACTTTTCTTGCTCCGCTTGACTCGTTTCACATTCACAAGCAACGTTTATTTAAACGCTTTTTATCGTCTGCAAGTTTAAGTCCGCGGATTATCTCTTCGCAGGACGGAACTCTTAGGACGTAAACTTATATCTGAGATTTGAGCGTGAATTTTTGGTCCGCGTTACGAGCGCTAGTCAATGAAAACGGAAATTAGGCTGGAATTAACTTGAAGAACGTTTTGATGGTTGGAGAGGGGAGTATTAAAACTGTGTTTAACTTTATCGCAATTGTTATTTCACCGCCGTTGTGGAACATTTAGTATATATTTCGGTATGAGACTTGAACGAGGCTCTTCCATCTTTGTTACGGTTATTAGTCAATGAAAGCGAAAATTAGGCACGAGTTAACCCAATGAACGTTGGGGAGGGAGTATTAAAACTTTGTTGAATTTTATATGTTCAGATTATTATTTCCTTAGAATTTATTTCGTAACATTTACTACAACGTTTATGACAAGAATTGAGTAGGTGAAATTTTAGATAACAGGTACATTAAAAGACTAACGAATAATGTTTCAATTTATTAGGGGAAGAAAAATATTTTTACACGGTTCTTGTTCCTTGTAATTCATCGATAATTTTATAATTTATACTCTTCCTTAAACCACTCAAATTAGAAGCCTTTAACTATGTTAATTGCTCCTGGTTTACTAAAATTTTTTAAGTAACAGGGAACTTTCTATTTTATTATGGACGCAATTCTAAACGCTAAAGCTTAGTTCTTACTTGAAAACATGGTCGATTATCCGAGCGCTATGGCCCCGTACATTAAAAGACTAACGAATAATGTTTTCAATTTATTAAAGAAAGAAAAATATTTGTACATGGTTCTTGTTCCTTGTAATTTCTAGATAATTTTATAATTTATACTCTTCCTTAAACCACTCAAATTAGAAACCTTTAAATATGTTAATTGCTCCTGGTTTACTAAAATTTTTTAATAACAGGGAACTTTCTATTTTATTATGGACGCAATTCTAAACGCTAAAGCTTAGTTCTTACTTGAAAATATGGTCGATTAAGCGAACACTATGGCCCCGTACATTAAAAGACTAATATATAATGTTTACAACTTATTCTATTTATTAAAGGAAGACAAAAATTTTTCCATGATTCCTGTTTCTTGCAATTCCTCGATAATTTTATAATTTATACTCTTCCTTAAACCACTCAAATTAGAAGCCTTTAACTATGGTAATTGCTCCTGGTTTACTAAAATTGTTTAATAAGAGGGAACTTTCTATTTTATTATGGAGGCAATTCTAAACGCTAAAGCTTAGTTCTTACTTGAAAACATGGTCGATTATCCGAGCGCTATGTCCCCGGATCGGTCCACGTAACCGAGATTCCACAATATCCGTTCTCGGTGACCTAATCGCGAGCGGCGTTATCGTAATAAATTGAATCGGATCGAACTGTTCCGGGCGAAATCGCCGGTTGATAGTCTTCGATTCGCGGTGCTCGCGTCGGCCCCAGCCGATGAGTAAGGGAGCCGTCATTTACATTGTAAATGGCCACAATATCCGCGTGAAAGCAAACCTTCAATTAGGCTCAGTTAGGATGGTACACGCGGAACACGCGGGACAGACACACCGTCCTACTCGCCTAATAACTCGGGAAGCAATTACGCGTCCGTTCTTTACCTTCTTCCTCCGTGGTCTATGAAATTATTAATATCAATGATTTATTATTCGAGATTGCGAGCCACGAGGAGACACGCAGCTTTCAACCTTTAGAGATCGACTACGTTGGTGGTATTTTTCCACCATCTTATGTTTCAAAGTACACGCTATGTGGAGTCCGTTTAAATCTTAACCCTTCGCTGCATGATTTTTTTAAATTGGGATGAAAAATTCGAAAGAAGGTCAGTCGTGCTTTATTTAAGGGAAAATTATTTTTAAAAATGAAAACAACAATTTTAGAAAAATAAACATAAATAAGAATAGCTTTCTTAATATGTTTAATAGGTTGAAAATAATATAACAATATTTTAATATTCTTATATTTTCGATGTTTTAAATTACATCTGCCCATTTTAGTAATAAATGCATCAAATCCGCAGTCTATTGATTAGATACCAACATATTTAATATATTATAACTTATAATTATATAACATATTTAATCCTTCACTGTATGAGTCTTTTAATTGCGATGAAAAAAATGAAAGAAAGTTAGTTTTTGTGTTTTATTTAAGGAAAAATTATTTTTAAAAATGAAAACAACAATTTTAGAAAAATAAACATAAATAAGAATAGAAATTTCTTTCTTAATATGTTTAATAGGTTGATAATAATATAACAATATTTCAATATTCTTATATTTTCGCTGTTTTAAGTTACACCTGCCTATTTTAGTAATAAATACATAAAATCCGCAGTCTATTGATTAGATACCAACATATTTAATATATTATAACTTATAATTATATAACATATTTAATCCTTCACTGCATGATTCTTTTAATTGCGATGAAAAATTCGGAAGAAGGTCAGTTTTTGTGCTTTATTTAAGGGAAAAATATTTTTAAAAATGAAACAACGTTTTCCAAAAAATAAACTTAATTTAGAATAGTAAGAAAACATTCTTAGTTTACCGAGTACCAGATTTGTTAACTGTATCAGATATGATACACGATGTAGCGAAGGGTTCGTCGAGGTAGAAATTCCATCCCTGCTGTACTATATCACTCAATGCAATACAGTTATTATAATTATAATATAATTACTCGGAGCATGTTGTCGAAGGGATTGTCACAATACAGAACTTCAGATAATATTCTTGGCTCTCTCTACTATACTGAAATGAACAACCATTCACTTGTTAATACATAAATCCTCCTGTGCACAACAACTTCCTGCAGAATTTAAATTACATTCTTAATGGAAAGTATTTCATTCTTTCTTCTTTGAATTATATTTGATAAGTACAATTAATGGAAGAAAATAATATTACACGTAAGCATGGATCGAGAATGCTATTTTATATTTATTATTAATACTATTTTATAATTATATTTGCGAACTATATAATTATATAATTATAATTGCCAATGATTCGCAATACTTGCGAACGTCTGGACCGATTTGGCTATTTCTTTTTCAAAAATGTTCGTAATAGTCCGAATAAGATTTTTAGGGGAAAAAAGATTGGAAAAGTTGCCCGGAAAATGGAAAATTCGGGAAACAATGAAAGTGCTATTTGCTAATATAATTATAGCATAATTGCTCGCAGCATATTATTTAATGCATTGTCAAAATACAGAGCTTCAGATAATAATCGTGGCTCCCTCTTTTACTAACTATTCACTTGTTAATACATAAATCCTCCTGTGTACAACGACTTCTAGCAGAATTTTAATTACATTCTTAATGAAAAGTATTTCATTCTTATTTTTGACAAGACACAGCCCGGTATTATTAGCACTTTCAATCAAGCAACGAAATTAACATTTGTCCCGCTGTTAATTGCAACCTGCTTAAGAATGCGCTGTTTTTACTGCGAACGCTGCGTTCTATCTGATTTCACGTCGGACAACGCGGCTCGCGGAATTTCGAGCCGAGTGATATACAATGAGACAGAAACTTTCATAAAGTTTAATTCAACGTTCATTGTATTTTTAACCGAGTAAAATCTTTTATAGGAGAAATAAATTCCACTGTAATTCCCGAACGGCAGAAACCATCCTGTAAGAATGTGCATTTACTTAGCGATGGGTTGCAGTAGAATTGCGTTTGGCAAAGGAGTGGTTGCATGTAATAAAATGCGATAAACACGATCCTCGAAGTATTCACGTTGTCGTTCCAAACGCAGAACTAATTACAATTGTTATATGATCTCGGGATAAACTTAACTAAGCAATTTTGCTAATTATTTTAAATAATCAACGTTTCGGTTACTGATTTGGGACCATTTTCAAGATTAACTTAAAATTGCGTCTGTAAGAAAAAATAAAAAAAACGCGGAAACATACAATTTTCAAAAGTATTAACTTTTAAATGTTTCAATGTAAGGGAAAAAACATATTCACAATTTTTCACTCACTTGCTTATGTGTGATTAAGTATGTCAATTTGAGAGTCGTGAGACTCGTGAAACACGTGTGCTCGCCATGCCTGTTTTTATGACACTGATCCTCTTGACAGAGATCTAGATTATATCAATCGATATAGAACGGCGGTAAATTCGAAAAATCATAATGCTTCTTTACACTCACTCAGTGAAAATAGCAAAACGGTAAATCACATTTTATTGACATTAAATTAGAACTGAAATCAATCTTTCCTACAGCGTGTTGTATATTTATTCTGGTTAACCAGTGAAGAAACAAAAAAAGACAAATTTTAGGAGAACTAATTGCAGACCTTAAGCGATGACAGAAAACTATTATTCCCATGTCTGAATGTGTTCTTTTCAATGCTAGACTAGAAGAAGAGAGAATGAGAGAGCGAGAGAGAGAAGGGTAGAATAATAAGGATCCAAAAAGAAAGAAGGGGCATAGAGCGGTGAGACAGAAGATGACATAGATACAAAGAGTTATTCTTCGTGAAAGAACTCGAGATTGAAGGGGAAGTACGATATATTTCCGTGTATACGGTCTCTTTGAAGTCGAGAGGAGACAGGCATTGCGAAAATGTGTCTTTTCAATTTCGTTCGGTATGTAAATTGTAATAATCTATCGGGTTTGCACAGACTGATGAGGAAGAGCCGTGGGGCCTCTATTGCAAAACACAAACAGAAAGTATTCTTTGCGCCTCTGTTGAATTTCAGTAACGTTAACACGCGGGGAACAATCTCCTCATCATTTTTCTCACTCGAACTGGACGCCATTCATTTTTTCAGTAAACAATTCAAAGATATTAATAGATCTTTATGGAGAATAAAAATGTTCTGCATTGATTGTAGGAAGCAGGAATAAAATTAAAATTGATTTCATCCCTCAATGACTTTGTTACATTAGAAACAGCATTACGATATTCTTAAATTTTTCTAATCC
>CM052338.1:9678556-9710471 GCA_028455595.1 Lasioglossum vierecki
TCAATTATATATATTGTATTTCAATTATATATATTGTATTTCAATTACACATCTGATTAAAATACTTGGTAATTGAATTACAATGTAATTGAATTAACACAACTCTGTCTACACGTCTCTTCGTTATACATACATATATAATTTCGATATGTTTTTTTGATGAAATAAATCCTGTGACGAGTAAATAGTTTATAATAGTTTAACTTCAGATATATTATACTATATGTTAAAAAATATATTATGTAATATATTTCGCGGAATTTCGCGGAACTCCGGTGAATAACATAAGATCCAGCATTCTAAATAAACAGAGCCTCGTCATTTTCGTAAGATGAAACATTTTAATCGCTTTTAGCGGTATTTAGGTTTAGCGTTAATTCATTCTATAACCGTACGAACCATTTAAAATCAATAAAAATGAAAATTCACGTAAGAGTCCCGAGGGATAATTCGTAGCATTATCTCGATGGTAGGAAATCCCGTTGAGCGAAGTCAGCGAAAAAATGAAGCTAGAGCGCATTACGAAGTTTCGACGTGAAATCGCTTGTCGGCTGCTTTGCATAAGGAAATTGAAAAGACCCGGCTGTGAACGCATTACATAATGCTAAATAACGATGGCAATTGCAACAACAAGGAAACAATGCGAGGCATTACGAGACACCGGTGGCGAAGAAATCCGGCTGGAATTCAACTCCGGAAACGGGTTACCAATTTTCCATGGGAATTGTTGTCGGGGCTGTATCCTCTTTGTATTTAGTTCGGGCCTCATCCTTTACGCCCTCGTTGGCAGCTTACCGTTCGTTGCAGCTCGGCCTTTCCACCTTGCAACTTCGTCGGACGTAATACAACCAAAATTGAGGCTGACTGCTGACAGGACAGTCTTTGTTCGAAGGAACGCCCGGTATATGCACGCATCAGCCCAACTGCGAGGCTCATTGTTTTCGGAAACGCGCCAGAAATAGGTACGGGGATGCGGCGCGTTTATTTGAAATTTATGTCTATATAGATTCATGGTTCGGCTGGTTTACACGGAAATCCAATATTTGTTTAATTATCGCACGCGTTTTCCCTTTCGCTTTTTTCCTCGTCCTTCCTTCCCCCTCTGTCCGTCAGTCTCTCTCTCTCTGTGCGTGTGTGGGTGTGTGTGTTTGCTATCGCGCGAGAGTTTCCTTCTTTCCCAGAGGGCTCTCGAGTGCCATTCCGCGAATCGGTTGATTTTGTCTACGCTGCCGCCGGTGGCCCTGCGCGCCATTTTGTGCGGCTTAACAGATGGCCTGATTAAATTTAAGGATGCAATATTGTAGCTTGCAATTACGCCCGTGGAAAACGGCGAAAGGCGCACCACTGCGAAAGGAACGACTTGAAACAGTTATTAAACACGGTAAATCTTATCAAGCGGCTGTACACCTTTAGCAAAAAAATCGATTACACGAAAATTGAATATTCTGTTCGAATAATCCTTTCGGAATGCTCGCGCAGAATTTTATTTCTCTCGCTATTGTTCAGTCGCAACGATGGCGGCCGAGTGCTTCTGCGTCGAGCACAATATGATAACGGATTTTATGCGTTTGCGATAAATATGAAGAAACTTTTTAAAAACCACGCTTATATTAGAATGCATTAGAAAGGAGAAAATAATATTTTTAGATATTAGTGACTGTAAATAAATGCGTGACACTAATATCTAAAAATATTATTTTCTCCTTTTTAGTACATTCTAATGTAATAGTGGTTTTTAAAAAAAATTTTATATATTTTTTTATTTTCTACTTTTTAGACTTTACTACCGCCCAACCTAATCAACAAACCAACTCAGTAAGTAAACTGAGCTTCTTCGGTGCGAAGTGAGTCAGTGGAGGGGGGTCGGAGTTGGAGTGGGAAAGTACTACCGAACGTTGCGCGGCGAGGGGCGAAAGGGAATATTTAAAAATATTGTTTAAATCCTAAACGCAGTCTTTAAAAAAAAATTGTTTTTGAATATTACATTATGATCCAGTTCTGAGTTATATTCAAAATTTCAAGTTTCTAGCTCATCGAGAAGTACTTTAAATTTTATTTCAAGATTTGTTGCGTACAACAACAAGAACAACGACGACAACGACAACTCTGCAAGCTAATATAAACGTGGTAAAGGGAGTAGGCCCCGTTTGAAACAATGAAAACATTAGAAGAATTTAGATAGAAAATTTCCAGTGGCGGATCTAATGAAAGAAAATTTTTAGAAAAATCTAAAGAAAGGGTATAGTCAAAAAGTTCGAACAACTCTATTCCGGTGCAAAAGCATTTTTTGATCGTTTTCAAAACTCGAGTTCTTCTCAGTAAATGTTGCTAAATTGAGCTCGTTCCTTATACTGATGTTTATAAAAGTATAAATTATTTTTCTCCGTTTTTAAAATCAACAAAAATAATAAGAGGATCATACTTAAACGATGCTGTTTCTATAAATTATTAGTTTCTTTTAAAAAATAATTTCTCGATATTAAGGTGCTTTTAAATGTTCCTAAAATTCTGCTTATAAAATACGCAGCTTGTTGTAATGATCACAGCAAAGATCGATTATCGTAGATTCATCGGAATTACACGGGAAATAATTTAAATGAAAAAATTTATCTCACATAATGTAGGTTTTATTGCATCAAGTGCTTCAGTGCTTTAATACTTTTAAAGAAGTTGTAAAGAAGTTTGCTGCAACTTCATCTGGAAAGTAATTACACCAATTTTCTCTTTCGGAACGGAAAATTGCAAGCGCAACGGATGAAACGGAAAATTTAGTACAGTAAATTCCCGAGCAATTTTCTGATGAATTATAATGGTACGCGATAATTTACACATGTAATTTAAACGGTTAAGAAGTCCGGTGACATACAATTTAATTAATTCGTAATTTTGTAACATTTCTCTGGAGCTACTAAATATAATTAATTTAATTGGACTGTGTCGGACATATATATGTATGTAATTCAGATACGGTTTTTCAGATACGGTTTTCCAAGTACTCGTTTTATCCTGTGTCCTGTACAAAACTTTTAAATAAACAACATAATTAAACAGTAAAAAATTGTGACAATTCATTTAATATTTAAAAAATCTGTTTATACCGTTTTCGTGATATAATCTAACACAATCCAAAATGTAAATAAGAATTCATCCTGATTCATCCCTTATTGTTTTTATTGATAATAAATATGTCCAATTATCAATTTATTATTCACTGCAAATAATCTTGTTTTAATCTTGTCTCATTTTACTTTCATATTTTTTTAAAATGGACATTACGATTTTAATTATTTATTGGCCATTGTATTAATTATTTACCAATTTAAAGACTCGATTGTTAACCTTTAGTTACTCGCACACCATTTTTTACACAACTGCAGAAACCTAACAACGAAAAGATAATGCTAAAAATACTATAATAAAATATATAAAATAAAACTCTACTCTAGTAGCACATATATATATATAATATTGTATACACATTCATATAATATTAAAAAGAGACTCAGTCTCTTCTTAATATTTAAATATACATACAATATTTATTTTATATTAAGTAACAAATATTTCTTTTTAAATATGCAGGCAATATCTATTTCATGTTACGAGATAAATATTTTTTTCTAAATAATATATGGATCTTTATTTCATATTAGAAGTAGCATATTTTTACCTAATATACAAATAATATTTATTTCATATTATGAAAAAAATATTTTTTTTCTCATTATAAAACAAATCTTTATGTAATGTCAGAAATTATATAAAATTATATAACATAATATAAAAATATCTTAATTGTAATAAGGTCCTTTCGAAGATAAAATAGAATATTCCCTCAAGCAGTGCACAGAAAGTAATAGATATTCATAGTTTCTAATTTTTGTTATTACTTTTTCTTACATTTGAAAATTTTATTGAATGTTATTTAAATATTGAATTTATATTTTTCAAATATTGGATTCACATTTACTTTATATTTTTTAAATACCTAGATTATATTCTCTGAATATTTAACTTATATTTTTTAAACATTCAATTTATATTTCTTGTACATGTATACAATATTCCAGATCCAATATTTTTCTCATATGAAAAAATGTGGCTTAAAAAATATTTTTCCAATATTTGAAAAAAAAGTTTATCTAATATTTTTGTGCTACTAGGGTAGATTACTTGAAATGACATCTATATTGAAGTGAAAATTTGAGTGAAATCAATGATGGCTCCACGACTATTAAAACCAAACACCCCTCATACTAACCCAGAGAACGACTACGAAACGTTAGATAATAGCGTCGTCCTGAAACTCGTAAGATAAAGAAAATTTCCCATAGAAGGCCCGCCTCGAAAGTTCACCCTCACCGAAACTAGGGCTTCGTGTAACAGCATAATCCGCGAAAAGGTGGCTGTAACCGGCAGTGAACGCCGGAGCATTTCCAAAATCACGTCGCGTCATGGCGGTCGCAGCTCGATTCTAAAATTACCCGCCATTTCCCTGAAAGTTCCGCGAGGACGAGGAACTTAGGCGTCGTTAACCCGATCCTATGGTGCCGCGGGGGACAAAAAAAAACGAGCCTCGTGACTTTGATCGGCGATACGTTGGCGGAGAGAGTTCGGTGTCAAGACGGAGCCGTGGGAGGGTCGAATGGACCCGGCACGGTTTCGCCCCTGGGAGACTCTTCAATTTTACGAAGAACGCCGGAAGTATATCACTCAGCGGCTCAGACATATTGACACTTTGCGCCCGGCAGGCTTGAGCTACGACATGCCTTATTAAACTCGCCGGCTAAATTATGGCAACCACTATCGTCGCCGCGCGCCCGTACCATTTTCACTACCCTTACACCGCGTTGCACCTTTTATCTACGACACGGCGGCCTCCGATGCCCGAGTAAACCTGATTCGTTTCTCTCAATAAACGACCGTTAATTGATTACACTGTTCATCAACAAAAATTTTTCCATGTAAATGTTGGGCAGAGTTGTGCTAATTCAATTACATTGTAATTCAATGAAATACAATGTTGTAATTGAAATACAATGTTATAATTGAAATACAATGTTGTAATTGAAATACAATGTTGTAATTGAAATACAATGTTGTAATTGAAATATAATATAATTGAAATGCAATTTGTAATTGTATTACAGTATAATTGAAATACAATATACTTGAAATACAATACATGAAAACAATGTATTTTATAATTGTACTACATTGCAATTACGAATTACATTGTAATTTAATTGACTGAAGATCTAAATTATAAATTACAACATAAATGAATTACAATTTAATTCAATTACTTTGTAATTATAATTCTGGAGTAATTCAATTGTGATTCTGCACAACTCTGCTGTTGGATGGATCTTATAGTTTCTCGCGCTGATTCCGAATCTGGCCTGAATTTATCTCCTACACGCATAGTTTTTGAGAAATTTGAGTTTGAACAGAGGACATATTTTTGGACTTTGAATAAATATTATTATTATATAAGATATTGTATTGTTCTTTACAGCAAAAGATTCTCTAGACTTTCACGTATCCAGTGATGTGCAATAGTAATACGTTGCGATTGTTTAAACATGTTTAAACAATCATCAAAGACGGAGAGAGACCACTTTTGCACAAATTTTTGTGGATACTTTTTAATTTATAGAAAAAAATACCTCAATTTTTAAAGAGTTACATGGAGGGCCAAATTATTCATACTTGGCCGTTACTTTCTAAACCAATGGCCATGAAAGATGTTTGATAGCGGCCAAGTATGAATAATTTGGCCCTCCATGTAACTCTTTAAAAATTAGATAGCGTTCTTTTAAACTAATTTTTACAAACGCTTTTTTCAGTATTGTAAGAGGTATTTGTGAACTAACGAACTTGGCCGTATTTTGTTTGATCTCACAACTTTTTACGGCCATAGAGAACTTGGCTCCTGTTTACAGGATGTTTTTGTTGGGATATCTATAAGATATCTCGGAAGTTAAAATATCTCCGACTGGAAAGGGTTAAAAAATTCGGAATCGTCTATTGCGAAGAGAGTAGACTGCGAATGTTATTGCAATTCGCAATTTTTCTAGATAAATTTGAACAAACTCTAATCAAATGAACTTCAATTTTTATGATGGTAGCCTTTTTAGAACCAAATAAAATGAAAATCGCACTAAAAACTCTGTCGCATTTCTTGAACATTTTCAAAAGCCGTAATTGCATAATGATCCGCAGAGTCTAGCGAAGAGTGTCCGGCGTTAATTAGAAACGGATAAGTTGTTTAGCCTGGCAAGTTAATCTTTCGCGAGCTGGCGATACAATAGTGAGCTGAAATCGCTTGGCTATCAAGTTAGTGGCTCGCTTTATTCTTGAATCGAACGGGCAGTGTTACAATCCCATTATGACGCACACCCTTTTCCGTGCAGTTGCTGGCGAAAGGGCTGTGCGGGAAAGCGAACCGTGGAAGGGTGTAAAATGACCCAGATTCCCCATTAATTTTACCCGTGGACCGTTCTCCGCCCGGCAGCGTAGGTACAGTTAACGTGCGGCGTGTACCACAAAAGTTTTCGCGTGCGCATTAATATTAATCGCGGCATGACGGAGTTTAATAGCCGCCACCATTAACGGGCGATTCGTAATTGTCGTTCGGCCGGGTTCCCGACCGTTCACGTTTATTTATAATACCCGCAGAATCGGCGGAGCCGATGAATTTCAAGCACACCGGCTCGTTTGCTGCGGAAGCCTCGTTAGAGGCGGATCTCGTCTCTCCTCAAGTTCAGCCTGCGGGCTCGACAGACGTGACGCCTCGCCTTTGCCTCGCTACGCCTCAACCGAGCATCACCAGAGAATCACTGCGAACCTTGTCCTGTTATTTTAGGCGGACCGTGCGGCACAACCCTAAACGCGCCTTTCCGACTTTCCTTTTATATAATAAGTTACAAGAATTGTTCTAATCCGCCAAATAAAGACACACACTCAGTGTTTTAAAATTATTCGGTCAAATATTTTGATTGTCAAATACTACCCTAGTAGCACAAAAATTTTGGAAAAATATTTTTTAAGCCACATTTTTTCATATGAGAAATATATTGGATCTGAATATTGTATACATGTACAAGAAATATAAATTGAATGTTTATAAGTAAATGTGAATCCAATATTTGAAAAATATAAATTCAATATTTAAATAACATTCAATAAAATTTTCAAATGTAAGAAAAAGTTATAACAAAAATTAGAAATAAGTTTTAATTAGATTACGGCGCACAGGTTCGATCCTATGTTACTAACTAAGCTGTTTTACAAATTTATATTAATTTTCGACGTTTCGGTCCTTCTTGGGACCATTTTCCAGAAAATATAAATTGCGTCTGTAAGAAAAATGAATTATATTTTCTATGTTAAAGAGTTTATTGAAAACCAGAAAAAATTACTACCTATTTTAATTTTTAATTATTAATTATAGTAACACAACTTACTTGCTTAGTGTAAAAGTATGATATTTAAGTCTCAATAAAAGCGCCTCGTAACATTTGAATCCTTAAATCGGACGTTTCATATAAACAATTGAAAATATGCTACTTAAAATAAAATAGCAATTGATATAGCAAATAGAGGTAATAGCAAAGATAAGTTAAGAAAATAGCACTTTTAAATAATGGCACTTTTAAATGGCACGTTTAAATGGCACTTTTAAATGGCACTTTTTAAACTTTTATTATTTAGCCAGCAAAGACAATTTAGAATATGCTCACAATACAAATATGGTATTCCGAAAAAAATAGTTCGGCATAGAAACTATATGAGAAAATAAAAATGGCACTTTTTAAACCTTTGACATTTAAATCCGCAAATTTAAAATACACGTTTTGAAGATCTACGTTAGTTATAAAAACGCTAAAAACTTTCGTCCATTTATTTTTCCACGAGTCTGGCTCTATTGGAGTGTAGCTTTACAGATTTACGTTCATTTTGTTTACGCCAGTATCCAATATGCAAGATGCGCGCAGCCATTGATTTGACGTTGATGTAACTGTCCCGAAGAGAGGAATACACGAAGATTAATAATGATCATTTTTCTCGGTGGTTTATTCAGTTACATATGCGCTTGTAGCGAATTTAAGCGAATCGAGATTATGGCATAGCAGGTCTTTCATAATGCCCTTTGTAGTTCGTGCGCATACATATTAGATAGAGATCTAGCTGCCATATAGTGGGTGTCTAACACGAAACTACTTTGCACGGAGCAGGTTGTCGAACAAGTTCATTTTTTAGTAAAACTCGTTGAACTACTGTGTATTTTTATTTAAACCATTTCTAGAGAGAAACCTTCGATCAAGCTTAGTATTTCTATAAATAATACAAATTACTGGAATAAAGATCTACCAGTTTTTTAACGACATCTAATGTGCAATGTAAAAATTCATAATTATGTAAATAATAATAAAAATAAATATAAAAATAAAAATAATTACATATGTAATATAATACAAAGACCTGTGTATCGAACAAATGGTATGTTTTAAGTGAAGACACGGGTGACTGATTGGATAAACAAAAAAAAGGAGCGCACCACACGATGGCATGTTTATTTATCTATATTGGGAGGCAACCATAACATTCTATGTAAATATTTACAATTTTGATATTTGGCCAGGTTTTCAGCCGAAATACCACTCTGTGCGTCGCACTATGGGGCAAACGGAAGAATTCTGTATCAAAATCAAAGAACTTTCGATAGAAATAAGATAGAGCGATGAAATTTTTTTTTAATGAAATTTGAAACATGGCAAAATATGAAATAATTATAGAGATTGTGGTACGAACGCTTTTGGATGTTGAAAAAATTCGTTAAACTTGCACACGTTCAAGAAAATTGTGGTTTTTCCAATACTACGAGCGGAAAAACTTTTGTTTCAACGTGCGACACATCATTTCCTATAGCATTTGACCTAAAAAACTTTCTACGACCTTAGGATTTTCCAAAAAATCGAGTTATAGTTAAACAGTTAAACTTTTATTTTTTCAAGGTTAAAAAACATTCGTACCATAATCTCCCTATTTTTCCCATATTCTGCAATGTTTGAGCTTTAATTTGAAAAAATTTCATCGCTCTATCCCATTTCTATCGAAAGTTCTTTGATTTTGACACAGATTTCATCGGTTTGTTCCATAGTGCGCCAATCACCACCGCGGCAATATACATTTCAAACAATCTTGTTTACTAATTATATGATATATAGCTCTCAAACTTTGTCGTAATTTATATATATTTGTGTTTAACTAAATAAATAAGAAATTAAATAAATAAAGAAACAACCAAGTGTAGTACATATAAAAACCTGTTTCCTTTACGTTTTTCTTTCTATGATGTCGAGTGACATTTTAAAGAAATACATATTATGGCGTAGACATAAATGGATGAATAATAAATGTCAAGTATAGGTACTTACACATTTTTCAGTTCCATTAAAAAAAAATTCATCGCTCTATCTCGTTTCTATCGAAAGTTCTTTGATTCTGACACAGATTTCATCGGTTTGTTCCACAGTGCTTTGGTCACCACCTTGGCAACGTTAATCACGGCAGGATATTCAGGATCTACGGGATCTCTTTCCTCCTGTGCGCGTAGAGAAAATCAAAATAAAGGACACGGAGGGAAACGGACCACGGATCTTTACAGTCTCCGGAGAGACTCCGCGGGCGATGAATGTCACGCAAATCGTCCGGAGGAAACGGTAGAAACGGCGCCAGCTCCGTAAAATGAAATTCATCGCTTAACCCCGTGGAGCCCTCCCGCCTCCCTGAGGATGGGTGTCGCGGGGGTGGTAAGGTTACTTTGCACTTTCCCCCGTCCCATTCCCCCCCATGTCCGCTTTAGCATACGTATAAGGTCGCGGAGTGCAGTTACGCGGAGTTACGGGGGCATAATCCGCGCGTCCCGTGGCGTTTCTCCCTGTATTCGTCCACGCTTTTCCCTTCAATTCATCTCTCCGCGCCCCCTCCCCCTCGCTCCGTTAACGTTATGGGTCACCGTAAAACGTATCGCCGTTCCACCGTACGAGCTCCGTCTGCCACGCGGAACCTCGACGACTTTTATCTGCGTTTTTACGCGGAATTCTCGGCCGTGGATTGTTAATAAGACGCGTCACCGTCAGAAACAACGCGCAACACCGATGAAAAACGGTTTCATCATTTACGGTAATCGTCCCGTTGCCGGAATTATTATGGATTCATAGCTAATACTAAAATCAGGGAGGCTGCGATAAAGACCGATGGGGAATTTATAATGTGCTCCTTTCCAGCAGAGTTGTGCTAATTCAATTACATTGTAATTCAATTACTAAGTATTTCAATCAGATTTGTAATTGAAGCACAATGTAATTCAAACACGATGTAATTCAAACACGATGTAATTCAAACACGATGTAATTCAAACACGATGTAATTCAAACACGATGTAATTGAAAAACGATGTAATTCAAACACAATGTAATTCAAACACGATGTAATTGAAACACGATGTAATTGAAACACAATGTAATTGAAACACAATGTAATTGAAACACAATGTAATTGAAACACAATGTAATTGAATTACAGTATAATTGGAATACAATATACTTGAAATACAATACATTACATGAATCAATGTATTTTATAATTGTACTCCATTGCAATTACAAATTACATTGTAATTGTGTTATAATTTAATTTAATTACAATTCAATTACAATGTATTTTATAATTGTGCTCCATTGCAATTACGAATTACATTGTAATTTAATTGACTTAAGATCTGAATTATAAATTACAACATAATTGAATTACAATTTAATTCAATTACTTTGTAATTATAATTCTGGAGTAATTCAATTGTAATTCTGCACAACGTTTTTCTTTCTAGGATGTCGAGTGACATTTTAAAGAAATACATATTACGGCGTAGACATAAATGGATGAATAATTAATTTAAATGTCAAGTATAGGTACTTACAAATTTTTCAGCATCTTCTGTCACTCCGTCGAATCAACTGGACACTGTCATTCCCGTCTCAACACTTTGCACTCCGAATTATCTTTTTATTTTATTAGCAACAACAGTTCGTCGACTGGCGCGTATTTTAAACATTTGTTTACTAATTACACGAAATATGGCTCATGAAGTTTGTTATAAATTATATTTGTACAACTCGTATTTGTTTTAACGAAAATATAAGACAATTATTAAGTAAACACAGAAAGGAGCAAACACATATAAGAACCAGTTTTACTTAAATTTTTCTTTCTCCGATGTCGGGTCACGCTTGAGTGCAAAGTGTTAATAACTGTATTAACCACACTTTCCGAAATCGTGACAGCGAACGCCAAGAAGTTACTCCGACCACGGTCAAAATAGTACTGTGATTGTCACCTCGGTTTTTTCATGAATGGTTACAGGTGGATTTAGGTGGGGAAATGTTTCATTTGTTAATTGGCCAGGGGTTTTTCTTTTTGGTATTGCCTTCGGTCGTAAATAACGTTACTTATAAGGGTAAATCCGCTCGTCGCTTTACTATTGTCCTTTACAGGTATATCGCCTAATCCGCTGGAGGAACGGTGAGGTACGGTAATAATTTCATGATACAGGATTAATATTCTTATGACAATGGTTATAAGGTATCCTTTCATATTTTGCAACTTCAAATTCATGATTCGAATAGGCAGGGAGGATGAATGTCCCTTTAAATTTCGTTTGGCTCGAACAGAGCTGGGGGAAATAGTATATCTTAAATAGTAAACAATAAACAATCCTATTTATTTTAAAGTATGTGTACAATTTTGAAAATAAAATCCTTTTTGATACAGTAATTTTTGAAAATAATATATTTTATTTGATGCAGTAATTGTTTGAAAATAATATAATTTATTTGAGGCAGTAATTTTTGAAAACAGTATTTTATTTGAAGAATATTGAAAATATTTGGACTTCGTATTTATTTTCAATTTCAATTTTAAATATTGTTGCTGAAAATAATAGTTAGGTTTATGAGTAGAAATAGTTTCCTGGTGATAAGATACACTGTATGATTATCAACAAACTTGAGTAGTCACAAAAAATATAGCATTCTATTTTGGGTTTAAGATTATTACAATGGAAATGTTTGATTTTCGAAATTCTATATCTTATTTAAAACACTATTTTCTTTCAGCAATATTTTATTTCGTAGTTCCCATTGTTAAAATAGAAATATTTTATTTTGTGGTTCCGATTGTTGAAATAGAAATATTTTATTTTGTGGTACCGATTGTTAAATAGAAATATTTTATTTTCGCAATTCTATATTAAAGGCGTTGTCGGCCAAACTAGTCATCAGTAAAATTTGTGTCCGTGAAATGTTGTTGGTGAAAACCCTAATAACACAAAAATATTGGAAAAATATTTGTTAAGCCACATTTTTTCATATGAGAAAAATATTGGATCTGAATATTGTATACATGTACAAGAAATGTAAATTGAATGTTTAAAAAATATAAGCTAAATATTCAGAGAATATAAAATAGATATTTAACAAAATATTAGCCAAATATTCAGAGAATATAAAGTAGATATTTAAAAAATATAAAGTAAATATTAAAAAAAAAATGTGCATTCATGATAAAGAACAGTATCCCTTGCGGATAATTGTCCCTGGGCAGACCCGTGTTGCGGACAATTATCGATAAAATACTGTACTTCTAATATTAAATCTAAATATAAAAATCAGATCCATATAATATTCAGAAAAAATATTTTTCTCGTAACATGAAATAGATATTTCCTGCATATTTAAAAATAAATATTTCTTACTTAATATAAAATAAATATTGTATGTATATTTAAATATTAAGAAGAGATTGAATCTCTTTTTAATATTATATGAATGTGTATAGAATATTTTGTGCTACTAGGGAACCGTGTCGGGGAAAGTGTCGGTGATTTACATGGGACCCGTCAATTTAACACCGTGGGACAGATTCGGTTCGTGAAATGAGGAACGGATGAGGGTTAACATCGAAGATATAGGAGTTTGTTTTGCCATAAATTTTTGTAGAATCGAGTCTCGGTGGTAGAGTGTGTTCCCCTCGAAAAGCACAAGTCCAAAGGACCGTCTCGGAGAGTTTAATCCGTCAGTCAACACACTTGACCTCCAGAGCGCGTGTGCCACCCGCGCCCGATATCCCGTCCTCCCAATTTCCGTTTGTTCCCGGCGAAGGAAGTGCCAGGTTCCTCGTCTGTGGAATGTCTTGTAGCCGGCAGGCAATTATTGCATTCGCCGATGCGTTGCCGGCTCCGATGTGCATTCAGCCGGTTCGTGGGCAGAGGGCAGGGGTGGCAGAAAATTTATCCCGGACAACAGCTGTCGGGTCACCTGTTCAAACAGCCGTATTTCGCGGCGCTATAAAATCGCCTCGTGTCGAGCCCCGGAGCCCCGGAGCCAGGTGAGACTGGTTTACATTTCTCGCTTCTCGACGTTACGGGGTTTCGAGTGGCGTTTTCGATAATATCGGAACTCCCGGGAGCACACGGGACCCAGGCTACCAAGCGACGGTTGCAACGATGGAATTTCCAGGCCGGCTCTTTTCGGGGCCAATCGATTTAACGCGATTCCTCACCCGGTCCTCCTCTTCCTTTTCTCCTCCCCATCCCCCCTCGAGATCGACCCCTATTCAACATCGACGGTAAACAGAATTCCGTTTTCGATTATGATTTACCTTTGTTTTCGACCGATCGATCGTGCCTGGAAATTGTAGGCCACCGAGACTATTGAAATTTATACGGTTGTTACACCGTGAACCGATACGAGCTTTGTACGCGTGTGCGACGATACACGGTCCCGTGTTAGTTGACTGGGTGTATGAACACGGAAACGATTGGCTTGTTAATAGATAGCTGATCGATCTGAATATTTGTATTCTCGCGCGGAAATGTCGACTAATCTCGATGCTATCTGTCGGTTCGACTGCTTTTTCGGAGCTCCACATTCCACGGTTCTGGTACAATGGATTCTTTGACAGATGTTCGGTTCATCTTGTTTTCTGATTAATGCTAAACCTATCGAGACTTAACAGTAACTGGTACGTGTTCTATTATCGAAATGATAAAATATCATTTTTTTAGACTTTGCGCAACCCCTATTATAACACTTGCTCTATTAAAGATATCTATTTATTTATTTGTTTGTTATTGCTTTAAATCAAGTGGTTTATATAGCTAAATATTAAATAATATCGATCGTAAATTGCTTTAAGCATAAATTGCTACTCAAACACTATTTGCAAATTAGCACAATATTATTTCTCAACGTTTCGATTAGTATTTAGATCATTTTCAAGAGAACCAAATTAACATTGGCTTGGCAATGGACAAAGTGTTAGACCATTCCTTCATAGATTTCACCGTTTCAAAATCAAAGTGTTCTCTCAATGACGTATAAAATCTTGTGTATGTTGTGAAAGTTTCGCACTCCATGGGTAAATATTAAATAATATCGATCGTAAATTGCTTTAAGCATAAATTGTTACTCAAACACTATTTGCAAATTAGCACAATATTATTTCTCAACGTTTCGATTAGTATTTAGATCATTTTCAAGAGAACCAAATTAACATTGGCTTGGCAATGGACAAATTTGTGTTAGGCCATTCCTTCATAGATTTCACCGTTTCAAAATCAGTGTCCTCTCAATGACGTATAAAATCTTGTGTATGTTGTGAAAGTTTCGCCCTTCATGGATAAATATTAAATAATATCGATCGTAAATTGATTCAAGCATAAATTAATGATGGTTTGTATAGCAATTACAATGTACATTTAGCTTGCATTAAATAGGTGTTTCGTTGTTTCTAAATTCTTACGGGACATTCAACAAGAATATAGTTAAATGGTTCAATTTTTAAGAATACTACTTTCTTCATCAAATACACATATACAATATTTTATTCATGTAAGTCCTCAGCATAGGTCTGCTGAGGGTTATTTATGCGCCAGGGACAGTATTCTTTGATTTTTGCCGAACGTAGAGAAGGACTACCGAGCTCGAGAGGCCTCGGTCGCCGAGAAATATAAACATAGCTAATCCAAATTTCCAACTACATTATTTTTCATTATTTTTTGATGGGACTTCGATGACCATATTGGTGGAATTTTTCTAATGCAAAATGATACCAAATATGATGTAATTCAGAGGAAGGATAGCCTATGGGAAAGAAAGAGACGCAGAGAGTCGCAGTCGGCGGCACATTTCAAAGGCTCACCGGAGACACTCCTTCCTCGCGCCCGAAACTTTAATTGTCTATTACACTAAGTAAATGTCATAGGAATTATATCATATTAAGTATTATTGTGCATTAGAAAAATACCACGAATATTTTGATGAAAGTTCCATAAAAAAATAATGAAAAATGAAGAAGTTTGAAATTGAAGCTTCTTGAGTTTCGTGGAATTAGTTGGCATAGATATGGGACATTTACAATTCAGACTTTTGGGACATTTATAGATAAAATACTGTAGTTGCTATTCTTTACTAATTGTAGACACCATTTTTCAATTTCAAATTAACCAATCTTTAAAATTTAACTACTGAATTTTATTTTCAAATCGGGCACGAACTTATGCAAATATCTGATAATAATCAAGGACATATAGAACAACGAAAAATAAGAATCTTGTTATTCCGAATATAAATATTGAATAGAAGCAGCTTAGAAATAAAATGTACCATCGAAATTGTTGAAAAGTTATGGAACTGGAAAGTATAAAGTATAATAATCATGTTACGATAATTACTTTTGCACTTCTGTAGCACTACAACATATTCTAGAAACATGCATACGCGCTCATAATGAATGCAGTAATGTAAATTCAGTGACCTGTGCAACATGAATGAAAGGTCACATGAATTTAGCGTGACGGTGGAGTTAAAAAGATCCCGAATTCACGCGAATTTATCATTACCATTAATTGAGGTAGAACAGACCATTACAATTTAACTGCACCACTTCTTCGTACAGAAATTATTAATGATCCATCAGGTGAACGCACTAAGTTGAGTGGAAAGTTCGTCCCATTTCGTGCTGCAATATAATTGTTCTACTTTTGAACGATTATAATTTTAACCCGGTTTGTCAAACTACTTTTATATTGTTTAAACAATTGTATCTCGAATTAGTAGGTTCGCAACTAATTTCGCGACCTCCACATTGTCCCAATTAAAAATTATTTGTACTATATTTTTTATATAATATATTAAACTACAATTTTATCACATTTTTTGGTACTCGAAGTCACCCGAAGGTGATGACTTAAGCATATTCAAATGTATTTTTCCAGCCACTGCAAAATGGAATGATAAAAAGATAACGGTGACCTCGAAAAACCTATGAAAAAATAACCGGACAAAAAAATTGTTCTATGATTTTTTTTCTTCAACACCATTTCAATTATGCCATAAATATTTTTCGTGCCATTAACAATAAAGGAGATATTTAGGTGGCCTCCTTAAACTGAGACACCCTGTATAACTAGACCCCACAGCAAAATGTTCCTTTTTTTTAATGTAGAATATACTATAGAATTTTGATTATTATATTAGTAGCTCGTAATTTAAAATAAATGAATTAGATAAGAAAGAAATCAATTTGGAATGTTATAATTACGTTAAAATTTATGTTCCGCTTTAATAATTTTTAGTAAAATATTTATTATATTTCTTTTTTAATTATATATTTATTCAATAATTATTATATTTCTATAATAATTTGTACAGCTATAAAAACCGTCCGTTGTCCGAGTGTTAAAAGACACTGTACAAAATTACGGAACGTCGGAAGAAAAATAGAGCCGATAGAGAAAATACTTTAGAATTTTTTTATTATCTCATTCGACTTGATATCAGTAGCTCGTAATTTAAAATAAATAAATAAGATACGAAAGAAATCAATTTGGAATGTAAAAATTTATTTTGCTCTTTAATCACTTTGATAGCTATTTGTATACCTATAATAATTTGTACAGCTATAAAAATCGTGCGTTGTCCGAGTGTTAAAAGACCCTGTACAACGTTATTAAATGTCTGTATTTTAATTTTTACAGACGCAATTATATATAAAAAGTTTTTCTTGATAATGGCATTAAACTATACCGAAACGTTGAAAAGGTTATAGTTTTTTTCAAATTTGCTTAGTTACTAACACAGGATCGAATCTTATGACCGAAAACATCAATTTAAATTATTAATATATTCGATCTGAATATTGTATACATGTGCAAGAAATATAAATTGAATGTTTAAAAAATATGAGCTGAATATTCAGAGAATATAAACTAGATATTTAAAAAATATAAAGTAAATGTGAATCCAATAATATTTGAAAAATATAAATTCAATATTTAAATAACATTCAATAAAATTTTCAAATGTAAGAAAAAGTTATAACAAATATTAGGATTTGATCTTCGAAAGGACCTTATCACAATTAAGAAATTTTTATATTATGTTATATAATTTTATAAGATTTGTTTTATGAGAAAAAAAATATTTTTTTCATAATATGAAATAAATATTATTTGTATAGTAGGTAAAAATATTCTACTTGTAATATGAAATAAGGATCCATATATTATTTAGAAAAAAATATTTTTCTCGTAATATGAAATAGATATTTCCTGTATATTTAAAAAGAAATATTTGTTACTTAATATAAAATAAATATTGTATGTATATTTAAATATTAAGAAGAGACTGAGTCTCTTTTTAATATTATATGAATGTGTATATAATATTTTGTGCTACTAGGGTTGTAAAAGGTCACTTTTGATCGGATAGACGCAGGTCTAGGTTTAATAGTAGGTTTGGGCTCCCTATCGTCTGGAATAACTTTATTCGGCCCGTCGATAGCCGCGTTACGCTCAATCGGCGTGTAACGACAGCTGCGTAGCATTTCGTGAAGGCCCACACGGCCCTGCCGTTCGTTGGCCGCTATTAACGTAGCCTAAGGTACTATAGGTGTGTGTGGGGCTCGCAAGGTGTAACAGGGCCGTACCATCTGCTCCCGCACGCGGCCCTAGCACGTGCTACCAGCTGATAATAGCGCCTTCGATCCCGCCACGACGACACGAGGTGCTCGCGCTACGTGTCCGACATTACAAGCGACTCCGGTAGACGCTGGTTGTTTAGACGATAACGAAATTTTCGGCTCGTGCTCGCTGCCAGCTATGCCGATTATTGAATTTCATGTGCCCCAGCCTCTCCTCCACCCTGCTGTTTAATTCCACGACCTCCTCCTAAAGAAGCCGAACAGCCTGTTACCCGCACGGACTTGTAGCTTCTTCCAGCAACAAGCTTCTTTTCGGCTCGTATTATTTACAGAAATTTGTTTATATTATCGACGCACAGGTTCGATCCAAAAGTCTAAACAAAACAATTTTTCCATTTAGAAAATTTTTCTCAACGTTTCGATCCAAGTATCCATCATCTTCAAGAGAAACTTTGAATATGAAAAATACTGAATGTTGTACTAACATTTATAACTAATTTCGGCTAATTTATTTATAATTTATTAATACGTTTGTTCTTTAACTTGTATATAAATAAATGTGCAATATCTTACGAACAAGTTAATGTTACACAGCAAATTTATTTATAATTTATTAATCCTTTTGTTCTTCAACTTGTAATAAATGTGCAATCTCATATAGACAAGTCAATGTTACACAGCGAATAAATAATATAAATAAATATGAAAAAAAAAATTTCACCAAACGAGAATCGAACCCTAGCCCACCGGGTGGAAGTCTCGTTGTATACCACTTAAGAACTTTGTTTATGAATATCTCAAAAACTATTGAGTCTAAAATGGTATATATTCGTAAATGGGAGATCGAGATCTATAAGTATACAGAGTGTCAACTAAATCGGTGTGAAAACGTCCTTGCACTCTCCTTGTAAGTGTTTCACAAGATCAGTAATAATCACAAAATAATTTTTCACCGAACTTGCTATGTGTAAACCGTCGATATTGAGTATTTAAGTGTGTTACTGTATTCCATGCTGGTAGGAACTAGACTGAACCATGTGAACGTTAGGAGAGAACCAATGCAAAAACACAGGGACGACGTATATTGACCAACAACCACTCGGACACGGTTATCAAAAATTTTTGAATCGATACTAGGCGGTCAATACGAATTGAAACCTGCCATTTCAAACCCAGACACTTTAATATAATTATTTTTTACATAAAATAAATGTTTAATAAATTACATAAAATATATTATTTTAACTTGGTACCATAGGAGGAAGTCTTTTAACCTTTTATTCTATGATTTATTTTCAGTTTCAGTGATTAGAAACTTTCTGTAGATAGATTTCCTAAAAAATTGGAAACTTGTAAACAATTGTATGCCTATAAAAATAATGCCGAATACCAAGAAAGATTTTTATTTCGTTTCAAAGGAAATTAATAACGTACCTATTTGTTAAGATTCTGTTCAGCATCTTCACCACGAGTCTGACACAAGTTTTTATTATGCAATAAGTTAAATAAAACATTCCAAGTGTTAGGAAGTTGTTAGTAACAAAATTGAAAAAAAGTGCAAAGGGCAAAGAACAGAAATGACTTGTCCCTTATCAATGACAGCTGTCCCAGTTTTCGAGGACTCTTGTTTGGGGAACGATACGGATTAGTCGGGGAACCGAGGACTGTGGGAAAGTCGAAAAATGTTGCCCTCATGCGGTAGCGTTCAACTGAATTTCGTGAGAGAAATAGCTTTTTGGTCGGCGAACAGAGCGCACACATGCGGAAATACCGCTTCGCAGTGCTAGTATAAAAGGCTCTTTGTTAACTCATTACTCACCGGATCTATTGGGTTGACTGAAAAGTTACGTCGACGTTAGACTTCGATTTTCAGGACTAGGAGCAACATTATTATTATTATTCAATTCTAGGATTATTTTTATTAATTCAAATTATTTCAGGATTATTTTTATCTATACATTATTGTCCTAATATTAATTATGCATTTCATAGAACAATTCATATTATAAAAAATGTAAAATTAGGATGATGAATCCGATTAATTCATATAAATGGGGCATCATTTCTTTTATTATGATATTGATTCATATTGCTCGAGGAATTTATTATCATTCATTTAAATTAATTAGAGTATGAATAATTGGGGTTATTATTTTTATTTTATCTATAGCTACAGCTTTGTTAGGATATGTTTTATCTTGAGGACAAATATCATTTTGAGGAGCTACAGTAATTACAAACTTATTATCTGCAATCCCATATATTGGAAAAATATTAGTTGAATGAATTTGAGGAGGATTTTCAATTAATAATGCAACTCTAAATCGTTTCTATTCCGCGAGCAACACGGTTCGGTTATATCGTGGAATGAAATTGCAAATGTCATAAGGACGTGGCTATCCTCTGCAATTTTCAGTTACGTTAATCTCGTGGTTTTATCTGTTGCGGGAATGCAAACGTCAAGAGTAAATGTTGGAATAATCTACGGCCAGGATCCGTTCAAACATTGAATGCAATCGATCCAACAGGAAACGGAAGATATGCTTGAATTTTCTAAGACTTTAAAATGTTGTTGCTGAAAATATTTCAACGATGTAAAAACGAAGTCCAGCCATTTTCATTATATTTCGAAAAAAGTGTTACTTTACGAACATCTTTGAAGAAATAAAATATTTTATTTTCAAGATTGGAGTGCTGACGATGTTTAAATATTAATAGTAGATAACAATGTATGATTAACAAATATATAAAAATGAAATCCAACTGTTTTTATTATGCTTCGAATAAAGTACTATTTCAGAAACATCTTTGGAAAAAATAAAATATTTTATTTTTAAGATTGAAGTACTGATGATGTCTAAACATTAATGGTAGATAACAATGTATGTATAACAATATGAAAATGAAATCCAACTGTTTTTATTATGCTTCGAAGAAAGTACTATTTTAGAAACATCTTTGGAAGAAATAAAATATTTTATTTTTAAGATTGGAGTACTGATGATGTCTAAACATTAATGGTAGATAACAATGTATGTATAACAATATGAAAATGAAATCCAACTGTTTTTATTATGCTTCGAAGAAAGTACTATTTTAGAAACATCTTTGGAAGAAATAAAATATTTTATTTTCAAGATTGGAGTACTGACGATGTCTAAACATTAATGGTAGATAACAATGTATTTATAACAATACGAAAATGAAATCCAATTATTTTGATTATACTTCGAATGAAGTAGTATTTTAAGAGAAGAAATCTTAGAGATCTTAGAGAAGAAATAAAATATTTTCAAGATATATAGGGAGGTGCACCAATTGACTTTTACTTGAGTGTTTCAAAACACTGTTTAGAATGTGTAAAAACAATTTTGGAAAATATTATCTTTTCATAGAAAACGTTAATCGTATTTTTTAAAGGACACTTTAGAATTATCAAATTATTAGAATATAAAGAAAAACAAATTCATTTATGTATATTAATGATGTAATGAACGTCCAGTAAATACTAATTTTTTGATGTTATTAAATTGGTAAAGTACGCTAACGTTATTCGAAACGAGCGCATCGTTATTGTTATACAGCGAAGCGAAATAAATCTAGGTTGCTTTAATGTGCCATTTTCGTAGATAACGTTATCACGAACAAAACTAAGCGAATATATTTTCGACTTAAGTACTGTATACGAGGAAGTTCTCAAGCTAAGTAAGTTTCTTGAGCAAAATATGCATGCAAAGGATTTCTACTTTAGAAAGCATGGAAAATAATTTAGTCCACTGATAGTTAAAGAGATTTATAATACCGTTGCTTGGTATTCTCTCTCTCTCACTCTCTCTTTCTTACTTTTACGTTTAAGTTGCTCAAAAGTTTCAAAGAAGCATAATGTACATCCACCATAACGCGAGATGCGTTTAAAGAAAGAAAAAGGGGCGGAAGTGGTTTAATTCTTGGAAACCTTTTTGTAACATTTAGTGTAGCCTTGCGACTCATTTGTTCTTCTACATTAACGAGAATGCATTTGTTCTTAATTACTACGTTATTAACATCTTTTTAAAAAATTGTTCAGCCTGTGAAGTATCAGCTTGAATCATGTAAAATAGTCAAACAATTTATTTTAATACTTAGGTAAAACCAGTACGTTTCCAGTAGATAAAATGTTAATAATTAAAAATGTATTAAATAATTATTACTTACCATTCAGGTCACCAGAAGAATTCATTTTAAATTTCAGCATGTGTAACTGTAACATAAAATTGAATAGTACATTTAATATAATTACAATCTTGTTCACTAATAATGTATCACATCACACTATTTGTTGCTTTGATGTTTCTAATAAAATGCTTGAAAGAATTCATTTACTTTAAAACAACATTATTGTTGTAGACTAGTTGTCTAAATAAATATTCAAGAAGTGAATGATTCTATTCTAGCTTCAAGAATGCTTTGTCTGAGAGAAAGAAATATCTCAAATAAAAATGCATTTTTAGGAAACAGAAGGAAAATGTGGAAATTTATTAAAGTTCTAATCAGACTGTGGATGTTTATGCAATTACTAATTTTTTTCGGTAATAATTATCGGTAATAAAATAAGAAAGTGGGAGCGAATGAAATCTGTTTTGCAGTGGCAGTGGCTTTTGTAGATCTGGAATAAATAAAAATCGTATTAAATTCTGTGAATTTTTATAATTCAGCATTTTTTAAACATATTTGGAAACCATAAATGCATAAAAATCCGCAGTCTAGTTATGATATTTGAAATTTCCGAAGCTGAACTTCAAAATTTTTGATATTCTTTCACATTATATTGTTACCAACAGAATTACTCTTTTTATAAATCTTTTTTTCTAGGTTATTAACAAAATCATACATAACTACATATTCAATAGTGTTCCAAGGCAGTGATGGCTCAAGTCAAGTGGAGGTCCCAAGCGGTAAAACTTTGGGGTCCTAAAACTCAAGTTAGAAATAGAAACTGCAAAAATATGTGAAAATTTTCATATCGTTTCCATTATACATTGAATAAATTTTTTTGAACGCGGCCGCTTGGTCCGCTTACCATTAGAATGACCAAAGGATCAAGTTCAAAGGATCAAGATGTTCAAAGATCAGAACTCATCAGAATGAATTATGCCTTGTTGAAGCGAGGCCGATGTAAACGTGCCAATAACATTGTTCTTGATTTTAACTTTCCGTCTTTTACTACATTTCGAGCATTAATATATGTAATTAGCCGAGATAATATTAATTAGCCAGAAGCTTGTAATACAGGTGTGGCACATAACGAGCGAATTATTTTTCAGTGTTTGTAGATGTGCCGGTGTGATATGAGTCGATCTTATCCTAATTATTACAGTTCGCTCGTTACGATTGAAATCGTCCTTGGCTTCGCGAACGCTGTTTTCCCAGGTTGCTATTCTTACAGTTATGGAAATAAAGATATTTTCAGCGATAATCGTTCAATTCAGTAGTAATTAGAAAAATGAACGGAACTTCTATATTACTCAGGAAACTATTAGTCACTAGATAAAGCTATCCGTACTAGGGGCAAAAAAAACTTTTACCCTATTCATACTGACTGTGAGTCACTAACTGTTAGGGCTAGCCTCCCCTAACCAAAATAATAAACTATACGTGCAGTTGTTCGCGAAAGTGTCCAAATGCTCAACATTTAATTTTGTGAAACACAAGGAGGGCGACGAGCCCTGGATACATTTAATTTAAAATATATAAATAACACTGATAAGTATGGAAATTTTTATGGAAAAGTTTTAATACAATTTTAGAATGTATTTGAATATTTCAAACTTTTTAATTTGCAATTGTATATTTATTTCTTTGAATGTTTACTATAACGAATATGATAAATAATATTGAAGCAGTTTTAGTAATCCTAAGATTCGTAAAATGTTGGCCCACTGTTGTGTGTATTACTATTTTTTAATTAATTGAACGATTATACTGCAGATTTTTAACGGAAAATAAAAATTGTCCAAGCCAATTACATGGAACTGAAGTTATGAAATGTAGAAAATAGTGTAATAATATCCTTGAATTCTTGGAATGTTTTTTACAATTCTATATCAATTTTATCAATGCATAAAATATTAGAATTTCAAAACACCGTATATTGATGAGTGTTTTTTTTTAAGGTTATTGTGACCTCCTCTCCGTTTTAATTAATTTAGTTCGCTCTGGACATATTCCAGTGAAAATTTCCTGGAGGAAAATTTAGTATCACATATTTAACAGCACATATGCCACGAACCATTATTGTCGGAAGATCATTCTCAGGCAGTCATGTACTGCGAACGTGTCGACCACGTTCCTGTTAATCTGCGAAGTTATTTCCGGAACTCCGTTGCAATTCCGCGTTGTGTTCGGAAACTCCCAAAATAAATTATATCGTTTAGCACGTGCAATCGGTGTTACAAGTTTTGCAACTAGAGTCCAACAATGAAGGATTACGCTATAAATGACTTCGGCGAATATAAAACGCGATTCAATTGGAATTACGTGGTCAATAAACTGTAAAAATATTAATACCATGTGCAATTTAACAGTAGTAAATTCCCAATATAAATCATGAGTCAGTCAAAATTATGAGGTCAATCAATTGTGGAAAACATTAATAGTTTGTACGACTGTAAAAATATTATTAGTTTGCTCGAAATAAATCACGATGCAGTTGAAATTATGTGGTCGATAAATTGTAAAAATATTAATACCATGTGCAATTGTATGAACATTAGTGGTTTGCTAATATAAATTATGAGGAACAAATAAATTATAAGGAACATTAATACATAATTTGTACAGCTGTAAAAATATTATTAGTAGACTCCGGATGTTTATGTAAAATAAAAAATCTGCAAAACGCTAAAAATTGCAAGACGCAGGAGCTAAATTATAAAATATTCTTCATTTTGAGGTTTGAGGCCCCAAGCGGTAAAAATTTCGGGGTTTTCAAACTCAAGTTAGAAATAGAAGTAGCAAGAAAATGCTCCTAAACTTGATTTTTTGTAAATAAATTGAATATTTTATAAAAAAATGAATGCTACGAATTCGGAGCATTATGTTATCCGGGGCCCAATGGCGGCTCAAGGCAAGTAGAGACTTCAAGCGGAAAAAGTTTGGGGTTCTTAAACTCAAATTAGAAATAGAAATTGCAAGAAAACTCTTGCAAACTTATTAACAATAAAGAAAAGTAATGAAAATATTTCATACCGTTACACATTAAACAAATTTCTTCGAAATTCTGGGTTCTATTAGTAATTCGCTTACCATTAGATCTGTTGGGTTAATTAACGAAAGAAAGATAACACGCGAAACTATGTTAATAAGCCTAACGGCGAAGTAAAAGAATTCGTATAACTGTTCGTCGCTCGACACGCTCATCAACTCGTACAAATCGTAACTGCCTGTGATTCGATAATTTCAAATTCGTGTGGCAACGTACAGATCACTCACACATATATCCGCAGACACATCAATATACAATGTAAATACTAGTGGTGTTATGGAACGACCGCGCACTCGCACAAACGAGAAATTTGAACTATATCTAACAAGATCCGCCACTGATCCGGATACAAAACCCGGAGACCCGACCTCAAACTAATGCTTCAGCAACACTAAAGAAATATAATAAATTTCGAAAGGGCTAAAAAATACGAAAAATCTTCCTGGCGAAATCGTGAAGAACGAAACTGGGAACGGAAATTTCTAGGTCGGAAGAAATGTTTAATTTTTCAGTTAAAATATTTCCGAGTTCAAAGGGTTAATTTCGAACTGTTCATAATAATTTTAGATCTATAAAATAAATTATTTTAACTTGGTACCATTGGAGGAAGTCTTTTAACCTTTTATTCTATGATATATTTTCGGTTTCAGTGATTAGAAACTTTCTGTAGATAATGATTTCCTAAAAAATTGGAAACTTATAACAATTGAAAGAAAGATTTTTATTTCATTTCACAGGAAATTAATAACGTACCTACTTGTTAAAATTCTGTTCAGCATCTTTACCACGAGTCTGACACAAGTTTTTATTATGCAATAAGTTAAACAAAACATTCCAAGTGTTAGGAAGTTGTTAGTAACAAAATTGCATAAAAGTACAAAGGGTAAAGGTCAGAAACTTCAAATAAGTATTAACCCTTAGCAAATAAAAATTGCTGCACCATTATTCAATATATTGTTTACATTATTCGATATGTGAGTATCGAATCGTGTAAGTATTGTATGAACTATTATAACAATTTCGTGTATCCATACAATTTAAAAAATCATGGGGAACGGAAATATTCTAGGTCGGAAGAAATGTTTAATTTTTCAGTTAAAATATATTTATATAAAAATCCGAAAAATCTTTCTGGCGAAATTGTGGAGAACGAAACTGCTGCGACTAGTAAATATTACTGGTCAAGTTGCTGCGAAATCGCACGACAGTGGCTGGTTGAAAAAAAAACACGAGGGAATTAAATTCCAATAATGTCTGGCGCGGAAAAGGATACTCGCCCGTTCCACAGATTTCGCAGTCATCAATCGAAGGAAAAATTCGACAAGCGATGGAAACTATCCCGTGGAACGGTTCGGTTGGGTGAAAAAAAGAGGCCGCGTCATAGGCACGGCGGTGGACGTGTCAAAAAACTGAAACTCGCCGGTTCGTGGCTCCCCGTTCGAATTCCCGAAAGTCAATTTTCATTAGGGCCGGAATTGGGCTCGTTGCTCGGCGGTCGAAACTGGTCGAATAGGGCAAACGAGAGAGAAAGACCGAAATAAACCGTCCGAGAAGCGAGAAAGGGACATGGGAACGATAGTGGAATAGAGAAAGAGATGAGGGAGTGGGAGGGAGAGAAGAGAAGACGAAGCATGCCAAGTTGCGTGAACCCGAATCATAAGTTTGAACGGTGTGCCGGTGTACGCCCGGCGAACGGAGTTAATTAAATTCACTCGATTAATTAGGCTATTTGTCAGCCTCGCCGTCGATTTTGGGGTCGTCCGTACCAACGGAGAGACTAATGATAGTCCGCTCGCACGTCCTCCGAATGGATGACTATCCGATACTCGGGAAATTATTAAACTCCGCGGACTCAGGGGAAAAACTAGCGTTCGCCCTTCAAGGAAATGTCAATGCATGAAATTTCCGAACTCGTAATCACGTAATCCGGTAAACTCGTAAACTCGTAATCTGCTCAGTTCTCGCAGTTTTTTGAAATCGGTTTGTTCGATTTTCGAACGTTACCCCCTATTTTTCGCTGAATAATATTAGTAAGGATCCAGAGAGTTCCGGAATATTTTAATAGGTTCTATTTGGAACGTGGAACTTCTTTAAATTATCGATCTTGTTGAGAACGGGTAAAAACGAGTTTTTGAGAGTAACGGTTTTAACAGAAACTGCGAATTATCGAAAAATCATTTTGCTGCGGCAGAAACTATGATCAATTATCAGAACAATTATGAAAGAATATTATCAAGAAGTGTTTTTAAAATCAAGTTCGAAGATAAATTTACAATATTTATTCACAGGTTTATTTAATAATGAGTTACTTCAACAATGGCAAGAAAATAACAATAGAATGAAAAATATGTTATTGCGTAAATCTATGAATAAATGTTTGTAGTTATCGACTCAATCTGACCATTAATATGAATGTAACTAAAGCATAAGTAAATTCCATTTATGACAAAAATGGGTAGGTGTAATTTAAATCAGTAAAAATATTAGAAGAATTTTAAAATACTTTTATATTATATTCAACCTAATAAACATATTAAAATTAAAAATAAATATCTCTTTCACTACAATTCGTTGGAATTCAGGTGGAAAATTTTTATTTTCCATAAAGATCCGCTGTCTAATAATTACGATCTGACAAAGCTAAGAACTATTCAACATAAATCTTAATTCCTGCGGAACGGAGAGTTCACCGTGGCACGTAGAAAATTTCCTGTTACCGGAAGAACATAAAATTTAAAAACTCGTCGCCCGGAATGCTTCGCGTTTCAGGAAATCGCGGAGTATCTCGGCGAAATGTTATTCTCGGGAGACACATTGCAAATACGAATGAAACATGAATATTTATTATGTGAATAATTCCACTGGAGAACGTACATTCTGTAATAAATGAATAAACTTTCAAAGAAGCTAAAAATAATTTTAATGACATCACTTGTTCACAGCTTCGATAGCGGTTTGCACAAATAAATATTTCAACGAGAAGACCGCGTTAAAGCGCCTTCAAATTGCTACATTTTATGAAATTGAATTTCGAGAGTTTCTCGGAAGCCGTTCATGAAAATATTTGGTCCCGAAGCATACTTTTAATAAATTAATTCCCTGTGTGGTTGGCTTATAAATATATTGAAGATAAATGTAAATTACATATATAAAAACATTTTATATAAAGTATAAACATTTATATATATTTTTAATTACAGTTCGTACGAAGCAAAATAAGTATGATTTATAAATAATTGGAGTTTATTATTTCTAACCACAAAAATTGAAAATAGAGTGAAACGAATTTTGGAAATAGTCAATATATATATTTTGACTATTTATATTTTGTAAATATATAACACTTTGACTATTTCCAAAATTTGTTTCACTCCATTTTCAATATTTGTTGTTAGAAATAATAAAGTCCAACTGTTTATAAATCATACTTACTGCTTCGTTTAAAGTGTAATTAAAAATATATAAAAATGTTTATACTCCCCAATGTGGTAAGTACAATACAAGATATAATTATAATAAATTGACAGATAATTATTTGTCATAGTTCTATAAATGTCAATTTTATATAGTCTCACTGAAACACGTAGTACATTGAGATCCTTCTCAAATAATGTTACACCTGAACGTAAACAATTTTCACTATGTTCTCGTCAACAAAAGATTTTTGCAATAGGTGTTATCTCCATCGTGTCAATTTGATACTAAATAGCCAAAGGATTATTTTAAAGAAAAAGTCAGGATACAATGAAAAGTATAGATATAATTAATGTCTATAATTTAACAAGTTTGATGGTGAAGCTTTTATGGTTGTGTGCTACGTCTTCGTGGTGAAGATTATGCGATTGGTTCACATTCTTAAGCGAGTGGATACGACCGTCTTCAATGGTGACAAACAGAAGTAAATAAAGAAGATTACGATCAGCCGGCTAAACGTTTGAAGAGAAATAAAAGCATGGTGTATTGCTTGAATGAAGCAATCTATGGGCTACATCAAACTGGAAGACAATGGCACGAGAGGCTTTGCTGTAAGCTGAAAGACTTAGGACTTGAGCCAACTGTTGCGGACCCTTGTGTCTACTAGTCCTGGGAAGCGAATTCTATGTTATTCATGGTCGTACACTTTGATGATATGTTAATTATCTCAAGGGATCGCAGATGGACTCTAGAAATCAAGAATAAATTAAGCTACCACTTCGATGCACAACCACACGAAAAAACTGCACCCTTTGCAAACTCAATTTCAATAAATTAGTTAAATAATAATGACGTTTGTTGTGTGACACTTGATTTCGAGTTTTTTTTTAATACAGGGTGAGTCTTATAACGTTTAACAACTTACGAGTTATTTGTTGTACGAAAAACTGTATCGAATAAATAATACACGTTAGCCAAATTAAATGTTGCATCTTTATATTGAAATGTCTGACTTTATTATTTTAACCTCGTATTATATCATTTTCTTTGTATTTACAGTGATTAAAACGTCTTCGTCCTCAAAAATATTATAGAAGAGAAAATTCACATTTTTTTTGTATGTCTACAATTATTTTAAATTTTCTTTTATTTAAAGAGGAAGGCGTAACCTTGGTATTTGTTAGACTTCGTTCAAAATCAAAATTCAAGTGTCCAGTTTCGCACGAACGTATCACGGATAATGAAGAATGGAAATACAAGAGTGAAAAAAAATGTACTAAGAATTTAATTAGTGTCTTGCTGTTGCCAATTTTCTATGCGCTCGGTGCGTTAGCTCAGTTCAATTACTGTCACGGAAAAGTTCATTAAAGAGCTACTAAAGGGGCTCTTAGTATTTAACCCCTTAAGGAGAAATATTTTTCTATGGATATAAGATTAACGAACGATTAAAATATCGTTTCAGCCAGTTGTCACTACAACTGTTGCTATTTTTAATTCTATGCAGATGCGAAAATTGAATTAATGATTTGCTATTCTTACTATCACGATTAGATTGCCAATTTTCACGCAGTTTTAATAAGTATATGGATTTTTACACTTTTTAATATTTATTTTTACAAATAATGTATAGACATTATAGCTAACTTGACATTGATTCTCTAATACAATATCATTTTATTAATATTAATATTTTAACATACACGATATCTTTTCTTATTTAACGAAAGGATTAGTCCTTCATTTTGAATTTCATAAAATAATCTATACAAGATAATTCTTCAGTGCCCAAATTTGTATTTAACTACAAAAATCAAATTTTAATCATTATTTAATTCATTTATTATATATTATTGTCAAAAGAAACACGAAAAGCCATTTTAAATTTTTTTTAAATAGGTACTTACAAGTACCGTCAGTAATTAAGAACAAATAAAAAAGATTATTCTGAAAACTTAAACTAAATAAAATATATAATTTAAAAAACGTGCAACAAATAACAGCAAGCTTTTTAAATACTTTTAGGCACTAGATGGTTAAACAGTTTAACTGTAACAGACTCGACCAACATCTTTATTCATGGTATATTTGCGAAACTGAAACAACAATTTCTGTGAATAGCCTTTCCTGCAAAATGCATAGATCATCAGAAAATTCATGCTCGCGCGAATGAATAATTACGCAGACATACAAAAAATGTTGCGTACCGTTTGCTAATCGTTTCTTGCGAGTACGTAGTTACTAATGTGCTGACAAAACCCCTGATTAGGAATAACAGCGACGGCCTAAGTACTTCGAGAGGTCTGTATTTCAACGGGATTGTCATTAAGAGAAACGATTATGAATGATCCAACATTAAGGCTGCGTAACAGTTCAATTCATTTCCGAAGCTAACGACTGAAGGTCCGAACACACAACCGAACCCTTTAGCTACTCTCGCGATGGTAGTTAGCTACATTAGAAGGAATGACTATGAGTGACATATATGTGTTTGTGTTCACGGTAAACTGCCTAGGTAAGGTTCTAACTGCGCCCATTAAAGTCGTGGAAACTCGGATGCTTACCACACCTTAAACTTGCGTCCCTGAATATAGAAACGTCGTTCGCCGCCTTAGAATTTCTGCAATTAAGGCCATCCTTTCGTCAAATCACATAAATCTAGGTCAATTTTAATTATTCACCGTCGGGAATCCAACTCAAGTATAACTAAAATACTGTCTGCAATGCGTTCGGTCATGAGATTCAATTGAATCTTTTTTTCAAATTAACTTTCTTACTAAACACTGTCACCTGCAATACTAATTTGTTCGTGATATTGAATTATGCACAAACACATTGCGACAAGTCTTCTTTCTTACAAGTCTTGTAAGGAATTCTTAAAAGTGACTAATTCTTTTATTACTCCATAGGTGGGTAGATACATACCATTAAAATGTTATTAATTAATTTAAACAATGTTCTCGGGGACAATTTTCTGATTAAAATGAGTCCAAACACGGCAGAATTTGGATCACATGTGCTTGCTTAATTCACGATACAGTAGAACCTCGACTATCCGAACTAATCAATGAAACACGAGTGTTGAGATAATAGAGCAATTACTTAGCTGCGATGCTAGATAAAGTCTTTACTGATTTGTGGAATGAATCCCGATGATCTCTCTATAATGGAGATATCAAGGATTCGGATAATCGAGGTTCTTCTGAATCGAGG
>CM052338.1:9710571-9738815 GCA_028455595.1 Lasioglossum vierecki
TAACATGTTCATTACTTTAAATTCAAGGCGCCCATTTTTGTCATAAGTGCATAAAATTCGTGTGCTATTGGCGAGATACAATTGTTCTAACACAGTAGTTCGAATACGGTTGACATCAGTTTGGAAGCGAATCGTAGATCGACATCCCCGAGCACCCATTTGAAAAGCAAATGTATCGATGCCATCAATGTTCATCCGCATTCGTAAATGTAACCGGTGGTGTGCCTGACAAAATTTTCAAAGCGACGAAGTTATCTGAAAAATACGGGGATGGGTTGCAATCGGCAAACATTATAATCCCTGCTCGCGTGTCGGTAGATCAAGCAACTCGAAATGCGAAAGTAGTTGTAAATCCATTTCACTGAATTTTAAATATATGTTGAATGGAAGACCTGTGTATGTAAGTGTGGTGAGAATGAAGAAGAAACATATTGAGTGAGTGGAAGAATGTACGAAGTGATAATCCTGCAATAATATTAAATTTTCTATGAAAATTAGTAGTTTTTTTATGAAATTTAAATTTGTTTAAATTATTTAAATTTTACATGAAAATTTAATAGTACTCTTCAATAATATTAATCGATTGAACAGGACAACGAAATGAGTATTCATGAAGGAGTGTTTCGTTTGGAAAATTAGGTTGTCGTTGATTGAACATCGTTCGAATTATATCTAATGTTTTTTTGAATACATGGCTTTTTTAAAAACGTTGATAATTCCATTCACTGTTTTAACAAGATCAACATCAGTGTGCATGAGAGGATGTTCCATTGCCGTGCCATTTTCTTTACAGTTACAGTGATTAAACCGTCTGTATCCCCAAAAATGTCGTAGAAAGGAAAAGAAAATTTACATTTTTTATATGGCTACATTTATTTGAATGCTTAACTATTGATTACAAACGAATCAAATTTTATTTCATCTAAAATTAAACGCGTAATATTCATATTTGTTAGACTTTGTTAAAAACCTTCATCAGGAGTCTGGCTCGTCAAAATACGGCAAGGGGTTAATTACATAGGTAATTATTGCGAATGGGTGGCCATACTCCGATTTTGATGAAATTTAAATACATTATAGATTTCGACATTTTAAACAACTTTTTCCTTTTACAATATAGTGGGGTCGCTTTAGTTTCCGAGATATTTGCAAAAAACTATTGCTAATACTGTATTGAATTTTCTGTATTCTAGCAAGCAATAGTTTTTTTGCGAATATCTCGAAAACTAAAAGCGCCCCCTATATTGTAAAAGGAAAACATTGTTTAAAATGTCGAAATCTATAATCTATGACAGCTGCAATGCAAAAATCATGCGATCAGAATGAGTATACGGAAAATTCAATACAGTATTAGCAATAGTTTTTTGCGAATATCTCGAAAACCAAAAGCGACCCCCCTATATTGGAATCTGAAAAAATTGTTCAAAATGTGTTGCTGCATAACATATTTAAATTTCATAAAATTCGGAGTATGGCCACTCTTTCGCAATAATTACAATTACATCCAATATGTTTCGCTTAAAAACATGAAAATAATGCCACCCACTGCTTAAACAAGATCGACATCACCGAGCAGCCATTTGAAAAGCAAATGTATCGACTCGATCAAACAATGCTGCCGTGTGTGTGCCTGACAAAATTTTCAAAGCGACGAAGTCATCTGAAAAATACGGGGTTGGGTCGCAACCGGCAAACATTATAATCCCAGCACGCGTGTTGGTAGATCAAGCAACTCGAAATGCGAAAGTAGTTTTCCGGCAGTTTGCGCAGCTCGTTACCCGCCGCTTACACGTTCATTTACCAGCGTCAACATACACGGATGCGTGTACATCCTTTATTCCCCCCACCGGCAATCGCTACGAGTCACGTAGATCACGTGTTTACCGTGTGCACACCGGCCTGGGGGGTAATTAGCTGATACGCCTCCTAATTGTTTTACCTGTCAATGGATCCGGCGACCAGCCTTAAACCCCCGTGACGATAATACTAATCGGGCCAACAAAAGCGGCAAGGAGTGGTCCGCGCCGGAGAGCCCCCGGTAAAAATGAAGATCGATAAGCGGCCACGTGAAACCAGTCTCCTGGGCGAACCAAGGTTCCGACAGACGTTCCACGTTGCGCAATCTAATGCGAGTATAATATGCGATCGATAATTACGTAAAACCACCGTATTCACATCTAACCAGCATTAGGTGTAACACGTGGGGCTGCGGAACGCTGTCAGCGAGAACGCACCGGACGAAATCGGATTTCGTATTTTCAGGTCTAGGTTCATTTCAATTAATCTTGCCGATGCAAAATTAAGGATGTTCTGGAGGTACAATGGAAGACAAAAAATATTTGGCAATAAAAGCCATTCATAAGTATATTTTCCATTAAAGAAATAGATTAATTTAAAAAGCTTTCGTTTAATTAGGGATTTTCATGTTATATTTATTTTTTAATCAAATTATATTCATATTAAAAAAAATTGTAAGTGACTTTTGCGAACGATTGTACCCCCTGATTTGAACTTCAAGGTAATAAATTTTTTATATTCAATATATATAATTACACAATAAAAAGTTAAAAAGAAATATTTAAATAAATTAAAAATATTTCAGGAAGAAATATTCATGGTTATTACTGAAAATAAAAATGTGAAATTTGCGTAAAATTATGTTCTGATAATAACAAAAAATGTGATAACACTGTACTGCATTAATTCAATAAGAATTATATCTTGTCAAATTTTCCAAAATTTTGTTGCGTTTTTATTTACCTCCAGAACATCCTTAAACAACCGATCCTCTCGTTGGTATTAACCCCTTGCCCTACAATTTAATTTACGGTTTCACTGATTTTTTTTAGATCGTATTTTAATAAAATAGGAGAATATTCATATAAATTATATTTCTATATGTTCGCCATTAGCCGTGTATTAACAAAATCAATATAAAATTTTATTTCGGTTTCAAGGAAATTATTAACATGAATTTTTATTTGATTCTGTTTAGAATCTCTCCATCAGGATATTGTAACGGGTTAACCCTTTGCACTACAAATTATGTTTCAATTTTATTGTCAATTCCTTAGTATTTTATGTGTTTTATTTGACATTTACTTCAAAGGACAGTTTTTTCCTTGACTGGTACTTGTTTCAAACAATTTTGTTCACAAATTATTTTAAACAGAGCTCTCGAAGTTATATAAATTACAAAAATATAAAATTTCTTTATATTTGTTCATTGAACGTTTCGAAGGTACTGAAGTGTTTGAGCTACGCACATCCATTTTTGTCATAAATGCAGGAAATCTACAGTTTACTTTAACAAATAATGGTAAAGTTGGTACGAACTCGACTTTTAATCAAGTAGGAATTTATACATTATGACAAAGAATTGCAAAATTTCTAAATTTCATTAGTCTCGTCTTTCTTGAAAATAATTCTGCCATAATACTTTAAATATAATACAACTTTTAAGGATTGTTTTGTGAATCTGTTTCACCATATTCTCAACTCTAATGATAAACCAATATTACACTCTACCGATCGATTTTTATATCTGCTAGTAATGTTGCGTTCGATAATCTAAGAATGACATTTAATAATTCGAAAAAATGGCTCAATTATAATATATCGTGATCAGTAGAATAAGTCAGTGTTATATCAGACAGAAGTGCTTTAATGTGTATCACCTTTATTTCGAATTAAATTTACAAATTCGTTTACGTATTCCTTTTGTTATATCCGAATATTATTATTTAAAAGTTGTTTGTATCCAATCTATTGAAGATTCATATATGTATACCATTTCCATTAATTTAATTACTGATTTGTCAATAACGCTTTCAGCACATTTCAGTACATTTCGTATTTTATTATTTAATGTTCCATAGAATTATACAAAATTGATATATGATAAAATGGATGTAATAAAACATCCGAACTGAAGCTAAATTAAAGAGATTCGATCATTTCAATAAAAAAAACTATTACATATTTACCTGTTTCAATAAAATTTTGAATATTATCTTGAAAATTACTTTGGTCAGCGGTTTAAATAAATAAAAGGAGAGTACTATAATTTCGGAACGCAATGTAAATATTCCACTTCGATTCGACAGAGTATTAATATTATTTTTTTACTTGTCACTCGAAATATTTGTTACACGCGCGTTTCAAAGTACGATTAATAAATGTCAATGGATTTCTCGTAGCTCTTCGCGCACATTCGACTACAGGCCGAGGGACGGGACAATCGTTGTTATGCAGGATGCATAATTTTGTTAACACCGCGAACAATAGCAAGCTAACAGGCTACGAAATCATCGGAATATGACGGAAAATCGTCGTTCATAATGCACTCGAATTAGAGTAATTGCGTATTGTTAGAGGCACACGTAGGACGTGTAATATTACCTGTTATTATGCAACATATTTCCTAGGATTCTGTTTCGTTGTTAATAAACAACAATGCAGACAATTTTAAATATTAATTGGCATCATCATCTGTTTGATTCTGATATCAATCATTAATTAACATTGCCTGCGTTAGTATTTGCAATTGATTATTCAAACTTGTTGTAACATACGATGTAAAATTATTATTATTACATATGTTCCTTCATTTGAATAATTCATATACTTTGAAAAACACCAACACATATTGCAAACAATAATAATTAAGATCAGCTGTGTGCATTGGTACAAAAGCAGCATTTATCTAAAATTAATATGCAACTTTAAAGTGTGCGTACTTCAAAGTAAATAATTACGAATGGTACTTACAATTTGATTTGTGTTGGACGTGTTATTTGTGTCAAAAATATTTCATAACATAATCTTGACGAAAGACGGTTTAATAGTCACACGTTTGTTTATTTCTACAATGATTCTTCAATTAAAGTCATTCATAAAAATATTCTCGATAATAATATCTAGTGTTAAGCACGATGGAATATTAATAATTAAAATTCGTATTCTTACACGTGAAAAATTATTTCGTTGACAAAATATTCATTTAATCTTGGCGAGAAAGTCATAATTCTCATAGCTATCTTTCACAAGGTAAAAAAATAATTAATTCGCGAACACTAATTATCATTCACTTCTCGTAGAAATATTTGAAAAATCGTGTGATTAAATGTGCGATATTATCGAATTATTAGTTTGCATTTAAAACATTCCCGATATAATATGGCGGGCTTGAGGCGACGACATATGTCAGTTCTCGTGTATCACACTTCATCAACTACTAACAAGCTCGTTAGAACGACAAACGTACATATGTATATTTACTATTTACACACATATATATGTATATATTAATATTTGTATATATACATTTACTGTATATATACGTGTACATATACATATACATAACGTAACACGTCGTGGAATCAGCAGTCCTGTCCATGCAGTTAATTACAAAGAGCTTATTTTCGCAATACCGGTCGTAGTTATTTATCCGTCAATCTGTCCCAACGTATTAATTACTTTCTTATGTGTTCGCGAAATGAAAGCTTTGACTTTCGCCCCTCCCCCTCCCCATGACTTCGTTATATCCTTTATCTTTTCTTTGTCCCGTACCTCGGCTCTAATAAATGAGATTTTCGATCCTCTTCTTTGTTCCTTATTCACTTTGACGGGAGGAGTGTGTTTCGCTTTCGTTTTGTTCATTCCCTGCTCTGTGATCCCTTCTTGGTTAATGAACGTAAAATGTTTGTCAGACGCAATTCTGGCAATTTCGCTGTTGGTAAGGTAGTGTAAAATAATCAGCGTAGTTGTCTTTGAGAAGCGAAAAGTATTTCCTACGTGTATTAATACCGAAACCGATATCGCTCGCTACACTCTGTTACTCGATAAGTAAATTACCCCGCTTCCACTTCAGGATTAAAAATTTATTTAATATCTCTTATTTGTACTCTCTTCTCGCTCCTTATTTCATTTCCTCCCGATTAATTATTTCTAATTTATGTCTATGTTATTTTGTGTCGTATCGCGTGTACTCAATGGGAAAATGTAAATGATATGCCTAACGCTGATTCTGAAACGATGTATGATCAAACAAACTGTAATTGAGAACTAATGAATTATAAACGATCCAGAATTAATTATGTCCAGGGCTAATTAGAAATTAATTACCTGCAGTAACCCAGTAAACAAGTCGAAATCAATTCTTGTTTTGCTATTTCGGTATATTTTACACATTCTGTCTACATTGACATTGAATGATTCTTAAGATTTGTTTAACCACATTTTAACAGTGTAGTTAAAGATGTACACTTTCACTTTCGCTTCTACTTTCGACTCGGTCTTCGAAGCACAATAAAATAGTGTCTCTCTACGAACAATGCAAACGAACTTTTCCGAGACCCTTGCGTCCATCGAATATTTGCTGTAGCAACATTGGTAGGCTCCCGAAATACAAGGTGTGCTGTGAAAAGTTCGTTTCTTTTTTTTTAACAAGCAAGGCCTGCAATTTGAACCTGAATGTTTAGATAGTAGGTGCCTGGAGCAAGGTGCATTTAGCATTAGAAGAGACTTGTTTGAACATCGTAATTTGCGTTAGCTACAAGACTGTCAATACAAGAAACTTTTCAAAAAACTTATAATTAGCATCAGTATTGGTCAATATTACGCCCTATATTGGGTAACTATACGCCCGCAATTCGATTGGTTGATTTGCTTGAAGTAAAACTGTAAAGGATTGATTAAATTCTCTCTTCGTTCCCTCGCCCCTCCCACGGACCTAATCCAAACCAACCCAGTAAGTAAACTGACCTCTTTCGCTGCGAAGTGGGCCAGTGGAGCACGGTCGGAGTCGGAGTGGGAACGCGTTGCGAAGTAGGGAGCGCACGGAGTAGGGATCGCTGCACGCGATGACGTATTAACGAATGTCGCGCGGCAAGGGGTGAAGGGGAATATTTAAAAATATTCTTTAAATCCTAAACGCAGTCTCTTAAAAAAATTTTGTTTAAATATTGCATTGTCATCCAGTTTTAAGCTATGTTGAAAATTTCGGTGATTATTTCCATTAGGGGCTTCCTCGTCGATTTTCATGACCCTGAAATATGTTGTCAAGGCCATCATTCTGTACACCTTTTTCCTATACATGTTACCGCCGCTCGGTATTAGTTTTCGAGATATTCGCAAGTATTCTCGTAATTGTTTATATTCTTTCTTTCTTCTTCCTCTGCTGTTAAGGTATTGTTTTCTTTTTCTGCATTTGGTCTACCAAACATGTAATAATTTGAAATGATTTCTTACAGACGCAATTACAATGAAGTAATTTTCTTTAAAATGATCCAAATAGGGATGGAAACGTAGGAAATATTCTACGTAAATTTGTAAAATAGCTTAACTATTGTCAAAAGGATCTTAACAGCGCGCCAATAACGTACAGACATTTATTCATAAATATGTATAGGAAAAAGATGTTCAGAATGATGACCTTGGCAACATATTACAAGGTCATGAAAATCGACGAGGAACGTAAATAATTACTAAAATTCCAAGTCTCTAGCTCATCGGCAAGTGGTTTATAAGTCGATTTCAAGATGGGTGGGGCGCCACATTTTGCCATCTAGATTTACGTCATTATTATTACGCATAGCAAACAATGTAAAAGTATTAATCTATTTGTGTAAAAAAAATCATTACTTTCGGAGATATTTTAATTAAATTTATTAGGAAATCTCGACTCTAGACTCAGAAAGTGTTCTGATGCAAAGGGTTGCCACATTGAACCTTTTCTGTAAATAGACATTATAATTAAAATATCTCCTAAACTAATAATTTTTTTACACAAATAGATTAATACTTCTTTGTAAAGAATATGAAGGAGCATCAGCTGATGCAATAAAAAATATATCATTCCGTTTATAAAAACTTACAAAAAAAATGTACCATCAGAATGTGCCCCTCTCAAAACCATTCAACTTCATCTGAAACATTGTTTGCTATGCGCAGAGTTGTGCTAATTCAATTACATTGTAATTCAATTACTAAGTATTTCAATCAGATTTGTAATTGAAATACAATATAATTGAAACACAATGTAATTGAAATACAATATAATTGAAATACAATATAATTGAATTACAATATAATTGAAATACAATATACTTGAAATACAATACAATACAATACAATAAAATACACGAAAACAATGTATTTTATAATTGTGCTCCATTGCAATTACGAATTACATTGTAATTTAATTGACTGAAGATCTGAATTATAAATTACAACACAATTGAATTACAATTTAATTCAATTACAATGTATTTTATAATTGTGCTCCATTGCAATTACGAATTACATTGTAATTTAATTGACTGAAGATTTGAATTACAAATTACAACAAAATTGAATTGCAATTTAATTCAATTACTTTGTAATTATAATTCTGAGGTAATTCAATTGTAATTCTGCACAACTCTGGCTACGCGTAATAATAATGACGTAAATCTAGATGGCAAAATGTGGCGCTTCACCCTGTATAAGCGTGGTAAAAAAGACGAACGGTATGAAAGTTTAGGGGATAGTCTTGACAGGGTCGTTAGCCAGGTGTAAGGAAGGAAGAGCGGAAGGAATGTGGACGGCTCGGGGTCGCCGGAAGGCGTCGGAGTCGACGATACATATCCGGTGCGGCGCGGCGGCGGTGCCGGTCAGCCACTTTGAGCAAGTTTGCCCCTTGATCGTGGACAATGCTATGGGCGAGGACCGCTCGTTACACGCCGTATGCCCATGAAGGATATGAACGCGACTCTCGCTCGGATCAGCTCAGGTTGGCTTGGCCTCGTGTTACCCTGCGCAGTTGGTATTCGTGACACGCACCGACGATGACATGAGCCACAGTGGGACTCGTCGCTGCTGTTGCTGCTGCTGCTGCTGCTGGGACGAATTATGATTCTCCATAGGCGCGTTTATGCGCCGGAATCGATGACGAGTCCCGGTCCTCGTTGGTGTACGTGTCGAAATGCTTTACGTGCGTCACTGGGTCTTACGATCTGTGACCGCCGCGCGGAACGTTGCTCGACAAACACGACGGAAACGCATGGCCGGAGCTGCGCGCACCAGAATTTTCGGACACCACCGGTGCCGATAGAGGGATTCGTTTAATCCTTTCGGATTAAATTCGGTGTGTACCGATTCTGACGCACACCCGACCAGAATCGTAAAAAGCTAGACAGGTTTTGTGTTTCTGTTAATGATACATTATTAATTACGAACTCAACGAGTTTAATGACATTACAAAATTTCAATTATAAAATTGAAAAATTTCATAGATGGCATTTTGCATAGGTTCTCTCCTAACGTTCACATGGTTCAGTCTAGTTCCTACCAGCATGGAATACAGTAACACACTTAAATACTCAATGTAGACAGCTTACACATAGCAAGTACAGGTGCAAAATTATTTTGTGATTATTACTGATCTTGTGAAACACTTACAAGGAGAGTGCAAGGACGTTGTCACACCGATTTAGTTGACACTCTGTATACTTATAGATCTCGATCTCCCATTTACGAATATATACCATTATAGACTCAATAGTTTTTGAGATATTCATAAACAAAGTTCTTAAGTGGTATACAACGAGACTTCCACCCGGTGGGCTAGGGTTCGATTCTTGTTTGGTGAAATTTTTTTTTTCATATTTATTTATATTATTTATTCGCTGTGTAACATTGACTTGTTCGTAAGATATTGCACATTTATTTATGTACAAGTTAAAGAACAAACGTATTAATAAATTATAAATAAATTACTTTGTAGTTTATTCAATTACTCTGTATACTTGTAGATCTCGATCTCCCATTTACGAATATATACCATTATAGACGCTAACACTCGATAGTTTTTGAGATATTCATAAACAAAGTTCTTACATTACTGCTTAAATCTGCTATTGTAGAGGAGGTATACAACGAATATTTATTTTAGAGGTATATAACGAATTAATTTCGGCTAATTTATTTATAATTTATTAATACGTTTGTTCTTTAACTTGTATATAAATAAATGTGCAATATCTTACGAACAAGTTAATGTTACACAGCAAATTTATTTATAATTTATTAATCCTTTTGTTCTTCAACTTGTAATAAATGTGTAATCTCATATAGACAAGTCAATGTTACACAGCGAATAAATAATATAAATAAATATGAAAAAAAAATTTTCACCAAACGAGAATCGAATGGTATATATTCGTAAATGGGAAATCGGTGTGACAACGTCCTTGCACTCTCCTTGTTAGTCGATGGAAAGTGTCTTTATAAAACTAGCCTTAGGAAAGAATCATTAAGTCTCTTGGAAGTAGTAGGAAATCTGCTAAACATTTTTACTTATGTGAATAATTGTTGCATTACAATATTTCCCTCTCTATACCAAGCAGGTTTCATTTAAATCATTCTTCCATAGTTTTACAATTAATGGAAGTACATATTTAAAATGGTCAATGCTAGTGGTTCTCACTATATGTTGTCCAGACAATTCCTTGCCTTACAATATCGAGTCAGATTATGGATGCTATTAATTTCCTTCAAGTCGAAATAAAATTCTATTTTGGTTCAGTTAATGTACAGTTATTGGAGTACATATAGGCGTACAATAAATGTAAAGTTTCTCCTTTTTTGGTAAATTAAGTATTACACAGAAAGCTTTAATCACTGAAATCGTAAAATAAATCGTAGGGCAAGGGGTTAATTATGAGCAGAATGGTTTTAGTGATTTGGGAGTCGCATTGGTATTATTCTTTAATACCAATCTAATTTAAACTACCAATATTTAAAATGATCAACGTTAGTTGTCATCATCATTGTTAGACTGTCGATTGTGGTACATTTATGAAAAAATTGTCCGAGTAAAATTTATAAAACTGTAAATTAGAAAAATTTGAAAATATTCTAACGTTATTTTTAATTCAACAGAATCATTAATGAATGAATCGATTATTAATTTACTCCTGCTTCCCACAATCAACGCAGAATAGTTTTATTTTGCATAAAGATACGCAGTCTAGTCATTATACAGATGATTTGATCACTTAGTCTTGGTCAATAAACTTATTAAATAATTTTTGTATATATAGTATAACGGAACTTAAAAAATTCTTTAATTTTTAAGATACTTTTGTAGATACTTTTATCTACAGCCCAATCGTTTTACAGACGATTTGGTCACTCAGCCTTAATCAATAAACAAAATAAATAACTTTTATATATGTAGTATAACGGAACTTAAAAAATTAAAGTATTAATCATTGCGCAAGGCGAAAAAAGACAATGATATTGTATCAGAGAGTAATTTAATACCAAATGGAATAAAATTGTTTTGGGAATTAATTTTTGAAAAATTCTATTCGAATATTCCTAAACTACGCGTGTTTTCAACGTACAATTAATTACAGACGTTGCGATCGACGGGTATATCCAATATACAAGAACATGCAGTACCAATTTTTCAGTCTACAACCTTGTTTAAAAAAAAAATACTGAATTCCAATATACAAGTTACTCGACAAACTTTCAAATTAGATTTCCTCGGAAAAGTGCTTTGAAATGAAACAATTTCATTCTACATTTTTTACTTGTTTCTGCATGCAGAATAAGCTCCTGTTATCTATAGCATTCGAATCCAGTTGGGAGGTTGCCAAGTGTACGTGTACTCGACAAATTTTAAAATTTGATTCCTTTGGTGAACGAGGTTTCAAATGAAAGAGTTTTATTCTACGTTTTCCACGCGGAAGCGTTGCCCCGCAATTCTACCGTGATTCCGCACACGTATAATGGAACAGCATTGGTAAAATCACCATCGTAAAATAATAATGCACTACAGAGATTTTTATTTGCTGTCGCTTTTATTGTCAGCGATATAAATGATTAAAAAAATTTTCCAACCTAGCGTGTAGCATGACAAAACTGTTCAATATTCAAAAATATTTTACCAAAAAATGTATCATGTGTGTGTATATTCTTTTTTTGATTCAGTGTATCTAAAATAAAATCTCTTCTTCCATTTAAGTCTTAATATAATTTCAATGTATCGAAAGCTAACATAATTTCGATTAATCTACCCGTACAAATTATTAATGGAATAATTGCTGTGAAAATTGTTCAAAATAGAACTTCACAGTGTGCATAGTTTAATATATAATTTAACATAATTTTAATAGAATTATTTTTCATTTTTTAAATGAAATTTTTTAGTTTGGATCTAGCTCTTTTATGTCTCTATTCTAAAAGTATTAAATTATTAATGTTATAAACTCATAAGTTGCAGAGTTTGATTAATCTACTATTATAAATTATAAATGGGATAATTGCTGTGAAAATTGTCAAAGAAATTGTTAAAAATAGAACTTCACAGTGTGCACAGTTTAATATAATTTTTCCTTTTTTAAATGAAATTTTTTAATTTGGATCCAGTTCTTTTATGTCTCTATTGTAAAAGTGTTAAATAATTAATGTTACAAACTCATTGGTTGCGGAGGTTGCTTATTTAATCTACTATTATAAATTATAAGTGGAGCAATTGCTGTGAAAATTGTTAAAAATAGAACTTCACGGTGTGCATAGTTTAATATAATTTCAATACAACTATTTTTCCATTTAAATTAAATTTTATAATTTCAATCCAGCTCTTTTATGTTTCTATTTTAAAAGTACTAAATTATTAATTTTAAAAGCTCATTGGTGGCAGAGCTGTTTCACTTTCTATATTAGTAGTATCACGAAGTACTTTAGCCGACACCGATTTAATCATCTGCCATGATTTCTAACCATGCACACACACACCCACCCACCCACACACACACACACACACACACACACAATGGTACATCGAAACGAATGAAAAATACAAATGGTGTACACCCGACGGTATCGACAAAACCTGCTAATGATACTACTATTGTTACATCGTGTTTGCGGAACGCTACAAACAATTCGATTTAAATTTGCCTTTTACAGAAAAACCGCACTAACTTTTACCGGTGGCCAATACAATCAGTTTGTTAGTCGCCGGCAACAAATTGGCTAACCCGATAATTCCAATTTTGTTTTCGATGGACTTGTTTCGATGTGCTTCTCAATGGACATGATATCAGGTAAATGTTTTTCCGATTTTTATGGTGGAAATAAGCCTTATGTGTTAATACGCCCTTTCTATTTTATACTGTACGCTTTCGGAATGTTTAACTTAATGTCTGACCGTTAAAAATTTTATGAAAACTCATTTCGATGATGAAAACTCATTCCTCAAAAACTAAATAGAATTGAAGCAATTTATTTATTTAATGAAACAAAAATTAAGGACCTACGATCTTTTAATAATTACTTTTCATTCTCAGATCTTCTGCAGATCTTAAGGGGTACACTTAATTTTTGACTCGGTATCTGAATGTTAAATACTTGTCGAACAATTTTCACCTAATATTTAAGCATTCCAACATTGTTGCAATATAATTTTTATTTTATTTTATTTTTGTGGAGACTTTCAATCTCTATTAACTTTTACATTGTTTATTTTTTAGTTATTCAGAGTACCCACAAATACTGTCCTAGTCTTGCACTTATGCAAATTTCTTTGTAACATTTAGTAGGAATTAATTTCACAATAAAGTTGCAAGGTTGCAATTTCAATTCTTATAAAACGACACCATTATGGATTCTCATAATGTAATAATATTTTAAAAATTTTATAAGGAAAATGCATCAATGTATACTTACAATTAGGCAGATTTTATGCATTTAAAACAAGAATGATTACGTGTAATAGTGTTATAGTTAGACTTATTGTTAGTGCAATTTAATATAGTGAAAAGATTACAATACTTTAGGAGCATTAATATTTTCGCTAGATTAAAATTATCAGTGAAAAATATTGATTTATATTTAACTTCTGTATCTTGCAATTTACATAAACACTTTTTATTTTGCACGAGTCTACTTATAATCATAGTTTGAATTAATAAATGATCTGAATAATAATTCCTGATTCGTCAAAGTTTACAATAAAATAATTGTTTGTCTTTGAAAAATTGTAGAATCGTGTGTAGCATACTGTTGAAACAGCGAGGTGGTTTCGCACTCGATTTCGACCTCGAAAAATAAAGATCAGAGGAACAGAGCCACTGAAGCGGAGAAACGAGTTATCCCCTTCGCTTCGAAATAGCCGGAAATAGGATTCGGAATAAATTACGCGCGGTTACTCGAACGATTCCTCGAACCGTATGAACTATGTGATATTTAACCCCTCGGCCGCTTTATCAGAACGGTTTAATCCTGTAAAAAGGGTCGAAGAGCTTGGCACATTAAATCATTCCACCCACGCCGCTTTATCAAATATGAGTCATTCATTTCGCGGGATTGGAGCAGATATAGAACATCACGATCGAATGAGGCGATTAGCCTATGCAAAACCTGGCTCACCTTTGAACGTAACGTCATTAATATCCAATTGACACTGATCAATTTCATAGAGGCTTTGATTTGTTTCGATACCAAACCGAGTAAGACGTGTCTTGAATTAATTAACCTGCTAACTGGGAAAGACTGATTCGTTCTTCATTCATGCTCGCCTATTACCTTTCGGAAACTTTTCATTTCACTCTTGAATCAAGCGATCATTCTATAGTAAATATACTTTACAACAGTAAAATATACATTTTTATTTATCAATTAAAATTATAGGCTGCTTTAATAGACTTTACGATTATTCATACATCCATTATGAATTCTCATAATGTAATAATATTTGCAATATAATTTTAATTTTATTTTTGTGGAGACCTTCGATCTCTATTAACTTTTACATTGTTTATTTTTTAGTTATTCAGAGTACCCACAAATACTGTCCTAGTCTTGCACTTATGCAAATTTATTTGTAACATTTAGTAGGAATTAATTTCACAATAAAGTTGAAAGGTTGCAATTTCAATTCTGATAAAACGACACCATTATGGATTCTCATAATGTAATAATATTTTTAAAATTTTATAAGGAAAATGCATCAATGTATACTTATAATTAGGCAGATTTTATGCATTTAAAACAAGAATGATTACGTGTAATAGTGTTATAGTTAGACTTATTGTTAGTGCAATTTAAAATAGTGAAAAAATTACAAGACTTTAGGAGTATTAATATTTTCGCTAGATTAAAATTATCAGTGAAAAATATTGATTTATATGTAATTTCTGTATCTTGCAATTGACGCACACACTTTTTAATTTGCATAAAAGATCTAGGAATCTACTAATAATTTATAATCATGGTTTGAATCACTAAAAGGTCTGAATAATAATTCCTGATTCGTGAAAGTTTACAACAACAAAATTGTTTGTGTTCGGATACGTGAAATAATAACAAGTCTTTTCCTACCTTTCATTAAATTACCTTTCATCTCCTAAAAATGAAAGTTACCAATTTATTTAAACTCGTTTAAAAGTCTTCAAATTGTAATTATTTTTTAGAATATGTTCGTAAAGCCACTTTTAATAAAGAAACTGAATAATAGGGAGAATGTTAATTTTAACGAGAAACTTATTTGTGCATTTCATATATTCTTTATTGTAGTAATATGATAACGCGTGCATATCTTATTCAAATGAACATATTCTTCACGAGGGACAATTTCCATTTATTTTCAGATGATTATTATAACGATTGTTATAAATCATGCACACCGTATGACGGTATTAAGGTTTAAGCTCCCCCTGTCGTAATAAATTTCATTAACAGTCGAAATGTTATATGAAATTATATATTTTACTTGCGTCAAACGCACTCGTGATGCGTATTCATAATTTAGCGTACACCTAACTCTATTATGCCGTCTATCGCCGTTGCAGTTCATTATTGACACATAATCAATGAACTGCGATGACGTATGCACGTACGTGTACGTATACATACACGCGCACACACGTCCCCGAGCCCACAGGCAATGAATAACTTACCAATGGGAGCACTGAAAACTTCTTTACTTATAACTAGCAGACATGATGTTAGTTATTATTAATTAACGATCAATTAATGATTGATTGTTGCAAATGGAGTGAAACGAAAATTGGATTTCTTATACTTTTGTATCATTAAAGTCTTCATATTATTTTTTACAGCACGATATAAAATTATTCAATTTATCATATAAATATATACAAGGTTCTGAAACGAAACAGTTCTTTCTATTTTTTTTCCTTATTTAACGTCGAAAATTGGATTTCTTTATATCATTAAAGTCTTCATATTATTTTTTACAGCACGATATAAAATTTTTCAATTTATCATGTAAATATATACTAGGTTCTGAAACGGAACAGTTCTTTCTATTTTTATCCGCATTTAACGTCGAAAATTAAAAAAATTGTATATATCGTGCTTTAAAAAATAATATGAAGACTTTAATGATATAAAAGTATAAGAAATCCAATTTATCATGTAAATATATACAAGGTTCTGAAACGAAACAGTTCTTTTTATTTTTTTTCCTTATTTAACGTCAAAAATTGGATTTCTTATACTTTTATATCATTAAAGTCTTCATATTATTTTTTACAGCACGATATAAAATTTTTCAATTTATCATATAAATATATACAAGATTCTGAAACGGAACAGTTCTTTCTATTTTTTTTCCTTATTTGACGTCGAAAATTGGATTTCTTATACTTTTATATCATTAAAGTCTTCATATTATTTTTTAAAGCACGATATAAAATTTTCAAATTATCATATAAATATATACAAGGTTTTGAAACGGAACAGTGCTTTCTATTTTTATCCTTATTTAACGTCGAAAATTAAAAAATTGTAAATCGTGCTTTAAAAAATAATATGAAGACTTTAATGACATAAAAGTATAAGAAATCCAATTTATCATATAAATATATACAAGGTTCTGAAACGGAACAGTGCTTTCTATATTTTTTTCCTTATTTAACGTCGCTTTTTGAATTCTATGAAAATTATTTTGCGACAGAGACTTACAAGTTATTCTAAAGGTGGGTTCTGAACCACCTCGGCCACCACAGTATTAGATGGCACACGGAATATTTCCAGGGGTGCCGGCGCACTGTGGTCGGAAAGGCAGTTCTAGCGCGAATTAATTATTATTCGAGACACCGCTCAATATTTTTGATAAACTTCTCTAAAATTCCTTCAATATTGTGTCCACTCACATTCCTTCCGGTAAAAATAGCTTTTAGTATTTAATCCACTAACGCAATCCTTTCGTTTAAAATTCTTCAATTTGAACCATTCTTCGAACAAATACGTTTACTAAAATATTAAAATAAAATGGTAATGGCAAATTAAATACTTCGCAAGGCATGAAAATGCGTGCAAATTTTGTAAAACTTATGACATTCTAATAATTTTTTAAAAATATTATCAGTTCATAAAATATATCATAAACTGTGAAAGGAAACGTAGACCTACCATTTCCAGTTACAGCCATACTGATAATACCATACATGTATAACAAGATACTAACACAGTTTAAGAAAGAAAGGAATTATTGGTATTTAAACAATGATAATTTCGCAGAGAAAAAGAAATAGTACAAACACTTCTTGAATCCACTGTATCTTGTACAATTTTTAAAACTTGCATGTACATACCGTGGGTCTAAAAAGTATTTAAATACTGAATTTTCCATTCTCGAGGAACTGTTAGTATTTCAACCGAGCCTTAAAAGAGTAATTTTGTAACAATGCACATTTGTACATTGCCTTATAAAAATGGCAAGGTTCACTTTATTTAATCTTTGTGCGGCCCCTATTGTAATAGTCATCTACCAATGATAAGTATACAACAATTAAATCATTTTTATTATTTCAATAATTGTAAAAGAAAAAATCTGAAACCAACCATTTTAACCGGTTTAGTGTTAAACTACGATAATTTCGTAAAAAGTAAATAAATGTATAAAAATTTAATAAATTCGTAAAAATCTTGAGATTACGAGTTATTTAGTTAATTTATTAAGTTACACCTTCGCTGCATGATTTTTATAACTAAGATGAAAAAATTGAAAGAAGTCCAGTTTTGTGTTTTAATTGAGGAAAAAATATTACGAAAAGATTAAAACAACATTTTCAGAAAAAGAAACATAAATGAACATAGTGAGAAAACACATTCTTAGTTTACTATAATACCGGATTTGTTAACTGTATCAGACATGATACACTATGCAGCGAAGGATCAACACGTTCATTAACAATTTCTTTGCCAAATTAGGGCTTACGTCCACACTCTACCTTCCCTATCTTCCTTTCCCCCGAAATGTTTTAACATATTGTCTAATAAATAAAAAAATATATAACAAACTTTTTAAAAACCACGCTTACATTAAAATGCACTAAAAAGGAGATAATAATATTTTTAGATATTAGTCATCTACCAATGATATCTATACAACCATTTTTAAATCATTTTTATTATTTCAATAATTCTAATAGAAAAAATCTGAAACCGACCATTTTAAGCGGTGGTGGTAGGTTTAGTGTTAAACTACGATAATTTCGTAAAAAGGAAAGCGGCTATATCTCGAATGCTCGTTAGGATCCACGGACGACCAACATGTTTGTACGTCACGGAAACATGCAAGTTCCTTAAAAATTCAATCACGCGACTCATCAATATTCCTCCTTCGCGCCGATAATAAAAATATCTCTTCCTCTTGCATAAGCAGGAATTGTAAGTTCCGGGGGGCCTATTAAATTTCTCGACGTCGGATAGATCACCGTTTAGCCGGGCCACGGGAAGAAACACCGAGTGATTTAATTTGAAAGCGTTCCCGGTTTGAATAGGATTTGAAATTCACGATTTCATCCGGAATCGTTCCAATCGAACGGGTGTCAGTATCGATAATACCAGACGTCGCCGTCCATCTTTCTTCGAACCCGTCTGCGGAGTTACTTCTCTTCGTTCCCTGTACCCTGCATGTAACTTCCTTCCTCTGAATTTTCGTTTCCTCCTATCTTCCTTTTTTCCTTCCCCCACTACCGTTTCATCCCTGTTCCTCTGTCACATAAAGATTCACATTTCTTCCTGCCTTATTCCATTTCGTCTACCACCCCCTCCCCGCCACCGTCGTTTTCTCCAATCACGTCGTCTTCCCTCCGCACTTTTTCTTCCGGTTTTGTTGGTGCGTCGCGATAAATTTCTTTCGGTCTTCATTACTTTGTTCCTTTGTCTTTCGGAGGCCCATTGCCTTCGATTTCTGTGACATGTGCAGGCTTATCATTTCTCACACCACCAACTTGTACTATCAGTTGTCAGATCATCGATAGTGGATCTTTATGCAAAATAAAAATTGTTGCCGTGCAGCTATTTATTTATCTCTTTAGCGAAGTAACTAAATTATTATAAAAGACATTTAATCTTCCTATTGCTTAAAAGTACACATACAACAATCCTCTGTCTTGTTATAACTTTATAAGAAATAATACGATTCCAAAATAATTCCTCATTTAGTTTATTTCATTATTTGAAAATCTATTTGTTATGTCAATTCCAAGAAACAATTCTATGCGTTAAATAAGATTCTTACGTCTGTATTAGTATTTTATTAACAATAATTTGAAGACTGCGGATCTTTATGGAATTATCGCGTTTGGAAATTTTCGAAAAATTCCAGAATATAGAATATAACAAGTTAGTAGGATTTCCATTTATTTTAGATCTAAAAAGGCTACTGTTACGAAAAAGAAGATATTATTTGATTCGAGTTTCTTCAAATTGTGCATAAACATCCACAGTCTAATAATTAGATACCAGTTAAATTTATTTGTTAAATAAAAATTAAATCACTATTCCCTTTATCATGAATTATTATATTTATTATATAATAATATCTGTTATGAAAAGAAATGTTTCTTAACGACGTCAAATGAAAGTTAAATTACAATTCACTGTTTCCATTCGTTTTGGTAAGTGTTAAATAACACGGCGAATTTTTATGTTAGCAATTTCTGTTTTCATGGCGAGATCTTTCTCTTAGGTCTCATTACACTTGTCTCAACTTTCTAACCACCTTCTTTCTTACTTTCATTCTATTTACTTCCCCCAAACTTGGACATGTTTCATTTTTATTTTCTTTCGTACCTTTTTCAGTTGTCTTTGATCCTATCTTTGAAACTGTTTCATTTTCGTTCTCTCTCACCGACACAGTCCGTTCCTCTATGTTTTTTTTTCTATCGCAGAGTGAGTCATCTTTTCTTTTCCATTTTCTTCCAGCGAGTTCCGTGGCTGGTTCGCTCTTCTATTTTTCTCAAATTTCTCGGATCTTGTTAACTTTCCACTTTCCTTTAGTATACCTACAGTCTTCGCGCATTGAAGCAACACATGTCTTTGCCTGGTCCCGGACGAATTGTTTCGTCGATAAATTTTCAATTCAGAATATAAATCATTTATTAAGTAAACTTTCAGTCGAAGAATATTCAGACGCAGCTGCCAGGAAAGTATCTAAATAAAATAATATATGTATTGTAATAACTAGACTGCGGATTTTATGAATTTATGATAAAAATTAAATGAGTTTGAGAATACCAATTTGTGAAAATTATGAAAAAAAAGAATTTTCGCAGAAATTCGAGAAAATCAAAGATCCGCAGTCTAGTAATGAATTTTATTATTAGCAGTTTTTCACAATTTTCGTCATTTTTAATTATTTATACTTTATAGCAACCCTAATCAATTTCGACAAAAAATACACAGATAAAAATCTTAAACATATTATTCTTCCCAATCTTCGAAGTAAAAGTAACTTTAAAAAATTTCATTTACCCATTACCTCATAAAATAATCTTTCTAACGTCTTAATGTTTGTTTAAGCTCGAATCTTTTAGATCTAATATGAAAAAAGTTATTGACCTTGTTATTATTAAACTAAATTGAATAATTTAAACATGCCATTGTATTATATTCATCCTATTAAGCATATTAAAAAAGAAAATAACTTCCTCTGCAGTTCGTTGCAACGCAGTTAAACAATGTTCATTTTGCATAAAGATCCTACAGTGTGGTTAGTAGTTTTTAAAGTGTGTCTACATAATTTATCCCAACTGTACGTCACTATTCGTTCCCCTCGAAGGAACTTCCTGTGTTAATGCCCCTCGATTCCTCCACGACTGCCCCCTTCGTGTACTATCGTCCAAGTCGAATTTTTATCCGTTTCTTCATCCGCCTTGCTCCCTTTCACCCCTCCCATTTTTCTGTCACGTTAAAATCCTCTCCTCGTTTCCTCCTCTCGCACTGTCCCTCTTCTTGTCTCGTCAAATTCCCTCCTTCACCCCGAAGAGAGGGTAAAGGTAGCGGGGGCGACGACTGTGTGCCTCGTTCCCATGTTCCGCTCCTATCATCGAATTCTTCATCCTCTCTCCTTTTCTCCCTGTTTCTATCTTCATCCTGCCCGGAGACGTGTCCCTCGAGGGAGTGCCAGGAAGCGGTGCTATTAGCCGGCGTAACTCTAGCCTCGTCCGTCCAAGGATAATTGCGCGGGCTAATGGTTCCTTTTTTCCTGCTCGCCACGGAACTTCGGCTAGGTAAAAAGACGTCTTCCGACCTAGGAATTTAAACGCGCGCCACCGGGGACCGTCCTCGTCGTCGTATCCTTTTCGTTAGGAGCTGGTTTCTTCTCCTAGGGGCTGGCTTCCTCCTTTGCGTACGATTTCGGAATTCGAAAACAGAAGCCGTGTTTCCGGCGTATCGCGGTTCATTTCCGTTTAATTGGCTGCTGGCCCCGCGACCCGGCAACGCGGAACATCTCCCAACGGTGATCCCGACTCTCTGCCTCCGGAATAATCTTAACCCTTTGCGCTCAAAGGTACCTCCTCGCCAGGCAAGTTTGCCTGCTCGAGAATTCACAAAAAACTGCTTCTATTGTTCTATTATTTATACACACCGCGAGCCTAGGGTTAAAATTTCCCCTGAAGGGTAAGCTGTTCCGATCATTATTTATAAATGGACAGCGGATTTTATACGGGGTGGGGCAATAACTATGTGAATATTCCCAGATAGCACCGAATTCGGTCTGTCACAGCGGGCTTAAGCCCGTGACCTCCACATTACAGGCCCAACACCGCTTCGAGATTCTCGAGGCTCGGTGGGCTCGTTTTGGGCCTAGCCTGTGTGCTGGTCCAGGGCCGGTACAGTGGCTCCACAATTCCAAGCTCCGAGCCACCCGTCGGGCCGGTTTCGGGCCGATTTACAAGGGTGCGCGGGATTTGCGTTCTCATTTCGTAATAATACAAACGCGGGTGGTTTAAGTAGTCAAAAACGCTAGATAAAAGATTGATCCAGGCCGCGATCGACCTCGAAAGTCCTATTTTTATGTTTACGAGTCGTAATTTGCATCACACGGAAGCATACAACTGCGCAATTTCCATAACCATATGCTGCCGAATAATGCAAATTACACCTAGTATACGGAAAAATAAGACTTTTTTTTTATTCTATTCAAAAATAAATAAAAACAATCGCGAGGAACTTCAATATCTGTCACATGACTTTGTCCACATTCAGATGCTAAAAACTCGAATAAAATACGATTTGCTTCAAGGTATCACAATGAAAATTCATTACTAAACTTCTTCGAAAAATAATCTGACCAATATGTGTCGATATTATTAACATTTAAGTTAATAAAATACATTTCTTAATATTTCCAATGTAAATGTATAACAGTATTTTATAATAATTGTATCGTCTATAGTGATCTCCGAAAACAGTTTTAGAACGTATAGATAAAGTGATTATTATTTAACATTTATGTTAATAAAATATATTTCTTAATATTTCCAACGTAAATGTATAACAGTATTTTATAATAATTCTATCGTCTATAGTGATCTCCGAAAACAGTTTTAGAATGTATAGATAAAGTGATTATTATTATTAATGTATTTCCATACGAACGGTTACTTTACATAGCACGACGCAGGTGGTAAATTTTCGGATTACGGTGCGCCGTAATTTGTCACGGGATTACCGTGGATCGAACGTCGCGGCGCAGATTTTTCTAAATTCTGATGCAATGTGATCCTCGCGGTCCACTATGTAGTTTCATATTGAGTAATTACCCGGACAGGGAGGGGAGGTGGGGGTGGCGCGTGTAAATAATTAATTCAGTCCCGTTATCGCGAATGAACTTTAATTAAAATGAAATGCAACGAACGTCGGACGTAACGGCAAAACGGCGTTATGGAAAGTCGAGCCCACGGCCGTTATCGTTTTCACCGAAAACACTTGGCAAATAATTATCCATTTTTGTAGTTACCAGGGCAAAATACGATTCCCGGGATGCGTGATAAAATTTAAATTGGACGCTTACGCCTTTCGCGTGCACGTGCAATTTCAATTATTAATGAGCGAATATTCGTTTTTGCGGACGCGCGGCCTGCAACTCCGACAACCGAAAATTCGCTTGTATCTTCACCAGGATACTGTTACTGTGAAAATTACTTTGAAAATATTGGTAGCTTCAAATGCGATTATTCTTAATTCAAATGAAAGTAGAGTAACAATTTTCTACATTAATATCGTGAGAAGTAAATATACTTCTTTACAAATTCCAATAATAAATTCTTTTAATCCCCTAGTGATAATAATTAGTCTGTAGATTTTACGCATTTGTGACAAAAAAATGCATAATAATAAATACAATTTAAAGCAGTGCACATGTAGAAACTATTTAACTATTTAAATAAATCAATGTATCAGTATCAATTTAATAGAATCATTAAAGCAAGAATGCAAACATTTTTTATTTTGCATAAATATCCATAATCTAGTGATAATATAATACGGAGAAATCAAAAATTAAAATTAATAAGTTCATACTCTTGAGATTACGAGTTATTTAGTTAATTTATTAAGTAACCCCTTCGCTGCATGATTCTTATAACTCGGATGAAAAAATTGAAAGAACTATATTAACTTAATCTTTGGGCGCTCCACGCTTTTATTTATAGTCACTAATATCTAAAAATATTGTTTTCTTCTTTTTCGTACATTCTAATATAAGCATGGATTTTAAAAAATTTTGTTATATATATTTTTATTTTCTATTTTTGAGTCTTTACTACTCAGCGTATTTACTACCGCCTGACTTAATCCAAATCAACCCAGTAAGTAAACTGAGCTCCTTCGGTGCGAAGTGGGCATAGTGGAGTAGGGAGCGCGCGGAGTGGGGAGCGTGCGGAGTGGGGAGCGTGCGGAGTGGGGATCGCTGCACGCGATGACGTACTACCACACTTCGCGCGGACAGGGGAATACTTAAAAATATTGTTTACATCATAAACGCCCAGTCTTTAAAAAAAAAATTGTTTTTGAATATTGCATTGCCATCCAGTTCTGAGCTATGTTGAAAATTTCAAGTCTCTAGATCATTGGTTTAATTGCTAAATGATTTAAAAGCTATTGAAAAGTGGTTTAAAATTCGATTTCTAGATTGACGTATACGACGACAGCGAGAACAACGACAACAACAACGTAATTAGTTCTCATGAAGAGTTTGCGAAAACTTTCGTCCTCCGTTGTAGAGCAAGAGTGCTTCAAAATATTCTCCGCGCGGTGTATGTCGGTCGTATTACGGTCTGACAGTAAAATTCGAAATTACCGGTCGGCAGATTATCCGCGGTTAGTTGTACGATTATGATTAGTTGAATTCATAGATTCCCCGAGCCGTGGATATAACAGTCTACGGCAATCTGTATGGTAATACGACTACTGGTTTTGGGCGGGCTCCATGACTCGGTTCCGTGTACCTATGGAACTCCAATCAGAGCCTTCCCATAATCCAGGGATCTTTGGTAACGAAACCGGCGAGAACCGTAATCCAAGGGTTACTTGCGCTACACTAATATTTCTTATTTGTTTGTCACGGTAGTAACACGACTGAACCCCCATGTTCTATATCCGGAGATGCTACCACCATGGACGTTATACCAATTTTTAGTTTGTTGTAATAAAAATATTTTCTAACCCCTTGTACTATGATTTATTTTACGGTTACAGTGATTATTAGATTCCGGATTTTATGCACTGATGAGAGAAATTGGTGGATGCAATTTAATTTAATTTATTTGTTGTTATTGATTTATTAAAATTGTTGAAAATGGAAAGGAGGTTTATGTGGCTTCTGTGTCTTGCAATTGATGGAGACAATTTTGATTTTGCAGAAAAATCCACAGTCTAGTGACTAGATATGTCGCTCATTAGTTTCTAGAAGAAGAATGTTTATAACTATTGTGTACGAAATAAAAAATGTTCTGCATTGATTGTGAGAAGCAAGAGTGAAACAAAAAATGATTGTATCCCCTAATGATTTTGTAGCATTAAAAACAACGGTATAACATTTTTTAACTTTTCTAATCTTTTATTTTTTATATTTCATCCAGTCAATTTATTCATAAACGCATAAAGATTCGCAGTCTAGTTATTAAAAATGTCGTTCATAACTTTTTAGAAGCAGAAGAATGTTTATAACTATTGTCTATGTACTCCAATGGCTAAATTTGTAAATCATAAAATTTATAAAATGATAATATCTAATTAAAAAAAGGATACTATTTGTAATATTATTTCTCGAAGCTCGAATTATAATAAAGTTAACAGTTCCAAATATTACGTGTGTTGCATATTCACGTCTGAGTTGTATCCAAGTTTTAACTTTCTATAGCCACGACAATAACTACTGGATAAGTAGATAAATCATTATGGCAATTGTTTAAGATCAGTCACTACCCAGTATAGCAGTGCTGGTCACACTTTCCTCAATCGAGGCAAACCATGAGTCAATTTACTATTTATAATAGTAGTATATCCAGTGGTTTATAATAAAAAATATTGATTTTTTTCTGTAAATAACTGCGAAATAAAAATTGTCTGAATTAATTGCTAGATACATGTGTTACACAGACATTTCATCAATCATATAATATTATACTTTAATAATATAATATAATACAAAAGTTCTATTAAATTCCTGAAATGTTTTTACAGTTTTGTGCGTAAAGTCTGCAATTTAATTATAAAAATTTCAGTGTTTATAGTTCGTGTGTGCGCTCTGGGCACAAATTGTTTACTCAATTTTTAAAACTGAGTGATTTTCAATTATTTCCTACTATCTCCGGTATTAACAAGAAGTATTTCAACCTATTTCAGATTATGAAAGGAAATTTTTTCGTCTTCGTGAAGCTACGAGTTCGAAGCATACCACAGGACATGCCTCGGGCTATTGTAAAGGGATTTGAGAGTCGATTGCGGCACATTCTCTCAAGCGAAGGCAAGCACTTGTTGCACTAAATTCTCATAATGTCATTGTTCACACAGTATCGAATAAATACAGATTAAAAATTCTATCCATACTCGATCAACTCTCGAAATACTCATCTTCATTTGCATTGTAACACATTGCAATTTAAATAACTTGATTCGTGACTATAGATTGCTAACTTTGTTTACCACACGCTATTAATCTCGATAATAAATCATTCAGTCGTGATCAGCTGCGTTAATCATTTGCGAAGGGAAGCAATTACTACTCAATTTTACTTCGTAATAATATGTTTATCCACTTTTCTGTAATTTGTACAGTCGATTGAGCATTGTGAATATTGATTTGTGCCCCGGTCAACGAAAGAATTTATTTCTTCCTTGTTCAATACATTGTTTAACTGTAATAAATTATTATTCATTTTCTATTTCTATTCAACGTGAATATTCTTTTGGAAATCTTTAATTAAATGTAAAAGCGAAATAAATAATATATTATATGTGTATTGCATATGGATCTGAAAATATAAATAAAATGCTAACTAATCTAAAATTTAATAGTTTTCATTATTTTATACTCTCAATATAGAGATTTACATTTTTAAAATATAATTGCTAAAAATATATGGATTTGAAAAATTCAATAAAATGCTGACTTATCTAAAATTCAAAAGTTTTCATCATTTTATTACTACATCAACTACATCAACTACATCAACACTGAGCTTTACATTTTTTAAATATAATCAGCTCTTGTATTGTACTATTAATTTTCTATTTCTATTCAACATGAACATTCTTTCGATGATCTTTAATGAAATGCAAAAGCTTTATAAGTAAATAAAATATTGTATTTGTATTCTATATGGATCTGAAAATATAAATAATGCTGCCTAATCTAAAATTTAAAAGTTTTCATTATTTTATACTCTCAATACAGAGATTTACATTTTTAAAAATATAATCGCCTCTTGTATCGCATAATTCGCTTTCTATTTTCATTGAATTGAACATTCGTTCGATGATCTTCAATGAAATGCAAAAGCTTTATAAATAAATAAAATATTGTATTTGTATCGTATATATCGTATATAAAATTAAAGAGTTTTTCTTAATTTATACTCTCAATACTGATAACTCAATTATTATCTGAATAACTACACGCAATGCATTTGCTTTGAATGCTCGTAACAAATACTCCCTCCGAGAAGGAAGGATAGGACAAATCTGAGGGAACCAGGGCTGGAATAAACAGGCGGCCCGTTACGATTTCACGAGAGCTTTCTGCTCATGACGAAGGCGCAGTTACGAGTGACATTACAAGTTACAAGACGACCGTGGCGAACCCGCAAGTGCCGAGTGTGACATTAGAAGGACAACGAAAACAGAAAGAAACGGCGATCAAATATTAAATTGGCAATGTCTGCCGGTTCTCCCCTCGCGACGACACAGTTGCCCGCTGAGGGTCGACCATAACCCTCGGACATAACCGAGGAAATCACTTGGAAAATCCTCGATGAATTCACAATGAAGTCGCGGTTCGTACAACACGTTCATCCGTCACAACGCCCTCGAGAATTTCTTTCTCCCCGCGTCTCGCCGTTTCCCATGCTCTTTCCCTCTGATCTGACTACTCGTTTTATTGTCTTTGTCTCTGGCGCAACCTAGCATTCCTCTAACGCGAAACTATCTCACACCTATGCTACTTTTAATTTCGCTTCAGCTGGGGAAAATTCACGATGATGTTTCTCTTGATATTTTCCCCCTTCGTGTTACTAATTATTTCATTTCTTTCATCTTTGTCAGGACTGTCTGATTTTATTATTATTTTTGCTTATACCTCTGCGCTTGCTGGCCGTTAGCGATTACATTAACTTATTAAGTCCACACTATTTTTTAATATCAAACTCCACTTTTTCAGAAATTCAAGTATCTGCAGTACTGCGATGAAAAAATAAAAATGATTTTTT
>CM052338.1:9738915-9808620 GCA_028455595.1 Lasioglossum vierecki
TTACTCGTGTGTTTTTTAAATTCGTCTATAACTTCGCACAGTGAAGGGCGCTACATCGATTTCGTTTTTTTAAACAATCTGTAGTGGCTGTCGGGGCATCCTGATCAGAGTTTCCGGAGTCTCCACTTTGTCTTTGTCTCCGAACAAAACGATCGGACACTTCGAACTCGTCGTCCCCGTAGTAATTCCATATGGGCACGCGCAACTTCTGCCAATCGAGTTCCGGTCGACCCTCGAATCGAATTACGTCCCGGTGCGACCGTAGTTTTTCCGTTCGCGCATTTATTTACCAGGGGGGAGGGGTATACTCGTCTCTGGTCGAGACGAATTCCGGACACGAGCAAAAACCCGTGGAAAAATGTCGCCCCGGCTCGAGAACATTAATTTGTCCATTACTTTGCATATTGGCCTACCGAGCACGGAGCTCAGGAGAAAAATGCTCGGACGAGAGAGAGAGAGAGAGAGAGAGAGAGAGAGCTCTTTAAAGTAGAGCAAAGAAGCCGAGGATGAACAGAAGAATGTTTCCTCTGTCGGCTCATGAACTCCAGACAGTTCAAAGAGGTGCTTATACTGTGCAATTTGTACTTACTTAGCTGCCAAGTGTGTTACATCTACAGGGTGGTCGATAAATTCTTCACTTTCGGTCGAAATAAACGGAAACTGCCTAATTCTTCTCAAAGAAGATTTAACAAAATTATGAAAAACGTTTAATTTATAGCGAATTTCTATGCACTGATGACAAAAAGTCATTGTACGAGGTAGCTCAAAAGTCACCAGCAATTTCAATTTTAAATTTGTTTGTAAAAGAATAAATGTGAATTTTTGAAACCTAGTCTCATTCAGTATATCCATCGAAACAAAATAATTTCTCAAAGACTGTTTTAAGCAACTTTCTAATATCAGATTAAAAAAATTAATTTACTAGCTTAATGTACAGGGACGTCTAAAAGTCACTAGACCATTTCAATTTTAAATTTGTTTGTAAAAGAATAAATGTGAATTTTTTAAACCTAGTCTCATTCAGTACAGTCATTGAAACAAAATAATTTCATGAAGACTGTTTTAAGCAACTTTCTAATATCATATTAGAAAAATTAATTTACTAGCTAACGTACAGGGACGTCTAAAAGTCACTAGACCATTTCAATTCCGAATTTGTTTGTAAAAGAATAAATGTAAATTTTGGTAAGCTAAAAATTGTATTCCATTCTAGTGAGTTTTAGAGAATTCAATACATCCTTTAAAACAGATTAATTTTTTGTAGATTTATTTAAGAATAATTTTCTAATACTATATTGGAAGAATTAATTTACTAGCTAATATACAGGATGGTCCAAACTCGTGAAAGAATAAATATAAATTGTTTAATAATTTGTGATATATTTCCGTATTGAATGTATGAATAATTGGTAGACACTCGATTTGTTCGATCGAATAATTTCTGCCAGGGGCAACGTTTTTATTAAAATATTGTGGGGAAACAATGCCAAAAATTGACCAACGACAAAAGCCTTATTAAGAGGTGATCAGAGATGAAAGAGTGCATCTGTATAAAACGAAAGGGAATGCAAATAGGGAGACGCGTGCGTGTGTACGTGTTCTTAACTAAACAGTGTTCCACGTTCTTGTTGCCCTCAGGACAGCAACGTGATTAGCTCAACACCGACGACTACAAGATAAGTTGAGGCACAGGAAATTAGAAGATAACTTACTAAAACTGCTTTCCGATCGATTCTTGTCAGCCTGGGGCTATTTGTGACGAGGCAGTTTTGCTCGAAAAAGGGACGCCTATTACGCGTCATTTCGTCCTAAATGGCTTTCAGCAAGTCCCGTCGGAACAAATAATTATAAATATTTCTGTAGTCTCAACTTGCTACGTCTCGATCAATTTTTTACCATTTCGCTGGGAGCAATCGCCGAAACTAGAATTTAGTTCGTCCCCTTTTAACTGGATTTCGTGTCGCGCGACTATGTAAAATTGCGAGAATTTGAATATAAAGCTCTGCGCACTGTCCATTGCAGCCATCAGACTTTTATTTGAAACGTTTGTTATTTACGTTCGAGCTCGAATAATTTTTGTCGCTGGGACGGCGTTCGAGCTTTAACAATGTTTTTTAGACAGATCAATTGTTCGCAAACAATTCAGCTCTGAAAATGACGATTTGGTTAGACGTTATTTGGTAATATGTTATTAGCAGATTGCTTTTGAACATAGCAAATAAAATAGCAAATTGATTGCTGTTTAATTTTCACACGTGAGAAACTAGCTCCCTAGTCTTCGTTAACCCTTCACACTAAACCTACCGAATACTAAAATGTTTTAGCTTACAAAAATGACAAGGCTTTATTTATGCAGATTTTGTGCAACTTTAATTATAATATGTGCTTGGATAAAGAAATTTATTAAATCAATTTTAATGTAAGCAACTTCGTAATCTCAATAACAGTGGTAAGTTTAATGTTAATAATAAAGCACATACTTCCAAGTTCTTTTTAAAGCGACTCTAAAATTTTTATTGATAAATAGCACAATCATCGTAGAGTTTTACGTTCTTTGGTAATCAGAGAATTAATTTACATTTGCAGTATAAAAATCTGTACCTAACCCAGAGCTACAGTGACATCTTTGTTGACAATAAACAGCACAATCATCGTAGACGCGGATGTTCTTGACCAGAGAATTAATTTAAATTTTCTATAAAAAAGCTATGCATTGAGAGAATAAACAGCAACGTCATCGAATATTTGAGAAAACTCTGGTTACTGACACGAGGGTTGAACATGCCCTGGCATAATCGGCGATAAAGCGAGCAATCATCTCGGCAGAAGCGGCACGTGTCGACCCAGCTGTTCAACAGTCCATCACCTTGCCGTCACAATGACACACTTACATGACCGTTCTTTCGCGGTCAATCATTCCGGCAGGAAACCATTCCGGATACGAGCGGCCATCATCCACCCTTAACCCCGTCAAAGCTGCGGAAGCGTTCGCGAGGCAGCCAGACAGCTCACCTAATTAACCGAACGCGTAAACTCGTTGCCAAAAATCGGCTGGTCTCTCCAATCCCGGTCATCCATCGGTAGGAAAAATCGTTTAGGTCGATCAACCCTTCCGCAATCGGGACTGGTTCGAGTGGAAGGGTGTGTGGGTGGTATAGCTAGGTGTCTGTAGGCGGGAAGAGGGGTGCAGGAATTTTTGGAAAACTGCCGCCGCTACGTGCAACTTGTACAGACTATTTTAGCCAGCTGCGTTCGGTTCAATGTTGTACCGCGTCTATTGATCGAAGCTCAGAGAAGCATAGAGTTACAGGCCACTGGCGTCGATCCCCTCCACCCCTTCGGCAACCACCACCCCCGCACTCCCGCGCAGTCATTCTATCATTCTCTCTCCGGGGATCGTTGCCCCGTTCCCCTTTCAACCTCTCCTCCATTGCCCGCTCTATCTCTCTATTCGTTTCTCTGTTTCCTACCCTACGTTGCACCGTGTCCTCTCTTTCCATTTTCCAAGCCGTCCCTCCCTCCCCACCAGCCTGCTGCCGCTTTGCAACCCCTGCGCAGGGAGAGGGGCTGCACTATCCGAATTCCATTTCCGTCCAATTACAATTCATCCCCGTTTCAAAGCAGCAGTCACGCCGCGTTCATCTCTCGCGCGCACGCGGGCCCGCCAAAAGCAATAATTTCTTTTCTTCGACCACCCCCGCCTCTTTTACACCCCCGTTCCCACACCGCCGCAACCGGGTGGCCGCGCTCATCATCGAGCTCGGCCATTTTTCCGTCGCCTTCGTTCGATTCGATGACGAATGCCCATCTCCCCGTTCCACCCTCTTTGCTCCTTCGAAAAAGCGGGGGTGCAAACGGGGGAAGGAGGTGAACGAGAAACGTTTATCACCGCCCGTTAATGGGAACGTATCGATTCGAGGAGCTAATCGAGGGTCGACTCTCTCGCTCTTTTCTCTCTCCCTCTTTCCTTGGACCTCTCCTAGACGATTATTGTTGACTCCTTTTTGCGAGAGGATCGACGATAATGTCTCCTTTGAGACGGGAAATCCGGGGGTTTAAATGTCTAGCCTCACTCCTGAGTGAAAACGCCCGGCGAGGAGCATTCCGTCGCCGTCACGGCTCCGTTTAACTCTTTCTCCTTGGGTTAATGAATCAGTAAACGAAGAGGGTTCGACGCCGGCTACTGGGAACTGCGGTCGCTGCCAGGGTTCTAATGCTCGGCTTAATTCGCTGCCGGCGAACCTTTGCACTGCGACAAACACCGTCGGAAAGTTACCGCGAATTCGGGAATTCAACGGAACACTTGTCTTTCGATTTCTAAGCTGATTCTGCTGGAGTTTGTGCGGGGTAGTTTTATAAACGGTCCGCCAATAGGCATGCAGTAATGTGATCGTCAGTTTAAGGGGGACGTCATGTTTATTTTCTGTTGTCTAAGTAGCGGACAAAATTTTAAGACGACTCTGTTTTTAGGAGATTATAGTATTTTATTAGAGACTAGCTTTTCCACGCGGCTTCGCTCGCAAAGGAAACTGTTTAATGCCCTCGAAAATTGATATTGTTTCTCCATAAAATCTTTTAACCCTTCATTCACCCTATTCAGATTGTATCAATGAGCACGATTAAATCAGACCACGAACAATATATTCCTCATACAAACGTTGCAACCCCTCTTCACCCCCTTAGGTGTTCCATTTTTTATAATACCGATATAGGTGTTTGATTAATTATTTCTCATACAAACATGGCAACACCTTTTCACCCCCTTAGGGGTGGAATTTTTGAAAAGGCCGAAATAGGCGTTTGATTAATTATATCAAAGAACATATAAAACCAGGTATGATGTAAATCAGACCATGAACAATATATTCCTCGTACAAACGTTGAAACCTCTCTTCGCCCCCTTAGGGGTTACATTTTTTAAAATATATGTTTAAAATAGATGTTTGATGAATTATATCAAAAAGCGTTAAGTCCAAGTTTCAAGCAAAATCGACCATAAATAAAATATTCTTCATACAAACATGGCAACGCCTTTTCACCCCCTTAGGGGTTGAATTTCGAAATATCCTTTCGTATTCCAGGATTGGGTTTAGCCTAGGCGTTGATAAGTCAGTCAGTCAGGACTTCATTTTTATATATATGTATAGAATAGATAGATGCTAAATAAAGTTTAATAGAGTATCTTCTGACGGACACCTTCATATTAGCCAATAGCTAAATGCATACATTTTTTATGTACAAAAGTTTAACACGACTATCTTTTCAGTAGATTATCGCATTTTATTAGAGATGCTAATCGTCTAATTGTTCCCAATTATTCTTATGTTCTCTTTTTTGGATTTATTGTGAGTTTTTATCTTGAATGTATATTTTATTTATTTTAAGTATTACGAAATTAATTATTTATTTAAATATAAGTAAATAGATAAACTTATATCTCGATAATATTTTTAAAGTTGCTGAGAATTAAGTTTGAATTTAGATGTCGTTACATACAGTAATTGAAAGTAGAATTTGAATTTAGATTGAAATATAATGATTGAAAGTTGAATTCCGATTTGAATTTGTATTATTCGTTCCCCTGGAAAGCATGCAACATTTGTTTATCCATAAGAATAACGAATAATGCAGGTTTCGATTTAAATTGGTATGCTGAGAGTTCAACTTGAATTTCGATTTGAATTTAGTGATTAAAAATTGAATTTCAATCTAAATTGGGTTGCTGAGAGTTGAGTTTGAATTTAGGTTTAAATATAGTGATTGAAAGTTGAATTTCAATCTAAATCGGGATAATATTTTTAAAATATTTGCTTTAAAGCTTGTCAACTTAGTAAATTAATTTATCCCATGAATAATTTCATATTAACATTTTAATTCTATTTTGGTAATGGCATTAATTTAGTAAGAATTATATCTTGTCATATTTTCAAAAATTTTTTTGCGGTTTTATATACCTCCAGAACATCCTTAAAGCTTGAAGTTGATTTTTGCATGATATAAAAGGTAGGAAAAAACGGAGACGTATTTTTTCTCGAAACTTGATGTACAATTTTTTCGGTTCTCGTAAAGCACATTGCCAATTTTTCTTTTCCCAACACACTTTCTATCGATAAAAACAACGGCAACATTTCAGACGGAGAATTTAAGTGACTCACCCTGTATAGATTTTATGAGCTGCGCGATGTTAATTTGCTCCTCGAGTATTTAGTTCGAGCGAATAAGAGGTCGATCATTCAAGCATCCCGATCCGCGAGGTACGCGATAACAACTCCACGTGTATTTACATTTACTTGATCAATTGTTTAAGCGATGTCGAAATGTTTATTCGATATGCGAGTGTATGATCGCAACGCGAAACTCAATTTGAAAAGCACGAGGCATACGCATATATTTTGCAAATCGTTTTTCCGCGAATGATCGGTGAATAAAATGTTGCAAGCGAGATATCAACGGTCCTTGGTTATACGGGTAATTGAAATCTGAACGTCGATTCGCGCAAAATTCGATAACATTTTGCATAGAAATTATTTGAACGTCTGTAGTGCATGCGGGAGGTACGCGATAGCATCTCGCAATTTTTTTCAAATGGTGAATAATAGATTTTGACTGGATACGAATTTAAACTCGTTCACAGATATTTCAATCTATTCTAGAATAATAATTAGACAGCGGATTTTATGCGTTTACTATGATAAAAATGGGAAGGTCTAATTTCTGACAGTAAAAGAATTTGAAGAATTTAAATGTACTGCTATATTGGTTTCAACCTGTTAAACAATTCAACAACAAATTGGATATTTAATTCACCCCAGCTCGTTGCAATTCAGGTAGAAAGATTATATATGTAATAATATAATATGTAATAATAAATAAAAATGATTTTGACGTGTCACTGTTAAATTATCGTATACTAAATTATGATAGATTGCATAATTTCTTTTATTCTCCTATTTGTGCTTCCTCTTATGCATTTAATAATCAATATAATAACGAATTAAGCTGTGAATATTTTTATAGTCCCATAGTGAAGAAAGAAAGCTGTACAATTTTCTATTGATACAAATTAACCCCTTGCCGTATTTTGACGAGCCAGACTCGTGATGAAGGTTTTTAACAAAGTCTAACAAATATGAATATTACAAGTTTCATTTTAGATGAAATAAAATTTGATTCGTTTGTAATCAATAGTTAAGCATTCAAATAAATGTAGCCATATAAAAATTGTAAATTTTTTTTCCTTTCTACGACATTTTTGGGGATACAGACGTTTTAATCACTGTAACTGTAAAGAAAATGGCACGGCAAGGGGTTAAATACGATTTTATATTTACAACTGTAATTTCCTATGATGATAGAATCCGCATAAAATAAACAGTGAAGTATCAATTGTGAAATGTCGAAAATTGTTGAATTGAAAGTAATTTCTTTCGAAAAAGAATTCAACGTGTACTACCCGTTGCCCGAAATACAAAAGAGACTCAATGAAGTATTTTTTAATAATCACCTATCTGACACTGTACAATACGTTTCATTCAGCAAAAAAAGTCAGAAATGCTCACCCCGATGTAGCGCAATATCCTAGAATATTTTCACAAAAAACCAGAAAAACTTCACAGTAACAGCACAATGGTTTCGCAAACAAAAAAAAGGAAGAAGTGTCGGGACAAAAGAGAAATCATCATCCGCAGACCCGGAAGGCGGTTCTTTTTTTTAATAATAATTTCAACATCTGCACAAAAGTACCGCGAGCATTCGGCACGAATAAATAGATAACCCGTTCAATGCTCCACATATGCGAGCACGGAGTGACCCATTTTAATCTACCGATGCTAATTTCGGAAACTCCATTCAATTCAAATGCCTGCTTTTGGGGGATTAAAGGGAATGAACGAGCACTCGGAGCTGATATAAGCTCGCTAATTCTGAGCAGAAACTATCGCGCGTTGACTGTCTAAATAACATCCATAAAAGAAGTCCAATGAGAATTTAGAAAATCAAATTTGTATACTTCAGGTGAAATAAAAATTGTCCACATCGATTTCGTAAACAGGGATTAAATACGAATAATGTTCGTGTATTCATAGTTCGAATAAATGCAATAGCATCGATAAAAACTATTCGAAGTCCAACAAGAATTTAGAAAATCAAATTTATAAACTTCAGGTGAAATAAAAATTGTCCACATCGATTTCGTAAACAGGGATTAAATACGAATAATGTTCGGGTATTCATAGTTTGAATAAATGCAATAGCATCGATAAAAACTATTCGAAGTCCAACAAGAATTTAGAAAATCAAATTTATAAACTTCAGGCGAAATAAAAATTGTCCACATCGATTTCGTAAACAGGGATTAAATACGAATAATGTTCGGGTATTCATAGTTTGAATAAATGCAATAGCATCGATAAAAACTATTCGAAGTCCAACAAGAATTTAGAAAATCAAATTTATAAACTTCAGGCGAAATAAAAATTGTCCACATCGATTTCGTAAACAGGGATTAAATACGAATAATGTTCGTGTATTCATAATTTGAATAAATGCAATAGCATCCATAGAAACTATGTATTCGAAGTCCAACAAGAATGTAGAAAATCAAATTTATAGACTTCAGACGATATAAAAATTGTCCACATCGATTTACATGAACCGCGATTAAATACGAATCATTTTCATGTATTAATAGTTTGAATATTCTTAGACAGTCATCCTTTTAAAATTATTGAATAAAATGGAAATATTTGTTTGTATTTTAATATTTTTTATCATCTTCATTTCACTATCATCATGTTTAGTGGGTGCGTCTTGTCTTAGGTATTGGTACCAAAATTTATTGGAACATAGATGGCGAAAAATTGATGCCTGAACTTAATTAGGAATAATGACCATACTTTTTAATGTAGCATAAGATTGATGTCTTAATTTATTGAATTTTTGTAAATATTTAAACTTAATTATACTTAAGAAAAAGAGTTCTTTAAACTAAACAGTCTTTAAACAAAAAAGCCCCTTTTTTCTATATTTTTAAATGATTAAAAAATTGTACATCAAAAAATATTTATTCTTCATTAACCCCTCGCTGTATAGTTTATCATATCTGATACAGTTAACAATTCTAGTGTATGAATTTAGTATAGTAGACTAAGAATGTGTTTTCTTACTATGTTTATTTTTCTGTAAATGTCATTTTCATTTTTCTTAATATTTTCCCTTAAATAAAACACAAAAACTAAACTTCTTTCAATTTTTTCATCCCAATTAAAAAAATCATGCAGCGAAGGGTTAAGTAAGCATATAAATTTTTAGCTACCTACGTTCCAGTAATTTTTGCTGCTGTCTGTCATTTCAGAAGTACTGGTCAAACTTGACGATAGATTATATTATATTATATAAATTAAAGCTATTTTGCAAGTTTGATTTAAACTTTCCATGATCCTTTTCAAGAAAAAAGAAAAACTGCGTCTGTAAATTTTAATAGGGATTTCATTATTAATGTACTGAAACAACGGATTTGAATACAGAATTCAAAATACAGTATTAAATTACCAACCTGCTTCATTAAATTAAAGACAAAATAAGATGTATAAACAGGTATTGTTTCTATTGTACAGTGTAGGAATTTTGTAATTTTGAATAATAACAAAATAGAACACATAGAAATAAAACATTTGTTGTAACGTTGACTAGCAAACTTTGCAACCAGGGTCACTTTCCACCTTATACGATAGATTCCTTTCTGTACGGCACCTCTCTCTGTCCCCTGTTTTTTACATTTCTTAAAACTCACAGTTTATTTCTTTAATGTTAATATTATATTCGAAAATGTTCAACATATTCCTTAATTGTCCCTAGCAGCACAAAAATATTGTATAAATATTTTTTAAGCCACAATTTTTAATACTAGAAAAATATTTTATCTGAATATTGTATACATATACAAGAAATATTAATTAAATGTTTAAAAAATATAAGCTACATATTCAGAGAATATAAACGACATATTTAAAAAATATTAGATAAATATTCAGAGAATATAAACGAAATATTTAAAAAATATAAAGTAAATATTCAGGAGATATAAACTAGATACTTAAAAAATATGAAGTAAATATTTAAAAAATGTGAATCCAATATTTAAAAAATGTGAATCCGATATTTTAAATATATAAATTGAATATTTAAATAACATTCAATAAAATCTTCAAATTAAGAAAAAGATAAAAATTAGAAACTATGGTGTATACACCATATCCATAGCCATGTGCATGCTGCTAATAATCCCATGTGGGGTTTCACAGCTTAGTAAAAAAAAAACGTTGAATAGAATGCAATTTTATTTCACGACCAATTTCAAACTTGCACGCTGGTGTGATCCCCAAGTTTTCCAATTTCACTTTCCACTTTATACTTTTCGAGCTCCACAGTTTGCACTTACGTAACAAGCTAATAATTCTCAGAAATCAACAATTGATTTTTAACGAAGGTGAACGATTGCATCATAGGATCGTAATCAATCGCTAGCAATGACCTTCGCTGGTAACCAGACGAAGACCGGTCGATCTCTCTCCCTTAATTTTCTTTTTTTTCCCCCGATCTCCCGTTCTGTTTGCGCCAATTTATCGGCGATATATCGTCGGGACCAATCATCCAATTAAGTGCCCACGCCTCTGCTCGCGACTTCACTGAAAAAAGTAACTTGCTGATTGGCCACCTACGCGTACCGAACTGTAGTCCGGATACATTACCGATAATCCACCGACGTTATTATTGACGACGAAGCGCATCGGTGTCTCGTCGACTTCTCGTGAATTATTGCCGCGGAGAAAAACAGAGCGTAATTGCGTTCTAATGCGTTCTCGAAGAGGATCGCGAAATTGCACGAAAATTGGGAGTCATTAAACGGAGAGAGAGAAGGCCAGGTCCACGTCCGACGTTCGTCCGAGCAAACACGAGCGAAAAGTCGCCCCGGCGCAACAGATAATTCCTATATAATTCGTTCGATGTCGTCGATTCGTTTCCTGAATTACATACGGATTACCAACCAGCCGGCCCGAGAAAAACACATTTCACTGTGACAAACAACGATCGGGTCAACGGAACGCTTCGAACCTTTGCCTCGCACCAAGACGCTATGAATAATGGAACGAGAGCGATTCAACAAGATTGGAACTAGAATTGAGAAATTTCGAAAATTTAGAACGAAGACCCTTCGTGGAATAAAAGAATTTCCTTTTGGTAATATTCGGGAAGTATGGCGTCATTAGGTTGCTGCATGTGGAACGTCCGATTTTAGATTACACAAAGCGCTTTGAACAAGAAATATTATTGCAATTTTCGCATTTATTATTAAATTTTTTCATTATTTCAAATTAAGATATTTATTCGATAACGTTATCTTCCATTCTGTTCTAACGGTCTTTGCCATTTTTTAAGTAGCCTGTCATGTTATTGAACAAATAAATATTTTAATACTATTTAATTAAGGTGCAAATCTTATCTTTAAGGTTAATCTAAATCTTTTTGTACGAAAAGACAACACGTTTACCATAATATTATACGATAACAGAAACTACAAAATGGAAAATTTTTTAAGCCATTTTTTAAGTAGCCTGTCATGTTATTGAACAAATAAATATTTTAATACTATTTAATTAAGGTGCAAAGCTTATCTTTAAGGTTCTTTTGTTCATATTAATTTATTTTTAAACCAATTTCAACGTTAATCTAAATCGTTTTGTAAGAAAAGACAATACGTTTTCCATAGTATTATACGATAACAGAAACTACAAAATGGAAAATCCTATGAATGAAGAACGTGGTACCAACAAAATATTCAATTTTTAATTGAATTCTTTAAGCAATATTAATGAAAACAAACGTGATTTATCATCGAAAACAGAAACTCTGATATAAACCTCTGATATTACCTTTAATAATTAACTATGATATTTAGTACCACATATGTACACATAGTAATTTTATTAAACTCTATCACTTTTCAATGTTAAAAATGTAATATTCTTGTTTTACAAGATAAATCTATTGGTATTGTGGTGTTCAAGATTATGCAAGATACAATGACATAGAAAATGATCGTTCGATACGAGTTAATACGAGCATTCAGTACTCATTAACGGTCCGACAGCGTAGCTGGGTCATCGATCAATTAATTTTATTACATTAGTGCCTCCGGTATCCAAACTAATAGGCTTGATGATCGTTAGCTGTGTAAGGGTCTACATATACGTACTGGATTTTCAAAACCGTTTTTCACGAAAATTAATATCGTATTTTACGAAATATTATGTTCAAATAATTTTGTAAAATTGTATTGTTCCACTTTAAAGGAAAGTGTAATTGAATTTTGCAACTGCGCCGATCCAGTCGAATAAAACCTCCAATTGTTAGACGAACTTGACGAACAATGCAAAATTTCTTTTCACGTCATGTAGTAATCTAATTGTTCCAACTTCTAAAGAGAAGTCCAAATCGTGCAATTAAAATAATGTTGGCAAATTTTTTGAAGGACCATTTCCATATTGGGCCATTTGATGTTTTTGTGAAAATAGAACAATTAAAATGGTTGTAAACAACTTTTAGTATTATCTCTGTAATTTTTTCACTTCATGTAAAAAAACAAATTTTTCCAACTTCTAAAGAGAAGTCCAAATCGTGCAGTTTAAATAATGTTGGCAAATTTTTTGAAGGACCATTTCCATATTGGGCCATTTGATGTTTTTGTGAAAATAGAACAATTAAAATGGTTGTAAACAACTTTTAGTATTATCTCTGTAATTTTTGCACTTCATGTAAAAAAACAAATTTTTCCAACTTCTAAAGAGAAGTCCAAATCGTGCAATTAAAATAATGTTGGCAAATTTTTTGAAGGACCATCTCCATATTGGGCCATTTGATGTTTTTGTGAAAATAGAACAATTAAAATGGTTGTAAACAATAACTTTTAGCATTTTCTCTGTAACTGTTGCACGTCATGTAAAAAACAAATTGAAAAAGAAAATGCAATATCAAAGTGTAGTGCAATATCAAAAAGTGTCCTGTAAAAAGTGTGCCAATATTATTTTTGATTCAGCGTATATTGAACGAACAAGTGAAGTTTTCATCGAGAAATTTGAAATGGCACCGACACCGGTTATCGAATTTTATTTCTTGGCGCGAGAAGCGAGTTCGAACGAGTGTAAACTTCATCGCGGTTAACCGACGGCGACTGGGTTGTATTGATTAACGACGCAGCCTGTTTTTGTCTTGTTGCAAATTATCATTGCTCGAGCGACGAGCAATCGGCGCCGGGTTCGCGACGATTCCCACCTGATGCCGATACATATCCGTTTTTAGTTGGATTATGCTGACCGCATTACGGCCGTTTGCCCCGGTAATCCGGTGCGCCCTTTGCTAACGCTGATTGGGAATTTGCGAGCGTTCGAATCGATAATAATTGATTCGAGATTACCAAACTGGTCGCGTTTCGCCGGGCCCCTGTTCGTGATTGGGGAACAGATGCGCTCTCGATCGGGCCATGGTGAAAAAATGCTCGTCATTTTTTCTTTTCTACTTAAACGATCGTGGAACTATTTGGTAACGATTTAATTATGCAACTAACTCACCCACTCGTTTTCCTTTTCCAACAGGGAGCTCTTTGTCCGACGAGGTCGACCATTTCCGAGACCTGAAATGCACAACAACTTCGTTAGTCGCAAATAAATATTCAATTTCAACTTTTTAGTCAAATAAATACTCGTTAAGTAGATTATTTCAGTGGAGATTGAAAATTCTAAAGAAGTGGTACTTCTCATTTACGTGGATCAAATATGGGGGTCCGTAAATGGGAAGAAGCACGCCATACGTCAACATTGTTCTTCTATAATTCTTAAAGTTATTTCAATAAGCAAGTAAGTTGACATATTTCAAAAATTGTTTTTAGCATGTTCTCATCAACAAAATATTATTTTTTGCGTTCTTTTAATAATTCACAAACGCAATCATTATTTTCTTGGAAAGGGTCTAAACAAAGACCGAAACGTAAAAATTAATATATTGTAAAATTGCTTTCAATTAAATTTACCGAACCGGTGCGCCAAAAACATCAACTTTATATAAACATACCATCGAAAAAACAAAGAAAAATTAATATCCATTTTAGGTATGATCTATTTTCGAAACGTGCGTTCATCAACACGGAAACATTTCGTCCTGTCAAATTGATTCTTTTCAATGCATCGACTGTCACGAGTCCCCGGATAATAGTTTATTTTTAACGATATTCAATTAAATTGGTTTGCCCTGTCCGAACGTATTATACGAGCTGTCAAAGAACTGGCTGTATAATTCGAAACGGTAAAATTTCACCGAGAGCAAAATCGGGAAAACGTAAATAAAAATTGTTCAGTATCAGAACCTCGCATTCCATTAAATCAATGCTGGTACTTTATCGCGTTCCTGGGCCTTTATTCAGTTCACGTGTCTGACCATTATTGGATATTTCCACTTGAAATAATGTTTATAAACAGTGACGGTGATCCGGTACTATTTATTCCCGGAAACAAATTCGTATCAATTTATTGAAGACACCGAGGCTTCTTTCTTCATCGACAGAGTGTTTGTCAATTTGTATTACTTATACAACCCTTGACTGAATATATTCGGTCAAAACTGAGACTATGGTTGTTGAAAATAATTATTTTGTATCCAAGTTTTTAATTTTTAATAGCTAAATAACGAATTCGAAATCGCAATTCTTTTATTCTTCATTTTCGTCTTATATTATCGTCGTGAATCACCCCTTAAAGCACTGTAACAATTAATAATATTCTCTGTTTTTGCTCTTCTGTCGTTAATAAAAGTTCATTTAAACAACGCGAATAAACAACACAGTGGCAAATGTTTGGTTTAATAAACCAATAACTTTTTCAGACGTACACTACTAGGGTTAGAAAAATATGAATGTTATTTTAATATTTTATTCGATGTTTTTGTTAATGTATTTTCATATTAAAATATACCTATTCCCATATTTTCGATCAATTCTTGTGGACACATTTGTTGTGTATTTGCAGTGTAAACATTGTCAGAAATTTACATAAATAATATTGAATAACTATACTAACTATAGTCTTTAATTGGAAGGTCAATGTTTAAGGAAAATCTTTGTCAAAATACTTCAGGAGAAAGTGATTTGAATGTAGAAGATAAAAGCTAATATGATTAATATTAAGAATCATTTTTAAGACTCGAGTCATCCAGGTCAATCAACCCTTTTATGAATTTTTAAAGCTTTTTAAGCGAATGAAATATCTATGAAGTTCTGCTTAAAGTTTAAAGTATAATATTGTAAAATGTCTTCAACTTCATTTTTCAATGGCAGTTGAAGGCGTACTTACATTTCATTTCTGAATATTATCGTTCTTCACGTGTGTGTGAAAAGAATTACTGACACACGTATGATTACAAATTAGATTTAATGACATTTATCTCGTAGCACGCAGAACGTTATTTAAATTGTATCACATTACAGTGAAGTCGTGCTCAGTAATTTGAGCTGTAATTACCAAACAACGCGTGCGTCTACATGTGTCGTTGTTAATTAACAATTAAAATTAATGACAATATTCGTTAAAATTAATTACGAATATTAATGGTAGAAACTATGTTTAAGGTATAATAAAATTAAATTTAATTGGTAACAACTTATTTCGAACTCTAATGGAATATTTACCGTAGATTGTTTAACGTTTAACGTGATAGATTCATTAATTTTGTAATAAATATGTACTACTGTTAACAATTTAATTGTGACGCACTGCAAATGCTGATAAATGACTTTAAATAAAAACTATTTATTAAATCATCAATTCAAATAGCATTGATTTGATTATATCTTTAACAATAAATTATATTTTACGAAAACCTGCATTCACTACTACGCTAATAAATGATAAGGAGATATTGGAGATAATCAAATGAATGTACAGTGTATCCAAAAAGTATTTCAATTCAAATTGTCAATATTTGAACTGTGATAATTACTTTAAAAAAAATAATACAACACGATTGAAGTCTTTAGATTCGTCATGCAGTGCTCACTTTTGTGTAAGATATTTTTCAACGATACAACAACGTCCTCTTTGCAATAATACGCTTAGATCTCCAATATCAAACCTGTTCCTCACTTTGATTTCCTAAAACCAAATCATAGCTTAACACTCATACGTTTCTCAGGGTGAAAATTCACTCATTCAATATTTTCCTATACTGTAAAATTATTCATCCCTTTATGTCTGCGTTATCAGATGTATTTCTTTTAAATTTGACGTTATAAATGAAACATAATGAGCTGATTTAACGCGTAAAATAAAAATGGATGAATTGTTATCCTAGCCTCTTTCATGTAACTATTTCTGAAGAGAATGCGAGGCTCAGGTATTATAATGATAATAAATTAAATTTAACTGAAGTGTTACATGATTACAATTTCTCAGGAATTTACTGTTCAATTATTTTACCACGTTTTTATTAGCTCGCTTTCTTGTTTGTCTGTTTGTTCGGTAGAAATCTTGCAATTGATTTTAAACTAACTTCCCGATGAGCTAGAGACTTGAAACTTTCCACATAGCTCAGAACTGGATTGGCCGCAGAAGCTCAGTACATTTTCGTACGTCGAGGTAAATAATAATAAATAGTTTGTCTTTATTTATTAGACTTTATTGGTGCTTTGAAACCGATAATTTACCGTAAGCTTAGTGAGTATACAAAGTATTAATAAAGAGTGATATAAGTATTAACACAAGACTAAAAAGCAGAAAATAATTATGTAAATAAAAATAAATTTTTTAAAACATCACGTTTTTAAAAACGGACTAAAGAGTATAAAATAATTTTTCCTAGTCCCATACAGATTTCTAACCTCGTACAGATAGTCCCGAAAATTTGTGATTCTGAATTTTTAATAACCATGAAAATACTTGTAAGATTTAAAACGAAAAATGTGGGACGCGAAATGCATCAATTATCTATTGCATGCGCCCCACGTTTCTCGTTTGAAATCTTACAAGTATTTTCATAGCTATTAAAAATTAACAATCACAAATTTACATGACTATCTGTACGAGGTTAGGAATCTGTATGGGACTAGGAAAAATTATTTTATACTTTTTAATCCGTTTTTGAGAACCTGATATTTAAAAAAAATTATTTTATTTAAATAATTTCGCTGTACGTTACGACGAAATACTTGGAACAACGTTTGCTGCATCACGCGCAGCAGTGGCCTAAAACTGAAGAATCAATTGGATCATCGCGAACACGTAGCAGTCCTCATGAAAACACAATGCGGCCGAGCACTTCGCTCCGCGCATGTTTATTTCATTCGCACGGGGTGGGCGCTCGATTAACGACGGATCGGGGACCCGATCGTCTCAATCAGAAATACCTCCTCGTTTCACAGCAATTACCGTCTCAATGATTAGTGCAAATCAATGCGCTTCGACGCTTTGTCACCGCTCCCCGCGAACATCGCGGAGGAGCCGGTTCGTTCTTGGTTCCTATTCGAATGAATATTCTGAATGTGGATCTCTCACGTTCCTCCGGATCCTCCTTTTCCATCCTCCTACTCTCTCTCTCTCTCTCTCTCTCTCTCTCTCTCTGCATCTTCTGGATCCTCCGTCGATCACTGTTTACCCTGTGTACACGCCTGTTCGCGTCTTTGTGTACTAACTCGACGCTCGTTGTCGCCCCCGGAGAGTTCGATAAAGTCGCGTTAATTGGAGCTTTCGGCTAGCATTGTAGGCCAAGTATCTTGAACGAGATTTAAGTCCTCCCCTGCACCCGCTGAAGACGCCATTTCGAAGCTCCCAGGTCCCCCCTCAGTCGAAAACTTATTTAAACGCGAGCATCCTCGGCGTTGCTCAGCCGAGGCAGCCAGGACGACTACCGAAGTATGCCAAGTACTACAAGTGTTCCCCACCCGACGAATTTTACTTCACTTTATTTAACGATGTGACGAGCTCTTTACAAGCCGTTCTACTCAATTGGCCAGCTCCGGCTTTCCTTCGAGGACATTCTGGTTTAGAACCTCCGTGAAATCAATTTTCTACCATTTTCCTCGGCGTCGCATGAATTTTCGGGTCCCATGGAAATCTCCGCCACAAATTTCTACGACACGGTTTTCAACGACTCCAGATTTGACCGACAATAACTTTGGCCGACAACGACTTTCACTGGAATCGACTTTGACCGACAAGGTATGTGATCGACAATGAATGTGATCGACAACGAATGAATAATACTGGTTATCATATAATCCTGCGTAGTTGCATTTAAAAATTTTGCAAATATTTAATGAAAAAATCAATACTGTTAAAAATAGTGCATGATTTTGCAATACTGCGATTCATTGAATTAATTAATCCATAAGTAGATTCCGCGGTACATAAAAATTGATTTGCGCAAGTAGAAAAGAACAATCAATATGATTATTAATTATATTAAAAATCAAGCTCTGATCGGATATTATTCTTCGAGCAGATAATGATTTTGTCGATCGTTGTTGGTCAAGATCGTTGTCGGTTAAAATCGGTGTTGGTCAAATCCTTTGTCAGTCGAAATCGTTGTCGATCAAAGTCGTTTTCGGTCAAAGTTATTATCGGTTAAATCTAGGGCCGGTGAAATGTTGCCGATGAAAACCCGTGCTGGGGAAATCTTGAATACAAGTAGTTAGAAGGATTTTTCAGAAGAGATCAAAACGTGTAAATATAAAAATGCTTTATGTGTCTGTTCTCTGTCGAGTGTGAACGCTAACTCTTCTCTTCCAAAACGAATTATTCAAACGAAGGCCTGGCGGTTTTTATGTGTATATTTGGCCTTAGAGCGCGGGTCGTCGTCGATCAGCTGTTTGTCCTAAGACGAAATACCGCGCATCATAATATTATTCGAGGAACGATATATACTTCTTCCTCGCGTAACAGACATACATGTTTACATAATAGTGCAAGATGTTTTTTTACAAAGGTGTGAATTACACAAAAATCAGTGAACCCTATATCTCTCAATTTATTTAATTACAAATACTTTTATCAAATCATCGTCACATATTCAATTACTACAGACATGAAACATGTATTTCTTTACCTTTTTGTTAACTCCAGCGTAAAAATCATGCACCCATGTCTTTAGGCATTGAATCATGTTTTCTTCGATGTCTTCTGCACAAACAATATAAAAGCTTCGACTTTTCTTGGCTTTTTATTTTGTAACAAATGTTTCTATCTTTTTTTTTAACTTCATGTTGTTTTTTCGAAATTTTTAATTCTACCTTTATTGTTTGAGTAATTGTTGATCGTACAGGTACAAAGATAAGAAAATGTTGAATGAAGCTAATACAATTTTGTTTCTACCTTTATTGTTTGAGTAATTGTTGATCGTACCGGTACAAAGATAAAAAAATGTTTATGTCACTTAGAATATTAGTCATCTTATTTTTAAAGTATTTGACCGTTTAGAATATTAAACATTTTATTTTATTCTTCCAGTTACATGAACAGGTCGCACACAAACAGCATAGTTTGAAAAAACTAGAACAAAATCGTCGTCGTTCTTCTATTGTTCTTCTAAATTCGATCTCAATTTCTTTGAATCGTTCTTCATTTTTCCAGGAAAGGACTGGACACGAGTTTCTTAGGAAAACTGAGAGTCTCTGTTCGAAACATAAATCTCTGTCTAATTTGCTGATCAATTATGCCCCGTACCGTTTTATCCGCGAACTTCTTACCTACGAAATACGGAGTTCGCTAGTTTTTGCGATAAATACTCGTTAAGAACGAGGGCGGAATTTATAGCCGCTTGACGTAATGTATTTTTAATACATTGGACGCTTATTAAAAAATTGCGTGCAAGCTACCAGCATGTAATGCATCATCACTGGGTTAACGATGCATGGTGAAATTGATTTAAACCCTTCGGATCTGTACAGTCCAATATAGATGTTAAATGATGTGTCACGCGCCGTGCAGAAAACATTAATAATAGTTAGTCGATAAAATATCCTACTCTTTCTGGTAATCAACATCTACCTAGCACTGAATTGTCATGCTTGGCGTGGAAGCCATTGAACACTCAGCAATGATATTTTGCATAGGTATTAAAGCTATTAAATATTAAATACTAAATATTAAAGCACAGATTTGATAAATTTTAATTTACTTTCTGTTTCCACAATCTAAAATGGAACTTGAACATACGGAACGTATAAATGAATAACATATTTAGTCATTTTAGGTATTTGACAATTTATCTAAAGAATATTAAACATTTTCTTTTAAGCATATTTGGATACTTTGTTTTATGAATATTTGATCATCCAGAATATCAAACATTTTATTGTAAGAATATTTGATCAACTAGGATATTAAACATTTTATTTTAAGAATATTTGGATACTTTGTTTTATGAATATTTGATTATCCAGAATATCAAACATTTTATTGTAAGAATATTTGACCACTTAGAATATTAAACGTTTCATTGCAAGAATATTTCATCAACTAGAATATTAAACATTGTATTTCAAGAATGTTTGGTCACTTTAATTTAAGAGAATATCACTTTCGAGTAATCGAAATTATTAAAAGAAGAAACACATTACCATCCAGCTTCCTCTAGACAATTTCTATCTTGCATAACAATCTACAGTCCACTCGCGACAATTTCTGTTTGAACAGGACTCGTATAAAATTGGTGAGCCTTAAACGGCGAAGAATTAGCGTTTGCTCGAAGTACACAGAAGTCATTTGTCGAGCCTTACCACGCCTAATCGTCCATCAAAGGTAGCATTGCTCGGCGATCTTTTTTCTGTCGATCACGAACCGAGACGAGCAAGATCGTGGGCAGAGTCGACGATCGTCGCGATCATAGTGCTACTGGCGAATATAAAAGGGGCGTATCGGTGCGTAACTGACCAGCAGTGTGTCAAGAGCGTATGTCCGGTCTTGGTGGTCTCAAGAAGTCGATCTCGCGTAACGGGTCACATTCGATCGTCAGCTAGCCGATCCCACTTCGTCAGCCTATAAAAAGATGTCTCAGAAGGGCCCGGACGGCAGTGCCGCGTGCGAAAACGAAATGTCCACGTCGAAAAGCAGCTCTTTGCTTAGGCTGAACCAGGAGGGTCGTCGAGGATCCGCCGATTGGCAGGATCAGGACACCGATTCCGAAATCAGCGAAACTGATTTTCTAACCAAGGGCGCGTTCCTCTTGACGCCCAGCCACGAGCTGAGCATCGAGAAGGCGGCCACCATCTGCGAGAAGATGAACTTCCGGTGAGTGTTGAATTTACCAAGCCCCTCCACGAGGAGCATTGTTCTTTCATATTGACAAGATCAGTGTTTGCTTCAGCAGCAGTCGCTATAGTTACATGGTAGAGCATAAACTAATACGACCAAGAAATATTTGTATAACAGAACAACTATCCGTCTGTTATCAAATTTCATTTATTTAGATTATGATCGAGAGATTTTTATTTTTAGAGATTTATTTATATACAATTCTCAATTTTTGTAGATAAATTTTGGGAAATGTGAAAACATGTGAAATCTTGTTTTCAGTAGTAGTAGCTTTTTTGTAGAAATTAAATAAATAAAAATTGTATTAACTAAATTCTGTGAAATTTTATTTCCGAGCATCTTTTAAACAATCCATAAACACATAAAGATCCGCAGTCTAGTTGTATAAAATATAACTAACAACGAAAAATATTCGAATGACAGGGCAACTATCTTTCTGTTATCAAATTTCATTTATTTAGATTGTGATCAAGAGATTTATTTCAGTAATATTCGCTATAGTTATATGTAGACTGCGGATGTATATGCAATTTTCAATTTTTGTAGTCAAATTTTGACAATGTGGAATCATGTAAAATCTTGTTTTCAGTAGTAGTAGCTTTCGTAGATACGAAATAAATAAAAATTGTACTAAATTTTGGGGAATTTTACTTTCGAGCATCTTTCAGACATTTTTGGAATCCATAAATACGTAAAGTATTGAAATTAAAAGCAATCTAGTTTTATAGGTGGAGTCTTCTATATGATAATAGAGAGAACAAATATTCGGATGACTGAACTATCTTTCTATTATCTGCATAATATTTAAGGATCCCATATCTTTTCGTCCATAAGTCTTAGGACATCCTTTAAATTCGAAAAACTTTTTAAAAAATGTTCCAATCAGCTTGAACTTTTCTGAGATGTTAAAAAAAATGACTAATCTTGAATTATTTGAAATTTTAGAATTGTATTAAAGTTAGTAATAACATTTTAACAGATTAATTAAGATTATTATATTGGACTGATATTAATTAAAATAAAAATAAATAAAATAAATAAAAATTAGGTTGAAATAGGCTGAAATTAGGGGACCAAAAAATACATCATACACACATACTTTCTTCCAATACAATTTCTGACATGGTATAGGACCTTTATTACATTCTGGAAAAATTATATTGCTTAGTTTCTTAATAGATCCGGAATTTTAGTGTTTTCACCTTTACATTCTCGGTAGTAATTCATACGTACACTGTATGATAGATAATTTGGACCCTAATGTTTCCAGCGAGGCCTGTGTCGTTGGTTATTACTCATTAATATTTATTTTACTTAAAGGAAGATTACTTGGTCCCCTTAGGGTTTCAAGTCCATACACCACTCCCTTTTCTCTTTCCAATTTCACCTATCGCCTAATTTCAATCAAATTCAACGGGACCTACTTTTTATGGTGGGTTCCGAACCACCTTTTTTTCTTGCCAACAACACGTGGCCAGTACCCAGACAAGTCACCGCCTGAAGTATACTGTATACCCATGCGGTCACCCATCCCAGCCCGGCCCACGTCCAACACTGTTTAACTTCGGTGATCGCACGGGAACCGGTGTTTGCAGCGAGGCTATGGTCGTTGACATATTTATTTTACTTATGGACTGATATTTCACTTTATGAAACTTTATCGGAGGCTCTACTATGTTTTCTTTTAATGTATAAAATAAATTCATTGTTATCGTGACGTCTTTGGACAAACCGAATTCTACTAGAATTTTAGAATGCAAAAGGGTTGAACATCCACTATGATAAATTTTGACTTTGCAGGTTCAGATTTACAGTGAGTGTATAGCTTTTAAGATGGAATAAATTTTTTACAATTGTACCAAACGACCTGATTTTTTATAATCAATTGGAAATATTGGTTTACGAAATGATATGCAGAAAAGAAGATTATATTGTGGAAAATCTTTTCTGTATATCATTTTAAAAATCAATGCTTCCAATTGATTATAAAAAAATTAGGTCGTTTGGTACAATTATAAAAAAGTTATTCTATTTTAAATGGTGTACGAACACTTTGTACACCCACTGTATAAACTAGATTACCTTCATCTTCAACTTGAATTGCAAGTGGAAATAGTGAGCATTGGTCAGACATAAATCAGTGAGTAATTATATTGTTAAAGGAACAGAATGAAAAATGTCTTTTTCAACTACCGAACGTACATTTGTAATTAAAAAATTTAATTATTTTAAATTAACGTTGCTAACTTGCGTGAATGATTATAAAACCATTTTATAATTCGTTGTACCAGTTGCATTTTTGGGTAAATTATTATTTCAACAAAACAATCTCGTAGACATTTTCTATAGAATTTTTCGAATCGAATCAATTCGAAATACAAGAATTCGAGTGTTCGATTGCGGTAGCCAGAGTAAAACTCGCAAAGTGCTTCGACGTAACATTGTGCCAAAGCTGGCGCGATAATTGAAACGAATTAGCCAGCCCGCGAAGGACAATATTGAAACAAATGTGCTGATCGGAGTCGTTAATCATCGCAGCCTAATTACGTGGAAGTATACTTGTAGGGTACATTGCAACACACGACACGGTCAATTTCCCTTCGGTTTTAACAAAACTGTCGTTCGATTTCGAAGAAATTATTAATCGTAGCATTTACAATCTTTATTTATACTGTTGTTTACATTTTTCTGATCGTTGTTATGTAGAAAATCATTAAGGACGATTGAAATATTCAACAAAATAAGATCCCCCAAAACAGAGTTTGCTAATTGATGTAGAAACAGGCAAATAATGAAGAAGATTTATTGTTTAAAAGAATCCTTAATTTTTAGAAAATCTATAATTCTTTATTGCTGCACCGACGTCCTGAATATTTGAAACTGTCCTTCGATTTCAAAGAAATTATTAATAGCAGCATTTACAATCTTTATTTATACTGTTGTCTACATTTTTCTGATCGTTGTTATGTACAAAATCATTAAGGATGATTGAAATATTCAACAAAATAAGATCCCCCAAAACAGAGTTTGCTAATTGATGTAGAAACAGGCAAATAATGAAGAAGAAGATATATTGTTTAAAAAAATCCTTAATTTTTAGAAAATCTATAATTCTTTATTGCTTCACCGACGTCCTGAATATTTGAAACTGTCCTTCGATTTCGAAGAAATTATTAATAGCAGCATTTACAATCTTTATTTATACTGTTGTCTACATTTTTCTGATCGTTGTTATGTACAAAATCATTAAGGATGATTGAAATATTCAACAAAATAAGATCCTCCAAAACAGAGTTTGTTAATTGATGTAGAAACAAGCAAACAATGAAGAAGAAATTATATTGTTTAAAAGAATCCTTAATTTTTAGAAAATCTATAACTCTTTATTGCTGCAACGACGTCTTGAATATTTGAAACTGTCCTTCGATTTCGAAGAAATTATTAATCGTAGCATTTACAATCTTTATTTATGCTATAAATGATATGATATGATAAATCTATAACTCTTTATTGCTGCAATGACGTCTCGGATATTAGAAAAAGTCAATTAATATTATCACCACAAAATATTCAAAATCTTTCTTCCATTTCTGACACACGTTATGATACAAAAAGAAATAGATAACACTTTGTTAATAAATGTTAAATGACCGTCGTTCGTAATGAAATAGTACTAACACACAAAAAAATTACATTGATCATTACGTTTCTTGCAAAGAAAAAAATATTGGTTATTTAAAAAGAAATTCTGGCTAGTAATAACGTGAACACTCTTTATAATAAAAGCGCTGCTTGTTCCTTATTACCACGTTTTTATTAGCTCGCTTTCTTGTTTGTCTGTTTGTTCAGTAAAAAATCTTGCAATTGATTTTAAACTAGCTTCCCAATGAGCTAGAGACTTGAAACATTCCACGTAGCTCAGAATTGGATGACAATGCAATATTACAAAAAAAAATTTTAAATTTCAAAAACGGACTAAAAAGTATAAAATAATTTTTTCTAATCCCATACAAATTCCTAACCTCGTACAGATAACTGTTTTCTTTGTTCACGATCGGCAATTTTAAATAAATAGGTTGAAGTTTACGGCGCTCAGGTTCGATCCCATGTTGCTAACAAAGTAGTTTCGCAAATTAATATAACTTTTTTCAAGAATATATAATTGCGTCTATAAAAATTAATTAATGTAAATTATATGTACGAGGTTAGGAATCTATGAAAAATTATTTTATACTTTTTAGTCCGTTTCTAAAACCGTGGTATTTTCAAAAATTTATTTTCATTTAAATAATTATTTGATTATACGAAAATTCTGTTACGCGAACACTCCCTCCCAAAAATTAGCTCCGACAACGCAAATCCTATTATCACGTGGACAAGGAGCAACTGGTCGATATCAGAGACGCTGTGGGTCGCCTAAATACAATTCTTATCGACGAAGTAACTCTAATAAAGGTCCTGGCATTTTACAAACGACGAATTCACTCGGCCGCCTCGATTAACAGGTTAAGCTCTAGTGGATCACAACAATTAAGATAAGCCATGTCTTCATTTCGGAATGAAATTACCTCGAGAAAAGTCGAAGCGCGATAATTGCTCGATAGAGGAGCTCAGCAAACAAGATAAAATCCACCGAGGCCGTTGGTAGCGACTGGCAGAAACGTGGGATGGGGTTGAGAGAGAGAGAGAGCAGGATGCGGGGGATGTTTCCCAGGGAGGGGTGTAGATCGAGGAAAAGAGAGAAAAATGTGGGGAGATAAAACATCGTTTTCGCTTTGCATTACAGTGGCGCGTTCTCCTTGACGAAGACTGCTACCGGTATACTCTTCAAGTTCAGCAACATCGACGATTTTCAGGCGGTTTACAAAAAGGGCTTCCACAAAGTCACCGGGGCACGCTTCTACAAGAAGGTACTTATCTTTCGGTACACAAAGGACCCTCCCCACTTCAAACGTCTCTAAATACGACGTTTCGTATTCATGAACGCAGGTCGCCATACCGTGCAGACCCGCAAAGACATTTACCGTCTACGTTTTGGACGTACCCGAAGAATTACCCGAAGAGGATATTAGGCATGCTCTCTACAAGTACCGGTCCATAGTCGAAGTTGCGCGGCTACCCCTCCACACCGGCACCGTTCGTGAGTATCCCACCACGAAATCGCGATAGCCTACAAGGGGACGCCCTTCTGATTCTCAGAATTTCTTTTTTGACACCGGCGTCCTCACCTGTGCTGATCACACCCAGATCCTTATCCTCGTTCCCTAGTGGCGGACCTACGTCTGCTTGTATAGGCCGAGCAAATAACAATTGGAACGTTTGCTGCGGGGATCCAGAGAGTTAGGGGAACTTTTCAACACTTTCGTATCTACGAATATTTAATTAAAAAATTTAAATTTAAATATCCTTGTTATATTGAGTTGAAAGATATCTGAATAATTTAAAATTCAAATATCCTTTCTTTTAAATGATTCATTTAAAATATTTTCATTGCTGATGAAGGGATGTTCCAGTTAATAAATATTACTTCGTTTACTCTGTCAAATCGGAGAACTAGGGGAACTTTTCAACACTTTCGTATCTACGAATATTTAATTAAAAAATTTAAATCTAAATGTCCTTGTTATATTGAGTTGGAAGATATCTGAATAGTTTAAAATTCAAATATTCTTTCTTTTAAATGATTAACTTAAAATATTTGCATTGCTGATGAAGGGGTGTGCGGAATTGCTATAGTTCCAGTTAATAAATAATACTTCTTTTTATTTAGCCACTTATAGGTAATTTAATTAATTTAATAAAAATATCCCTGTTATAGTCAGTTGAATGATATCTGAATAATTTAAAATTCAAATATCCTTTCTTTTAAATGATTCATTTAAAATATTTTCTTTGCTGATGAAGGGATGTTCCATTTAATAAATATTACTTCATTTACTCTGTCAAATCGGAGAACTAGGGGAACTTTTCAACGCTTTCGTATCTACGAATGTTTAATTAAAAAATTTAAATCTAAATATCCTTGTTATATTGAGTTGTAAGATATCTGGATAGTTTAAAATTGAAATATTATTTTTTTAAGTGATTAGTTCAAAGTATTTGCATTGTTGATAAAGGGATGTGCGGAATTGCTATAGTTTCAGTTAATAAATAATACTTCTTTTTATTCAGCCCCTTATAGGTAATTTAATTCATCAAAATATAGTTTGAAATATACATCCGTAGATTAATTGCAAATATACAATATAGTGGTCGTCAGAAAATGAATTAATTTTCAATTAGAAAAGTACGAAACCTACTTATCAATCTCCATTTAGAAAATATCTAGAAATTTAATTTTTACTTCAGCAAGAAGAAGTCTAAGAAGAATACAATTATGAAATGAAATAATGACTAAAATCTTCTACTTCAGCGAGCAAAACTCAAGGAAGGAGCTAATTATCAGTAAAGAATAGTACTTCATTAATTTTTAAACACAAGTTGAAGAGTACAAAGCGAAATTGTCAATCTAAAACTATATTGTGATGGAATTCCTCCATAAGCAATGAAAAATCAGAGACGAATTAGATCAGCATGAAAAATCAGATATCGGTTACAAATATCAATAAACGAGTTATTAATTTGGATGGTTGGAGATCAAGGGGAAAAGGGTAATAAATCGGAGGCAAGAACCACGGGGCAGAACAAAATCATGAATCCTCGCGACTAATTCTCCGAATTCGCACACAGCCGATCGAATGAATTCCCCAACGTTTTTCTCCCTCATTTGCCTAACTGCGCCCGGTGGGTGACCAGTCGATGTCTGCTTTGTGAATTAGTGAAAGCGATCAACGACAAGCTGAAAAGCGACGCACACAACCAAAACGAGCCGGCGACGATTTACACTGGACCACCCGTTATAAGGGTTACCCTGGCCAGCGTGGAAGAGACCTCGATGCTGCTGAGCCGTGGTCTGGATTTTTATGGGGCCACATATTTCCCCACCGAAACGCCCCATCCAGCTGCTCAACCCCTTGCCAAATACAAAAACAACAGGTGGGAAATGAATGTGTTCACATATGCTTGCGAAACGCTCACTCCGCGTGACCCATCGTGCGCGCATCAAAATCAATTTCAATTTATCAGGGGCTGCAAGCCCGATTTCATTTCACCCCCACCCTCGCACAGCCCTCTCTCTCTCTCTCTCTCTGCCACTGCTGGCTGACTAACTCACTTTTTCTTGCAACTGAATTCTTTTCAGCCGATTTTTACGACCCCGCCTGCCGACGATAATTGATAAATAGATTGCGCACAATTTCATATAGAAATTTTCTCGTTGATTGTAAGAAATGGAAGCAGCATGAAAATAGATTTCTTTTATAACCCGTGGCACTCGAGTGGTGACTCGAAAAGAGCCACTGAAAATTGCTGCAATTCAAAATATTGTTTACATTATTATGTATATTGGTGTCTAACCAATTACTAAAGATTTAAATATGTTATGAGTTATTATATCAATTTCATATCCATGAAACGAAAGAATTATATATTCTTAAATTTTTCCGTATTTACAGTTTTGTTTTTGTATTGATTAAGGATATATTAAGTGGGGATAAAAAATTAAATAAATAAGTAATTAAAAATTAAATAAAATTAAATAATTAAAAAATTAAAACACTGTAAGAGTGAGTATAGTGACACAATTTCTTTTGTCATTTATATTGGATATTGTTCGATGAAAAGTCAACGAAAAACTATAATTTCTATAAATATGTTTTTTATTGCAAATTTTTATTACAAAAAGAGCAAACGGAGTCCGACTCAGCGACAGGTCCCGCTTAGCGTGGCGGCGCCATTGGCCGAGCTAGAATCAATCCGCTGTAGCCGCGCTCTGATTGGTCCGTGTTTTTCGTTAATAACTCCTAAACAAAGCCGCTGGCGTCATTTTTGTAAAGGAAAATGTCGCTTCAAATGACCCAAGGAACCTCCCATTTCCGGGAAGTACACGAATTTTAGGACACCCTGTATGCACGTCTAATACAGTCCGAATGCGTGCAAATCCGATAAATGTTCAAACCTGATTATCTCTCGAGAACGAACCGTCGCATGAAATATTTTATTATTTCATTCTAGCATATTTTGCACGTAGAATTACCCTTGACAGATTGCATCACGATTTCGAAATCACCCTGTATAATCTCAACCATAGACTGCAGCTGTGAAGTATTCTTCGAACGGTTCACGAATCGCTGTTCCGCTACAATGCTATTTTTCGAAACCAGCGTTCGCAGTAATTACTGTATTCCAGTTCCAAACAAAGAAACGTTCTCGCTGTCCGCGCGGCCGGCAATTTCGTATGCGACAACCCAGTATTAATTGCTTCAGATTAAACTGTCTACGTTTAAATTGTCTCTCGAAATGCCACGCGGCTCTCGTGTTTCATTCTCGCGCAGCGGAGCGTAGTATTTAATACCGGTGGCCAGGTTTTCCATTTCGAAGAAGATGACGATTCTCTACTGTGCCATTAACCGAGAACGGTTGATCAAAGATTATTAACCGATTCCAGTGTGAAAATAGGCAGTCACCTAACAAAACACTGCTACTACTTGTTTGCGAATCATAAAGGCGGTCGTTCCCGATCGTATTCGATTGTGAAACACGCAAATTGAAAATCCCCGAAAATACCGCACGATCGAATTCGCGGCCGGTTTCTGCGAAGAGCAACAAAACAATTGCATAATACGCGGTGCACGGTCTGTATTCGCCCGATGGAAACGGACAACCGGTCGACTGGACTCTCACGGTAGAAATTCGGTCGCGTCGAAATAATGCGAATTATATTCCGCACAGACGAGATGTGATGCCGTGATTCGCGACGTGCTGGTGGTCCGTATTTCGTCGGAATAATTCTCATTGTACATACGTCCCGTTCCACGAATTAATGTCGCATAATTACGTTGTTGTTAACCCGTTTCATTATTATTTCGCTCCCCATTCTAAAGTTCTTTCACCTTGTTTGTTCACTAACTGGCACGTCACAAGTGCCGCTGCTCTCTCTAAAACCGTAACACGCATCCGTTTTATTTCCGGTTTTGTTTGCTTCGTGCGCATTTTTGCAGCAAGTTCACCGTTTATCCATATAATAGTAGTACATCATTCTATCCGAAAGTATTCGATCCACTATGACCTTGACAACATATTTCAAGATCATCAAAATCGGTGAGGAAGCCCCTAATGTAAATAATTACCAACCCTTGATTAAATATTTTCGGATTTAGATGAAATTTTATTCTACTCTCGCTATGTTTCTATTTGCCATCTCTATGACCCTCAAATAGAATTGAGAAAATGAGAAATCTCATTGAGATTTCAGTGACCGCAATTAGCCAAGACCATTCAAGAAAGAAAAAACATATAAAATTTAAAATGTAAGAGCAGAATGCCTGTACAGTATATTTTCTATAAACGCGACAATGTTTAACACGATAGACGCGACCAATAATATCCCCCCAACTTAGACTGCTCTTTTCTAATCACGCTGAAAGTTCGTGTTATTAAGAATTCAGTGATTGCAATTAGATAAGACCATTGAAGGAAGAAAAAAACATATAAGATTTAAAATGTAAGAGCAGAATTCCTGTATAGTATATTTTCTATAGACGCGACAATGTCTAACACGATAGATGCGACCAATAATATCCCCCAACTTAGACCGCTCTTTTCTAATCACGCTGAAAGTTCCTGTTATTAAGAATTCAGTGATTGCAATTAGATAAGACCATTCAAGGAAGAAGAAACATATAAGATTTAAAATGTAAAACGAGAATGCCTGAACAGTATATTTTCTATAAACGCGACAATGTTTAACACGATAGACGCGACCAATAATATTCCCCCAACTTAGTAATCTGATCTCGGCTCGGTTTATCGGTGTGAACCACAACAAACTGATGAGACGATAAACGTTTCGGACGCAAGGAAGAATATCGTATAGAAAAGAGACGCGTACGATAGATGCGACCAAATCCTCCCGAGGCTGTCGCTGCTATAGGAAATTTACTGTATTTTTGTAAACGAGATTTGAATGAACATTGAACTTCTAAAAAAGCGAAGGTGATTTTTATGCCACAGAGGCTTCAAGCTTAAAAATAAATACAGCTGTATTATACTATTCTTTTCAACGAAATTATCGCGTTTCTGATACGGACAATTTCTCAATACTATTTGGCAGAACTGCGTATCACGATAATCTAGGTTTGTCGTAGGGACGCTATTAATTAAAACGTAAGAAAGGAAAGTCAATTTTTCATCGGTGCCGGCGTGTCTGGCGTGGTTTCAGGTGGTTTGAGCTGGCAGCCATTGGCGCCGGACAAAGAGTCAGGGACTTGCTTCCGGTCTTCGACAACGCGGGCTTCAACAAATTGTCACCTCCGGCCAGCCGGTTGATAAAACCGCAAAAAAATTGACGTATCCGCCGGTTCCCGTCCGACGTCCTCGTAATACCACGGGCTCCGCCATCGAAACCCCATCGAACCCGGGTTAGCAGCGTCAAGGAACGATCCCGAAGGATCAGGGATAAGTCGAGATGAGCAGGAAATCCTGCGGCTCGTGGTAACGAAACCGTTTTGCGGTAACGGTGTCTTAATTTGACGACTCTACACTGTTGTTAGGCTAACGTGGTAATAATCCAGGTAGAACTGTCTCGGCTGAAAACTTTTTAACGACGGCATGTTCATTTCACTACTGTTTCGTAAATGTCAGTTACGTTACTGTGTCCCGTGCATTGATATTAAATCTTTTTATGGGACGATTACACGATAATTAGACACGCGGAACTTGCATTAACGGGGATAACAGAGGTTCGCCGTGGTAACGGCGCTCGTGACACCCATGTTGTTCTAGAATTTAACCGCTTTGAATAAAATATTTTATATTTATTGGTACTGTATGTTGGAGCCATTCGAATCCTTATTTTCGAATTGTCTTAAACAGGTTTTTGAATCCACTTCCTTGAGGCCAAAGTTAATCCTCATATTAGAGACTCTATATGAATAAATAATTATTCAAATTGGACATCACAAGATTAGAATTTAGAAGGAATGATTACAACTTTGAACAAATACAGAACCTACACCTGCCATTTTGGGGTTAAGATGTAGTTCAATATATTGACCAGATGGAAAGAATATTTTATATTTTATGGGTGTTATAAGTTATTAAATATTATAAAAGATTTATACTAAAATCGTGCAACTTCAAAGGATATCTATGTATATGCAATTTATATGCAATTAATCCTATGCGAATTTTTAACATATGGATCTTTGATTACAATTGTCTTATTAAATCACTGGTGATATAACTCTTGGAAATATTCTAATTTAATCAATCAAGACTGGTTTATTCAATTTATTGTATGTTGATTCTCATCGAATTGGCAAATGGAAATCTATATTACTTAGCAGCATGAAGAAATAACAAAAATTGACAACGAAATACATTGAATACTATTAATTTACTGAATTAATGTGCTAAATTAAAATATTTCAATTAATCAGTCTACTCAGAGCAATCTAAAGTTATTTTATTGTAATCTGTCGAATAAAATATTTTTTATTAAGTGATACGATTAATGTATTGAAGATATTCTAGAGCAAATTTGTTCACGACGAATAATATTGTATATTAATGTAAAAATTTCACATTTAAAGATTGAATAGCTGCCCACGTTCCATAAATCTTCCCTAATTATTCGATTACACTAGATATCAAATGAAATACATAATTCTATTTCACTGACTCATATATATCTGGCCAACGATAAAACGACCTACTTCATAGCTGAAATCGAGGAAAGTCGTAAATAATTCATGAAGACGTGAGTCCTTCCCATCGAGATGTTCTCACTATTCTTATATATATAAATTATTTCAGAATCGTGCCTCGAATGTCGTGCAAGGGCATTATAAAATTAACATCACAGATTAAGTCCACTTTCTACTGTACAATGTTACATAAACGTTTACAAAGACAGTTCTACTTGGTCTGTTGCTTGTTCTACAAGAAATGTTCCTATTTTCCCTCTTTTTTTAAAATAAATATTAATCTTTAACTGTAATAATACATCGCTGTTCCTATTTAAGCTTTCTGAAATGAATGTCAAATGTTTCTAGAGCTAGGGAATGTATAAAGCTGTTTGCGTGATTTGAAAGAACTCGGAAATATTTCAGAACGAACTGCTCTTTTATCTTAATATTCAATCTCTACATATGTTCTAATTTATGCGAGATAGTATTTAAGTTAATTAATATTTTAACAACTCTGAACAAGTTTTTTAACGTTCCATTAACAAAATTTGATATTTAGATTGTAGATCGTTGAAATATTCGTGTGGAAATATTACAATTTCAAACATACAATAATGTGTACTTTTTATGTTTCATCCAATGTTTCAACATTTGCAGCGAAATGGAGCTAAACAAAAATTGATTCGTTATGTACATCATTTTCATTGTTCGAGAATAATCCCTCCATATTTTTATATTTCTCTAATGTTATTACTGTATAATTTTTAACGACTCAATTTATTATAAATCCATGAAATTCGCTACTTATTAGTTATGCTTTCGGCACAAAAACCATAATCTACGCTCAAAAAATGACACCAAAATTAATTTATATAAGAACTATGGTTCAATTTACGAGCAGGTCAAAATTGTCCTAGGATAAATGTACCTATTATACTGCGGTCTTTTTTCCCAATGACATTAAAATACGTAAAAATAAATACTTTGTCCTAAATAAATTTGCAAAATACAAAGATTCCGTTCTCTTGGCGAGGCAAACAAAATTGCCAATCATCTAATCATTCATTCTTCATCTAAATGTTATCAATTTTATTTTTCAATACTTTCTTATGTTGTATTAGAGATATTGAGGACAACCACTTTTATTTTGTATTCAGAGCACATCGTTATTTCGTGAAATGCTTACACGTATTATTATTTCAAGATAAATTAGGAATGATATTATACTATATAAAATAAAGTGTCTCGGAGCATGATACCGCAGTAATGGGTAACCTTACTGCTACTCAAAACAGATTTTTGCTCGTGTTATACGAGGGTCGACCGAACAATTTCCAAGTTCTCGATTTGCGCCATCGGTTACAAGAAATCCCGGAGCAACATGAAATCGGAAGAAGGACGTCCGCAGGAAATGGAAAAAAGGTCGAGGAAAAATCGTCGAACAAGAGGATGCCTTCGAAAACGAGATGAAGAAGTGGTAAGGTCACGGGGAGAAGTTAAGGCTCGGGGGAAAGGAAAAAGGACGGTGCCGGAAACGAAGCAGAGGAGAAAGAAACGATCACGGAAACGAAGAACAGCCGGCGCGGCAACTTGACGGGGCGCAATAACGATAAATGTAAAGTTCGCGTACGCATCGTTAGTACCATTGCCAGACCCGCAATAATCGTTGCTGCCAGGCTACGACGTCGCTCGGGGGTTACTAACTACTAATTGTTACCAACTTAGCGAAACGAAGAATCCTTCGTGCTCGCTCGCGCCTTTCTCTCTCTCTCTCTCTCTCTCCCTCCCTCCTTTTTACGCGTTACTTCTCCAGATTAAAGAAATTTCGTGTTTAACACTCTTGCCTTCGAGACGAAACGTTCCACGTTTACGTTTCCCTCCGTTAGCCTCGCTGCAACGGAAAGCAGACGAGGATAATTGCTGTTGCAGGACCTGCGTTGGATTACTTTCGCGATTGTGCGCCTTCTTTCGCGAGGATGGCCATGCGATAACGCCCAGCCACCTTTTCATATCGTTCCTTCGATAGCTTTATGCTCCAGATTGTTTTGTGTCTTTTCACAATGTCCACGAACCTTTTGCACACGTCCGGCATCGCGCCGTAACTGATCCTATAAACGATAAGATGGTTCAACGTGTGAAATGTTGAATAACATTTCTGGCATAGTATTTTTCTTTCAGCAGACCAAAACTTATTTTGGAAGTCTGACACTGTCTCATATCTCTTAACCCTTAACACTGAATTTAACACCAAAAAGACTGAAACTTAGTATATACCTATATTGCCCCAAAGCAGTCGAAACGACTGTATTGTGAAAGAATAACTAATGTTAAAATTAATTTTTAATATTTCTTATATTATTTACAGTCATACAACAAGTTATTAGTAAGTCGCGGTCCACCCACTTTATCAAAGCGTATCGATTACAGTAAGTGATTCTACAATCAGTGATCCTCCTTCCCCCCTGAACTACGTTATCACGCGTTTAAGGGGAATGAGGTGCGTGGGCAGGCCTGGCATAGAGATTCGAATAACAAGTCACGTACAAGTGACGGTAATAAAAAAATATATAAACTTGAAAGTTTAATCAAACTAGCAAAATTGTTTTAATGTATTTTCTTGATCGAACCGTTGCGCCCAAAACATTAATACATCTTTTGGTTTAAATATTTTTTAGGAAATAATACATTACTGAATTGTCCCGTTTAAAAATCATTGCTATTTTTATTGTAATACTTTTTATACGAACTCTGCATTTTGCAACGGAAAAATCGGAAAAAATTTTGTGGCATATGTGGCATTATGTGGCTCGATACTCGAAATACGTCAGAATTTTTTAGAAATTTTAATTGCCATTTAATGACAGATGCAGGGGAAAAACTATTTTTTTTCATTTCCCCTGTAACTACCATTATGCATATTATAACACTTTAACATTATAATATTTTCTTACAATGTTTATTTATTTTTATTTTTCTGAAAATGTATTTTTCCCTTAAATATAAAACACAAACTGTCCTTCTTTCCATTTTTTCATCCCAATTAAAAAGTCAGGTAGTGGATTAAAACAAGAAAAATGTAAGTATGAATTGTTCAAACTGAATTTCAGCAATATAAATAAGAGTGAAACATCTTCCTGATCCACTTAGCTTTTAAAATAATGGAAAGAAGACCTAATAAATTGTTATAAATTAATTTCAGCAATGTACAGGATGTCTCGAAAATGTATTTTTAAATTCGCTGGGTTACGATTTGATTGAACGATTTCCAAAACGGCGGTGAAAGTCAAAGTGAAATATTAGAACAACACCACTGCCCATTCTAAAGCAACACGGAATTGCTTAAACAGAGGAAAAGCCCTAAGGGAAAATCAGTTTTAATACTTTGAAGTGTTTAGCGTAACGCCGCAAATAGAAGACTAACGTGGAATTATGTAATGTGCATAATCGTGTACCCCTCTCGTTTGAAGTTTGAAGTTCCAAGAACTTACTCCCCCAACGAGTAGTTAAGTAATTATTACATCGTCGCTGCGTGCTTCTATTAAAACTTATCAGTATAGCACTGATTCCGTGTGGTAGAACTTCTTCTCTCGCTTGGAACGTTTAATTATTACGATTGCGTACTGCGTCACCGAATTATCGCACGGTGGCGTAGTGATTAAATTTCTTTAACATCGTTTAAAGGATGCGCGCGGCACACACGCGTCTGCGTGCACGTCGCTTCGTAATAGTTCACGAAATTTCCTACGGTTGCACGGAATTCTCCTCGTATTAGGGTAGCTCAGAAAATATGAAGCTGCTCGAGTCACTTTGTTTCCTATTACCTTATTTGCACCGAGAGAAATACACTGGGACAGCGGAAGATTATGTTATACTGAATTTATTTTTCTTGAACGCAAGTGGACGAAGTTCATCTGCGAACGTCTAACTTTTTTTTTCGGCGCTTCGTCCTTTCACAGAAACTACCCTTAACTTATTTATTTCCATTATTTTTTTTTTAATCAAACAAAAATTGTTAATCTTCAAACTCCGATAATTTAATACAGGAAAACTTTATGACATTCTACCTGCGTTCATTATAAAGAACTATGTTTCTACTTCAACACCCATACGCTAAAAAATTGTTTGAAGAACCGTCTCCTATCGGAAATTATAGAAATTCAAACGACGTACAAAGTAAAACCATTTCTTTATCACACTCGTTTCGATGGGAATTTCTAAAGGAAAGTCTCCCCCTGCCCGCTTTAGGATGACCTCTCAAAAGTTAATCTACAATTGATTATAATTTCGTTATAATCGTTTATAATTTAGTAATCTTTTAATTTTTCTCTTAAAAAGCCGATAATTATTTTTAATAGTGGACCATACGACTTGGAATTTTCTGAAAAGTCAGAACAATCATCGAAATGGATCTACAAATCGTATTTTTAGAATTTTCGATATGGTCCCACTCTTTGCTTTTCTACTTTAATATTTCCAAAATCTCTGTTCACGTAGTAAATTAATTGTTTTAACTTCTGAAAAAATCCAATTGTACTCTTCTTAATAGCGCACGCATGCTAAATCGAATCTCGAGAGAGAAATGAAAAGCAGTCGATCTACAGTTTGCGAAAGCACGGTAGAACGGCGCGGCGTAATTTCCGAAGGAAAGCTCAAGCATCGTGTTCCAGGCTGTAAATTAGAACGCTGTAATAACTGCAAAATAACGAATGTTATCAAGACCGATGATTATCCGGCCGTCGGATCAGCCTCGGTAATATAATTGTAATTCGAGGCGGCCTTTAAGTTCTCGTTTTTCATCGAATCGGCTTCAGGCGGCTGTGGATTAAGCTTTAATTACTCGTCGCATAATAATTCTGGCGAAACGAAGGTGCAATTACGGTATCTAGTTGGCGGAACGATTACACGCGAGGACGCGCGCCGCACCGGGGCAAACGGAAGCCGAAGGGGGAGAACGTGTGAGTGACAAAACTCGGGGGTTTCGTTTAGCCCCCGCGCGCGCAGTATTATAAGATACATTCGCCCATTATCGTTTACCGCGCACTTTCGCGCGTTTTTGCGAGCTTCTCCCGTATCGCGGAGCTTAGAGGGCGGAAATTAAACGTGCACCGTATCTAGACAGAGCGAGGAACAGGGAAACGAGGTAGAACGATATCCAACCAACAGAAAAGAAACAGAAAAGACACCCCCTGCGAGAAGAATCAAGGCAACGCAAACACTCAAAAAGTATAAAAACTGCAAATCGAAAGTTAAGAACGCTTCCCATTTAATCACAGCGAAATGAGACGTTTTTAGAAATTTATTATACGGAAAGTAAATGACGCAGAGATTCCTGCGCTGCAGGGGAAAATAATTTCGGTCGGTAGACAGTCATGGACAATCTTATTATTAGAATAATTTTTCTTGTTTAGAAAGTCGATAGCTAAAAACGTTAGAAATTTATTAAACGGAAAGTAAATGACAGAGATATGCAATCAACACAAATGAAACAAAAAGAAAACAGAAAAGACACCCCCTGCGAGAAGAATCCAGGCAACGCAAACACTCAAAAAGTACAAAAACTGCAAATCGAAAGTTAAGAACACTCCCCATTTAATCATAGCGAAATGAGACGTTTTTTAGAGATTTATTATACCGAATGTTCATATGGCGTCCTAATAGTTAACCACTTCACCTACAACATCGTGTTTGACTCGTGATAAAGATTCTGAATAGACTAATAAAAAACCATAAAAAACTTTAAAAACCACGTTTATATTAGAATGCACTAAAAAGGAGAAAATAATATTTTTATATATGAGTGACTATAAATAAAAGTGTGGACCGTCAAACTATATTAACGTCATCTTCGTGGGCGCTCCACGCTTTTATTTATAGTCACTGATATCTAAAAAGAAACTTAATTTCTCCTTTTTAGTGCATTTTAATATAAGCGTGGTTTTCAAAAATTTTTTTTTATATATTTCTTTATTTTCTACTTTTTAATTTTTACTGCCGACCATTGAACGCAGTTTAAAAAAAATTTTTTTTAGAATATTGCATTGTTATCCAGTTCTGAGCTATGTTGAAAATTTCAAGTCTCTAACAATAAAATCTCTCGACAAGCTAATATAAGCGTGGAAATAAAGAAATACATGTATGCTACTACTTCCTGTAAACCTACATAAAATATTACTTTGATTTCGTTAATGTACAACTACCGGAGTTAGTTCACCCCATTTATAGTGTTGTGAATCTCCTGGATAAGAGATTCACTAGATGACGTCTTTCGGTAGAGTATCTCAACGTGATGAAACACTGAACAACCACCGAATTGCCTGTGATACCAAGATACAAATATATAATCAATATAATTTTTTAAAGAAATTATACGAACTAAAAAGAATTTCTGGTCGCTGAAACCGTAAAATAAATCATGGCAAGGGGTTAAATCGGTAGCAAGTCGAAGAGAATACGCGACGGCAGGCGTCCAAAAGTAGGAAGAATAGAAGAAGAGGCCAATTCACGATGCAGGCATAGAAAGATACAGCGAAACTCTGTGAACGTCTGCGAGCCAACGGCAAAGATGGACGCAAGACGAAAAGCGTCTGGAAGAATGACGGAAGAGGGAACCTTATTCGCGACGAGCGTTGGTCGTAGGGGGTATAAGTAATAGTCGAGGAACGCTATTACGTCCTGCTGCGTCCTGAGTGGGGAACGGGGGGCTATATTACACTGTAATACCAGAAAGGGTGCTCTTTCCTTGCGGAGGTAGGGAACGTGAGTCGGGGGTGTAGTCAGGGGCCGCCGGCCGGAGGGAATGAGGGGACGGTAGAAGAGGAAAGCCGGAAGAGTCGGTGTGCGACGTTTCAGGATTGTTCGACTTGCCAAACGCTTTTAACTCTGCCATCTTTTGGCCCCGGCAGACTCGTCACGGTATATTTAAGGGGAACACGCTGTACACCGGCGGCCGGGACCCCCAATCCCGTTCATCACTCGGCAACGACTGGAAACCGCTCGGACGAAAACCAGACACGAGGAGACGGACGTGAAATACAGTTTTTTTCCGCTCCAGGCCGAGTTTAGCATCTGATTAGCATATCAGTGCCGATGAACGCCGTGGAAATTTGTATCCTTCCATTCGCGGAGGCGTTTAACCGCGATCCCGGTTCGTATGGAAAACGGAGGGTGTCGGTGAGCGATTTTGATGGAACAGAGTCGATCTTTTTCGGTTGAACGAGGAGTGCTTTTCCGGAGTGGAGAAGCGGAGATTAATGCGCGGTGCAGCGTCGTCGGTCTGTTAGAAGAATATTAACACGTGAGATGCTGCCGTCACACATGTCACATTCATTAATCAACCCTTTAGCACCTCGTTCTTTGAAATGTACTTTAAATAAAAATATTTTCTAAATCCTAAACGCACAGTCTATTTCAGAAAATTTTTTTTAACAATATTCTGATTTCGAATTACTATTTTGATTTTGATTTCGAAAATTACTAACTGTATCCTAAAAATTAAACGGATTTAAGTGCGGATACACTACTACACGTGTATTTAAATATACATGAAATAGTACACGTGTATCTAGGTGCACGGTAGTGCATCAGACAAGTTCTCGCACTTTCTCCTTTTACACGAAACAACTTAGCCGTTTCTTAGAGGCTTGTAACTCCGAACTGGAGGCAGATGGAGAGATGTAATTTCATGCACTTGTTAAATGCTATCATGCCTCAATATTGACAAAACATTAATCTTCCACCATTAGTAGGTTCCGAGATATGGGACCTCAAAAATCGCTTTTGTCACTGGCTGACTGACTAACAGATCATCAAAACCGCCAAAAGCGTGTGTTGCCACAGTCGGCCAATTGACAGTTGGCACGCTATGGTGGCAGTGGCATATAATTTCGTGGCACCCTATACAACATTCCATTAAAAAAAACATTGATGACTTCGAAAATTTTTTCTCTTACACCGTTACACGTGGCCCTTTAAACAGTGTAACTTTGTCCTGAGAAGATTTTTTGTACAACAAAATGTAATGGAGATATTTAGGCGTTCTATTTCTTCGGACTCACCCTGTATACACATAATTGAAAATTTTGGGAATTTGTTCTATTTGAGACATTCTACACTGTAGAATCACGTTATAATTTCGTGGCGCCCTGTACAACATTTTAGGTCTTACAGTCAGTAAGAATATTGAGTCACCTCGACATGATTGAAGCTCGTGCATCTTTAACAAGGATTATTCGACGGAACAGCAACCGGTCTCTAAAGCGTTGTTGAATCTCGGTGGGGATCGATTCGCGGAAAGATGTCAGGCACGTCGAGCCGATTAAAAATGTATGCACGGGACCCGTGTTAAGTAGCAGATACTCACCTGGAGTCCTTAGGGTGGCGGACGGTGCGAGTGCACCCCCGCAACGGGGTGAAAAGGTCGGCTGAAAGGACGCTTACCGGGTAGGCGAGGCTCGAATATTGCAAGCGAGTCTTCGTGGTAGCGGGACAGAGACGGGGAACAAGCCTGGTAAGCACCTCTGAAGGGCCATCTTCTCCGAGCTTGCGTTCCTAATCGCATCGGAGTCATCTATATTATTAGGGGGACCTGCATGTAACCCGGTTGCAACGCGACAAGAATTTTCCCGTGGAATCGAACGTCGTTTCGTAACAATGTCCCTTTAATCTTTTTCTCCTGTCGCCTCCTTCTCCTTACACTCCCCTCCCAACCTAGCTGCTTCTTTTTCTCTGTTGTGCTCCCCTTAAGTAGTGCTTTTCAAGGTACACAGGGAAAAGAAGAGGCTCGCCCGGTGACGAAGAAATTGTTGCCGCGGTGCAAAATAGAATTATACCGGGAAAAGAGAACTAAGGGAAAATTCGATATGCGTCGACGGCCCTCTGCATATCTTTGGTGGAATAAAAAGTATCGATCTTTTTTTCAAAACGCTTTAGTCTGTTGGTTTCATCTCTTTTCGATTATCCTGTAGAGGTTTTATTTGGAAATTCGTGAAACTATGGATTTATGTCTGCGAGAGCGCAGTCGTATTGTAACGCGGTGTATTGGTTCAACTACTCTTGGGGCTAGCTGCAAGACATTACAATATTTGTTCACGGTTTTCACGTTATTTGATGGTTCAATTATAAATTTCTGTCACTGTTTGAATTTCACGGTACATGTCGTTGAAATACGTTATGAAAATTTAATTATCATTCGTTTATTTAGAGAATTTCATAGTTATTTTAAATCCTCGATGTTACGCCATGAATACGTAAAAAATCCGCAGTTTGAGAATCGGTATTATGGAATTTAATCATTCGATTTGTATACAATAAATTGTACAGTTAAAGCATTCCTGTGCAAGCGAATATAAAATTATCGCATGGAATCTTTGTACACATTTCCTATGTATTTCTCTAATTTTAGAAAAATGAAAAGAACTCGAATGTACAAGATATGAGAATGTTCGTTAACAACGTGTACGAATTTTAAAAATATTAAAAAGGATTCAAACAACGATCAATACACTGCGAATCTTTATGTAATTATGGCGTTTGAGATTGTTCGAGAAATTCTGGGATATAAAACGTGCCTGAATTTAGTACGAATTTAATTTATGTTACATTGAAAAATTTCAGGGCCACGGAAAATAAGATTTTTATTGACGTCGATAATTGTTTTCAAGTGTAATTAGGTTGTGGAAGCACAATAAAAATTGTTGTAATATTATAATAAAAGCTATTCTGCCAATTCGATCAGCCGCTGTATTTTGCATAAACATCCAGCAGTCTACTTACAAGAGTTATGGCCACTGGACTGAAACAAAGCTTGAAGAACAGTGACCGTAAAGGAACAAGTAGAAAGTGGGCAAAAAAGGAAATAGATTATCCAGGAGAATTTCTACGTTGTAAACGCTGTCGCCGTTAAAACCAATACCGGCGAAGAAGTCGAAGTTCAGGAGGTTAGTTCATACGGAGTTTAATTAGTAACTCCGCGGGGGGTTTTACCGAGCAATCTATCTGCAGTGTCCGATGTCATCCTTCCGAGCTACTAATTAAATAAATGTGGGGCAAGGAGAAGCCACGTGTTCTTTCCGGAATCGAAGAACAACTTTCACGAGCAGGAAGTTGCTAGAATATCACTGTTGCCAAATATCCCTTGAAACTTAATTACGAATGGAATTCCTTATCTTGAATTTAATAAGGCTTCGTGGAAGCTGAAGTGCTGATTGTAAAATTTAACATCTTCATTTCCGCCATGAGAAAATTTTAATAAAGATATCGATATCCCCATGGTAATATCCGATATTAGCGAAAAGTTCTGGAGATGAAGTCATTCTGCATCGATTTCATTGTTTTTTTCTTTTTTTTTGTTAATGACATTACGTTACTTTTATGCATTATGTAAAACGATATGTTCGCGGTATCTTTTAATCTTACAGTTCTCTGTTGCGAGCGGAGTTTGGTTAAAGTTTTATGCTTTTCAATCCGGCAATTCATAAATTGTTTATGAAACCAAATGAATGCATAGAAAGAGACAGATATTAAGTATAGAACATATTTTTGGTGTTTGTAAATAATCAGGAGATATTATTCGATGAATAGTATAACAACCAGAGTTGTGCAGAATTACAATTGAATTACTCCAGAATTATAATTACAAAGTAATTGAATTAAATAAAAAAACTAAACTATAATATAGAATTTTTTAATATGAAATCTGCATTTATTCTGCCTCATAACTTACTTTATTTTAAATAAAAAACAGTAAGAACAATATATATGCAATAGTAAGTATAAAAAAGATGTATTAATGCTCTTTTATGAACATACGATCGATAGAAAGGAACATTTATTAAGTATAAAACACTTGTAAAAAGGTATGTTTGTATCACACAGTTATGTCATTTCTTACAATTCTTTATGGTACATTAGATGTAATTATGTTCCTTTATGTTTATTATGTTTTCTATGCCCACATCCACATTTTTCATCTCGATTGAATTAGTTCTTTTTTTAAATACTTCACTTGTAGTTTGTACTAAAGTATCTGCATATTACGTAACATCAAAATTAAGTTACCTTTTCTGCATACAACGTCAATTTAATTCATCTAATGATAGAAATAAACATTCAATTTTCTTTTCACGTACCTTGTCTCTCAGTATTTTCGAAATAAAGTAACTCTTCCACTGGGTTTCGAAATGATAGTTTGCGAAACGTCTTGTTTCGATGTTTACAAATTATACAGGTTATGCTTCTGTGACTTGCGCGAAGAACAATGCTCTCCGTCGATCGGAAATGACTACGTAAATCACGAATCACTGTAAAAATCACCGTGCTTGATTTATCCCAGAGTTGTGCAGAATTACAATTGAATTACTCCAGAATTATAATTACAAAGTAATTGAATTAGATTGTAATTCAATTATGTTGTAATTTATAATTCAGATCTTCAGTCAATTAAATTATAATGTAATTCGTAATTGCAATGGAGTACAATTATAAAATACATTGTAATTGAATTAAATTGTAATTCAATTATGTTGTAATTTATAATTCAGATCTTTAGTCAATGAAATTACAATGTAATTCGTAATTGTAATGAAGTACAATTATAAAATACATTGTTTTCATGTATTGTATTTCAAGTATATTGTTTTTATCAGAGTTGTGCTAATTCAATTACGTAGTTGAATTACATTTTATTTCAATTACAAATCTGATTAAAATACTTAGTAATTGAATTACGTTGTATTTGAATTATATAGTACTTCATTTACGACGTAATTGAATTACTATTAATTGAAATATAATGTAATTCAACTACGTAATTGAATTAGCACAACTCTGATAACAACAATATTAAATCATTATTACTAGACAGATGATTTGATCCATTTATAACAAAACTAAGTAGGTGAACGAATTTAAAATGTATTTTTATATTACTTTCAACCTTTTAAACATATTCTAGTTTGTTGCAATTCGAACATATTATTTTTATTCTGCACAGGCATCCGCTGTCTAAATATTATTATTATTTACTTACAACATTTGAATAGATAAATCATCGATCACAGCCTGTCATTGTTTCTCCTGAAAAAACGTTCTAAAATATGTTGGAATGAGTGTGAGGCAAAACGCGAGCGAACCTAACCTAACTCAAATCCGTGTTTACGATTGATACGAACTTTAGTTCAAACGAAATCCTTGCGAATATGAATTCAGAAAAATGAAAAGAACTCGAATGTACACGATGAGAATGTTCATTAACAACGTGTACGAATTTTTAAAATATTAAAAAGGATTCTGCCTTTTTACAAAGTCTTAACAACAAACGTCAATACTTTTTATAAACAACGATCAATACACTGCGAATCTTTATGTAACTACGGCGTTTGAAAATGTTCGAGAAATGCTGGGATATAAAACGTGCCTGAATTTAGTACGAATTTAATTTATGTTACATTGAAAAATTTCAGGGCCACGGAAAACAAGATTTTTATTGACGTCGATAATTGTTTAATATTAAGTCACGTTGTAATAAGCGATACATTTCTATAAAGCGTTTTTGCAGAGCACGCTAAGAGTTTAATTAGAGACATCAACTTTTACGCTAATTCGGTTTAATAAAATAACTTGTTGCAATTGAATTTTTATTATGCACAAGCATCTATGCCACGAGAATATATATTTTTTTAAATTCCTAGAGTAACATATCTTCTCGTAAAAATCCATAGATGTCGATATTTTCTAAAATGATAAATAACCAATTGTTTTTCTAAAATCATATATAATCAATTTGATTGGATAAATCAAGCACGGTGATTTTTACAGTGATTCGTGATTTACGTAGTCATTTCCGATCGACGAAGAGCATTTTTCTTCGCGCAAGTCACAGAAGCATAACCTGTATAATTTGTAAACATCGAAACAAGACGTTTCGCAAACTATCATTTCGAAACCCAGTGGAAGAGTTACTTTATTTCGAAAATACTGAGACACAAGGTACGTGAAAAAAAATTGAATGTTTATTTCTACCATTAAATGAATTAAATTGACGTTGTAGGCAGAAAAGGTAACTTAATTTTGATGTTACGTAATATGCAGATACTTTAATACAAGCTATAAGTGATGTATTTAAAAAAAAGAACTAATTCAATCGAGATGAAAAATGAGGATGTGGGCATAGAAAACATAATAAACATAAAGGAACATAATTACATCTAATGTAGCATAAAGAATTGTAAGAAATGACATAACTGTGTGATACAAACATACCTTTTTACAAGTATTTTATACTTAATAAATGTTCCTTTCTATCGATCGTATGTTCATAAAAGAGCATTAATACATCTTTTTTATGCTTACTATTGCATATATATTGTTCTTACTGTTTTTTGTTTAAAATAAAATAAGTTATGAGGCAGAATGAATGCAGATTTCATATTAAAAAATTCTATATTATAGGTTACCTTTTTCCAAATTTGAATTGACAAAATGAATTAGCCATACTTCAAATAATTAGAGTAAAGTTAAAATGAAAAAGTAATAAAGTAAAATATTTCAGTTACAGTTTCCATAAATATTTATATAGAATGAGTTACGGCGACGATTCCCCTTTCCCGTCTAGATACACTTCGTGGTCATCTGAAAGATGATATAATCTATAGTTTATATGATCTAAGGTTCGATCTGAAGTTTCGACAACATCGTGCGTGCATTCGTGCTTCAACAAGACGAAAGGTAATTGTTTATTTCAATCTCTAACACGTATAACGACGCTCAAGAGAAGCAATTTAAAAATATTGTATTGTTTTGTAAGTTTCCGGCGGAGGAATTCTTTTTTCGAGGAAAAAAACTCTCCCGCTAAGGATAACTTTTCAAGTACTTCATTGTTTGCGAGTCCTGTGGAAAAGATAACGAGAACGAACCGGAAGTGGAACACTTGTTTGGGAGAGAACGATAGCGTGGAACAAGTGTCTCTGTCCGGTAGTTCCTAAATATCGAAGTAACGGCGCGAAATGTCCAAGAAAGAGAATTCTTGGATGGAACTTCCCGGTTCGAGTGATTGTGTCTTAGGTGTAATCGGCTAGGAAAGAAAAGAAACGAACGAAGGTAAGAAAGGATCCGCCCGGACTTTCCTCTCCGTTGCTTTCCTGACATTCGATTCTCGATGTAACCTCGAAAAATAAATGGAAAAGCGATTTGCAGTGGCATTGTCAGTTGTGACCTAACCAATAGCACAATTCACAGAGAACCGTTCTACGTTCTTTAATTGATGAAATTCTTGAGCTACTGTAATTAGTAACTGCGGATCTTTGTGAAAAATGTTTTGCAATGATAGCGAAAAGTAGGAATACCATAAAAATTGATTTCATCCCCCTTAACGACTTTGTTATATTGAAAGTAATGTTGCAACATTCTTGAATTTTTCAAATCTTTTACTGTTTTGTATTTCGCCCAATCAATTTCTACATAAATGCGTAAAGATACGCAGTCTAGTATTTAGTAATGGCGTCCAAAATCAATAAACACAGATTTATCACAATAATCTCCAAACAAACGATCATGGTTGCGACTTTAACTTCATTATAATTCTTTTAAACTATCATCTTAATTCTTCATCTTGATTGAATTAGTTCTTCTCTCAAATACATCGATTAGATTGCATAAAAATATCTGTATATAACGTAAATTGAAAACTAAGTTACCTTTTCTACATATAACGTGAATTTACTTCGTTTAATGATAAAAATGATAGATACTCAATTTTCTTTTCCCGTACGTTATTTCAGTATTTTAGAAATCAAATGATTAATTCTTCCTCTCGATATCGAAATATTCATTTGAATAGTATAAAAGAGCAGACAATTTACTTTTTCGTAAATTTACTTCATTTAATGATAAAAGTAAAAAATATTCAATTGTCGTTTCTCGTATAGTATTTTTGAAATAAAATAACTCTTCTACTGGATTTCGAAATCGTAATAAACATTTAAATAATATGAAAGAGAAGACAATTAATTTCGTTTATGCGCGTATATGCTGTGTATAACGCTTTACAAAATACCAATTCATTACTTAACAATTAAAGGAACCGCAAATTATAGTTTCAGAGACGTCTGACACATTTAATAGATAAAAATGCGATGTAACTCGTAATTATATTTCGATGTTTACAAAACATACAGATTATGTTTATGTGACTTGCGCGAAAATTACGAATCACTGGGAAAAATCAACGTAATCAAGAAGACGTCAACAAATTAATTTCGGACAACGGACCATTCACAGTTTTAATTAATAATTTTAAACAATTTACTTTTCAATATATTTCGTGTAGACACAATAGTATTTCCAATATTCTCAGTGCAATGGCTTTAGCTAAAGTAGCAATTTTGTTTAATTGCTAATGTTCTAGTCGAAGTGTTAACGCGTTTTACCATCGTTGATATTGTTGAACAAATACTGAAACAAATTTTACAAAATCACAAATCCACTTTTCCAGCATCGAAAATTTTTTTTTTACTTTAATCAAAATATGATTCGTACAGAGATTTTTAAAGCTTCAGACTGAAATTCAAATTAATTACAGTGAACAATTTTTTTATTTCGATTCCATCAATACTAGCACACGCAGAGATTATTCTTTTAAAGTTTCAGAAGCAGTTACGGTGAAAAATTATTGGTTTTACTTGAATCAATAATAGCACACACAGGGATTATATCTTTAATCTTTCATACTGAAATTCGATGAAATGACCGTGAACAATTCTTTTTGTTTTCATTTGAGTCGTTAATAGCATTCACAATTTCGTCAACAATCATTCATTTTGTTCAAAGATTTTTTCTAATATGTTTCAGCATGACACACAGAGTGAGAATCTGGAGAGAATTTTTTTAGAATACTATAAATTGATGAGTCCCTAAAAACATTGTAAAATTTTTATCGTGACTGAATCTACCGTGAATTTGAAGACTGAAGCTTTTCGTTTACAACGACTCTCTAAAACTTGATATGCGATTTTTTATTGACACATAAAACAGTAGCACATCGTACAAATAGATATATCTGCTGGAAACCTTAGAAGCGTTCTTTAAGAAACTTTTTTGCAGTTGGTTGACAAGATTACGGTAAGAATATTGAACTGATCAACTTCAAACTGTAGCTGTATGCTAAAGACATAGTCCTTTTATACTTCTATCTGCAGGCAAGATCGTATAAATTTTGTTTAATTACCAAAAAATCCTGAGGGGAATTATTATTAAATTTTTGCTTGTTCATTGTAAATTATACCAATATGTTAATATTTTTAAATAAATAGATCTGAAACAAGTTTAGTACAATGATAAAAGCATTCTAAAAGCATGCATTCAGTTTCAGATTAATTAATAAATTTTATTAAAAGAATGTTAAAGATTTTATATACTTTATTAAAAAAGAGAAGACTATTAATACAACAAAAAATCTGTTAATTATTAAATCATTGTGGAATTGAATAAGCAAAGAAAGTAATTACGTAATTAAATTAATATTTTCAACCAATTTACACAAATCTATCATTGTCTATTCTTGATATATAGGCACAAAATTAGTGTCGTTTCAATTATGACTTGTACAGCAGAGAACAAATTAATTGGATTTTCAATATCGATGTTGTGCCAACAAGTTTAACAATTGATACAGTTATTTACGGTTGCATAAATCATTATCTATATCGATGGATAATGACAATTCCAAAGTTTCCACGAATAGCGAATCTATTTATGGATTCATAATTAAGTCGAAACATAATAGCGACAGGTAATTAAACTTCTGTTACGACGATTAAGAGTAAACGACTCTTTCCATCTGTCTATCGCGTGAATCTCAGAGCATTCGTCTTCTCAGAAAACTATTACATAACTGCCGGCAGGTGAAAAGGATAATTATGGTCTAAGAAAAATTAATTGACCACTTCCCATCTTCTGATGTTGCCGATAAAGTAAACATCCCTGTTTACGACCATTACGTTGGTGTTAGTAAAAGATGAAACTGAACACGCGACGTTAATAAGCAATACCAAATAATTCATTCGAGAATCATATTTACAGGGTTTGATAAAAAAATTACCGAGGTCCTGGAACCAATTAATTCGTCGTGCCTGCACCAGCGACTCAGCACAAGGTGATCCAATCATCGCGACGAAAACGTAAATAAGATTCCAGAACAGTTAGGCGAGCGTAGCTGGCGCAAATGGCCCTGAAAAAAGGCCAACACGTATCCAGGATAAATTTAGCATTCATACTCACGGCAATATAAGCGCAAAACGCGGCGAGAATTTCGTTATGGCCACCGGAAACGTTAGGAGCGAGGAATGCCGGCGAAGGAAAACGCGCGAGAAGGAGAAAAATGCCTCGGTGGTGGGGCGAAAAGATTTATTTTCTTCTTTTATTTTTTACTCTAGTCGTGCATTTCCAACGAAGAAAAAAGAGCGAAAGCGAGAGAGAGAGAGAGACCAAAGGTAGAACACAGAGAAAGAGAGAGAGAAAGATGAAGAGAGAAAGATTAATGAATATTCAGCAGCATCAGAGTGGAGTCAGCCTGCAGGCTGGTTCGACGAAAAAAATAGAACTCTTTGCTGAAGAAGGACGCGAGAACGGAAAAGAATAAGGGAAAGCGAGAAAGGGAAGGCAGGAAGGACGGAAGGAGATTTCGTGCAGTAGAACGAAAAGGATGCATGTCCTGAGAGCGTCGGCGAAAATATCCTGACGTTAACGCAATTAATTTACCAGGAACTTTACATTTTAATATTCATCCCCTGACGCATCCCCTCCTATTCCCTGCTCTCTTCAACTCTGTTTCTTTCATTCGCTTGCCTTTACATCCCATTCTCTTCTCCTATAGCCTGTTGGCCCTTCCTTTCCCGGATCGTCTTTTCCCTGTTCCGTGTTCTACGACTTTTCCCCCCAAAAAAGAACCATACCAGGCGCGGATTACAAGTGCCGGTTGTGTCCGAAACGATTAAGCCGCTCGACGGTGTTGCGTTAAGAGTACTTACTCAGATTATACTAATGTATTGGATACGCGAGCTGAGAATGATGCATTTGACTCGATGCAAAAGTTTCTGCAAGATTGTCTGCGAATTGAAAAGTTGAACTTTCGTCGCAGAGTTCACGGAATTTGTTACGTTCGATTCTCGTAATGCATGTGATCTCCTCTTTACGTGGTATGATCAAACTGCGAATTATTTATTATTACTAAACTGCAAATTTTGTGAAATATAAATGATTAGAATCAATTGCGAATAGTCGAAGCCAAACAAGTTTCATTCTTAACTGTTAAGTGGTTCAATCAGACTACAAATTATTTATTATAACTAGACTGTGAATTTTTATACGAAAAAAAATGAATAGCATTAATTACAAGTCGAAGTCGAATAGAAGTTTTATTCTTAACCAGTAAGTGGTTCAATCAGACTATGAATTATTTGTCATTAATAGACTGCAAATTAAATTAGCATCGATCACAATAAGTCGAAACCAAGTAGAAAGTCTTTGTAATTTGAAGAAGTTGAATCTACCACATTGATATCATAAATTCCTTTAATCTGTATACTTAAATTGCATCTCATTTTTGTCATAAATATTTATAAAATGTGCAGTCTAATAATTAGTATTAATTTATGGATAATAATTTCCAATGGTCAAAAGGAGTTAAAGAAACTTGACATTTCTAATTATCTTGCAACGCAGTAGCAAAAATTGGTTATTAATTATTTTAGTTAATTTAGTAAATATTGTTGTTATTTTAGAACTTACTGTTACTGAACTTGCTGTTTCGAAATGTGTCACTGGGCCATCGGAGACGAACAGCACAGCTGACTTCAGATATATATAGCAATGACGAAAGCTGAGGGACCGCACGGTGAGGTTAACGACCGGTACAGCTGATTGTAGATGTTTATCCGCGAACTTCAAACTGACACGTATTTAGAGATGTTCTCTCTACCGTGGTTCTAGGGACACTGATTTTACGTCAGATATTTATGAAGAGTATGGGGAGGGGGGCATTATACCTGCCGAATGACGCGAGAGGGGGAGGTCGAGCAACAAATAGTACGCGCAAGGGATCGTTGTAAGACTAGAATTTATGACAACCACATGTTTCGTTTGTCCCACAGATTTGAACGTAAAGTCAATGGGTAACCGTTAGAATCAAAAGGTCTATCCTTTTACCCAGCAAGAGGTGAAAAGTATATAAAAAAACTTCTTAAAACCCACCCTTATAATAAAATGCACTAAAAAGGACAAAATAATTTTTTTAGATATTGGTAACTATAAATAAGAGCGTGGAGTGCTAAACCATATTAACGTAATCTTCGTAGGCACTCCAAGCTTTTATTTATAAGTGTGGTTTTCAAAAAGTTTTTTTTTATATATTTCTTTATTTTCTACTTTTTAATCTTTACTACCGAGCATTAAATGCACAGTTTAAAAATATTTTTTTTTAGAATATTGCATTGTCATCCATTTCTGAGCTATGTTTAAAGTTTCAAATCTCTAGCTCATCGCGAAGTGGTTTAAAAATTAGATTACAAGATTTGATGCATACAACAAACAATAAGGTAAGCTAATAAAGGGTGGTACGTAATAATAAAAATGACCGCGTGACGTTCAAGGGTCTCTATTGTCCTACACCTCCCTCAAGGAACTTTCTAAAACCAGACGGACAATCTTTTCAATTAGCAGTCCTGTTTTAAATTTTTTATTACAAACTCAAGTAAACACTTCAGAGTGCCTTTAAACAGCCAGGTCGTTTGAATTTGAAGAAAGTTCTTTTATGTCAATGGGCCTTTAAATATTATTGTGAATAACACTGCGGTCGGTTTTTTTTCAGATTGCTACGCCGAGTTGGGTTCAATGTCGTACGCTGTTTGACAAACAAGTCTGCGTGAATTCAGTGTCGGTGGAACCACGGTAGAGAAAACATCTCTAAGGATGTGACAATTCCAAGCTCGCGATTGTTAATCGGTATGTTTTTAATAGTGACTTTTAAACTAACCGCTAGACTGCAGATTTTTGTACATAATAAAAGTTGCTGCTGCTATCAGATTCTTATTTTAATCATTTTAACTAGTTGAAAATGACAAAGTAGTGTTTTTAAAGTATTTTAATCTCTATACTGTTTTAAATCAGTCAAATATCTGACTGGTTTCTGTCTTTTGTAATAGCAGCAGCAACTTTCAATCATAAAAATTATATAATAATTTATGCATAAAAATCCGCAGTGTAATGATCACAAGACAGTGAAACTGCGCGCCGCTGACTTTGACCGTAACGTCTTTCAGGTTGTCGCGTATCTATCAGCTGCGCAGTTCGTCGACCCGACTATACCTGAAGTCAGCTGTGCAGTTCGTCTCCCGATGGCCCAGTGACACACATCTCGAAGCAGTAAGTGCATTTACGGCTGAATTGGTGAGTTTTTATTGACACTAATCGTACCACGACCGGTCAAATGACCGCCTTCACATGCTCTTTATTTGCTAATAATTGATATTTAAATGATAAAAATACTTCCATAAGAAATTATTCAATAAATTTCTTTATTCGGGTACGTATTATTATAAAAATTGAGGCACGTCTAAATAACTTCAACCTTTTTTCAATTTTTATCTTTTAATTATTGAAATTATAAAGATGCTTCCATTAGAAATTATTCGATTTTCTTTTAGATTTCTTTGAGGCAAACCTAAATAAATTCAACCTTTTCATTTTCATAAAACAGTATATTTAATCCGACATATTTTGTACCCAGTACGGTTAGTGTGAAATCAATTTCTGCTCATCTTGTTCACTGTTTTATCGCGGCGCGACAACAACGCTACGCTCAGGGAAACCTGTCGCTGAGCCGCGCTCTCATTGATCCGTGTTTTTTGTTAATATAATAACGAGACGGCAAATTTTATGCATTTATGGTAAAAATAGCGACACTCAATTTAAAGCAGTGGTCAGATTAAAATGATTTGATAATATCAGTGTATTAGTATTCGTTTAAAACTACATCTACCACCGGCGGTCAGAATGACCTGTTCCAGATCATTTATTTTATACTTATTGAAATAATAACAATTATTTGAAAAGAAATTACTGTATAGATGTCTTTACTAGAGCACGTATTACAATAGGAGCCTCACAAAATCTTACATTAAATTAATATTGTCATATTTATAAGGAAGCATGTTCCAGTTACTTTTGAGACTCGGTCGGTTTAGTGTTAATAGGATAATTAAATGATGAAAAAAATTTTATTTGGTATCTGTGCCTCGTAAACTACGCATATATTATACATAATATAAAATGTCGCTTCGAATGACATCAGGAATTCTCATTTTATAAGTTTGAATACCTACTAACATTATACTTAGCATGAACATTACTATTAATAATCATTACGAGCACTCTCATGATTAGTTAAAATATGGCGTACCACTGGATCCCATCTATTAAGCGTTTCTTATTATTAACTACTGTGATCCTTTAGTTTAAAAAATTGCACTCACTGCGTAATGAAAACGAATGATAACGGCACTAATTACTGGACCGCAGATTTCTCTGCATTTATGGCACGAGCAAATTTGAAAAATGCAAGAAGACCAGCATATTAATAAGAATTAATTGCGATATCATTTCATGCTTCTCACAAGGAAACTTCTTATTACGTAGAACACCTCCTTCAGATTTTTATAAAATAATTCACGAAAATGAAAATTTGCATCAAGATTCGTAATGTAGTAATTATATTGTGCTTTTTCAAAATTTCCATTCTCTCCAGATTCTTCTTTTATAACATTTTCTACTTGTTACGGTTAGGTAACTCTACAAAATGTTTTAAAAATATTTTGATATTTTCTATGGTATTAAAAACATTTGTTCTTGCGTTAAAAGAATTAAAAAATTATAAATAATAACGAGCTGACGTGGCTCATAAGCACATTTCAAATTTTATTCCGTTATAAAGAATCTGGATTATTTTCCTCCTCGCATAATTTCGTTTGTCTGATTTTTATTTTACAAGATCTCCCGTTTGAAATCGTTGAACAATTTTTCCAAAAATGTCTACAAATATTCATGTCGGAATTTGAAATATTCAGCCTGTATAAAACTGATACACCAATGTAACAGGCTGGTGTAATTTCATCATCTCATCAGCTTTCGGCATCATCCCATTCGAAATTCTATTTCCTCTACAATAAAATATGGATTATTTCTCTCTTTGCATAATTTCGTTTCACGGATCGTTTTCCTACACGATTTTCCATTTGCAATTTTCGAACGGCTTTCCCGAAAATTTCTAAAAATATTTTCATCAGTATCACATCGTGTAAAACCGATACTTCGATATACTAAGAAAACATAACTTATTATGGTATTTGAGAGATTCCATTTCGGCGTAAAAAAATCTAAATTATTTCTCGGTGTGTACAATTTCATTCTACCAATCTTTCTCTTAAAAAATCTATTTTTATTCATTCAACAATGTTTTAAAATTTCTTTAGAAACGTTTTTCTCAGTATTCAGAATATTCACTTTCTGCGAAATCGATGCTTCAATATACTAAGCAAATCTATCACCTCATTCAATATTCCATTCTTTATTATTTATTATCTACACAATATGTATTATTTTTCACTTCACACAATTTCGTTCCACCTATCGTTCTATACAATCTTCTATTCTTATAGATAGTAATTATTCTTATATTTAATCTTATATTATTCTTGTAGATTTCATACATATAAATTGCTGTCAATTGATCAAGCAAACGTAAGTTAGCTCATTCGAAAATCTATTTCCCCTAAGAAACAACAGATTTTAGAATTGTAGATTTTTCTCTTGTCCTTTTTCTTATTCGTAACACTTGAAACATTTTCCAAAAACGTTAAAAAATATATGAAAAGATTCCTTCAGTAGCACCAATCAACGAAACAAATTAGCTTATTCAAATTCACAGATGTTTCTCCTACCCTCTTGTTTCGTAACTCTTGAACCATCTTCCAGAAACGTTTAAAAATATCCGCAAAAATACTTTCAGTATTCGTTTCCTATAAATCAAATCGTTCACCGTTGCACCAATCAACGAAACATAGATGAGCTCATTCGAAATTCCATTCGCCTAAAAAATTAGCATTATTTTTCTCCCCTTGCACTCCGCAGCACAGATTTTTCTCTTACACGATCTCCTATTTGTAATCGGCGTATGGCTCGGCAAAAAGGAGAACCGAGCGAGCCTGTAGTGCCGCTGTATCAAAAAGAGGTCGCCGGGTAGAGGGATGAAAAAAACCGCGCGTCCGCTAAATCCGCTCCAGTAATTATTCACCGGCCGGGAGCGTTGTGTCGCGGAACTGCGTCCGGAAAATAAATCGCGAACGAAACTACATCGCTCAGCAGACTGGACCGAACGACGGTTTCAGCGGAAAATCGTTCGACGCATTCGCCGAACGCGTTCTGTCCCTATCACCCCCGCAACAGTCCGATAACTTCGCCGTAAGAAAGTTTTCGTCGATTCGACCGCGACACGTCGTCGAGGGCTGCCATAATGGCGGCAGAAATTCGCCCCGATTATTATTATCGGAAAGAGCCAAATCTTTCAGAGTACAGGGTGTCTTAATCATTCGACTATCGCAGCGGGGAAAACAATTTTTCCCACGTTTTTATTAGCTCGGTTTCTTGTCTGTCTGTTCGGTGACAAATTTTGAAATTATTTTTAAACTAATTTCCCGATGAGAAACCGCTTTTTAATCGTTTAACATTCACTCGTTTCCGAATCCGTAATTTTTCGTTCCCCGTATTGGAAAAGCTTCCTTCAATCACGAATCCACTTGAATCAACGTAACGTGACACTGAAAAAACATCTAGGATGAAGGTAACAGTTTCTGGATGTTTAGTGACAACTTGGATGTTTTCTATTAATTTGAAGGCACTCTGTAATTTATTTTGCATCATTTCTGATAAACGATTGATTATCAACCTTCCTTTCAAATTTTTCTGGACGATTCTGTTGAAAAGCGAAAGAAATATTGACGAAGTCCGGTATAGTTATCGGACACAAGAAATTTGTGATAGCAAATTAATTAATTAATTTCTTTTTATATTCCATAGCACAATAAAATCTTCATTATACTCTGGTGTATCATAATTAGCATTTTCTATCATCTGAAATGAAAAATTGCGTTACCTCTGGGAATAAGATTTTAACCAATGTTTTCTATATCTTAAAGAAAAACTATTGTAATAGTTTTTAAAAAATAAGGTCATAGAAAATAGGTATACTTCATGTTATTTGTATCAGTTTTTAAAAAATTGGTTTTGTGAAAATTGGACAGGAACTTTTGCATTCATTCACTATACACGTACACATCCATCAGTAATCGCCAACCACCCGATAATGAAAAAACGATACCGGCCTCTTCGCTGACACTGAAGTGTAGCCGAAAAATTTGAATGATAATGAATATTTGAGACACGACGTTTCCTTACACCCTGTACATCGACGCCGGACGTCGCCGAGGAGCGTCCACACGTACGTCGAAGGGGTGGGATGTTGAGAGAAAGAAACGGGAGAAGGATGGGCAGAATGTTTGCGGCTTGGACCGCCAGAACAATCTCCCGCATTTTTCAGCAAACTTTCCCCGCGAACCATCCCCCAACTACCATCGTCGTTCTCACTCCGGCTTGATGCTACCCTCATTTCGCCACCCGCGTCTTCGCTGACCCTAGCTCGCCAGCCCGCGGACCTCCCCTTTAATTTCGCCTGTTGCGGCGCTTCAACTGTTCCCGTTGTTCCACTCTTTTTGCCGGCGAGTGGAGAAGATGTTTCACGGACGCTGCCCGCTCGAGAGTTACGTTTCTATTAGGCCACGTTTCCACTTGTTCGATTCGCACAGCGTTCTGGACCCGCGCCGATAAATAAGTGAAGTTCGTTAAAAAATTTCCTGGTCGTAACTGTGTGCGAATATTTATGCAAATTAAAAATTGTCTGCAGCAATTGCAAGGAGTCCAAATCAAATTCAATGTTGTTTCATCCCTTAATGATTTTATTGGATTGATAAGATAGTAATTTCGGTATTTTAAGGTGAAATGAAACTGAATTTTTTTATTCAAACGATGAAATTTAATTATGAAAATATTTTCTTGTTTGACGAAAATCACCGAATTAAAGGGAATATATCTTGTTCATTTAAGTTCATTGCTTGAATAAAAGGAATTTGGTTCTAGTTCATATTAAAGTGCCGAAATTACTTTCTTGCCAACCCAATAATAGAGGAAAAATCGTATTGATCTTTACGATTTAAAAATTTCCTTTACAATTTTGTATTTCTTCTACTCAATTTTGTTAGAAATGAATACAGATATCAGTAGTGGATAATTGCTTGAGATAAAATGAAACACATTCTCAAGATTTCCATCCTCATTGTTTCTCTACTTTTTCACATAATTGCTTTCAGCGATCGTACAGTGACACAGTCTACAAAAAATGTTAAACAAAAATTCCGTGTGGAATTTCAATATAATTTCAAGGTAATTAAAACAATACAAACTCAATTCATGGATCTTACAGAACCATATTGTGCAGTGGAGAGTTAATTATAAAAATTTCACTTGAATGCTTCGATGTTGAATTTATTACTGGATTAAAAACAACGATAGTATTTCAGTCATTCGGAGCAATAACATCAATAAAGCCAACCCCTAATTCAATGTATAAAAATGTAGTTACTAAAAATGACATTTTTAAAAAATAATTTCTCACGTCGGGAAACAAGATAATAAAAAAATGATCAATCAAAATTCTGAGATGAAACTTTTATATTAGAATCTGAATATAATCTATTACCTCGTACAATAATAATAAGAATAATCCTATGATATTGTTACTTTATTTTCGACTCGCTAATACAATTAAAAAACGAAATGCATATTTATTTAACTTTTGTTTCTTACAATTGTCTTGGACAATTTTAATTTTGCACGAAGATCTGCACAAATTATTTTCTGCATCGATTTCCCTCCTTGTACAATTATTTAATTTCTTTACTATTCGTTGTCGTAAATACATAAAATCCGTAGTCAGACACGAAGTTAAATAACAGAAAATTGATGAATCGCGATGCGAGTGATTCGAGCAGTAAAAGTAGCATCACCCTTTAAACATTTAAAACACGGTGCCGTAACAGTTATTACATTTACCCGATAGATCATTTTAATTGCCTGACAGAGCGAAACACGTTCACGGTAAGTTATATTAGCAGCGAGTTTGCACCGGATACGTGGCACTAATCTGCGGAAATTACGCGGAATTTATATATCTGCGCGAGAGCGGGGGGGGAAAAAATGGAGAACGAACGCTTCCACGTTCGTGCTTTATGAAAGCATCGTATCCCTCTTCTCTGCCGCCTTCTCTCTTTTTCACTCTCGCAGGAATTACGCCAGGAATTTTATTCGAAGATCCCTGTACGAATGGAGGCGCGGCTTACCTGCGCTCGGGCGTCACGGAAATTTATGCGACAATAAGCCATTTTGCGGTAATTTTATACCGAAGCGTAATTCTGCATCGCGTCACGGGGAACGGGGGGGTGTTTGATTAAAAACGTTTCAATTTAGTGTCGGCGATGGATTTGGCCGGAAGATGCACACGAGAGTAATCGCGTGGGACGATTAATGGCCGCGTATTTCGTAACGTACGGAAGCCGACAGTCGAATTAATTATCTTAGCCACACACTGAACAATTGCTCTCGTACTATTCATTCTTTATCTTGTATTACACCCAGAGAAAATTCGAAATAGCAAAACGATTTTAACCCTTCAATGTATAGTGTATCTTACTATGTTTATTCAAGTCGATTTTTCTGAAAATTGTGTTTTAATATTTGTAAATTAAACACAGAAACTGACCTTCTTTCAATTTTTTCACCCCAATTAAAAAAATCATGCAGTGAAAGGTTAAAAGTATATGGAATAACTTAGATCACCTGGAATATCTTTATTACTTTTTGACGTAACGGCATTGTTTGTTAATAACAATTAATTTTTTCGCAGTAATACATTTACTATACCAAATTCGTATCATTTGTCCCATTTTATGGGATCTTTAAAGTTGCTGGATTACCAGTCAGCGTCAAAAATATTGAGAAATATTTTATGCAAATGTTGTACGGAGCGAGAAGACCGTATAGTGACTGCAATTTTATAATTAATAATTTTTGTGTAGGCGGAGGTAAAGGTTACACACATTTTCTATATTCTCTATTTAAAAAGCAGTGACTTATAAATGTAGCAAAATTTAATAATACTAGAAGATATTTTAATTTCAATTTTTTCAAATTATAATAATATTAAAATGTTTTGTAAACCAGTTATATTTCGATTACAAAATATATATGTCTTTACGCATTTGTTTCTTGAAAGATATTAAATCGTTGTGAAAGCTTGTATCTATCAGAAATATTATTTAATTATTTCTTTACTAGAAATCTCACGTATTTAAGAACTTATTCGTGTAATAGATTATAGCGTGCAGATTAAGAACCGAATTAGACTATGTATATCTATACTAAAAAACCATAAAAAGAACTTTTTAAAAAGTATGCTTATATTAGAATGCACTAAAAAGGAGAAAATAATATTTTTAGGTATCAGTGAATATACATAAAAGCGTGGAACACTAAACTATATTGACGTAATCTAACTAATATCTAAAAATATTATTTTCTCCTTTTTAGTGCATTGTAATATAAGCGTGGTTTCTAAAACGTTTTTTTTATGTAGTTTTTTATTTTCTACTTTTTAATCTTTACTACCGAGTGTGTTTAGTACCTAATCCAAACCAACCCAGTGAGTAAACTGAGCTCCTTCGGTGCGAAGTGAGCCAGTGGAGGGGGGTCGGAGTCGGAGTGGGAACGCGTAGTGGAGTGGGGATCGCTGCGATGACGTACTACCGAACGTTGTGCGGCGAGGAGCGAAGGGGAATATTTAAAAATATTGTTTAAATCCTAAACGCACACCTTAAAATTTTTTTTAATATTGCATTATCATCCAGTTCTGAGCTATGTTGAAAATTTCAAGTCTCCAGTTCATCGGGAAGTGGTTTAAAATTCAATTTGAAGATTTGACGCATACACCAACGACAACTCGGTGAGCTAATATAAGCGCGGTAATACAGATTTTCACCTAAAGTATACAGTTTGTTATACGAAATATTTTCTTCTTCCCTTGGGATTTTCTAAATATTTTCTTTACTTCTAAATATTGCATTAGCATACGTAGGTCAATTGTAAGCAGAGCTTAATTCCTATTAATATTTTATATTTATTCCTAAACGTTTACAAAATTGTCCAGCCACTCGATAGATTAATAAAGCTCTCTCGTGAACGCATGAATGTAATCCGCAAAAATTCTGCGGAACATATTTTTCCCTGATAAAGCGTACACCGCGCAGGCCGGAAGGAATGAAAATATCGTGTTTTTTTCCTCAAAATTACGAGGCAGACTTTATATCAGGACACCGCGAAGGATTTCATTACATTACGCGAATAAAAGCGGCCGCACCGACTCTCCTCATTTAAACAATTTACTTTAATTTTCGGAGAATTATGACGCTGGGGACAGGTCGAACCACCGGCGCCGGTGTAATAATTGCATTCAGAGTCTGGTAATATCTAATTGCTACATTATCATTATTATGAGAAGTTCATTATTTTCGGTGTAAAACGTTGTTCGCCTGGAGACTTAATTACATGCGGTGTTTTTCATCGGTTAGTTGTACCTAATCGCGTAGCTACACATTGCTGACTCATGTTATACGAACAATACATCATCTAACAGCACTGTAGTTTAGGCGTGTGCATATTAATGATACTCGACACTTTAGCAGCCTGACAAATTCAAAAATTCTATGCATGGATTTAACGTAATTTATTTAAGACTGAACCTACCACTGCCAGTCAAATGACCGTTTTTATATATTTCAGTTTACGATTATTGAAATCATGAAGCTGATTACATAGAAATTGATCCGATAAATTAATTTGTCCAAGTACATATTGTAAGTTGCACAGTTGCACAAAATATAAATAGATAGAGTCTTGTCATTTTTATAAGCTAAAACACTTGAATCGTTTTTTGTGCTTGGTAGTTTTGGTGTTAATAACTACGAGTCCCAAATATTTTAATATTTGATTATCAAGAGAATAAAGCTGTGTTCATAAGTAACTACTGAATGGATTTATTTCATTTGGACATAATTATAACGTAATAAAATTGATTAATATTCTCAAGTAGTGTACTTTTATCACTTTTATAAAATCAAAGATTTTTATAAATTACAAGATGCATAATATTAAGTACATTGCAGATACTGAGTAAAATTGGTGCACTGAATATATTATATCATAAATTATTATTAAACTAAGTGAAATTATTAAATTATGTTCCCACAAATTATTTTAAATTAAGTGAAACAATTTCTATACAGTTATTTTGTCACGTTATTTAAGATGTCTATATGCACACAATAGTTTATACTTTTATGTGGTTTAGTGAATGTTATTGTACATTCAGTCGTTTACATTATCGTATGATTATCAAATGATTTTGGACTAGAAATTTTGTAAATCATTTTAAAATAGAGTTTTAATATAATAATATATTATTCAATATATTCATTAATTTTAATATATAACGGATAAAACTGATTAATTCTTGAAGATCGAATGATGTCCCACATTTGTTAGAATATTCTCGTTCAAACCATAATTTGTAAACTAAAAACGATTGTATCGTGTTACATGAACAAGTTAATCTAAATAAAACTGAATGATGCTCCACATCTGTCAATTCATTTATATATTTGTAACTTAAAATTTTCACAATGAGATCAAATTTTATCTCGTTCATTGTACGAACTAATCAAATTGAATATGATTGAATGATGATTCACATCTGTCAATTGATTTATTTATTTACATAATATTGTTCAGAAATATTTTCTTTTGTTTATTTAATAGCCTGATCGAATTGAATGAGATTGACTGATGGCTACATTTGTTAAAGTAAATCGAACGAGAGAAGGGGGCGCGAGAACGTCAGAACCTGACGCGGACCTAATGGTCGCCACATTGTTCTCGAACGTGCACACTTTTTCTTTGTGTATCGTGCATTAGCATACGCGCCGGAGGATTTGGCATTGTTTTTCCGAAGCAATGAGCTCACGTTCCGCATTAAACCGACCTCACTGGGGGGTGGAAGCCAGCTTTGGATTTATTATCGAGCCAAACGCAAATCCATTGTTAATTATGAACGAGTCCGTAGGAAAATAACCTGTCACGCGACAACGGGGATGACAACAATTATTCTGCGTAGCGGCGCGGCGACGTCACGTGTTACACGCACTTGCGTGCCTCTACATCGGCGAACACGGCCGATTAATAATCTCCCGACTACCTTACCGCCTATGGTGACTATATATAAGTCATTCGATCCCCCGATGGAACAGTTTAGCTTCTTATTTATTGGCATGCGTGACACTATTTTTCCTAGCAGTTCCGAGTGAACGACTTACCGACAGTCACATGCTAAAACACTTTTTATTCAGACGTCTCGAAAAGCAAGTTGTTACTCTCGACGTTCCTCCGAATTCAGCGGCACCTGTTTAATTGAGTCGCTCGTTTGCCAAATTAATTAATTCTTCCAAGATAAAAATATCGTCTAATTCTTTTATTTCAAAATTATTGAATTTATTAACACTCTACTAAAGCTGTCTTCGAATTTTTCGCTTCACAATTATTACATTTATCAACAAAGTTCAAAATTTTTTGATCTTGCCATTTAAGGCAAAACGTTACGTCAGTCATTTTTAATGCTCAATTTGTTTAGTATAAACTAAAATCTACTAATTATTGAAACTAATTAACTCTACTTAAATAAAACTCTCTTCGAATTTTTCATTTCAAAATTATTGAAATCACAACGATACATACGTACGAAATGATTACATATATTTCTAGATTATAAAAAAATTTGTTCGTAATTTAAATTTGATCTTGCTATTGAAGGCAACACTTTTATCAATCATTTTTAATACTCAATTTATTTAAAGAAATATTATTTCTCACAAGTAGAAAATAATTCAGTTGAAATAACTACAAATAAAAATTAAATGATTAAGAAATAGAGAATAGAATGTAAATTAAAGGAAAACAAAAGGGAATTTCTAACGGGTTTATTCAATTTTTAAAATAGCCTAGTCTTGGACTATCCTGCAAATAAAATTAATGAAACGCAAGGGAAGATTGTTTAAACCATCAATAGAGGATGATCATCTAAATGTTAATGCGTCTGGTAGAAAAAATACTAATCAAGCGAAACGCAACGTGTACCCGACAGCCTAAAATCACGTGCGACTTTACGTGCTCGTTAAATCTAGATTTTCGATGGTGGAGCGTGTGTATTTGCATGGATCAAAGTGGAATAATGCATGTAGGTGTATCACGGGTTAAGGACGAGTTGTGTGGGTACAGGTGCAGGAGAATGCGATGCGAGCAGGCATAATTAATTGTTCGCTTAAACTTGTGTGCATACGTCAACGGTGAATGAACGAGGTCAAAATATTCAGGATAATTAATCATAAATCGTCATCACTCGCGATGCACAGAAACAGCATTCCTTTTGATAAGTATTTAGTTCCGAAGGTTATACATACATATATGTATTGTCGTTATACGCATCGAGATCTGCGATGGTAGGCAGTACAAATTAAAATGAGTTTGATAACAAAAAGTTAGTAATAATTTGACAGAGACAAAGTGGGGTTTTATTTTGATATTCATTTTATGGTGAAGGAAGCCAAAAAGTGTGAAGTATAGTTTTTGTACTCATTAATGCAGAAGAATTTTTTTTTGTGAGAGTATGAAACTTCGATGATTGATGTAAAATGATGACGGGTTGTAATTAAACTTCATTTTTTGCAAGCTTGATATATTTTCTACTTCTTTTACATGGTAAAAATCTTTTATAACCGGTGGAATACTTCTTGTTTTGAAAAAGATCGATTATTGTAAACTCATTTTTAACACTTCGATTAAACACAAAGATTAGTGAAATTTCAAATAAATAATTTATATAACTTTCTGAACACTGTACAAGTGTTACAACGTAATATTATAAATTTGTCTGAGATATTACAGATTAATCTTATGAATATGAAAATAAATGAAATGTACAATCATATACTGATCAAGCAATTTTTAGTAGCAGTGTATAGATTTTTTTAACAATAATTCTCTATCAATTTCCTTCTTCCAAAGATTGTAATCATTAATGTATTACCTATTTCTAATTTTTCAAGTATTGTTTTAACAATATTCCTGACATAGAGAATGGGGGTTGTTCGCAGAGTATATTTCATAGCAATTACATTATTGTCAACTCATCAAGATTTACAACTTCATGCTCCACGTTTCTGCCACGGTAAACATGTTTTGATGTCTCGATCCGCAAAGCGTATTTGTTCGTATGAAATTCGAATTCGTTTCGAATTTAATGAAATTCATTCCACGTGAACCGAGAACCAGTTTCAATAACATTTCGAAAACGAGATTTTGTACTCTGCACGTGTGGTATTAATTAAATTTGACGCACTGTTTACATGTATTAGAGGGCAATCATGTAATTCGGAGGGAAACCTCATTGCCGTTACAGATGTAATTATTCATAGCGTGGTGCACAAAATTTTTGTCATCGAGAGATGGGATCGGCTCGACTGGGTTTCAATACCATTTTAATTCGCGTTATCTCGGATTATTCTTCGTATTTATAGTCACCCTTTGTATTTATAGCATTTACCCCTTCGGAATTATTTTTACACCGCCGTCCCACCTACTAAGCGATTCCTTTCTCATCAGTTTGCTAAAGAATATTAATTATCGCACCTTACGTGTAAAACCACACAAAATTATACAACTTTTATAATTAAAGAAGAAACTAGAACATTAGAAAGGGGATTTAGAAACGTAAATGTTTATTTTTAATTTATTGAAATTGGCAAAGAAATGAATATTCGCACATGTTTATTTTGCATAAAGATCCACAGACTGCTTATAATACATGCAAATTATGCATGCACTGTTTTAATGAGGATTAATGTTTTTAACAAAGAAATATTTAAGAAACATAACTTTGACTTTTATAAAGTAATCCATGAAAAGGAAAATTTGCACAAAGGTCTGTAATTTAATTGGAGATAAAAGAAAAGTATTATTTTATATCCGATTTTTAGAAATTTACATCATTTTAATTTTTGTAAGTTCTTTAAAAGAACTTTTATTAATACTCAACTTGCTATCTACTAAATATCCTGAATCTTTAAACAAGTGCAAAATATAAATTTATTAGAGATTTTATTATACGTAAGACAAAATTTTCATTAAGCATAAGTTTGCCTTTTAAAATTCTTTTTATTTCTTTATTTATTATTGTCTATTACCAGTCGACAATGGAACTAGTTGTTTAAACACATTGACAGCGAACAAACAATTGCACACAAAAGGCGTACGATTATAATCATATTATAATTATAAATATTTATGTGTGAACGGTTGTTTGAAGAAGTCTAATGCTTAAATGCAAAAAATTCGCAGTCTACTGATTAATTTACATGGTATCTCGTGAAACATTGTCAGCATCTTTAAGCACGTTTCGTTATTGTAATAAATAGAAGTGGAATGAAACAAATGAATTTGTTGGAGAGAATTAAGAACAGCCAGTACGTTGAAATGCTGGACAAACGCAATTACGCAGTGACAACAAACGTGTCGAGCGTGAAATGAAGTAATTGTCGATCGATACATAAGAAAAGAACAACATTCCTTTGTAATTAGTTAATGTCACGGTTGGCAGGATCGCAAAGCATACGAAATCCTTAATCACGCGGCACGTGCACCTGTTACGTGCATGCACGTGCAAACACACACGGAAATGGTTAATTATCTCCCGGCCGTTATGCAGTTGTATGCACCTGCATGTACACCGTGCAGCCCTTAACTCGTAATGTATCAATATCAATCAAATCAGAACGGTAGGATGTTATAAATACACCGTTCAAAAGCGTTGACACACTTATTGAAAAATTCGTGGATCTTATCGCTTACGTTGAAATCAATAATTATGCATTTCAATTTGAAAATAAATAATCTTTCACCGATCTTAAAAGTTTAATTAACTAGTTAAATAGAAAGTCAAAGTTACCTTCTTGTCAGACTATAATTCCATGTGAAGTATAACATTTATATTGATATTTAAATTTTTGTTAATTAGTCATTTTGGTCTGGTATTATGATTAGATAATATGTAAACTAAGTAAACACAAATTCAATTCACTTCAAATTTTATTCTAGTGTTATTCATTTACATTTGATTTTCATCAATTCGCAAATATTTAGTATTTATTTAATTTCAACTGGATATATCTTTGATTTGAATTTATTAGGATTTATGTATGTGAATTTTTGAGTTTTATTTTCACATTTTAAAATGGCGCAAGAATGCCATATGTTCAATTTATCTTTACCGTTGGAGACACTATTTTTATTTTTTTTCTCAGAAAACAAGGTATTTGTTTCGTTTTTACGAGAGTTGCCGTATAACAAGTATGCATTGCGTTTCGTATCTGCATGTGGTCACACAAATATTTTATCCTCGTCAAATTAAATTGTAACAACTAACCCGAAATTTTGTCGTATTTTTTCAACCGTGTGAAACCAAAATCGGGCTATTTGAATGTACGCAAAGGGAGGGTTGAATGCACTTGAAAAGGTTCCAATAGTAAACTCGAATTCGTTGATTGTATCGTACATAGAGTTTCGTTAAATTTGCCGCTATTGAGTAATATTCGTTACAGCAAATTTACACAGTGGATGAAATAAAAACTGCTCTCGCGTAATGAATTGTGCAATATAGGAAATTAAAACAGTTTCAGACAGGAAACGATGACGATACACTAGTAATAGGGTGAAGAAAAACTATTCTTCAATATTTATTATTTCCAAGAAAATAGGCTAGTAATAAAAACAAAATAAATACTTATTACTTGCAAAAACATAAGCTAGTTATCTAAATCTATTTTCTAACATTTATTATTTCCAAGAAAATTAGCTAGTAACCAGGCGAACAAAATCTATTTTGTAATCTTTATTATTTTCAAGAAAAAAGGCTAATAATAGAATGAACAAAAACAAAATAAATATTCATTATTTCCGAGAAAATTAGCTAGTAACCAGGCGAACAAAATCTATTTTCTAACATTTATTATTTGAAATAAAATAGGCTAGTAATAGAATGAACAAAAACAAAATAAATATTTATTATTTACAAGAAAATAGGCTAGTACTAGGGTGAACAAAAACAAAATAAATACTTATTATTTCCAAGAAAATTAGCTCATAACCGGGCGAACAAAATCTATTTTCTAACATTTATTATTTGCAAAGAAATAGGCTAGTATTACATATACGATGAACAAACTGTAGCTGTAAGAATTGTCCGTCGTCCGATGGCTGAAATGAGGGCTACGAAAAACGCACGTGTCCCCGGTTTCGATGCACTCTGTATTGCCCAGGCACTATTTTGGACGGTCTCTTCTTCGCGAAAAGCTCGTTCGCTATTTATCGACACGCTTGTACGCGATGCTTCTAATTAACGGTCCGCTTAAATAGACGCGAGACGCGTCTTTCACTTAACGCTCCCGTCAATCATAAATTACATGCCGCGCCGTTGCACGAGGCCCCCGGTCTTCGTGCCGACAATACCGAGCGTAATTATTTCTGAAACTTCCTAGAGTGTTCCCTCGGGCGGAGTCGTACGGTCGAGCTGATATTCGAGCGTCTCCTGGCACTTTGTGGCCCACGCGAAGTCCTTGTCCACTTTTCTTCCACGTAAACCCGAAATGTTAGGCTGTTTCACACGAGACGTACAATACAACCTCCAATATCGGAACTAATCGGCGATAAAAGTGTAATTTTTCGAATTACAAAACTTTTCTCATATTAAACCCTTGACCTACGATTTATTTTACTGTTTCGGTTATTAGAATAGCTGTATATTAACAAAACCAAAATAGAATTTCAAGATGTAAGTAGAAATTAATAGAAACTGTTCAGAATCTTCATCATGTAAAGCGAGGGGTTAAATTTCTTCTTCTAGAAGAAATTTTTTCTAAAAGTATTTCTGCCATGTCTGATCTTTCGAATCAGTGTATCGTATTCGAATGAATTTATTTCGGCAGATGCTCTCGTGTGATATTAAAGAGTATGTGGCATTCCATTAAAGAAATGAAAGGTTACCTTCATTTCTAAATAAATAATGGAATTAAAAAGGAAATCAACCAAAAATAAAGTAATGTAAAAATGTACTAGAATCAATAACTGAAGTGTGTTCACTGAACTATATTTTTAAGTAATTATCGTCTTCAATTGTGCACTTAATAAATCTTGAATAGAACACAATTCTTACTGTGTGTTATCTTGTACAATTTGTTTTAGAAAAATAATTTCTAATC
>CM052338.1:9817438-9836981 GCA_028455595.1 Lasioglossum vierecki
CCCATCAGAAATCTCGAAAAGTGCTTCGTCAAACACTCCCATTCCTCCAAGAGATGATGCAACCGGCCGACCGCAGCTGACCATCGTGGCTGTTAAAGAGCGGTTCTGAACGCGTCAGGAAATATTCGTGCAGCATTCTGTTCTTTGTCCGAGCCACTGTCTGTTCACTTTTGTTCCCGGCTGCATGAACGCAGCTCCTCGAGTGCAATGCATTCCGACGCAGACGCACGCAGGAATGGAACTGTGGGAGATGGAAAATAAACGGGGGTTGAAGAAGGAGTCACGAAGGGATTCACGGGGGTGGTTTGGGGGAGGTAGATAGGGAGGTTGGTACGGAAAAGGAGGAGCCTCCGACGGTGCACGCCGTAATTTGAATTCCGAGTGAATTGAGTTCGAGCTTCGCTCCTGGTGAGACGCTCTGTCGAATAACGTTGGCTCCTAGGCCTGTCTGGTTTAATGGGACATTTCCTCGCACCCTCCCCGAACCCGATCGTATAAATAAATAATTAAGACAACTATCTCTCTCTCGCTCACTTCATGAATGACATTTTTTCGGGCTCGTTTGCAATTCATTCGGACGGCAGCAGCCGCGCAAGCTTCTCCAGGAAACTTGGACCACCTTCTGAAACTTTCCCCGATGAATTAAACCGATGCTAGCGGCGCCGCCAACTACTTCGGACTATTTTCGAATGGCCGTCGGAAGAATTTGGATTGAAATACCGGCGGGTGATTTAATCCGGCATCGCAGCCTAAATATTCCAATTTAGCCGGGAATTATTCTTTGGTTTATTGCGCCCGGCGATGAGTCATCGCCAGTGTTTCTCTAGTCATTGTCCCCCTTGTCTTGTTGACGTCTTTACATAACGGAGATAGTGGCTTTGAATTTATAGCTCTGGCTTTGGAGACGATGTCTCTATTGGCTGTTCAGGATTAATCCTTCCGGTCCTGCTGGCACGTGTGTGTCATTTTGATGTTTCTGATAACTCCGTTGGACCATGTCGTCCACGCTGGTTTATTCGATCATATACTATGCACCTCTGATTAGTTTCTATGACAATTTGACTGAGGAATTGTTTGCACAAACTGCAAATCGCTTGCGTCAATTGGGCGAGACAAGAATCAGTCTCATTCTTTCAAATTTAAAATTATTTTGATTTCATCTACTCAGTTTTTTATAATTAATCAAGAAAATCAATTGAGTGACGATAGAGCTGGGTGTGAGAATGTTTTTATTTGGCCAACATTATGCATTGTGCAGTCACAGAGATTCTCTTTGTATTGTAGTGTTTCGATAAAGCAATTATCGTGCTTAAATAATGTTTTAATACATCTCTGCGTACCGTATTTCTAGTTTTCCTTATAACATTTACGATTTCTTTGTGGGAAACATTTGGCACATTAGTTTATCATTGTTTGGATATTAGTACTTAATTGTTTCTCTTGTTATCAGCAAACTGTTGATAATAGTCATTTAGCAAGATTATTTAAAGGTTTCCGATTAGAGTTGCAGAAGTTAATTGTTACACTAAAAACTGTAATGTAAACTTTACATGTTTTCAATTAATGTTTACCGATATGTTTCTTCTAACCTTACTGAAATGTGAATATCAACTACTTTTTTATCTATATAGAATAACCATGTGTGGTTTGATTAATAGTTTGCAAGTTTCAATTTATAAAGACACAAATTGCTTCTGATGTCCGTAATTAATACTAATCTTCAGATATATTTAATGAATATTCCGTGCACGAGTGAATTCAATTATTTCGAACTATTAATTAAATTAAACTGTATAATTTCATTGGGGTATTGTTCATTTAATGGACCGCGTCATTAAAATATTCCTCTGAAACTTGAATTATTCGAAACCGTAGGTCTGCGTCTAGACTATGAATGAATGCACACTGATACCTTTGTACGGGTTTGAGCACTTGCTCGTGAGAAATAGCGCAAGAAGACAAAACTATAGTCATGCCAGACAAGTGGTTGTTAGTCCCTAAAGTTTCAAGGGCTGCACTGCCAGAAGCAAAATTGTTTCAAAGCTAAAATCGCCATAATATGGGCTACATTGAAGGTTGACGGCGAAATTGTCTCAAACCACCTGCACACTATTGTTTTAACTAATAAAAAGACACGATTATTATTATACTATCCCAAAAATATAAAAATTCCTTATGTAATATATTTCATATTATTTAATTCTATATAATTATGTTTATCATATAATTATGTTTATCGGGTGTATGTATATTTAGAATAAATATTTTGGACAACATTCAGATTGTAACCACAGGTTTACAGTATACATATTATTTCTAATAGTAGCTAAGCATTGATTAAACAAATATAAAGAGTTCTTACATTCTTGTGGATTCAAATAAATTAAAGCATTAAGTAAAATTTATAACATAAACATATGAAGATATTAATTTTAGAAATAACATTTGTAAATCCACTTTCAAAACTGTTTTTAAAATGCTTAATATTTTTTATGCATATTAGAGTTAACAGTTTAAAAATAATTTAATTCACTTTGATGTGTGAAATAAGTATTGACAATAATGATGCTTCACGACATTTGTCTTATATTCGACCAAAAATTAAATCAGAAGTGTTTGAACCAACAAAGGAGCTTGGAAAGACAATTAGAGTGTTTCGAAAAAATCCGTGGAAACGCACAGAGTCCCCATCACTTCTTTCAGGGATCGTCGAACGCGAATCCAACTGCAAGGCAACAATAACGAGAGCAACTTCCAGCGGTGCCGTTTACAATACAAACCGGTTGAATCCGTTAAACAGAAGCCCGAAGGCGTAAACTCGCGGATGCTTGGAAAACGATTCCCTCCGAGGGCCGGATGAACACAATCGTTCTTACTCCAAGTATTCAATTACACCCCCCGAAGCGGAGCACAAAGCCAAAGACGAGCCGATTACGCTCGCTTACAGCCACTTTTCAGGCCGAATCCCGGCGAAAGCGGCCAGCAATTAGCCCGGAAAACTTTTCCGCCGGATAAACGGAGGAATTCCGCGGCAAACGCGGGTCGTCCACGAGACATGAAAAAGAGGAAACGGAAAAGGGGGAGGTGGGCCTCGCTTCTGCCTACTTTCTGCTAGCTGCGAGTTGGAAGAGGCCAGAAGCTCTATCAGACAAGTGGCCGCCATCGGAGTCGAGGCTCTCTTCTGAACCTCGGACCGCAATGGCATAGACCACGAGACTACTCGAGAGGCACGAGAGCGCGACACTGGATGTCTCAAATTAAAGTGAAACGTCGCCCAGAAACAGCCTTCTGTTCTACAGGGTGATTCATTCGCTATATAAACCCGCTGTCGTCAAAACGTCACAACTGGAGACGAATTTTCACGGTTCATTTCACGAACTGAAACTGTCCCTCAGCGTCAATTTGACACAGTGATAAAAATATATAAAAAAAATTTTTAAAGACCAGGCTTATATTAGAATCCACTAAAAAAGAGAATATAATATTTTTATTTATAGTCACTAATATCTAAAAATATTATTTTCTCCTTTTTAGTGCATTCTAATATAAGCGTGGTTTTTAAAAAGTTTTTTTTATCAATTTTTTTATTTTCTACCTTTTAATCTTTACTACCGAACGCATTTACTGCCGCCCGATCTAATCCAAATCAACCCAGTAAGTAAACTGAGCTTCTTCGGTGCGAAGTGGGCCAATGGAGTGGAGTTGGAGTCGGAGTGGGGAGTGTAGCGGAGTAGGGTACGATGACGTACTATCGAATGTCGCGTTGCGAGGGGCCAAGGGGAATATTTAATAATATTGTTTAAATTCTAAAAGCACAGTTTAAAAAAAATTTTTTTGAACATTGCATTGTCATCCAGTTCTGAGTTATGTTGAACATTTCAAGTCTCTAGCTCATCGAGAAGTGATTTAAAATTCGGTTTCAAGATTTTACGCATACAACAACAACGACAATGACACAACTGGGCAAATTAATATAAGCGTGATAAAAAAAATCGATAATAAAATACAAAACGGACCTTCGTGTTTGAATTAAAAAAATCATGTAGTGAAGTAATCAAATTCGATGTTTTCCGTGGGTCCAATGGAAATCACCGACAATTTCCCCGACGGTTTTCACCGATTCCAGATTTGACCGACAACGGCTTCAGATTCGTTGTCGGTCAAATCTGGAGTGGGTAAAATCTTGTCTGTGAAAACCGTGTCGGGGAAATTTGTGTCGGTGATTTCCATGCGACTCGTTTTCCGTGTAGGTGTATAGAGCCGTCTCCGTCGTAATAATTGTCGTCGTGAAACTCCCGACGGCGGAAAAGCGACACGAGTCTCTTCACCGACACTTAAGCGTAGCCGAAATTATTCACTTCCCGCTCTGATGTGGTGACGTCACTTGGGTCCACTACCCAGTGAATCACCTTGTACGTCCCCCGCCCCTTCTTCAGCTTTGCTCTCTTCTTCTCCCCGAGACGCCACGCCATGTGACACGGTGGCAAAGGTCAAACCTGCCTCGGGAGACTGGCCGTGATTCGGGGAAGATCGATGAACACCGGGAACTGGGAACTCGGCTTCACCGAGATAGAGGAACGCTCCGGGTTAAAACGGAACGATTGCTACCGTTGTTTTTACTAGCGCGTCACAGCGCCCCGAGCGATCCTGCGAATCCTCTGCCCTATCATGGTCGGGAATGAAGATGTTTCAAGACGTTCAGTACTTTTTTTTTATACTGGCAACACCGAACACGCCGTGGTAAGTTGGAAACTGTGCCACAGTCTTTTCAACAGGTAACTGCTGTGAAGAGTTTTAGAACTAGACTGCGAATCTTTGTGTATTTATGAACAAATTGGTTGAGTTAAATATTAAAAGGATTTGAAAAATATTGAGAATATTATGATGTTGCTTTTGGTGCAGCAAAGTCATTAAGGGATGAAATCAATTTTTATTTTACTCCTGATGCTTGCAATCGATGCAGAACATTTTTACTTTGCATAAATCAATTTAGACGATTTAAGAGATATTGTTTATAATTTACGAATATTATTCAATGCGTAAACAAAGTTTTCTTTGAGTTCTGTTCCTCATAGGTGACGCAGACAATTTTTATTTTGCGTAAATATCCGCAGCCTAACTGCAACTACAGCGAAATGCAAAATTGAATCAATGATACCATTTACATATTTCGAAAATTTAGTTATGTGTTTATCAACACAGGAACATAAAAAATAAAAAGGCACATGATTTTACATTAATTTCAAATAAAATAGTAACTAGTATTTTAATTGTGGTACATCGAACTTACTTGTTATAGTATTTTAGGTAATTATTGCGAAAGACATTTTAAACAACTTTTTCCTTTTCCAATATAGGGGAATTATTTTCAATTTTAAAAAACTACCCCTGGATATTCGTATGCGTGGCCCTCTACGACTCTTCGACGATCTAACCATAATTCATTTTATTCCAATGATTTTTCCATTACTAGTTCACATTCCGGATGACAGCTACAATGCAAAAATAATGCGATCAAAATGAATATACGGAAAAGTTGTTCAACAAAATCGGAATATGTCCACCCTTTTGCAATAATTACCATATGTTACTCCCAATTTAATTCTGCATCGGTCCACAATACTAATCAAAAAATACATTTAGGATTCCACATATATTGTTTTACAAAAATTACAAGACCGAGTTTATCTAGATCGTTCACAATATTATACGTGCTCGAGCGAAGAAAATCGAATAATTTATAATGTGTGGAAGCCCATCATTACAATTTCAATAATTAAAAAATAAATACATTAACTCTCATACGCTCCTCAGACATAATTGCATAAAAGATTCTATGATACTTTCTTACCCATTTTTGCTTCACACTTTAAACTATTAAACCTTGCTTCATTTATCACGTCACATTTTAGAGAAATACATCTCGCAACACAAACAAAGAGAGAAACCAATCATTTTATAGTATACAGGGTGTCCCAAAATTCGTGTACTTCCTGGAAATGGGGGTTCCTTAGGTCATTTGAAGCAACATTTTCCTTTACAAAAATGACGTCGGCGGCTTTGTTTAGGAGTTATTAACGAAAAACACGGACCAATCAGAGCGCGGCTACAGCGGATCGATTCTGGCTCGGCCAATGGCGCCGCCACGCTAAGCGGGACCTGTCGCTGAGTCGGACTCCGTTCGCTATAGCCGCACTCTGATTGGTCCGTGTTTTTCGTTAATAACTCCTAAACAAAGCCGCCGACGTCATTTTTGTAAAGGAAAATGTTGCTTCAAATGACCTAAGGAACCTCCCATTTCCGGGAAGTACACGAATTTTGGGACACCCTGTATAAAAATAGTAAATGAGTGAATGTTCACCTTGAGGAACCTATGACGGTTAAGGAAACATTTAAAAAATAAACAATGTGAAAACGGTGATTTGACCGATCGCGGTACGGTCAGCGTTAAAAACGCCGGGTCCATTTCCATGAAACCGGAGTAAATAATTTGGCTGCATCGTGCTCGCATCGAAACCATTAATATCATCCGGTCGAGCGTCCCGAAACCGCGGTCGGTTCCCGGGAGGTCTTGCCAGACCCGATTTAATCTCGTTACAGTGGAAAATCCCAAGACGGAAGAACCGTAGGAGTCCGGCATTAACACCGGCAGCTGCGACCCTCGGTTCGACTGTTCTCTCTCTCTCTCGTTCTCTCTGAGTAGATCACCTTTTTCCACCTTAGGGGGAGAAAAGTTTCCGGGAAGGAAGATTCGAGGGCAAAACAGGGTCGTACAAGTATCCGATGCCGCGTCCGCCAGAGGGTTCGCTTGATTACTTGCGCCAGCGTAGACGAGGCTACTTCAAAGACGAGTGGTAGCTGCGTCCCGAATTAAAGAGGAACGGCCGCGGCCATGGGGACACCGCAAGCCTGTCTCTCTCTCTCTCTCTTTCTCTCTCCTGTTCCCTGTTCCATGCCTTCAAATCTGAGTTACAGACTTCGTCGGACACGAGTTTTAAGCGGTTGTACACGCCTTTGAGCCCCGCGGACCGTGGCTACAAAGAGTATTAGAACGGACGGTTGAGAATCGTAGTTCACGAAACCGCGGCGCAGACAGCTCTTCCCGTCAGCCTTGATCTCAGGGACTCGCGCTGCGGCGGTTTCGAACGGTAATCAACGAAATTAGTGGACATTGTGCAGACCACGTTCTAGCTAGCTCGCGCGATAATAATTTAGGTTACCATTCCCGTCCCTGTTGACGTTATCATGCTAACCGCCGCTCCACGACTGAGCAAATCCTCCCCGAAACCATGCCGAGTTGTTCATTTAATTTTGTCCGTTTCTATTCTACGCAGAGAATACAAACTCTGTTCGTATACTTCTGCGTTTATACTTTTTGTTTAATCATCTATTGCGTGAATTTTTATCACTAGTTGAAACAAATATATACAGGGAACTCCGTTTAAATAAGAACACCTAAATATCTCTTCAGGTTATTGCGATGCAAAAAATATTTTTTACGTAATGTGCGTGGTGTCGATGGACCAAATATTTTTTCCGAGGGTTATTTTTTTCGGAGTTGTCAAGGTACATAACTACATTTTTTTATTGTATCGTGTAACTGATGGAAAATACATTCAGATATGTATGATAACATGATTCTCGAAAATTAAAGCCGTCCTCGACCCTCGAACCTCGAAAAATAGATACATTGAAACTGATCGGAATTTCAAATCGTTATGTACCAAAAAACATCGATGACCTTGACAACTCCAAAAAAAAAAAATTTGGCCATTGACACCATGCACATTACGTAACAAATACTTTTTGCAACACAATAACCTGAAGAAGTATTTAAGTGTTCTTATTTAAACGGATCTCCCTGTATATGGCTGTTGGTTTACTTAAAAATGAGGGTGGTCATTAAATAAATAATAAACTTTTATTAAGAAATGCTATTTATTGCGTTTTATGACTGTTCTTGAATGAGAATGTTATAAAAATTCTTTGGACAAGTGTCCGCATATTTTTGAGCACGGTTGTACGTATACTATTTGAATAAATATTGGAAAAAAAGAGATTGAGAAATTGTGAGATGATATTGGACACCGCCAGAAGCCTTTGAAAATATAAGAATAATTATTAAGACTTAGAAAATATAGGATGTTTTCTCTACGTTGTAAAAAATTAGTAAGTACCATTTTTATTGCATAATATATGTCCTTTAATAACAAAAGATCGTTTGCATCCAAATTTGAATATGTGTCTGGTGACTTATGGACGGTATAATTGTATAATTGTTAAATTCAGGAATTATTAAACCCCTTGCTCTACGATTTGTTTTACAATTTCAGTGATTAGAACGTTTTTGTAGCTCGTGATTTCTTAAAAATTGATATACATTGTATACCTATATGTTCTATAATAGCAGACCTGGATAAAAAATATTTCAACTAAGAAATAGAAATTCTCTTAGTATGTTTATTATTATTTTTATAATGATTCTACTTGTCCGTTGTTTTTAACCCTTGGTTTGCCTTACAATATCGTGTCTGATTCATAATAGAGATTCTGAACAGATTTTGAGAAGAATCTATGTCAATAATTTCCTTTAAATGGAAATCATATTCTATTTTGGTTTTGTCAATACACAACTATTAGACAGACACGGGTAAAAAATATTTCAACGAAGAAATATAAATATTTGCAATTACTCACGACTGTGTTACATATGTTTCATTTAAAACAGTAATTTATTATAAGTTTCAAATGAAACATATGTAACACAGTCGTGAGTAATTGCAAATGTTTGTATTTCTTAGTTGAAATATTTTTTACCCATGTCCAAACCAAAATAGAATATGATTTCCATTTAAAGGAAATTATTGACATAGATTCTTATCAAAATCTGTTCAGAATCTCCATTATGAATCAGACACGATATTGTAAGGCAAAGGGTTAAAAACAACGAACAAGTAGAATCATTATAAAAGTAATAATAAACATACGAAGAGAATTGATACATAAATAGCAATAAGTGTAAATAAATAGCAGTCCTAGAGTGGAGACACAAATCATAATCTGAGGACTTTGTATTGCGGCAGTACTTGCAGACTTACGAGATGAAAACTCGATTGCAAGAACTTGCAACGATAATAATAAAACCTATATGTTATCAACGCGGAGATCCTCTCGGTTGGTTGAAAATCGAAATTCCGAGGGTGCGAGCGTCAGTAATCGATGGACGCTCGGAGGAAAAAGAAAGTTTATCGGTGCGAGGAGTGTGACTGGTAAATGAAACGAATAGAAAGACGAGCGACTCGTAGGTAGTTGGCAGCGAATACAGCGAGATAAGAAAAAAGTTGGAGGTGAAATATAAGTTCGACGGAGATAGAAGGGTGCACGGCGAACCGTGCCGGTATTACCGGGAATTCCAGAATATAGGCGGAAGCTCGGGAGGGCAAAACAGAGGGTCATGCAGACAGATAGCACATTTTTTATTCGGGGCTCAAGCTTCGCTGAGAAGAACTGATGGACCGTGGTGGATTCGAACGATAGTTGATTGTAGCTTGCGAATCCGGATGAAAATAAATCGCAGGCCTCGCTGCATGAAAGTTTCACGCGCCAGGAAATGAGGAGATTCCTTAAAGTGGCTGAGCCGATACGATTTATTTGTTTGTCGATTCTTTTCTACCAATCCCCTTTAACTCGCGCTGCCTCCCCGGTGATTATTGATGCGACACTCGGATCGCGGGAACAAGAAAGTTAGGAATACACGTGTCAGCCAATAGAAAATTATTTTATAAATATCAATCGCTTGCTGGATATTAAATTTCTTTGTAGTTTGTAACTAGACAGTGGCTTTATTTAACACATTTGATAGATTAGAACAGTAAAAACATTAGAGGAATTTGAAACTACTTTTATATTCTTTTTAACCTATTAAACATATCTTCTCAAAGAACATAAATTTCTATTTCATTTCGTTTTGTTACAATGCAGGTAGATAATTTTTATTTTGCTGTATTTATAACTTTTATAAACGACTACAGCTCTGAAAACACTAGGAACATAAGAGGAATTTCAAACTACTTTTATATTCTTTTTAACCTATTAAACATATCTTCAGAGAAAGTAAATTTCTATTTCACTTCGCTTTGTTACAATTCAGGTAGATAATTTTTATTTTGATGTATTTATAACTTTTATAAACGACTATATCTCTGAAAACAGTAGGAACATAAGAGGAATTTGAAACTACTTTTATATTCTTTTTAACCTGTTAAACATATCTTCTCAAAGGAAGTAAATTTCTATTTCACTTCGCTTTGTTACAATTCAGGTAGATAATTTTTATTTTGCTGTATTTATAACTTTTATAAAGGACTATAGCTCTGAAAACAGTAGGACCATAAGAGGAATTTGAAACTACTTTTATATTCTTTTTAACCTATGAAACATATCTTCCAAAGAAAGTAAATTTCTATTTCACTTCGCTTTGTTACAATTCAGGTAGATAATTTTTATTTTGCTGTATTTATAACTTTTATAAACGACTATAGCCCCGAAAATATTACTGAACCACTTATCTGCCACTAGAAAAATGAACCTTTTAAAATATAATTATGAATCGTTTGGTTGTAAGTTACAAGCATAAAGACATATGTTATAATTTTAACGATTTAATTTTGGAGTAGACTAAGAAATATGAATAGAAGAAATGCAAAACTGTGATGACATTAAACAAATTGAAGTATATTACTACATCATTTTTGACTGATTGAAATTATCAATTGAGGGGATACATTTTAACATTTTACATAACTGTGATTGAAGAGAAGCCATTTGCATTCAGGATTCGTACAATTGATTGAATTTCTGTGCTCTTTTTCATTCGTTTATTAATTCTAGCATTTTTATTTAGGACATTGTTATTATTTATCAGTTCTAGATTTTCAAACGGAACGACCTTTTCACTCCAAAATATAAAAAGTACTGATGGAATATATCGAATATCTCGATACTGACAGTATCGATGTGTGAGGGTGATTTATTTTCTGAAATGTCAGAGTTGTCATCGTGATTTCCGTTTAATCGTGATCCCGTCGAACGAGTATTTCGTTTGAAAAATCTTTGAGCCACGGGCTGAAGGGAAAATTACCCGTGCATAAAGTTAGAGTATTTCGAGACCAGTTTCCACTCGCATATTTCCGATTACATAAGCGCCGGTCTGTGTAAACGGTGCAGTATGGCAGTTTACATGAATGCAGGCATCAAAGATGTTTGAGGACCGTTGATATTACGGATGTCTCGACTCTAATCGAGGCACTGGTTCAGACGCTGTTAAACATGCGGTCATTTACGGACGCCATCATTACGACACACAACAAATACATTTCTCCGAGCGGCATTACCGTATAAGCCAGAGCTAAGGAAATAGCCGCGCTATTTCGTCCTAACTTCAGTATTGCTATGTGTAACACCATAGCTATTTTAGTTTGTCACCGTGAACATGCCGAGGAAAATATCAGGTTCTCCCGAAAGGGAGAACCCAACTTTCAACTCTATAACAACAATTCCACCAAGATTAAATTTATAAAAACTAAAATTTATGATGAGATATTATTGCAAAATTGAATACAATAATTACTTTAGGGATAACAGTATTATATCTTCAAAGATCATTTTTTAAACGGCAAATTTAGGAGATAATATAACGTTAACGATTATTATCTAACAAGATTAGACATTCACATGGCCAAAGTAATTTTTTTGCCAGTCTTGTCGAGAGAAACAAATATTTCAATTTACTTAAAATTTGTGAGTCTTGTTGTTCAAATTAATATTCTTTATTGCAGAATTTTTTTTAGAGATAAACGTGGGCGAGATTTAATGTTAGAGATTATTCGTGTAGGTGGCACATGGATTTTAGCGAATATTAAATTCCCGCAACTGTTACGCCTACTCAGAAATGTCCGTTGAATTTGCAGTTCTATTATTTATAAAGCGCTTGGAGAAAATCATTTTGTATAATTTTCTGTTTGAAAGTTATCGGTAATCGTTAGTATTACAGTAAAAGCATCGGAAGAATTTTAAAGTATTAGATTAGTTTTAACCTATTTCATATATTAGGCAAGAGAATACGTTTTTATTTCAGGTAAAACGAGATATTGAAATGAGATATTGAAATTGCAAATTTTTATACATTTTTACCATCTTTTATGATGGTTTATGGTATTCAAGAATATTATATTAATAACAATTAGGGAATTCTCAATTATTCTGCTTTTAACTTTGCTAGTAATCTGTATTTGAGAACCGATTAACATTTTAATTTTGTTAGATTGAATGTATCTGTTACAATATATTATTCCTTACTCAATTTTTCACAAATATGAAATACTAATCAAAACGTGCCTAAAAATGGACTTTTTATAATTAATATTTTTATCATCTTTATTACATTGTCTGCCAAACCGCCGATTATAGATATTCCATATTTTATATGGAATCTAGACTGCAAAATAAAGATTTCACATGTGAAACTTTTTCCAAGCATTTTGCATTTTGCAGATGCCAGAATTGATGTTCCCTTATTAATAGAAAAATGTGCATCATGCTGAATTGCAAAAGCTTCAGGAATATTATTCGTGTAACGGAGATTTCAGCGGTGAAAAAATCTCGGATGCGCGAGATTTTACTGTATCCGTTGTGTTTAATTTGTCCGTTCTTCTTTTCAGTCTGTTTCTCGGCCAGTTATAATTTTTCCGTACACTCGTAAATTCACCGGTTAGCATTACTGAAATTTCTGTTATCAATAGCAGCGCGCGCAAAATATTTCGAGCATTGCACGCATACCGAGGAAATAAAAATCAATCGACAAAACAGCCCTAAATCATAACCGAATCCGAATATTTGAAGTTCGCAGCATTCCATTCAGCATTCATCGGTATTTACCAACCCTCTCTCGACGTTCCCGACTTGCAAAGCGGCGACGCCGAAAGATCGATCGCGCCCCCTCTGTCAAATAGTCAGACAGTCGATCTTTCTATGTTTTGATCTGACAACTCTTGTGCCCAACAGGTGAAAATTAGATTTGAATCTTTTTTCTTCCATCTTTCATGTCGATAAACACACACACACTCCAAATCTGGTAATATGGTGATCATTTAATTACATCTTGTACGATAGAATTTTTCAATATTTTTATAAAACAACAAATTACTGTTATTTTCACTTTTCTATTTGAAACCATATAACTTTATATTGCTGTTGGTGAAGACATCGACAATCCTCTCACAACAACTTTTTAGTAAATGTATCACAGTTAGAGTGACTATGATTTTTAAATGATTATGAAGTTTTTTGGTCATTTTTATTTTTGCGATTTTATTAATAGCACACACGTTAATTATTATAAGCAAGTCTCATCTTGAAATCTGCTACAATTACGGGCAACTGTTTACCACTAAAAATAAATAGCAATTTCAATGATATTTCAACATATTAATCTTGTTTTAATAACGCTGATTTAACACTAAACCTACCAAGCATTAAAAGTGGTAAATATTGTCTTATACAAATGGCAACGATAAATTTATTGAGATCGTCTGTAATTTTGTTATATAATAGATGCTTGGACAAGGAAATTTATGCCATTATTTTTCAGAAATGAATGTTCGTAATTTTAATAATTGGAAAGTATAAAACCGCTCGTTTGACCGAGGTAGGTTTAGTGTTAATAATATATCTACGCTGTTTCAAGAATTGCTTAACCGTGCTTTATCAATTGCTTATCCTTGCTTTAACAATTGCTTAACCCTGCTTTAACAATTGCTTAACCCTGCTTTAACAATTGTTTAACCTTGCTTGAACAATTGTTTAACCTTGCTTGAACAATTGTTTAACCTTGCTTGAACGATTACTTTACCTTCCTTGAACAATTACTTAACCTTGCTTGAACAATTACTAAAACACTGAAATAACTGCTCTAATGTTCCCTTGCCTCTAGCAATATAATACATTTTCAAACAATGAGTGTAATAACGCGTTTCAGTTAGCTTTGGCGAATGGCACACGAGCGTCGCGTTGGATAATGGTGATGATCATTTGATAGAGCGCGCAGCATACTGCGCGATTTCAGCAATCTAGTTCTATTAAATTAATAACGTCCTAGCTTTCGAGAAATTAAATTTAATGCAACTTGATTTATGATCCAAGTACATTTTCAGGATAAAACGATTACGTTTCCTAAGCTATGAATAATGTCTTTTATAATATCATATCCAAGAGTATTAACATTTCGCAGTTTGAATCTAAACGGATCGAATGAATTAATTTATACTGATCATATATTACAGTAATAATGAATTATCACGTATCTATTAAACGAGAATAATACCTTTGTGTCGCGCATATTGCTTATAATTAGATTGCGGATTTTATGAATTTATGGGCTGTGCGCCATTTATGAAATCGTCGTATATACCGAAATGCAAATCTTGGTGGCGGATTAATCAATTTCTCGTTCCTTTGTGGTTAAATAAAATACGCATTATAGTTCGTATTATTAATTAATTTAAAGGATTAAAAATTAATACTACACATTTCCGTCCAGATTTTCGTCATTGTAAATTAACAGGATGCTCGAATTTGATTAAAAATGTTCAGATTTTAAATTTTAGACAAGAAGTTTCATTGTTTTAAATGTATAACACCAATTTTTAAATAAATTTTATAAAATTGTTTTAGTTGGTAACTTTAGTAATGGATGATTGTCATAAAAAAAATCGAAATTGAGAGATACTAATGCGAAGTATAGGATTTTTCAGAAGTGAAAAGAATTTTCTTATAATTTCAATAACTATCGATCAGAAAATCGGTCAATTTTAATTTTCAAAATTAAACCTGTATAGCTAAGTCAATGTGCAGACATTTGGTGTACAACAAGTCAACAAAATACTAATGGTTCATTGGTAAAAATTAAATATGTTAAAAGTTAGTTAATTAGCCCCGGTCCAGTGGCGGCACCAAACGGTAAAAATTTTAGGGCTCTAAAACTCAAGTTAGAAATAGAAGTTGCAAGAAAACTCTGCTGAACTAAATTTTTCGTAAATAAATTGAACTTTTCTGTAAAAAAAATAAATGCTGCGAATTCGGGGCCCTATGGTATCCCTGAGCGCAATGGCGGTTAAAAATAGAAGTTGCAAGAAAACTCTCGTAAACTTATTAGCAAAAAAGAAAAGTAATAAAATTATTTCATACCGTTTCACATTAAATAAACTCCTTTGAAATTCGGGGCCCTATCCTGGAGCTCCACGCGGCCGTTTAGCCCGCTGTGATTCGTTGTAGATGGATTGCACTAGCATGAATAATGTGCTTACTTGTCGGGTTCATAAAGGCAGTATGAGATCGCGGGGGTGGCCACTGGTCGATGCGGCGAGCGAATCGAGTTAAACCTTAATCAGGCATAAATGGTGGCGCAAACGTAACTTTTAACGGGCCAATAAAAAGGAGGAAATGAAAATCGTCGACAGGCATGTGTGCAGCCGCCGCCACCACTGCCGCCCCCGGCGTTTGATAATAATGGCGGCACGGCACGACGCATTCCACCGAGCCCGGTTTATCGTTGCCCGTTCGCAAAAACGCCGGTGACGTGGACGAATTTATCGATGCTACACGCCGATTAGAATTGTGCGCACTCGGTCAACCGCGATTCACTTTTGCTTTTCGAAAATCTGCCAGCCGCTCCAGGAACAACGCACGGCCGTTCAACACCGGCGAATCGAGCGACGCTCGATTTGAATTCAACGACGACAATGTCCCGTCACTTCTGTGTTGGTAACGATCACGCTCGTAACACTCCGATCGGTTAGCCGTGTCCCTGTACTGTATACTTCGAAATCCAGACCAGCAGACCTTTTTTAAACGTTGCCTGTGAATATTTATCACTACGTTGACATCACTTTATTTTCTGCAAAATCGAAGTTATATAATTATTAGAATTTAAGTATAATAATTAGAATTAAAAAGCACGATACGTAGTAATTATTACACTTATTAAATTGTATATAATGAATTTTCTAGCAATATTTATATTGATCAAATTGTGATGCAAAGTATTAATAAATACTCCCTTGCAAGAGTTCTACAAATTAAAACTGATGAGAATTTAGAAAAAATTAATTTAGGTTACATGTTGACGGTACACTTTGAAATCTAGACCAGCAGACCTTTTTTAAACGTTGCCTGTGAATATTTATCACTACGTTGATATCACTTTATTTTCGGCAAAATCGACGTTATATAATTATTAGAATTAAAAAGCACGATACGTAGTAATTATTACACTTATTAAATTGTATATAATGAATTTTCTAGCAATATTTATATTGATCAGATTGTGATGCAAAGTATTAATAAATACTCCCTTGCAAGAGTTCTACAAATTAAAACTGATGAGAATTTAGAAAAAATTAATTTAGTTTACATGTTGACAGCCATACTTGTAAAGATAGTGCAAACAATTGTGTCACAAATACAGCAGTCAAAGTGTTAATAAAATTAAAACTGTTTGAATCCTGTAATTGTTAGGTGAAATCATAAATAACTTCTGTTACTGGAAACAAATGGTATATCGATCGTTTAAATGACACGTCACACTCGAGTTGCCTGGCAAATGGCAATAATTCATTGCAAATATTGTGAACATATAATTGATTAATATATGACTGTTGCTTATACGATGTGGATAATTAAAATTGACAAGCTAAAAGGAAAATAATCTATTACGCTGCCTATTTTTTTCAGATTAAAACTAATTTATTACAATTATTTGTTTGACACTATTTTACTCTAGATTATTATACTTGTTAGTTTTTGTTCTTACTTTAATTTAATTTCTCATTTAGCTGAAGTAATTGTTAAAGCAATATGTTATTTCTATTTATATCCAATTCAATGAGATTAAGTTCAAATAATTGTTTAAGAGAGTTTAAATATGTTAATGCACTGCTACGTTCAGATCTTTTAAATAATTTTAATATTCATGATAATTTTGAGGATGGAAAATGAAGGATCGTTTTTTAAATATAGTGATGCTGTTGATTTTTCTTCTGTGAATTTCAGAGAAATAGCTAAATTTCTGAACCGATGGAAATCAAAATTTGCAGAATCACAATCACTTAATATTCCGAAAAAAATAATATCAAAAAATCTCATGTAACAGTTACTAAGCAGCTCTTCTTAGCAGACATCACGAAAGGATAAACAGAAATTGTTTTTGATTCGCTCGAATACTTTCGGAATCAAATCATTTGGTAACGTGTCGGAGAAACGTGGGAGCGCAAGACTCGGAAGTGCCCCGGAGAAAAACCCAGCAAGCCGTTAAATGTATTTTCCTTCACTTTGGCGTCGAATTCGCGTAACGCGATACAAAGACGTTGACTCGAGATTCCCCGACGAAGACTTTCCTAAGCAGAAATCTCCGTCCGAACACCGATAACCTTTTAATACGGCAATCGTATATCTTCTTTCACGGTGACTGACGGCCGCCATCTTAACTAAATTCCATCGTGGATCGAATTTCGATAAATAATGCGAGACGTCTAATCCTTTATCTTCTCAATAGCTAGATATTCAACACTAAATCTAACAAGCACTAAAAGTGTCCGTGTGTTGCCTCGTAACAATGACGAGATGGAATTTATTCAGAGTTTGCATGATTTTTATTAGATTATGTGCTTGAATAAAATAGTTTCAATAAGTGTAGAGTAAAAAATCAAATTAAATCCTCCGACCAATAATAATTATTTAACAAATATACAAGTAACATGACATTTTGTTAAGTCCTAAATGTCCTAGAATAATTAAATCATCTCTTAAATCAATGTCTAACTTGCTCGTTCTGTAGGTTGTAAAAAGAAAACCAAACGCACTCTTTGTTATATAAATATTTTCCTCATACGTGATATGTCTTATATTTAACGTTATTGATAATGGAAATATTTTCCATATTTCAAATATGAATAGTTACAACGATAGACATTTGATTTTTCCGACTAATTTTCGCCAGGGATAGTATACAGATATATTCCAAAGAAAAATCACTTCAGGGTTAAAAATTTAATTCAATTCAAAGCTTATTATCTATAAAATATAAGTGACATGGAAACAAAATTAGCACCACATTTTATCAATTATTATTAATAGAAAAATGAATTGTGAACAGTGTCCTACAATTTAATTAAAAAATTTCACATTAAAGCATATTATATCATTTCCTCTGATCGAAATACGAATCAATGAATTAAAATGTATTATTTGTCACATAACTGTTTACAAGAGAATGTTAAAAGTAATCGAGTTTGCTGTAGGAAATCCACGTCTCTGGGACGCCATTTTAAGGAAACGAGTTAATCCTCTTAGGTTTCTGTTTGATATCGATCAAGCACGAAATTCGAATAACCTTTCCTCGGAACTTAAAACTCAGGGTCATGCATAGAACGCCCCCGTGATGAAACTTCGAAAAACTCCCATTCAAGAAGCGAAGTTCATTCTTGAAGCTCGGGGTTGTCAGAAATCAATTACATCGAAGAAACCGGGCAGTAGAGAGAGATAGAGAGAGAGGGAGAGAGATCAGAAGATTCATGGAAACTTCAAAGGGTGGCAAAAACGTCCCAATTTCCCCTGTGCTGTTTTCCATTGACCCGAATTCCCCGGGTTTTCTGCCAGCGCGTACGCTCGGGCCTCCTTTCCCATCGCTGAGAAAAGTTTTCACCGCCTATTGTGCCTTTTGTGTCTCACCACTGCTATCATCGTCGTATTTTGTTTTTGTGTTTTTTCTTCTCCCGTGTCTTCTTCCTTTTTTTCAAACCAACCCGCATATACCGGTAGCAGCGAACGGGGAAAAACTTTTTTCCTCTTGCTCTTGTCTGCCCCCAACCCCCCGGCTCGATGTCCGCATCAGCGTGACATTATTTTGCTCGCTTATCTGACGTTATATTTCACTGTTTACTCCCCGATGTTTAATGCTGTACTGAATCGCGGAGTATTCGGGTCGCGACACGAATTCTTCTCCATCCTCTCTCGTTTTTGCCAAACAGGGCGAAGGGGCGGCGCGCGAATTTCTGCCAGTATTCGATGCGACTCCTTTTTTCGTTATCCGTGCGCGTTCGTTTCGCAATTGCGCCTCGAGAAACTATTTGCTAACCGAGATGAACGGAGACAACTCGAAGTGATCATGTGTGCCCGCACGTTTCTTGCAGATTATTGTTCTGCAGTAAAAAGCTCGCGGAATTTCGTTGGAAATGAAAATTTGACGGAAAACGAACGCATCTATACGGATTAAATTATTGTGAATTTTTTGGTATGGGTTCTACAGATTTGTTTTTATACGTTAATAGGTGGACCATAATATTAATTGATTATCACTAGACTGCGATCGTTATGCAAAATCAGAGTTGTGCTAATTCAATTTCATTGTAATTCAATTACGTAGTTGAATTACATTGTATTTCAATTCATACTAATTCAATTACGTCGTAAATGAATTAATATATAATTC
>CM052338.1:9837081-9847406 GCA_028455595.1 Lasioglossum vierecki
ACAATTTAATTCAATTACAATGTATTTTATAATTGTGCTCCATTGCAATTACGAATTACATTGTAATTTAATTGACTGAAGATCTGAATTATAAATTGCAACATAATTGAATTACAATTTAATTCAATTACTTTGTAATTATAATTCTGGAGTAATTCGATTGTAATTCTGCACAACTCTGTGCAAAATAGAATTTTTCTGCGTCAATTACATGGGGAGTTTTTTCCTTAATCATTTTAAAGTCGCTCACAGTATACTGATACTCCGAACCCTTAAATGGTACAATATCTCCTGAGTAAAATTCTGTATAAATTTCTCGGATATCTTTAAGCATAAATAAATAATCCAAATGTTCTGAAAAAGTTAAGGAAATTTGATATTTTGAAAATTTATTCATAGTTTTGTCGAGAGACCCATGACGCTTTCATCAGATTATTTATACAATTTTTAAAACAAGAATAGAATAGAAGATTTCATAGAATTTTTATGCCTTCACTCTATGCAGTTTTATGCATTCACATACTTTTATACATCCATAAAAATTTTCGAGCAATAAATACAATTGAAACATTTCGAGAATTTCATCATCGACGACACCTTTATTAATTCATTGTTCGTGCAAGGTTTCGGATAACAGTGAAATTGAAGCTTCCATAAAAATTCACAGGAAACAAAATTGTAATTTATTCGATCATCAAGCACGTGTTATAACGAAAATTTTATCACGGTATTTCGTAGCCAACGCGAAAATAAAAGTTTCTCATTTGAAAAAAGAACCCCGGCGATTTGAAACTACCTTTTCATAAATCAATTATGGGGTCCTAGGACAACTAGTACAGGCGAGCATGAAGTGATTCTATTTGCAGAAACAAGTGAAACAAAACGAGTAACGTGTTTTCGGTTGATGAATTGATGAATTTCGAGAAAATTGAGTTCGAATATTGACTGACACGTCTGATCATGGCCAACCAATTCTACTTCCTATGAGAATGCTCGCGCACAAAAATCCGTCGAACTTTCAAGCTTGTTTTTTCCCCAAAAAAAACGAAACGTTAATTGAAAAAATGTTATTTGTTTTTTTACTTGTTTTTGGAAAATTGAAGCACATCGGGTTCGCTTGTACCACACGTCCCGAGGCACCCTGTATGTTCATGTAGAATAAACATGTTTTACCTGAATTGCAACAAACCGGAATAAAATTAGGATTTATTTTAACACGCTTAATAAGTTGAAAATGATACAACAATAATTCTAAATTCTTCTGATATTGTTACTATTTTAAGTTACTTATATTAATTTTTGTCATTAATGCATAAAATATCATCTTTTCATAACTAGACCAGATTTTTGTGCTTTCATAAGAAAATTAACTGAATGAAATACAAACAGGACAGTGGAAAATATGAAAAATCTAAGGATATTGTTACGTTATTTTAAAAAGATTATTAAGCAACGAAATGAATTTTTATTTAACTACTGTTTCCCACAATCGACACAGAATACTTTTATTTCCCCAGTCTACTCAGGAGTTCTGATAAATAAATACTAAATGGGTTAGCTATTGAAAAGATTGAGACGGTGATTTTTTCACATTATTGCTTATTTCAATTATTTTTTCACAGGTTCGATCAAAAAATCAAAACAAAGCAATTTTGCAATTTATAAAATTTTTTTAACGCTCACATGGTTCAGTCTAGTTCTTAATATCATGGAATACAGTGATACATATAAACGTTGATAATTTACAAATAGCAAGTACGATGAGAAATTATTTTTTTGTTATTATTGATCTTGTTAAATACTCGGAACAACATTCACTATTTTTCAGACGCAAAATTTCTCACAGAATCGGATCGAAACGTTGAGAAAAATTGTATAAATTGCAAAATTGCTTTGTTTTGATTTTTTATCGAACCTGTGCGCCGATATCATAAACCAATTTCCATTAATTCGTACGACCGACAAAACGAAATATATTTTTCACAGAAATATTTGGTGAAATAAAATTGCACACTACGAAAGGGTCCATCCAGTGGCGATAATAGTTTTTTTGCAGATGTAGGTACTGCGGACATTTCAAGGCTACCTCAATTTTTTCAAATGGAATGTCCTATTTTTTATACAATAGATCGACAGAGTATCAAATTTTGTGTATAAAAAGATAATAATCGGAGATATTCAAGGTGGGCATAGTTATTGCCCCACCCTGTTTACGTAATTCTTATTCTATGAAATTTTTTCAGCTAAAGAACAATTGAAACGTGTGCTAACCTTTACATTTCCTTACTATAAAATAGGAAATAGAGGTTCGCGGGGATCGGTGTGCATTAATAATATCGTTGGTCATGGAAATAACATTATCGACGTTCTAGCGTTGTAATTATGATAATTAGGCCTGGCAATAATGATTTATCGGGCGACATCCGTTACGCTCGATATAATCTACGGCAACGTATCATCCGTAGCTATTTCCGTGCGCGCAACGTATAAATAAATCCGCCGGGGATATTCCCTTGCGAAAAAGAGGAACGGAACGGAACCAGGGACCTGATCCCGGCATGCGTTTCGTTCGTTTGACGATTGATGCGTTTCACGGGCGCGTATCGCGAGAACGCGGCTAATTCTAACCAGGCAAATGGAAATTGACGTTCGAGTAGGTTCGTCTATTATCGGAATCAATATTATCGGGAATTACAAATCAACCGTTGCCGCTGTCGTTTTGCTGGTCGTTTGCGCAACGGTGGTTTATGGTAATTAATTGTGCAACAAACCGCTACACTGCTCCGCGCTCTCCTCTTTCTTTTCCTAAGTGTTAATTGCAAACCCGATTGAATAATACATGCCCAACGGATATGCTATAAACGAAGGCACATTACTTCCGGCCGCAAATATTCAATGATAAACTAAATAGCAATTACCGAATTTTGCCAGGCTTCGTGTATTCATTATTTATACGAATTCTCGAATAATTAATAGAAATGAAGTTGATAGAATTTCGATATTGTGGATCTCTATGCATTCATTATTTACATTGATTTTTTTTTAACAGAAATGAAATTCCAGTCTTGTACCTCCTCGGTATTGTAAATCTTAATTGATATGATTGTTTATACCAGGTTTCGTATAGGAATTAAATTGCAGCTTTCGAATGACAATTAAATTTGAGCTTTCATAGAATCTGAATATTGTGCATCTATGCATTGATTAATTATATACATTTTTAAATAGAAATAAAATATATTTTTATTGATACATTGTTTATACAAGCTTTCGAATGAGAATTAAATTCGAGCTTTAATAGAATCTCGATATTGTATATGTGTCTATTCATTCATTATTTAAATAAATTTTCTTAAAATCTTTATTGATATATGATTGACACCAGCATAAGAATAAAATTAGAGTTTTATGCATTCTTTATATATAAAAATTCGTGAACAACGAATAAAATTGATGCTTCTATAGAGTCTCAATATTGTGTATGTGTGTCAATACATTTATTATTTAAATAAAGTTTTCATTAGAAATGAGATTGAAGTCCTGTAACACCTCAATATTGCAAATCTTTATTGATATATTGTTTATACAAGCTTTTGTATAAGCATTAAATTGAAGACATTCATTTCATACATTCATTTTATACATACATTCATTATTTATACAAATTCGCGAACAGTATATAGAATCGAAGCTTTCATAGAATTTCAATCTGTTTTGTATAATTCTGAAAACATTGTAACCTTCAGTACAGTAAATAAAATTGTATTTTATCACGGTAGATGACACAAGAATAACAGTAACATAACAAAAATAATTAATCTGTGGAGTAAGTGAGACATGCTAAGAATAATAACGATATCGAGATTATGTGATTTTATCATTGCGACAATGGTTGAAATAACAATTGTAACGATACATGAAGATTCAAATGATTTCTACTATAGTCTCTTTATATTTACAACATTAATTAAACAAGAGCAATTTATTGTCACTACGTGTAAAACTGATTTAAAAAGCGTTTAATCAGGACCAGTATTTCTGCTTAATTGAACGAAAGAACTGTAGCGTGTTTCAAACGAATGTAGAGAAATTATTCCGTTCAATTAATCGCGCAAGAAACTTCTAAATTGCTCTGTCCATTTATTCTTTATTATTAAACGTTGGCGAACCGAACAACATGTAACAGTCAAATTATTTCAAGTAATTCGTTGATAATTAAACTGTTTCGGGACGATTTATATACTAACTTATTAGTGGTTCAACCAACTGATAAATTAATACTGTGAAAATGTCGGAAACAAATTCAACAAATATTTAAACGTAATGACCAATTAATACCTTCGGTTTTTAATCACTTATTAGTATTTCTGATACGTGTACCTCGCACAACGTTCCTATATAATTTTATGACTAAAATTTTAAAAATCGTGAGACTAAATACAATACAAATAATAATTTATTCATATTAAATATACCATAATCTGGTCATAAACAATACAACCTTTGTGAATATAAATAGTCTTCTCTTAACAGTGTAGTAAATTCAAGACTTTATTAATATTTTCAAGCAAATTGGTAATATTGCCACTTCCCATAATCCATTTAATTTTCAAGTAAGAAGTAAATCATGTTCACAAACTGTGAAAAATCATCGTTTATTTAAACATCTCACACGATCCATGCCAAGCCGTTTTTGCTCGACTTTTCATTCAGGCCATTTCATGTTTTGACTAAAGATTGATATATTATCACACAATACTTTATTACCTCATAAATCCATAAGTAATTAGCGTGTACTCTGCAATCAATTTGAACTTTTTAACAAAAGAAAGAATAAGCAACTATAGGAGATAACATTTTTTGATTTTGTCTTTGCTTGAAAACAAGTTACTTTTAGGAACTTTCATTGCTTCAATAGTTTATTAAAAACACTGGAAATTGCTGAACTTCAATCAATCATAACTCCTGCATCATTCATCCTACAGGATCGAAACTTTGATCTGCAGGTTCTCCGGGTATAAATCTAATGGATCACATACCAAATGCATTTATAGGAGAAAGGCAACAATTTTGTGTCCGGTAAAGTAAAAGTGTACGCGAGTGTTCAATTAATCCGAGCAAATAATGCAAAACAGTAGAGACACCATGAAACATGCAATAGAGATCGTTTTTCGCGGATTTTCGGTTGGTAGACGTCCAATCCCTGGTTCGTAGAACGAAGCACAATACATTTGGTTGTGTTTCGACCGCTATCGACGGAAACAAAGCACTCGCGGCACACCAGCCCTTCCGGCGTAACCAATTTTTATTCGAAAGCTGAATTTTCGACGTGTTCCACGAGAAGTCTAATCCGACCCAGGATTCACGATCGGAAGTGGCAATTTCCTTTCGACGCGTCTCGTCGTGTTACAAAGTTAATGTTTACTGCGCCCGGGGAATAATGGATCGCGCAATCGTTATCGTGAAATGCGACCGTCGAAAAATATTTAGGTACCGACCGGTAACAACAGTGCACGGTGTTTGAATTATAAATTACAACTTCGAAACCGGACTACAGATGGACGGTTTATTTTTATTGACGTGGGTAACATTGGGCGATGTTTCTTCCCGACCGAACGAGTTTTAAATACACCGAATGGAGCACCTGATGAATAGTTCACGAAAGAATCCGTTAATCTTTCAGCGTAACCGCTTATATTCGAGGAAGGGACGAAACCAGATTCATATACGTGTTCTCGTTCTCGTTCATCGGTTGGAAATATTTGTTAAAATTGCGCCGTGGCTAAATAAGCATTTACTTTAATAATTTAGAGGTTACGGCACCACCACTAGCTCTTCGACAGGGCGTGGGTGGGCCTCGTCGATCAGGATTATACGAATGCGAGAATAATAAAATTGTAACAATCTACTGATGTTTTAGACAAATAGTAGTTCGATCGTACAGTAATGGCTACGTTATTTAATAAATAAGCATTTACTTTAATAATTTAGAGGTTACGGCACCACCACTAGTTCTTCGACAGGGCGTGGGTGGGCCTCGTCGATCAGTATTATACGAATGCGAGAATAATAAAATTGTAACAATCTACTGATGTTTTAGAAAAATAGCAGTTCAATCAGACAGTAATGGCTACGTTATTTAATGTTTTAATCTCCTTGACCCTTTGCCATATGATTTATTTTACATTTCAAGTGATTAAAACTTCTTGTAGCGGCTAACTCCTACCCTCCCAACAAGATGGATAGATAGTCAAAGAACCTTCCTCTTTAGAATGAGCCTTCAAACATCTCAAAACATGTTCGTTTAACAACAAACAATTCAATCCCGCAAACACTGTTTGTACTGTTATTAGGCCCCACCTAGTGCCTAATTAGTTGAACTAAAATTATCTCTAATCTTATTCTCTAAAAGTCACTCTAAATCTCTTAGCATGTCTATACTCTGTCTGTATGAATAAAATATGGGGAATTGAATGCAATTACGGGAGACAACTGTTTGTTCTTATACAAGCATGTTACGAGCTGTGTGAGGGCTTATTATAAAGAGGAACGTTGATTGTATTAGGGTCCGCTCATGATTTAAATAAAAAAAAATTCGTTTTGTATTAGAAAAATACATAGGAATCTGAGGGTGGTTGTCTCGATTTTTCTCCATACTTTAGACGTTCATATTATTAACGATAAACATAATGTCGTTAAATCATGAGGTAATATAAACATAATCTCGTTAAATCATGAGGAAATGTAAACATAATCTCGTTAAATCATGGGGGAATATAAACATAATCTCGTTAAATCATGACTGGGCCCTACTACAATCAACCTTCCTTTTTAGAATGAGCCCACCCACAGCTCATTATATAAGCATAATAGAAGCTGTGTGAGGGCTAATCATAAAGAGGAAGGTTGAGTGTAGTAACATCCACTCACGATTTAAGTAAACAAAATCGTTTCGTATTAGAAAAATACATGAGAACCTGAGGGTGGTTGTCTCGATTTTCCCCCTGCTTTAGACGCTCATATTATTAACTATAAACATAATCTCGTTAAATCATTAGGGAAACCAGCTACAATCAACCTTCCTCTTTAAAATGAGCCCTCACACAGCTCGTAACATGCTCGTATAAGGACAAACAACTCGTTCTCGCAAAGACTGTTTTCACTTGTTTTTCTAGTAATATTCTAGTAATATTCAGGGTGTATACTATCCCCTTAAGCGTCCGTCACTAGGGGAATCCATCCCCTCTGTACGGTTTTGTTTCGATATAGGGCGACGGTGTTTGCTCCGAAGTAAAGAGATCGCTACCCCCTTGTTCTTTTGAGGTTGTTCACTCGACATCACTTTGTGCCGCAACGGGAGGGTATGTCATATTCTATCCTTGTTCCCCAGCTGTGGAATTAACAATATTCTTTCACAAGTCACGGATGAATCGCATCGACTGGTGAATGGATCAACGACGCGCTTCGAATAATTTGTTCGCTCTATTGTCGCGGCTCTTTTCGGCGACAAACGGTGAAATACGAGCACCCTCGTTGCGCACAGAGAATAAAGGCCTTTGAGGCGAGGCCTCTTTTCGGTCTCGTGATCCGGTGGCCGAGATTTTCGCTGTCACCGACTGAAAACATGCCACAGCCTGGACGGAGCCTGGCTAACTGAAATATCACTTGGATAGCAGTTTTATGAGACGCAGGATGAAATTGTTAAGCACCAACTCATAGGGAAATTTCATTAAACCCGACCTTTCTCGCTGTTTCGAGCTCAACTGCTTCAGCTAGGATTCATTCTAACACGTTACTCAAGGCAATTTATCTCGTAAAACAAAAATTGTTAATTAGTTCAATCCTGTTAAGTTTCTCAGTCTGTAAACAAATTATTTTTGCATCGTCTTTGAGACTGGAAGTGTAACTCAAATATGTGTTAATAAGTTTCAGATGTTTATGATTAATTAATTAATTAATTAATTATAGATCGTAATTTATCTTCAGGATATTACAAATTTTTATTCGCGGCGCAAAGGTTCGATCATTTACAACAACAATTAGCTATTTTTGTGAATACTAAACGCTGGATTTATGATTTAGATTGGAGAATGTTTAAAAATATATTTAGTGTTTTAGGGACTTCTTATTGATGAGGTTCGTATACTTACGTTACAAACAAATAATTTCATTATTATAGGGTTAAACTCGAAACAGAAAGAACGTAAAAGAATTTAAAACAAATAATTTAATTATTATAGGGTTAAACTCGAAATAGAAAGAACGTGAGAGAATTTAAATAAATAATTTAATTATTATAGGGTTAAACTCGAAATAGAAAGAACGTGAGAGAATTTAAATAAATAATTTAATTATTATAGGGTTAAATTCAAAATACAAAGGACGTAAGATAATCTAATATTACCGGTACATTGTCCACAACTTATTCAAATTGTTAAGAGGAGAAATCAAGTTGCGTGCAACTAGTTTTTCTTGCAACTGATCGAGGCAATTATTATATTGTTAAATATTATAAAAAGCCACACAAAATCGAAATAAGTTCAAACTTATACAAGAACAAAATATACTACCCATTTGATTGAGATCTTTGTTCAAATAGAACGTTCGTGGTTTTTCTTAACAACATCTTATTCAAATGAATTATCATTTTCACAATGTAATATCATCCTTTCCAAACATAGCGATAAATATCGTCTTGAATGAAATCTCATCACGTAAAAAGTTCCCTTTATTCTCAACCATTTGTTTCTGCTCGTAAATAATGATGTAATATTCCCCGAGGCTTTGTTAGGAGTAAACTTATTATTTGCGCAAATACGCAGACACGAAGTCTGGAGTATTATCGTAATTCCGAGTTTCTGTAGGAAATTTTTCCCCGAATATCCATCGGTCAAGAGGGTTTCGAACAGTTCTGTAACATAATATACATGTACAGCGTTTCCATTTAAATACGCGAATACATATAATCGGTGCTCTGGATCTCGATCTCTGTTCGCAGTCGTGACGAATAGGGAACGAGCCAATAAATTAGTCGGCTGCGGTTTACTCGTGTGCACATCGGTGCATTTCGTGGCGGTTCTGTTGCATCGGTATTGGTTTCTTGCGTACAATTGAAAATGTACGCCAATTCTTTCCGGCAAAAGTTATTATGTAACTGTACCGACTTCTCCAAACTTTTGCGAGTGCTCGTTGTACAATTTTATGCCCGCACCGGGGCGACTCGAAATTTTCGTATTTACTTTGCTCGTTCAAGTCGTAATGTCGACAACAAATTGGGATTTTCTACGACTTGAAATTGCAATAAAAAATTTCGAAAACATATTTCAATAATCACAGAATCTTCGATGTATTTCTCAATTTTTCGTGCATTTATTTATGCATCGCTTTAAGTATAGGTATTATATCAAACATTTCAGTAAAAGATTTGTAAAAGATATACATTTTATATATGATATTATATTATACATTATATATTATATATCATATATTCTACATTATATATGATAATACATTTCTAAAAGAAACTTGCAGCAAAATTGTTTGTACTGTGACGGGCGAGAAAGCGATCTTTGTGGACAAAAATCTGCCTACAACTCAGTTTTCCACCGATTCAATTGAATTTCTTCTAAAATGTTCGTGAAGGTCTATATTTTAGATTTACAGTTTAAAATTTTGCGGTTTAGGGTTAAGAAGCGTCGGCAATTCAGCTGGGACATGCAAATCTATGGTATAGGCGGATGAAGTATCGGAGTTATTGAATTTTGTAGATAAGGATTGTTGATAACGATTTTTGCGCAGCACGTCATCAAAATATAGACCTTCACAAATATTTAAAAAAAAATCAATTGAATCGGTGGAAAACTGAGTTGTAGGCAGATTTTTGTCCACAAAGATCGCTTTCTCGCCCACTGTGCGGCGTTGGCGGGTAGTGGAGTGAGTAAGCACTGGACAACGTTTACGTAGACGACCTCGGACAGTATTTAAGGATTTACTGTAGCGATCTGCTTAATATTTAACAAACCCGCGACGGATCGTGCGCACGCCCGTATCCTTATACAGTATTTTATGTATATAAGTCCATAGCACGGGTCTGCCGAGGGACATATATGCATCAGGGACACTATTCTTTGACTGTTGCCAAACGTAGAGAAGGACAGCCGAGCTGGAGAAGCCTTGGTCGCCGAGATAAACACCCAAGTGTAAACACAATGTGATCAGAATTTCTAACTTCCTTATCTTTCATTATTTTTTTATGGAACTTCCAGTTCCATATTTGTGACATTTTTCTGATTAAAATCATACCAAATATGATATAATTCCGATGA
>CM052338.1:9853915-9888451 GCA_028455595.1 Lasioglossum vierecki
GTAAATATTAAAATTGCTAGCTTGATTTTTCTCGAAAATGAAGTTAGGCCACTATCAAAATAAAAATTTGTATCATTCTACTAACCAGCTGATTTCCTTTTTACAAAATCGTTGTGATTTTAAATATAATAGTTACAATTTGCTTCAGAATGTATAGATAACGTAGAAATGTAAATATTAAAATTACTAGTTTCATTTTTCTCAAGGAATAAACCTAACAAACCTGCAAAATAAACGGCTCGTGTATAGGTTCCTTATTCAGTCCCATAAAAATTATAAAAATTTTCATCTAAAATGATATCCTCTGTAAAGTACAACATTTATAAGGGACCCTGTATTAGCGGCTACTTTTAGGTGAACAAACCTTGGAAAGAATGTTTTCATTTGAAGATTGACTGCTTACCTGGGCAAGTGGCAGCACCGGAAATCGAGAAGTCGAGCGATCTCGGTGTGACTAGCAACAAGTTGCGAACCCACCGACGTATAAGAAGGTTTCTTCCTACGCGTAGACGCGTAAAATTTTTCATTCGCCAAGTGCTGTCGCGCTCCTTCCTTCTTCTATTTCTCCATTTCTCTCTTTCTCTCTTTCTATGCTCATCTTACTCACTTACACCACCGTGATTCTCCAAAAACGATCGAGACCTCTTCGTCTCGTCTTTAACATGGTGCAACAGGTAGACACTTAGTATCCTTCTAGGAGGCAGAATTAATTTTCTTGACGCGATGCACGTTTATCAGGTCGAAACGAGTGAAACAAAATGGCGCGATCCCTCCACTGATCCGACGACATTGATTAAAGAAACGGAAGAACGAAAACCGACTCTGATTCCCTATAGTTCTTCACTGGTTCTGTAACTGCAGTGAATGCGTCGATTTTAACAGCTAACGTAAGTATCTACCCAAAATCATATATCAATTAAGCATAAAATATAAATTATAAAACAGATTTAATTTTGATAAACTTTGATGAATGAACTTGTGAATATTTTTGTTGAATTCTAAGCTATCCCTTAAAAATGTTGATCAGTCTTTAAATATATTGTTTATTTTTCATAGTTTATTGACTAGAAAATTTTTCAAATCTGTTTTATATATTATTGTTAAATGAATATAGTAACTTATCGATGAATATATAATATGTCAATATACGAATGAAATAATTTATGGTGGGAAGGTGATTTCAAATAAATACATGGGAAAATGTTGACTTAAAAGTCTTGAAATTCAGAGAGAGCCTATAACTAATTAGAAAGATTCTTCGAAAATTTACAACAATCCATAGTATATCTTGAGAAACAATGAAATTAACTATTAACAAATACGTTTTGAAATTTGGACGTGTCTGTAACTAATTGTAAAACATTCGTCAAGACTTCACAACAATTCGTCAACACCATTTTAGAGAATAAAACTTGAGGAACAATTGAATTAACTATTTTTGCGAGACGAAGGTTCTACCCGAAGTGTCAAACTTTTATTGTAACTTGTTCTTTTTTTTTATAAAAATCGCAAGTTGTCGACATTTGGCGTGACTAAATACATTTAATAATTATTTACAAAACCAGCCTCGTAATTTCACGATGCTAGGATAAGAATGTGACCTGAAAATCGCCATTTTGAATCGACTGGCACAGTTCTTGTATCGAAATGGAATTTCGAAGATGCTTCCACGAGTTCTTTCCAAGTAAATGAACAACAATTTCCTCCTTTCAATTTGAATGAGTCACAAGCATTAACAAATTTGTAAAATAAAAAATATACTTGTCCAGGACGTGGAACACATCCAATCAAAGTGATCCTATATATTCAATTCCCTGTAACGCATCGTCGATAAATCGAATAACATCGTCAGAAACGTTCGCAACACTCGAATCGAATTGAACGTGATTCATCCGGTGTTTCTCGATTCAATCGATTCCTGTCGGACACAATGGTCAGGTACGAAATCACAGAAGAGACGTTGGCTAATATTATCGACGCGTAAACATGAAGGCGACGATGATCAAACGCACGGCAAAAAGTCCGATAACCGTTGCAATCCAGGACGACGCCTCTCCGAACAGGATTACCGTTTATGGACAGAAATGACAATGTTCAATATGTCGGTAAGGTAATTTCCTACGAAAACAGCGTGCAACAGGTAGAGAACTCGAACAGAGTTCTTCGACCTCGATACGCACCTAGGCGGTCGGAATTTTTCAACAACGTCTGAGAATTCTCCAAACAATTTCAATGACGCGACAATAACGTGACACTTTTTAACCCTCACACGCTCCTCAAAAATACTTGCATAAAATAAAACTAGGATAACAATTCACCCGTTTCTATTTTATAAGTTAAATCAATACATTATGTTTCAATTATATGTACACATAAAATAATTTTCAGTATGTGAAAATATTGAATTTTCACCCTGAGGAACGTATGAGCGTTAAAAAAAGACAAGGATGAATAATTTTACAGTACATGAAAATATTGAATGGGTGAATTTATACCCTGAGGAACGTATGAGGGTTAAAAAAGGCAAGGATGAATAAAGGATGAATGATTTTACAGTATGTGAAAATATTGAATGGTTGAATTTTCACCCTGACGAACGTACGAGGGTTAAAAGAAAGACAATTGTACTATTCCGCACGAGAGACTCGTGTGCTCTTGAAATAAATCAAAGATGAACGATTCTCGATAGAATCATATACGTCACAAGAAATATTTTCAATAGTCAGCACAGAAAGACGAATATCCATGGCGAAGAGAATGATGAAACACCGTTGAGTACTCACGTAATTACGTCTGTCACTGTTTACGACAAGTGGATTTACTGGTTCTAATTCATAGGGATTTCGAGAAGATCCCCGTGGAAATTGTTGGAAAATTACTGGGACGTTCCCTGGTGACGGGAAACAAACATAAACGACAGCGTCACTTGTCCAAGGCAGCCGTGGGACCACTGAAAAGTGCGGCCGTCAACATATTAAGTGAAATGCGTCAACCAGTGGTCAGACTGAGAATCCCGGTCCACTATTTCGTATCGATTTTTCTACGAAGTGCGCGACCCCGTTTTTAGCGCACGCTTCGCAACGCTTTTAACGATCACTTGCCGAACATTCGGTTTAATTCTCGAAATCCTAGCGCATCCATGGACACTGGGGAGCTCGTGATCGATCAATGAAAATTGAATCCTTCGCGAAGGATCCTTGAACGGGTGACCTATTTTCCAGGCGGACTGCGCGGGAGACTTTCGTCGTCATTCGTTTCAATCATCAAAATTGAATTAGTCGTACGAGAATGATGTAATGTCCCAGCGAATCACTTGTACTTTTTCGTTATATTCTGGAACAATTAAAGGGAGCAACCATCGCGCGAAAAATTTAGCCGGTCTTGTGAGAACGATGCGACGAGTGAACTGAACGAACAATGAAGTTATTTCTAGCATTTCTGGTGGTTATACAAAATTGAAAATCGATGTTTGTGCAAACAGTAAAGATGAAAAACGATGAAATGATTTCGTTTCGTAACAATCAAACGAAAAAAATTCTTCGATAAAGTCGATAGTCTTTATTGAAAAACAAATTACATTCTCGTACTCGGAGTTGAATGAACAGCGCATTCCTCCAAAAAAACATCCTCGGTAGTGACACCGACAGAAATGATTTTTTTCGGACACTTATCCTGCGAGCAAACGATTGAAATAGCTCTCGATCCACATGTTCCACGCGCGGAACGAGTAGCTCCGACGATCGATCAAGTGTCGAGCCAACACTGTTGCGAATAAAGAAGCAGTCACAGTCGGGAGACAAGGATGAAGCAGCAGGCACGTGTGACTTGTGACAGAAACGTGCATGCTTCTAGCAGATTTGTCATCGATTTATCGAATGGCAAAACACAGCATCCGGGAGGATTATTCTCGAGGATGAGTCAACGATCGAGATAGCAGCTCTAGAGATCTTTGGGGACCGCGTCCCGACTTCGCAGGAAGTCCAAGACTCTATATAAATAAAGAGAGAGAGAGGGAGAGAGAGAGAGAGAATCAGCGAGCCACAGCGGCGATTTAAAAAGTTTCTGAAGACATTACGTTCTCGTCTTCTTCGATCTCCGTGCTCAGAGACGCCGAAGCGACGTGTTTCACACCGAACTGTTCTCGCGAGGTCGCATAATATGAAACGCAAGAGGTGCCAGTGAAAGAAATCTTGAATGTAACGAAGGGCGAGAAAAAAGTCAGCGAAACAAAGAATAAACAAAGAAAAAAGAGATTGCGAACTGTAAGGCGATCGTAGAGTTGTCGGAGGACGTTCTATGCTTGTCTCTATCTCCGTAGGTACTGAAGCGCTGTTCGATACCAAGAACGGTTATATTCGTACCCCTACCCCGCCACCGGAACTGTACGCATCGCAAGATGGCTGGTCATGTTTGCAAAATGGCGCTTGCGCGTGCAATTCCTGCCTTAACTCTCCCTTCCCCGCCTCCCTCCCCCCTTTCCCGACGTCTCACCCCTTTACACCCCACCTGCCGCCACGTTCCCATTTCCCTTCCTTCCTTCTTGCCCTTTCGTCCAACATGGATAGTGATGGGCCCGATCCGGATTCCTGGTCACTATTTCCTATCGATCTGATGCCTGCTGGTTTGCGCATTTTTTTATCCGGGATTTGTTAACATTTATCGACTAGCATTTGCTTCATTGGTCGGCCTTCGATGTTGGAATTGTTTTGGTTAATGCGACGATCCTTCTTTTATGGAATATTGGGACGATTTAGTTGGCAGAGGAATTATTTTTACTAGGAATGGACTGTGCACAATAAAGATTTTTTCAATTTGATTGATCGACGTAGGAGTTACGTGAAAATGTGTTCCTCGTTTCATCGTTTGAATGTGTACCGAATGTAACTAATTTCTTCATTATTCTCACCTGATCATTGTTGTCGCAAATGCATAGCATTCGCAGTATAACTCTGAGTTTGGACAGCAAAGTGTGTGCAATTAATTTGACTATCTTTTAGGAAACTGAGAGATTGTGGACGTTGTATTTCCACGACGATAGTAGCGGAGGTTTTAATCAAGATTGCCAGGACTGAAGTAACTTCTTCATTAATTCATTTCTGTTTGAAGTGATTGATAGCACGTTTGGTTAATTTTGTACCAACTTGTTTGTGTTAAACATGCTGCAAGTTTGAATGTACCGGGAACGTGTAGACTGTCCGTGGATTCTTATCTCGATTAATTTCTGTAGTCAACATAGAATATTTTCTTCTATCTCAGAAATTCACAGAAGTATTTCCAAGATTGTATCCATTCTGTTTTATTTTATTATATTGATGGTTAAATTCACTGAGAATTTTAATAAGGTTTTTAGTATAGGGGTCGTTCATTCTCTATGATTTAAAGTTTTTTTTAGAATTTTATTTGTTTCATTGGTGCTATTTTAATTGATCCGTATAGAGAATAAAGGTTAGCTTGACATTGCATTTGAAATATTAAATGGATAAAATATTCATTTCGTTTATTGCAAAAGTGAAATAGTAATAGCAGGATTTAGAAGCAGGAATTTATTAAACAAATAGCAACAAATATTATACAATTAAAATTGCTACTTAAATAAATCTGAATTTCCCTTGCTAATTATACAAGAAATATTAATTGATCTCGGTTACCCATAGTTGAAATCTAAGATGACGTTCTAATTCCTATGCGGGTCATTCAAGACTATGTAAATTTAAACTAACCATTTTTAAATTTTAATTATTAATTATTAATTAATTAATCCTCCAATATATTATTACATATTTAATGACGAAAAGCAAACTCGATTGCAATTTGTTAATTAAGTAGAAATTATGTAAAAAGTAATTGAATATAAAGTGGAAAACTCACTGAAGCATTAATGTTGATAAAATAATTCTTAAATGCTCGTAAAAAATAGTTGAATACTTAACTGAAGCCAATAATTAACTTTTTACTGTACTTAAATTATTAGCAGACTACAAATTTTTATGCATTTGTTATATTCACTCATTTTTATAGTACAAAAAGACATATATTATCACAGTAAAATTTTCAATGAGTTCTCATCTATAATTAAAAAATAATCCTTGAAGAAAAAATCAGGTCACGTTCTTGCAAAAAATGGTTTGTTTATTCACAATTAAAATTACTGTTAAATCGTTTTTTTAAGAAAGACTCGGTGGCAAATGAGAAACATATAACAGACATTAGTGACTACTTTATTTTATTTCTACTACAAGTAATTTTCTAGTTTGTAAATTGATTTTGTTCGTCATTCTAGTTTTTGCAATCTATAAACATTGGGATTTACTCAAAGATCCACGATTTAGATATGACCCATTAGTTCCAAAATTTCTGTTGTACCCCACAAAATTAGTCACGTGACTTGAGCGGCGAATTATCAGAAATGCATCGATACCATTTCAACCAGGTTTGATCCCATCGCTAACAGAAACATCCCTGAACCTCCACGCCTGTTCCCGCGACCATCTTCATCCCTCTTCCCTTTCATTCGATCATCCTGAACCCCTTGCTCCTCCCTGCGCCATTCGCGCCTCTTCTTCCAATTCTTCGAACGACTGATCTCCAACAACCCCCTCATCGATATCTCCTGAAGCACTTCGTCTATGATTAATTCGTACTGTTATGGGGTGTCTTCGTTCGACTGACCACCGAACACCATCCGAATGGTCCTCCATTTTTCCTACGGACTTCAATCCAGGGGTTCCGACGCCTTTAAAAAATACGTAGGTACAAGTTAAATCTGAAGACAGGTTTAAAAAAATTAAAAAATATGTATAATATATTGTCTGGCAGGAATATTTTACTTTCTGGATCGAAAAAAACGTCGACGTTGGAAAGTTGAAAGGGTGGTTTCTCAAAATAACAGTCTGCTCTATCGCGTGGTGTAATTCGATTTTCCGCTGGACCCTTATTTTTTTATATAAATTAAAAAGTACCCACACACAAATTTGTGCAAAAGTGGTCTCTCTCCGTCTTTAATGATTATTTAAACATGTTTAAACAATTACAACGTATTATTATTGCACATCACTAAATTCGGGAAAGTCTAGAGAATCTTTAGCTGTAAAAAACAATACAATATTTTATATAATAACATTATATAATAACAAATTTCTCAAAAACTATGCGTGCGGGAGAAAAATTAAGACCAGATTCGAAATCAGCGCAAAAACTTTATAAGATTCATCCAACAGTTATATGGAAACATTTTTGTTGTTGGACAGTGTTATTTCTGCTGAATACATTTCTCCGTTATGTTCTTAATTTATTAAATTCGCGAAAGAATGATGAGAAAAAGGATATAGTTTGCGCATGATACTGAAGACAGCAGTGTAACACTTGGAATAACTTCAATAAAGAGTCATACTGTATGAAAGAATCAATATCTGCGAAAGGCAATGATGTAACGCTCCCAAATTTATCTGAGCTGACGCAATAGTCCGCAACAACAATTTTTCGGCAATGTTTCGACGAGGAACAGAGTGTCGTAGAAACTTTTTCAATACTTGACAAACAGGGAATGAAGTTTACTAGTGTTCAGTGGAACGAGTCGACGAATGGTCAGACTGCCTAATATAATTCTTATAATTTCGAATCTTTAGCACCTTAATCTTTTAACACCTTGTTGCATTTTCAATTATACACTTGACGAAGAAACCGTGATACAGATAAATTATAAACAATAAAATTTTGAAAATGATGCAAATAAAGTTTACTAATGATAAAGCAAAAACAATTGAAGTCTACGTTGGTTTCAAGAATGCAATTTCTATCTTTTATGTCTGTTTAATTCACATTTGTACTGAGAATTATCAGTATTACACGCTTGACTTTTTATTATAAATTAAACTAACATTTAGATAATAGAGATTTTCATGGAATTTTATTATTTCTATAATAATTATGTAAGATCTCATTAAATAAATAAACTGTTTAGTTTTCATATTTTTGATTGCAGTAATATTCACACACACACATATGGAGGTAGTAATTAAAGTAAATGTTCCAGGCAGCTTGCACATTTATAATTATTCCCCATCATTTCGGAGCCTTTGAAAATTGACGCTCGGCCGCAGCAAAATGATTTCCCGAATCCAGCAATTTCACTGACAGCAGTTTGAGAAATAAACAAAGCAATTTGGTCATACGAAATGCATTATAGAATTTACGATTATTGTTGCCGCGGGGGAATTTCAACCTCAAAATTGCTGGGAACTCATTCAACAATCCGATATTTCAACTTTCGACTAATTAAACGTACGAACATTGCTGAAAATTGAATTATTCGACCGGACGTGTTCCACTTGCTGGCCACTCGAACTGACTTCGCAACTCGTTGTTAATACGCTTCGTCCAAATTTAAACAGGACACGAGACCGATTCTTGGAACAGTCCCTGCGAATATTTGTCACTATTATGGAGCAGTCTAGCTCGATCAATAAGCGTATTGCTACACAAATCCGTACCAGTGCGCATTTTTATCATTTTTCGGTGCGATAAATTCCATCTATTGTACGAATTCAGACGTTTACGACACATTCCCATGCTCCCATATTGTTTGCCTTGAAACTTTGTAAACGGAAGTATTGTAATTAAAATTGGAACCGAAAATTATTCTAAACATAATTTCCTGTAATCATCCATATGCAGTACACATTTTTATACTAATTTTCACAGTGGAGAATTAATTTTTGCAATAGATCCTTATGAATAAGATTTCTTATAATAATTTCTTCTAACGTGCATACTGATACATTAGCTATAGATTAAAATGACTAAAATTATTATTAATAAAAGAATTATTAAAATTACATTTACGATGAAAAATTAATTTATGCTGAATATCGATTCTGGAAAAATCTTTTTGAAATAAGAAAATAGCTGAAGAATTTATGATTTACAGGTACACTGGATTTTGTGCATTATAGAAAAACTAAAGACAGAAGAATTGACGAAATTTGGTATATTATTTTTGACTGACTATAATTATTAATATTATAGAAGAACAGATACATATTCATTTAACTTCTATTTGTTACAATTGACCAAATATGGAAACATAATTACAGCCATTACTTTTCTATACATCGTTCTAACAGTGAGCATAATCATGCTTATCTTTGAAAATTATCAAAAGAAATTTGCATTACTTACTAGTTAACATTTATTGTAAAAATCATTTTCGTTCATGATAAGACAAATATATTGATAAAACTTGACATGTACAAGGCAATATTGATATAATTAATATATTTGGTTTAAACCAATGGGATTTTGGAAAGACAGATTATGATCCCAAATAGATACGTAAATAAATATTTATTGTTTATTTATAAGGGTCATATCAAAATGTCTAAATCATTCTTCATTAGTAACAATCCGTAAATATGTTAATTTTATCACAGAGTAATCTGTATTTGGGACGAGGACCTACTTCTGAACATCAACTTTAAGGAGGCGAGTATCGTCTTACTATACATAGAATACTAGCTTGTAATATTGAAATTAAAATATTTCCTACTCAAATGGTTTCTCGATATAAATTATTTAATATCCTTTAAAGAGAATAACGAGCAACATAGAATAATGCATTAAATCGGTTCCATGCAAAAGAGCAAATTTAACTTTCATATTATATAGGGTGACCCAATATTGACGTTACAAGTATGGAGGGGTGATTCTACATGAGAAAATAAGTTGAAAATAATTCTTTTCGTTTGACGTTTCGTTTTCATGAAAATCGAGTTTAAAAAAGTTCTGAAGATATATAAAAACGCAATAAAATTTGTGAAAATTTGACACGATATAATTTTTACTAAATTAATGCAATTACCAAAGTTTGTGTTCGATTTATTGCATTGTTTAATATTTATAGCAACTTAAAGTTTGCACATTTTAACACGTCTTCTTATGGAGAATTCACAAAATTCCACATCAAACCCTATTTAAACCTTCAAAAAACGCAACTAGAAACTCCATTTTTTATAGATATAGTAAAAATTATGTAATTAATTATGTTGAAAATTTATTAATTATTATTAAAAATTAGAAACTGTTACAAAACGTCAAAAAATTACAAAACAAAAAAATCACAATATTGATTTCTGAGATATTTTTAATTTATTTAAATATTTATTTTTAACTTTTTGTTATTTTGAAGAACTATTTTGAATTTATTATCTTAAAGTTTCAATCAGGGGGTACAATCATTCACAAAAGTAACTTACAATTTTTTACAAAATGAAAACAATTTGATTAAAAAATAAATATAACATGAAATTCACTAATTAAACGAAAGCTTTTTAAATTAATCTATTTTTTTATGCAAAATATACTCATAAATGACTTTCATTGCCAATATATTGATGCGTTTCGAATTTCTTGTACTTTTGTCTCGCATTGTACCTCCAGAACATCCTCAAAGATCCGTCTGGGTCGCGTGCTTTAGTATACACAGGAAGTAGAATTGGTTGGTCATGGTCAGACGTGATAACATGCATTTTCAATCTCGATTTTCTCGAAAACCAAGCTTTGAATGAAAAACTTCTATTCTACATTTTCGACTTACTTTCTCGTGTAGAATCACCCCCTTCAGAGTTGGACCATCAATACCGGGACACCCTGTATATTATCAACAATTTTAAAGATGCTCCCGACATTGTTTCGAAAACATGTATTCTATATGGCATTATCCTAATATTTTTAATTATTTTACTGAATATTGATTTATACTTTAATTATTAGCCCCTTACCCTACGATTTATTTTACAGTCTCAGTGATTAGAACTTTCTTTGTAGTTCGTGATTTCCTTAAAAAAAGGAGAAAATTTATATCAGTTGAATACCTACATGTTTTTTTAATAACTCTACATTAACAGAACCAAAATAGAATTTCATCTTGGTTTAAAGTAAACAAGATTGAAATGTAACAATTGTTCTTATAAAAGATTATTAAAAGTGTCTTTAAAGATTGTTTATCGAAAGCAACAATTACAGATATCGTACAATGCGCTCTTTAATAATACAAGTACATTATTGTATTGTATGTTACATGTTGTATTATATTATATACTGTCAGAATTTAATATAATCAACGATCGATATAGTTGCGAGTATAACTGCGTTACAAGAGTCGCGGCAATTACTATGTATTCTGGCGAACTAAATTGTGGCCTGGAGAAGGTGGCAGCCATACCGGTAATTTTAGACAGTCATAACTACACTGTGGAGGTTTATGCATTTATGGCACCTCACAAACTGCAATGCTTAGTGAAATAAACATTTGATTAATGTTAAACAATACTCATACCTTGTCACGAACCAAATCGAACCCTAACTGAGGGCTCGAATTTAAAGTGTACTTAATATTTTCTATATCGATTAATGCTTAAAATTTTTAACTAAAAATATGGAAGTTAAATGGCTTTTAATTTGTTAGAAAAATATTAAGAGGTCATTCTGTATAGTTTATTTTAAATAAGCATTCGCATACATTTGTACCATTCGATAATTACTGCCATAGTATTCTTAGCACTAAATTAATGAGATGGTTAAACGGTTTTTATTTGGTTATAAAATTATTAACAGGTAATTCGATATAGTCGCAAAATTATTGCTATATACGATAACAATGCATGAGTAAATTAATTTATTCAGTCATTTCCAACAAAACACCTTTACCACACGGCTTGCTAATTATAAAATAATCAATTATTAGTTAAAACGCCCGGATTAGTTGTTTAATAGCTTCATTTGTATTATTAACAACTTCATTTATAGATCATATTTATTTAATTTAATGTAAGCATTCGATATCACGTTATTGACACCCTTTCGCCCCTATTTATTTTAACAACGTCAAAAATCATTGGTTACAGAATACTGTTTAATTACTATGTAATTACATGACCTGATTGTCGGGAGAATGAGAATCAATAAATGAATTATGGGATAATTTTTTAAATAACACATTTTCTTTCACATTTTCACAACGAAGCGTTAAAGGGTCAGCAAAATGACTATAAACAGAGTTCTTAATCCAACATTGTACTTATTTTGCGTGCAACCCATTACGGGGAAATGTTGCATAACGTTGCAGTCATTATGTACGCATATCGAATTACCAGACCGTGCATACGTTCATAATACAGCTTGGAGTACTTACTTCGTGTGCATTGTTGCTAAGCGTTCAGTTGTTTCGTTATTAAACGTATGAAACTTAAAGTACCCAGATGAAAACGTTGGGGAAATGGTGGGGCTTTTAAAGTCGAAAAGATCTAAATAATGCACATTTGTAAATCGTAGAATTTTTGTTTCGACTTTTTCGGTCCACAGTAAAAGTATATACAATCAAGGATATCTCATCATCATTTCAAAGAGCTTACTTCAGTCAGTCATAAAATTATGGTCTAAAAATCGATTAAACAATATATTGTAAATGGAATTCAAGAGTCGAATCAAAAAGATCTATTTCTGTTTTTGATATCCAGTGTAATTTAAAATTTTTTATATAATGTATGCACTGAACATTTATAGACATCACAATTCTAATTCTTAATTGTCTTTTTAACATTTTTTCGAGTTACGTTTTCCAATGTTTATCGTCAACAAAGAGTGCAGATTTTAGGAAATAAAAAGCTCTGAAAGTGAAATGTTGTAAAATTCATAATGCTCTTAGTTTAAAATAGCTGCAAACTAAAGATAATTACTCTAAAGACTATTACTCAAGTACTTGTTAGAATAATATATTTAATATCTAGTGATTTACGTGATATTGTACTACGGTGTTAAGATTAATAAAAGGTTTATACTCACATGCTTATAATTCTAATCCGCAGTAATGGGCACGCAGTAATTGGTGCATGGCTCTGTTTCGTCCGCAGTAATACGTACATGTCGTCGATTTTATTTTTCAACATTTCCTTATGCTATATGAATTTATATGAAAAATTTTATATTAATGAATTTATACAGAAAATTTAATATTATTGAGGATAATATTGAAAATTTTTTCATATATTCAGTGTTAATATAAAATATTCTGTATAAATTTAATAATATAGGTATGAAGGTCCACAAATTATTTTTTATAAAATGCTAGCACACTATTATTTCAAGATAAATTAGGAACAATATTGAAATGAAGTAGAGTACCGTAGGAAGAAGTTGCGAGCACCGATAACCGTGAAATAATAAAATAATTATCAATTTTGATTATAGGCAGAGACGAAAAAGTTAAAAATCGTGTTCGTCACTTTCGACGGTGACATCAATAATATAGTAATGGGTACGCAGTAATTGGTGCATGCCTCTGTTTCGTCCGCAGTAATACGTACAACATGTCGTCAATCTTATTTATTAATATTTACGTATGCTATATGAATTTATACGAAAAATTTTATATTATTAAATTTACACAGAAAATCTAATATTATTGACAGCAATATTGAAAAATTTTTCATATATTCAGTGTTAATATTAAATATTCTGTATAAATTCAATAATATAGGTATGGAGGTCCACAAATTATTTTTTATAAAATGCTAGCACACTATTATGTCAAGATAAATTAGGAATAATATTAAAATGAAGTAGAGTTACCGTAGGAAGAAGTTGCGAGCACCGATAACCGTGAAATAAATCGTAGCGCGGAGAGATGAAACGTTTCGCAGAAACAATTCGCCTAATAACTATTTCACGACACCATAAAGTGTCCAAGCCGCAGCCGACGAGTAGATGCCAGCAGCAGCCGCGTCTCTTTCCGTGTGTACGGCCCGCGTTGCCGTATGTTTTCCGCGCGTTTCGCCCGGACACATCGAGCACAAGGGGATTCATTAAGCACGCGTGGACGCGCCTGTACGTGCTTTGTCAGTCTGTCGGGATGGATGCTTGTGACGTTATGATTAACGCGGTTGAATGTTGCGCGCGAGACGCCAAGCGATCGCGGACACCGAATCGATCGAGCCTTTTCGCGGATGATTCGTGCCTGATCACCGGACTCGATTACCGACGTTCATCGCATTACACGGCGCCATTTTTTTTCTCCCTCGGACCCGAACAATTTTGCGTTCCGTTGCAAATTGATAGAGGGCGGCCATTATTTCTGTTCGACCGGCATTAACGCGACGCCGGATTATTCAGATTGTTAGACGCAATTAACAATAAATTTACCGGACCCGTCGATTTCGATCCTCCTCCCCCACTTGTTTCCGCGGATGTCAATGTAGGATCACTGTCTGCGAATTTATCATTTGTGGCAACAATTTTATTCATTTATTAAACAGTTCTATGCGTTCAAAAATAAATTAGCGCGATTTTAAATGAGGTTCGGAGAATTTAAGACTGTCATCGTGTTTCTGACGACTTAATTAAACCACTAGAGAGAGGAATAAATTATTATTCGGTTCCTACGGCTTGAAATTGAGGCAAACAATTTTTACATTGCATACAGGTCTATGGACATTTGAATCTTTTTTAACGATTGTTGATATTTAAATTAGTGTGTTTGTAAATTAAAATTGAAAGCTGAAATTAAGATATTTATTCGTAGATTTATTCAATAACATATTTTCTATTCTGTTGTATTACCATTTTCTAGTTAATTTTAAATGTTATTGAATAAACATATAAGTAAATACCTTAATCTTATCGTCGATTCTTAATTTGTAAACGCTATGAACTTTCTTTCCAATATCATAACTTTGTGGAACAAAGTCGCATAACAACTATCCAATTTCATTCTAAAACATGAATCCTCTATTTTCAGGTAACTCCTGTCTTTTTCTACAATTTTTGAGCACCATATGGCAGGAGGGAAGAGGAACATCATATCAGGTTTGTTTCATCAAAAATTTTGCAAACTTATACGTCTGTGTTTGGATGGAAAAATTTGTTTAATGTCTGAATCCACCACCGAATGAAAATTGAAGCTTCTCCTTTAAAACTACTTTTTAAACGTCACCATACGATTTTTTGTAGTCGCTCCATTGAATTTTAAAGAGCATGCTGTACATTAGAAGTTTATTCATTTTGCATATTTGAAGATTCACACATTGCACACATTGTAAGTACTTCACCTTTTATTTAAACATGTTAGGTATTATCTTCCTCTTTGATAGATTTCGTTAATCCACCACGTAGTCGTGTATACATTGCATGGAAAAAGGTATTTGGACAATTAGTTTCCGATACTCAAAAAATTGTCGGAAACAGTACAATAATAACTAATACTGTATGCAAAGGTAGAGGCTTCGTGCTTTAAAATGAGTCCAGGTATATTGTTGTTCTGCATTTTTTAACGGAACTATCACAGTTCAAATATCAACAATTTCTCGAGAATGGGAAATACATTATTCACATACTTTTTAGACTCACTGTATATGATTGAATATTTCGTAATACGATATATAAAAACGTCAAAAAAGTTAGATATAGCAAGTCAGTTTATTTTTAGGTCGAATACTATTAAATTCTAGTTCAAAAACGTCAAAACAGTTAATAAATTAGTTAATTACTATGGGGAGTAGATTTTTATGAGAAACTGTTGAACGAACCGTTTTGAAAACTCGTGTAAAGATTTGTGAAACTGTATTTGAGGAATGCACTTCAGAAAATATTGATTCTATCCGAAGTTATAATAGTTCTACGGTTGCATCTCGAATAAATTGTGCTGTGTAGCTAACGCGATAACGACTGCCGCAGTAGTATAAAACCTAAAAACCATAAACATTCTTAATCTGAACTAGTGGGGCTATCTTTCGTACTAGAATAAAAAGAGAAATTCAAAACTTTCGAACTCTGCAAATAAAGATGTTTAATTTTCAAACCTCGAAGCTGGAAATATATTTTTAAGGTTTTAACTAAATACGATGATTGGTTTTTGAGATACTATGTCATTTCGAGCGAAACGTTTTTATACTTTCAAGTGCTATGGCAATTAGAACGCGGAGCACTATGCAAATTTTTATTGAAGAATTTAAAAGTACGAGGGAGTATCAGGAAAAATTTTATTCCCTTCGCTGCTGGATTCCGTGAATCAAAAATAATATGGAACTACGTTATACCTGCGTGTATATCAAGTTTGTGTTCTACAAAACTTTGAAAATTTGCATGCATGTATAATAAATATCGAGAAATATGTATGCAGTGTATTTGTCTGTATAGCGGAGCGTTGTTAACTGTTCGGATTTGTTACAATGCTCCAGGATAATATTTTTTAAATATAAAACTGTCAATCAGAGTAAGAGGAAAATCATTTTATGAAATTGTTATTTAAAGTTGCTGAAAATTAGGGGGAATATGACGTTCAAAGGAACCAGTTAATTTTGTGAACAATTTTCCACTGTGAGGTTATTAATTTTTTGGTCTGCTTCACATTATCTGAATGTAAACGTGTAGTCCTATTCGTAACTTTTTGAATATGAAGATATTCCAATAAATCACCATAACGCCGAAAATATGTTCCTGTTTTAAAAATTAAGTTTTACACACATCATGCTTGACAAACAATTAGTAAGAATCGAAAAGGTTCTTCTGTGTTCACGTGTGTTAAAACATAAATAATTGAAAATACGTATTTTTCGAAGATCCTATCCCTACTTCATTAAACTACTACAAATGTTCATTTTTCGTTACTCAGGAACAAAAGACATCGGTGATTTAAATTATCTGAAAAATATTATTTTGATATAATACAATTTGAACAATTACATAAAAAATTATTACGAAATAGATATAGTACTACGATAATTATCAGTAGATCAGAATAATTTTTTCATCAATTTTAGGGCAAATTACATGTTAAAAATGTCACGAAATAAAGAGTGGGAATGCAATTGTTTATGCAATTATGGGGCTAGGAAAAATTATTTTATACTTTTTAGTCCGTTTTAAAAATGTGGTATATTAAAAATTTCTTTTTATTTATATATGTAGGCAAAATGTCACTGAATTTTTGTATCCGGACCAGTGTGGGGCCCTTGAAGTTCCTGAAATCGCGAAGAAATGATGACGCTTAGAATGGAAATACCTTGTTAACCCTCTAGCAGTGGGCGCATTATGCGGAAGAGTACTCTGTGAACCGTGTCGGCTGATCACGATTCCAAGAAGGCGCCACGTCGCGTCCATGAAGCCCGGTACACGATAGCACGCAGAGGATAGAGGGCGGAGGATATCGACGTCCCCGGAATTCTCTTTTTTCTCGGCTGTTCCTCCTTGCAGGTCATTACACCGGACCGGATATCCAGTCCGAGAGGATTTCGCCCGGCTCTCTTTCCGGAACACAATTAAAGACCGGAAGCGTGAGACTCATTCCCGTGGAATCGGTGTGTGCCGCTCGAAAGGAGGTCGTCGGCTTGGTGATGAAGAGGAGAGGTCCGGGGAGAAGGATGGAAACCGGGGGGTTGGAAATGGTGAAACGCCGAAGGGATGGGCGAAAGCCGAGTTTTCTCGACCCCTTAAATTTCGGCTTATACCACTTGTTGGCGGCGCACACGAGCAACAGATGACGCCGGGTTTTCGGGTCGCTGACGAGGTACCCTCTGCCCGACATCGCGGCGTCTAATTCGATTATTTTTTACCGTGCGTATAGAAACGGGGCCTTGTTTGTTCGAACGATTTACAGATTCGTACGTGACCGCGAAGAAGGATTGTATGGCTCGGTGTCGTCTTTGTTGTCTTGAAAATCTTGAAAGCCTTGAAACTTTGGAAGGTTTGTAAGAATTGAAACTCTTGAAATGTTACATCAATCATGAACCAATGATTACGTCGTGTCAACATTAGGATGAATAACAGTATAAACGTTACCGACATTGTAAAAAGTATAAAATTTATTAAGATTATCAAAACTTTCAAAATTTTCAAGACTTCAAGACTTTCAAGAATATTGCAAGATAATTGTAATTTTTAATTTTAAAGGCTACTTTCTTCAAGTTGAAAACTAAATTCTAATTTATTAAAAAATATAGTTTTCCTTTGTTGATGTGCTCAAATTGTTTGAAACTATCTGGTCGAACTGTAGCTTACCACGGACATGTTTCACTTCATCTCTAGTGGTCATGCAGTAATGAAATATTAGCAGGTTTGATTGGCGTGGGAGTCACTAAAGACCAGCTCACAACTTGTCAATGGAGCCATGGGGATCATCATGTTACACAGTTCGATTCAATTAAACGACAAAGTTCATTAAAGTTTCAATATTATCGAATCGAATAATCATCGCGATGTGTTACATAATGTACCATGTGTTAATAAACACAAATCAAATGTATCTGTTCGAGCACGCGAAATAATATATTGAAACGGTATAGATATTTATCTATACCTTTATATATACCCGTATATACGGTAATTTAATTTAAAACAGTAAAAACATTATATAATCATCATCCTTTTCTAAATGTAAAAGAGAAATTTAAAACTGAACCATTGAACTTTATTTTCAAATAGGCCACGAATTTATTCAATCATCCGACATCACGTTGGGAGTAAAATTGCACAAATTGTAAGCACTGCACCTTTCGTTCAACCCCTTGCCGAATTTTGACGAGCCATTTAGTAGTATTTTAACAAATATAAATGTTACACGTTTTATTTTCGATGAAATCAAATTTGATTCGTCTCTAATTAATATTGAAGCATTAAAATAAATGTAGTCATAGGAAATTATAAATTTTCTCGTCTCTTCTACGACAGTTTTCGGGATGAAAACGTTTTAATCGGTGTAAATGTAAAAGAAAAGGTATGCATACGGCAAGGGATTGAAAATGTTATGTATAGACTGCGGATTTTCTTTATTTGTGACAAAAATCGGTGGATGTAATTTAAAATAGTAAAAATATTAAGACAACTTAACAACTCCCATATGGTATTCTCGATTTATTAAAATTGTTGAAAATGGAAAGATAGTTTGGTAATAATATAAAAAAGGTCTGCGTACTCTGATTTTTATAAAATTTTAATATGTTTGCAGCAACACATTCTGAAAAAGTTTTTCATTTTCCAATATTGGGGGGTCGCTTTTATTTTTGAGATGTTTTTGAGTTTTTTGACATGTATATTATATTGGTCTCAGTTGATTTTATATTATATAATGCGAGAACCTTCTTTTTAAAAACATTGGGTGGGTGTGTGTGGTATTGTCGTTTCTCATCTCCACAACGTGTTTACAAACAAAAACTAAATAGATACGGCCCTGAAACAGGTTTACGTTGCCGTGGAGCATGCAGAAATACGAAAAATTAAATACAGCATTAGAGATAGTCTTTTACAAATATGTCGAAAACTAAAAGAGACCCTCCTATATTGCAAAAGGAAACAGTTGTTCAAAATGTCGAAATCAATAACATATTAAAATTTCATCAAAATCAGAGTAACCAGACCTTTTCTATATAATTACCGATAGTTTTATCTGGTTTCTGTAAATTGCAATTAACGAAGACAATATTTATTTTGTATAAAAATCCATAGTCTAGTTATGTATTGTCTCCCTCTTTTATCAATTTCGTTGTTCCACCACGTAGTGGAATGTGCAGTGCATCCAAGAAGTCGCTATCAATTGCCATGATAGGTTCGAATGCTCAGTGGGAGGAGTGTCGTCCCCGATCACGGAACAAGTGGGTCTCGCGAGGACGTTGCTAGTTGTCCTCGAACTTAGCGGCGAGTCTAATATTTTGAAAGATATTACGTAGGGGCGGGGGAGAGTGTGCTGTACAGCGTTAATTCGCCGATATCAACTACGTTCGCCGTCCCAGCGAAGGGAGAGGACAAGTAACGGTAATGTCGTTATAATTACCCGCGGCCGAGAACTTCGGCTTTGAATATTCAGCAGCCGTAGGCGGCCGGCTAGTGGTTTGAGTCAGCGTATAACCAGCCGGGCACGGCTCGACTCGGCGCGCCCGTTGGGCCTTTTAATTGATTCGGTGAAATAAACCGACGGAAAACGGAAAACGGCGGAAGGCGTCGTCGTTGTCGTCGCCGCGTGCGGCAATGAGATACTCCCGCGGAAAGATTGGCGGAAGAAGCAACGCGGCAGAAAGATAGGCAAAAGAGATAGAACGGCTGGAGGCTTTGGGATCCGCGCACAAAGGCGCTCCATCTTCGATCTCCGCTCGAACGGACGGTCAGCCTGTGTGCACGCGGTGAAGTAAGAAAATCGGATCGCCGACGACGCCGTGTGCCTCGACGCCGGGGCTCACGGAGAAATTTCGATGGAGGAAAATTACGCTGAAAGAGTCGCTCGCACACACCGCGGCGCCATTCTCGCCATTCAGTGGGATTGAAAGTGTCGCACGCGCACCCGCGCGCCGATGCTAGACTTTCGGATGGTAGACCGTAGAATGCATGGAACGCGGGATCGAGGGAGCTGGCCGAACGTGTAGAAAGATTTATAAACTGCGCGTTTCGCGTATACTCTTTCGCTCCTTTTTATTTTTCTTTTCTTGCGAGTCTCGCTGCTTCCTACGCCGGGTTAAGGAAACCGTGTGGGAGAAGTTTGCGCGTAGTGTTTGCTCGAAGTTAACGCGCAAGGGTTTATGGTCTTCTACGGTTTGTCTTGCTTTGACGAGATTCTTGGTGCTCAGGATTATTCTCGACATTATTCCGTACTTTTTTAATGTGTTCGTTGTCGAATTGCACGTGTTAGAATTATTAACTGAAGGCATCACTTACGACTACGAATGTATGCTTTAGATTATTAAAATTATTAAAAGCAAGTGACACTTCCTGTTTATATCACAAAAATTGATGGATGGTTTTAGATATGAATTTTATATACATTAGTATATAAAAGTTAGTTTTATTAAAATTATTATGTAATAGCAAATTTGTCTTCCTATGTAACGATAAAAATGGCATAAACATTTGTGGACGGCTGTAGATGCAATTATGAAGATATTAAAATTATTAAAAGACAATACCACTCTCTAGTTAACAATGAAAGTATTATAAAAATTTTAGATGTTTTTAAATGTAATGCTCGGTAATATACTTTGGTAATTATTAACAATGCTTAGCTACTGATAGCTACTTAAAAATCAATGAAGTACAAGTAGCCGAGTGTTTTTAAATAAATTGTAGCCGTAACAACTTTTTAACAACTACATTCATAAACCGATGAATTATCTAGAGTCGTACATTATACTTAGGTAACTTCTTTTGAAAGATTAGCTATCGGAAGCGTGATAATAGGCCCTTTAATGACTTAGCCGTATCTGAAAGAGGTTTACTAAGTTTCTATTAAATGATAATCTCCCAAAAGAAGTTCCAATATCAATTTAAACTTTTCTGCAACGAATACAAATTCATTTAGACACAGCTCTTGCTATGTTTATTTATATGAATTATAATGATACAACTTAAAATATAATGCTACGAAATTACATATTCAACATCTCCCCTTAAAGTAATTCGTTTAGCTCAATAGAAATTTTGTTGGATTGTTTGAAAAATTCCGTCACAAATTCCAAGGTTTAGTAAAAACAAAATTTACTCCATTAGATTACGTTTTACAAAATATCTATTGTTATTAATAATATTTTATTTATACAAGCGAGTTATGGTAAAGGATGGCATAATTCTCGAATTTATTAAATATTCTACAAGACAGCCGTCACAATGTCAATAAATTTTAACTGACTAGCAAACAGATAACCATAATCAATTGATTACAAAATCTGAATCAGTGTAATTTGAAACAGCAGAAACATTAGAAGAATTTCAAAATAGTATTTTATTGTATATAAATTTTTATTTTTCACAGATTCACTGTCGAGTCATTACAAATTATACAAGACACGTTTTAATATTTAATTAAGAAAATTCACTTGTGTTTCCGTAGCAATTTGTTGTAATTTATTTCAGTACAAAAAAATACCGTCTTAAGGAGGATAACGATGGGATTCTGTGGCCAAATCAATATTACGAGTCAAAATAACTTTGCGTTCGTCCCAGATCATCCGTCATCCGAGAGCTAAATGAAGCATAAGAGTCAGTATGCTAAATATTTGAGCGATGCAATAAACATTTTCAGTAGTGTATATGCGGTGTAAGCGAAACAGGCGAGCAGGCTTCAGTGACATATTTCTGTCATCTCAAGGATGGGGAAGGATCATATAAACGTAGATCCAGAAATGCTTCCCTTCGAGATATAAACCCTTTTTGTTTACGATGGAGTTTGTCAAGAACGTTCGTCGCGTGTAGAATTTCTAGCATTGTGATCACTTTCATCGTATAAAACACTCCTGGTTCTACGACACACATTCTACAAGATCATACGGTCGCCTCGGGTAATCAAATTTATTACATTTGGACAAATTTTTTAAAATTTGCAGAAGCAAATTATATTAACAATTTTCTATTCAAAATTTTTATATCTTAGCAACGATCCACTTCCGATGTTCAATCCAATTAATTTCAGTTTATATGTAATGTAACTATATTTTACTTCCAAATTTTATTATTTAGTTACGTAACAAATAATGTAATGCGTAAAATATAGTGGAGTAGATTGCATTACATTATTAATTATATATTATAGTTAGTTTCATATGTTCTCCTTAGTTTACCTTTAAGAACAGTTTAAAATCTTATTATTATTATTTACAAATATATTGTAAGCCTTTATGCAATATAATAATTTCTAAGTTAATTACAAGGAACAGAAATGAAATAGAAACAAACTCTTTTCTTTTAATAATTTACTTGAAATCTTCTAATGTTCTCACAGTATTTTATCTATAATGTTTATTACAAATGCCCAAAACCAACAATCTAGTGATAATATAAAAACTATAGGGTTTCTATATCGTTCAGAACGAATTATTTTATTTTGCGATTTAGAAACTAACGAATAGCTAATTATCGTTTCAAATATTATAAAACCTAGATTCCGAGGACTTAATTGCATCCATCCTAATTACTGTATAAAATAGCGTGATTATACTGCTCTGCAGGATCATCTACATGCTTCGTTCCCAACCGAATTAATAATGAAGTTAAAACGTGCCAGCCTCAAATTTCAATGCATTATCATTCAAGAGAGTGAACTGTGAACTTGCTGGAAGTTATACATAGCAGGTTCAATAATTAGTGTCTGCTAAGCTAATTATTTCGATCATTATTATTGCATTAATATAATTCGACAATCCTTGATTATACGTGTCGTTAAATACGAATTAATAACGGAGTCGAAAGTTTCTCTTGCAAGGGTAGCTTGTATATTACTTAATATTTTAATGATCGAAGTATAAAAGAAAACATTGCTTGTGCAATTCACAATGTTATTGCATAATTGGTAATTTAATACCATTTCGTACGACTTATAGATATTAACATAATTTTTCCATTGATCGTTCAATTTTATAAATTGAACAAGTTTATAGTTTAATTCTTTATTACATTGTGATTGTTTTATTGTACGAACATTTGAGCAAATATTTAATATGCATATGGTTACTTATATATTAGATACCATAGTATTGCTTTAATATTATAATTTAACTCCATACATTATAGCAATATATTAATTTTGCAGTATGTTATATCATAAATATAGTAAAGCATTAATATAATATATACAGAGTATGTATAATACTATACTATAGTGTATGTTGTATTATGCATACATAATAATTAGCATAGTACTACTTAATTTGTTACTCAATAAAGTATTTAGTTTTTGTCAAATGTATTATTTCTACATATATGACTTCAAACAATGAAATATTCAACGAACGTAGAAATGATTTAATTTTCACATCAATCAAATTTTAATTAATTTCCTCTTTCTCGTTATTTTATTTAGAGTATACATATACAGTCGTCATTTTACTCCATCAAATAGCAAATCAAGTTTGCTATGCTGCCAATAAACCAACGATATTTTATATTATATCGCAGACAACTAAATATTTAACAACCAGAGTGATCATTTATGTAAGATGTAATTGTATATGCAAACCAAGAATTTTTCATTTTTGTATTTATTTCCTCGTTACTATTAGGTGCACAAATTAATTTGTTAGGTGACGCAAACTAAGGCTCCATGCGCGAATGTTTAAAAACAATTGTTTCCTAAAATACATTGTACTCTGCAAAATTATTTTTATTATTTTCTATTTACTTACTACATTAAATAATTAAATCCCCAATCAATGAACGTATTGGGTACAAATTATTATTAAAATGAAGTCACACTTAATCCCTGATGAGAGCCACGAATGATTCCTTGGCAATTTCATTTAATTTCAAGTAAAAAGGGAGCCATACACTGAGGAAGGGTTAGGTTAATCTCGAGAATCAAGGACCTAGGAATGCTTCACACACCGGTCGATTAATGATGAAACCAACTGGATAATCGGCTTGTCTTGAGATACTCGATCCTTTTAGCGGTCGACTGTACCGCAGGATTTGATTATGATCTATGCGATAGTGCGAAGAGACGATGGAGTCGATGTGAATGGAGAGATGGAAAGGGCTGAAAGGACGAATCGGAGGAGGATCGAAAGTTCGTATCTGAAGTGGGTCAGTAACGTTTCGCCGTCAAACGATTCGTCCTTCCTCCCTATCTTGTAGGTAGTTCGTGCAAATGTTCTCGTCCTTGATCTCGTCCCTTTGTACCGGTACATACAGTGAATGATTCGAGCGAGTGTGTGCGTGTGTTACATCGTCGATCAACCCCTCGCTTTGTACACACTATTCGACTTCCAGAATGGTTCGTACACTTTATCTCGCAACCATAGCGTGAAATTTCTTACGAACTATCGAACCGCCTGATTCTAACCCTTGGCACTCGAATCGAGACTCTGAGGCGCCACTAAAAATTGCTTTACCATTATTCAATACGTAACATTGTTAACACTAGAAAGACTGAAACTTAGTATATACCTATATTGCCCCAAAGTCGTATGACACTCTATCCAATTTCATTCTAAAACATAAATCCCCTATTTTCAGGTAACACCTTCGGTTTTCTTCTACAATTTTTGAGCACCATATGGCAGGAGGTAAGAGGAATGTCATATCAGGTTTGTTTCATCAAAAATTTTGCAAACAATTTTTACTTTGCATAAGAGTCTACAAACGTTCGAATATTTTTAAAAAATTGCTGATATTTAAATTATCAGAGCTTTGTGGAACAAAGTCGTATGACACTCTATCCAATTTCATTCTAAAACATGAATCCTCTATTTTCAGGTAACTCCTTCGGTTTTCTTCTACAATTTTTGAGCACCATATGGCAAGAGGGAAGAGAAACATCATATCAGGTTTGTTTCATCAAAAATTTTGCAAACTTATACGTCTGTGTTTGGATGGAAAAATTTGTTTTCAAAAATCGTTATCAAGAATCCTTATCTACAAAACACAGTAACTCCGATACTTCATCCGCCCATACCATAAATTTGCATGTCCCAGCTGAGTTGCCGACGCTTCTTAACCCTAAACCGCAAAATTTTAAACTGTAAATCTAAAATATAGACCTTCACAAACATTTTTAAAAAAATTCCAATTGAATCGGTGGAAAACTGAGTTGTAGGCAGATTTTTTACCACAAAGATCGCTTTCTCGCCCACTGTGGGCCGGCGTTATTCGTACTTTCAATTATTCTCGAAAAGTTGTCTCGGGCCGAGCGGGGAGTGTATCGAAACAATTTAACGGCGCGCGACGGATTAAAAAAGCTTGCTCAATTTCTAGCCTCGGTTAATTTGCGGCTGCGAATCATCCGCGGAAAAGAGTCGCGACAAATGTACCGGCGGCGCAGAAACAGCGGCCGCGGCTCCGCGAAATTAAAGTCGCCTTCCGCGGGTTTAATTAGAGTGTGTCGAAATATCGGAGAGCGGAACGTGCGGAATGATTGCGATCGATCCGCGAACCCGGAACAGTGACGCGTGCCGCGCATACTCGACAGATTTTCGATGTGGATTCGCCTGGAAAATGTGACCCAGCACGAAAACAATTTATTTTAGAGGATTGATTTGCTTTTTCATTATGGCCTCGCCAATTTTTCATTGCCGATCATGATTTTCGGGGGATGCTCCACCGCTCTCTACTCGCTCGCCGGTTTATTGATTCGCTCTCGATAACTCGCAGCCAGCTTTGCTCCTCGCTATAGACTGTAGACAACAAATGTTTACATAAATTTAAATATTATTTATCCGCTGAAGCAGCATCTAGCAAATTGATTATGCTCGTTATTAATCTCGGCTTGTCATGAGTCGAAGTGAAAATTTAATCAAATTTTATTTTAAAGTTTATTTATTATTCATAATTGGTACGGAATGATAAAGGGAGAAGGTTTACCTGGATATTTGAAGAAGGGATGGGGGGAGAGCAGATGGCAGAGGGTGGCGAAATTTAGGCTAGGAAATGAAATGAGGGGGGATAGGTATTGGTTAGAGGAGGATAGGAGAGTATGTAGAGTATGTGGGATGGGAAAAGAAACGTGGGAGCATGTATGGGAGATATGTTTGAGAATGGATGAGGAGAAGGGATGGCAGGAGTGGATGTATGAAGTGTTGGATGATGAAGGGGGAGGGGAAAAGTGGATGAGGAAAGTGGAAGAATGGAGAGAAAATATGAAGGAGAGGATGGGAATATAAGTGTACGAAAGGAAACGGAAGTTCAAACAAAAGATGTAAATATTGTAAATATTGTTATATTAAGTATAGGTTAAGGTCTTTCTGTAAATAGATGTTTTCACTCTCTCTCTCTATCTTTAGTAAGATAAGGTAGTCATTTAAGTTAGATTGTAAGTTAGAATGTAAGTTAAAATGTAAGTTAGAATGTAAGTTAGATGTAAGTTAGATGTAAGTTAGAGATAAGGAAAAATGTAAGAGAAAGAAGTGGGAGGTAAAAAAGGATTGTAACCCTAAGGGGAGTCAATAAAGTTATACATACATACATTATTCATAATTGGTGATAAAGTATATTAGGCAACAGTGCCTATTGCGCAACTTCATTGACAGTGAATGGTAGTAATTGACTAAGGGTACCTATTTCAAATTCATATAAAAATTACCCGTGTGGATGAGGGTTAATACAATATGAAGCTAGATGGACATCATGCTGCACAATCATTGTTGCGCAATATTCTTGATCGTGCCCCTTTAGATACCAGAGTTGGGGCAGAGTTGTGCCAATTCAATTACATTGTATTTCAATTAATAGTAATTTAATTACTATATAATTCAAATACAACGTAATTCAATTACTAAGTATTTCAATCAGATTTGTAATTGAAATACAATATAATTGAAACACAATGTAATTGAAATACAATGTAATTGAAATTACAACATAATTGAAATGCAATTTGTAATTGAATTACAGTATAATTGAAATACAATATACTTGAAATACAATACAATACATGAAAACAATGTATTTTATAATTGTACTCCATAGCAATTACGAATTACATTGTAATTTAATTGACTAAAGATCTGAATTATAAATTACAACATAATCGAATCACAATTTCATTCAATTACAATGTATTTTATAATTGTGCTCCATTGTAATTACAAATTACATTGTAATTTAATTTTACTGAAGATCTGAATTATAAATTACAACATAATTGAATTACAATTTAATTCAATTACTTTGTAATTATAATTCTGCACAACTCTCAGTTGGGGAATAATTTTATTCAAATAAAATATTTCGAACGAAATGGATTTTAAGCTTAATCAATTGTATTGTACCTCCTTTACGAAACTTTCTAAAAGGATATGCTTTTTTTTGAACTGTTGCCCACCGACGCTGCGTACCAATCTGCGGGAAACAATCCGAAATATGTGATTGCAATAAATTCTAGTCTTACGGCGATTCTTGTTTACTTTTTTTCATTGTTTATTCGCATCAACTGCTAAGGGTTATCAGTGACGGGTCCTGTTTCTTGTTTTACCTCTACATCGTTCGACAGGTATAATGCCCCCCTCTCCAAACGCTTTAGAAAAATTTGGCGTAAAATCAGTGTCGTTCGAACTGCGCTAGTGTATCGTGCGAACGGTATGGCGACACGGGATAACTTGGCTGTGACTTTATTCAAACAGTATCTCAGTGTGGTGACGTAACTCGTCTGTGACTTTATTTAAATAGTATCAGTATCGTGGCATAACATGTCCAAGAGAACGAACAGGTTAATAGTACGTAGTTATAATAGTTCCAGTGTGTTTAAAGTGAAAGTGAAAGTTCGAATGGTTAACTTGATCCCTTGGCTTTCGGCTTTCGTGGTACACCTGAAATCGACTGTGTAGTTTATCTTTGAGTGGTACAGTGACATACATCTCGAAGCAGCAGGTGTATTTATGGTTGAATAAGTGAGTTTTAATTTAATCAATTTCCTCTTCTCTTGTTCACTACTCTACCGCAGCGCGATACTGTCGCTACGCTAAGTAAAACCTGCCGTGGATCCAAGAAGTGTTCGTACAAGAAATTTCTCATTTTCGAAAATTATGCATATTCAAACTGTGACAATTTCGTTAAAAAATATAGTACATCAATGTAATTAGACTCACTGTAAAGCTTGAAGCCTCAACTATTGCCGTCTATTGTTCATTTTTATCTTGAATGTTTTTGCATGATACAGTACTAGTTATTATTGTATCTTTGTTTTACAAATACTCGAGAATGAGGAAATTTAGTGTTAAAATATTTTTTCGATTTACTGTAGTCATTACTACGTAGCGGAATAGCAAAATTTATAAAAGTCGTTTTAAGGTTAATTTTGTACGCATTATAGAATTATTTTCGAGTCTGGAAAAATGCTAAAACAAATTTTTCAATACGGCATACTGTCTGCATGTAAGAAATTGTTATATTCGTGGTATTTCTGTTAAAAAACGATCATTGAACTGGATTCAAAATTCAATTATCTGGTTGCTCTAATTAAAAATAAGGTTTCATACGGCGTTAATCACCTCGCCTCACTTTTTTTTAACAATATTTCATCATCGTATGAAAAGTATAATAACGCTGCATCTTTTTTGAAGTTATTCGATATATTTCGCAAATGATCAAAAATATTATCAGGATCTGCAACGTGATTGTCAAATTTATACAGAATATCCAAATCTGTAATAGAGTCAACCGGGAAAACATTCCAAATTTATTATGATACTATTTTCTTAACCCTTTGCACTCTAAATTATTTTTCAATTTTCTTGTAAACGACTCCCTACTATATTAAATGTTTCATTTAAAATTTACTTCAAAGGACAGTTCCTTCACTGCTACTTATTTTAAACAATTTTGTGTATTAATTATATTAAATGTTTCTCTTAAATTTTGTTGTAAATTATATGAATGGAATTCATATTTGTTTTTAAAGAAAAATTGTTAAGATTTTAAAGAAATATTTGTTTCTAAAGAACCAAATACATAAAAAATTTCCACCGGAATTACAACAAACTGGAGTAACATGCAAATTAATTTCCTTTCTGAATATTCTTTAATAAATGGGTTGAAAATAAAATAACAGTATTGTTAAATTCTTCCAATGTTTTTATTGTTTTAAATTTTTGCCATAAATGCGTAAAATCCGCTGTATAATTACTATAATTACTATAGTTCAAATATTAATAATTTTTTTCCTGAGTTTTACAAGACATGTCGAGGTTTGCACAATGAATCGCTATTAATTATCTTAAAAGCATGTAAACACGTTTCCTCGGTTCATCGCTTGCCCATTTCATGCTCCATAATTTCATTTGTCCGCTAAGCACTTCCTATTAAGAAAGAAAAATCGGAATGCCTACGCAAGAGTCTAAACATTATTTCCCTCGGCAAACATTGTTCCCTCCGAGCGACAGGAGGGAGACCGACCGTCCTTATCGGGCACTCAGGCAGTCGTAATACGCGTGTATGAACGAGGACAGGCCGCGAATAAACCGCAGAAATTTATCGCGGCGAGGTACACGGTGCCTTAATCATCCGTCGCGTGGCCACTAACGAAGAAGTTAATTGACTTAAAGGCTGAATTACTACGGGTTTGTTCGGAGTTAACAGCCGTCAGAAGTTCACTAGGGAAATTTATCCCTCGACCTTGTTCCGCGCGTGCGTTCCGCTTTCCTTTCGCGCGAGTTCAACCACAAACACTGCCACCGCAATGCATTAATAGAAGAAATATTAAAATTAACAAAACTTTTTAATGCAAGGTAAAATATAGAATGATTGGCACCCTAAGCCAAAATCATAATTAAAATCTTTTTATCTTTATTTGAAATATGTAAAAGAGCTTAACTTGCTATTATTATATCATATTTTAAATATTATTGGATTAGTATGGTTTGTAACTAGATCGTGGATCTTTATGCAAAATAAAAATACTCGGCATTAATTAAAAGATATACGAACCAAGTAGGAATTTATTGCTTTCACTAATAGATTTATTAAATTGTAAGAAATGTATTGACACTCTAGAATTCTTGAACTCTGAGTGGAAAATTTTGCAAGGGGGTGACCAGTCTTAATCTGGCATTTTACTATAACTTATATAATTATTTAAAATTTTCCTTGGAATTTTATATAAATTATAATAACTTACTCAATTCATATAAAATTAATTTATAAATAATGATAGTTTTATTTAATTTATATGATTATTTAAAATTTTATATAAATCGCAATAACTTACTCAATTTATACGAGCCAAACAAGATATCAGGATGTAATTTCCACTAAAATTCGTTCCAAAATTATTCCTACCTACTGATGTTCATTATAATAATTATGTTTTCTAACTATGTCATAATTAATTCTTTAAATATTGTTGTTTAAAAATAAAATTTCTATCTCTATCTGAGACCACCGTGTCAATTGGAAATTTAATTACGTTAATAATCAACCAGGATTTCTTGTTGCACGTGGACAAAGTCACGGGTACAGCTAGTACATACATAAAATTTAATATATAATATTTAATAATATATAAATATTATATAATATATAGTATTTTAATGTATAATATATTTCAAGATATTCTTCTGCTTATATTTCTCGAAATCTCCATATCCCGGCATAAAAATAAATTCAGACCTTACGATTGCTTTGTTCTAAAATAATATCTATAACATCGTTTAAACCGATACATTCTACAGTAAAAACACAAGTTCTTTGGTTTATATTATTTCTCCAAATCTCCATATTCTCATACACCAAACGGACTGCAAGAATTCAAATGAAAATGCGTTATTCCGTTTGAATATAAATTATAGCGAACGCGATAATGCCCAAAATATACTTACTCAATAACTTACTCAATTTGTATAAAATTAATTTATAAATAAGGATGGTTTTATTTAATTTATATGATTATTTAAAATTTTATATAAATCACAATAACTTACTCAATTTATACGAACCAAACAAGATATCGGGATGTAATTTCCACTAAAATTCGTTCCAAAATTATTCCTACCTACTAATGTTTATCATAAATGTACTTTGTTACAATGATTGTTCAAGAAACGACGCTGCAAATAAGGCACGGAATGAAATAGGAATTAACACAGGACGACAGAAATTAAATGATCTGGCACTGATATGAGGACCTTAATTTGAAAACACTACGAAGTTTCTTTCACATTTCATATTTTAAATATTATTGGATTATTATGGTTTGTACTTGATTTCAACATTTGACGCATACGACGACAACGACAGCTTGGCAAGCTAATATAAACGTGGTAAAAAACGTGGTAAAAAGACTAATGACAGTACGATAGATGAAGCAGTATAAATCAGTGTCTATTCAATTGGTTCGATGGTTGCCTTTCACGGACGTCGGAAGGAGGCAGGAAAACAGGCAATAATTTCGCAGTAAATGACCTCCGCCGGTACAGGGAAAGGGTTGGAGAAGAGTCTCCGATATATGAAATTATCGAAGTAACCTAATTTTTCCGATTACTCCCAGTCGCGATCCAACGAAGCCACTTGAAAGCTCTACTACAGAACGCCTTGGTCTTTCTTCTTGTTAATAAAAAATCAATTGCCGGTGTCGGCTTATTCCCTCGCGTCATCCATTCGCACGAGGAGGAAACACGAGGAAAAGCCTGCTGTAATGTCACTATGTACCCCGCAGCTTTTCGTCTGTTTCGGAATGGCTTCTCGCTGGGAGCTGAGTGCCTCTAAATGCGATCTATTTACACGACAATGCCTAAGGAATATCCCGACGACGAAATTACTTAGGTCCTGCTGCGACCTAATGCAAGCCTCAATTTTTATTTCGCGATCTTCCAAAGCGCTTAGATCCGTCGGAAAAAATAATCTCGATTACACGGTCCAACAGCCAAAAATCTTTTCGATTCTCACTATGCGATTCTGATAGAGTTTTTCACGCTGGTTCCGAATCTGGTATTAATTTTTTCCCTAGACGCACAGTTTTTGAGAAATTTTTACATAAAAATACAGTTCTCCAAATTATAACCCAGAACTTTGAAGAAGTGCGATATATTCTTACATTTCTCTTTTATATACAGTAACCGCGTGTTTACTGTCCAACAGCGCCTCCTAGAAGCCCCCACTTGTTGAATTAAACAATTTCATCAGTTGTGCTGAATTGTGCTATGTTTGTGCTATGTTGTGCTCGAATATTGCAACTATAATATAAAAAATAAGATGAAAAATTGAGAAGAACGATGTTTTGAGTAGCCCCCACTTTTCTTTTTGTTCAATTTTCTCAATGCTTCTAAGATGTGCTAGGTTGTGCTAAGATTGTGCTAAAGTATTATTTAAAAAAAAATGAATAAAGAAGTTATAGTGAATAATTGTTTTGAACATCTAATTAACGTTTAAGTAAGTAACAATCATCCAAACAGCATGTAATCATATATCTTAGTTGTGCTAGCCTAGCACAAGTCAGCACAAATTCCAATTCCTTCAGCACAACGATAATAAGGGCACTGTATTCTTGTACGCGGCTCTTCGCGTTATGATACTATATCATTTTTGGACTTTCTGAACATTCGACAAACATAGTATCGCATATCTGTCTTTAAACATTAATTAGATGTTCAAAACGATTATTCACTATAACTTCTTCATTTATTTATTTTTTTAAAAGTAATACTTTAGCACAATCTTAGCACAACCTAGCACAGCTTAGCACAATTGAGAAAATTGAAAAAAAAGAGAAGTGGGGGGCTACTAAAAAAATCGTTTCTCAATTTTTCATCTTATTATTTATATTATAGTTGTAATATTCGAGCACAATATAGCACAAACATAGCACAATTCAGCACAACGGATGAAATTATTTAATTCAACAAGTGAAGGGCTAATTTCTAGGAGGCTCCAACAGCCGTATTTTACGCAGACAGTATTCCCGTAGTGACATCGGGATAATGAAATAAAGATCTGAATTATAAATTACAATATAATTGAATTACAATGTATTTTATAATTGTACTCCATTGCATTTACGAATTACATTGTAATTTAATTGAATGAAGATCTGAATTATAAATTACAATATAACTGAATTACAATGTAATTATAATTCTGAAGTAATTCAATTGTAATTCTGCATAACTCTATCCTCATGGTGAATATTCACCCATTTACTATTTTTGCATACTATAAAATGATTGATCCCTCTTTATCTGTGGTGAGAGAAGTGTTTCTCTAAAATGTGACGCGATAAATGAAGCAAAGTTTATTAATTTAAAGTGTAAAAGAAAAATGGGTGAGAAAGTATGATAGAATCTTCTACGCAACTATTTCCGCGAAGCGTGTGAGGGTTAAAAACGTGGTATATTAAAAATTTTCTTTTATTCAATTTCACCATCTGTTCGATTATTCGAAAGTCGAGCCACCGAAAGTCCCTCCAGAAAAGAAATGTTCAATTTCACCGGGACGAGTGAATTACACGCGAGTCGTAATTACCAAATCTCAATGAGGACGCCAATTAGAAGATGAAAGAGCAGGGAACGTACTTCCTTGGCCCTCTCTTTAATCACAACAGGAATCAGCCCGATACAAATTCGCTGATTGCGGAATCGGGTGAGAAAGGTGAAGAGGGGGCGACAGCGCATAATTTGCTGCGGAAACGAGTGTGCCGACAATGTTCCCCGCTCGGTTAAATGACAGATTCCTGAAGCTGTCGAAATGAAAAAGTTCCTGCGGAAAATTTGCTGCCTGCGAGCCGAGTCGTCGGACGATGAACCGAATTACGATGTGAGAAAACGGCGCAGGCTGGCAGGCCGAAGGAAACCCGGCTAGAGAAAAAGAAGACAGAAAATTACAGATGAGAGCGTGTACTATCACTCGAGAAGACTCTTCATTTGTGTCATCTACGTTCGTTCTCCTTTGCCGTTTCTCACGTGGGAATACCGTGTTCCCTTTCATCCCTTTCCACGCCGTCTTCTTTTACGATCGCTTGGAACTGAAACGAAACTACGTTCATTCTGATGATAAAACATTGTGTCCACGGAGAGGTGTAGGCTCGAGTAATCTCATTTCCCGCCTGAATAAGCAAATCACCCGAACCGTTCGGTTTCTTATTTCTTCCTGTCACCT
>CM052338.1:9888551-9900727 GCA_028455595.1 Lasioglossum vierecki
TTAATTAATACCGATTACGTTATTCAGGACATATTTCTTACATACATCTTTAAATACTTTCTATTTCATTTATTTAATTGTTCTAACATACAATGGAAATAAGGGGTATCGCGTGAATTGGAATGGTACGATATCTTTAATTCCAGTTACATACTTGAAAAAATGGAACTGTTTGTCTATCGGTGTTGTCGCGGGTCGAACGAGGTGTCGGGGAGATGGGTAGTGTATCCGCGGCGTTTGATACGTCGTGTCGTCGTCCTAGAAAAATGGTTTACGGTCCGCTGCCCTCGTAGCGCCGACGAAAAACAAGAAAGCGGAACAGAACTATCAAGCTCGACTCTCGGGACACAGTTTCAAGTCGGCCCGAAACTCATTCACTCGCTAATTGTGCGTGTGCGGGTCATGTACCCTCGCGCGCGCGCGTGTGTGTGTGTCATCTAGACAGCGTGGCGGCTTTTTATATTTTCGCGAATGGGTACCCAATTGCAATGAAAAGAGTCAGCGAGGAAACGATTTCAGGGAAAAACCTTGGCGCAGTCTTACGGAACGAAGTGGCGTTCACGCACTCGTTGGGACTTTATTAGTCGACTGTAATGAGGCTGAGGGGGTAGAAATGGGGGTGTTGCAGCGTCGATTCAGGTTAATATTCGGTGAACAAGGGGGATCCCTTTCCCTAGTTGAATATCCCCGTTCATAAGCGTCTTTCTCCCTTGTTTTTTCTTCCGTTCATTTTCCAATTTCTCTCACTTGATTTTCTTTCTCCCCGCTGCGCCATCCTTGTCTCTCACTCTCCTGCCAGCATTATTCCGTGTTTTCTCCTCGTTGCCTACCACCGTCCTCTGCCGTCCTCTTAGTCGATGCTCCAGTCCAAGTTTCCGCGTTTCAGCGTATTTAGCGGACAGTAAAAGGTTTAATGAAAAGGATCCAGACTCTCCACGAGGCAGTAAAATCGGTTATATCGACACCGGAGGGAGAAATCTCCGTCAAACGGACGCAATTTATCGCGCAATCATATAAATGCCGTTTCCTCTATCGCTTCTTTCCCACGATCTTGCGGTTCGGAAAACTTTCGATCGTGATTTGCTTCTGCCTGGCGCGCGACCCCACAGCGAGCTCCAACGAGAAGTTTGGTGACATTTTATTTTGCTATTCCATTTTTCCAGGCAACTTTTCCAATTTTTCTTTCCGTGTAAACCTTGTTCGGACTATTACTAAAATTGTTTTTTAAAAACACTTAAAATAGCAGGGAGTTGTTGGCAATAAATTTGAAAAATAATTCGGAGTGCAAAGGGTTAATTACGAACATTTTTTTAAAACAATTAGTCAAATTGTTTTCAAGTTTTCTTACCTTACTAACGAACAGCAGTTAATGTTTATTTATGTAGAAGATAGAGGTAGACAACTCTTGAAAAGTAAAAGAAGTACTTGAAAGATAATTTCTAATGAGAAGTTTGGTGACTTTATGATTGACTTGGTGATTTTATTTTGCTATTCCATTTTTCCAGGCAACTTTTCCAATTTTTCTTTTTCTGTAAACCTTGTTCGGACTATTACTAACATTGTTTTTTTAAAAACACTTAAAATAGCAGGGAGTTGTTGGCAATAAATTTGAAAAATAATTCGGAGTGCAAAGGGTTAATTACGAACATTTTTTTTAAACAATTAGTCAAACTGTTCTCAAGTTTTACCTACCAACGAATAGCATTTAATGTTTATTTATATAGAAGATAGTGGTAGATAACTCTTGTATCATAAAAGAAGGACTTGAAGGATAATGTTAAAATTTTCAATTAGTTTTTTTTTGTTTTTTTTTTATTATAGAAAATCTCATACGAGATTTATTTCAACATGATGAAGAATACAAATCGAAAATTACAATAGTAGGATATTGAAAGTATAAGAACATTATAATGAAAATATGATAACACAAAATCAAATTCTCAGTTTACATTGTTTCAAGAACTTACAGATTAGAAGACAGGCCCCAATATTTGGTCGGGCAACCAACATTTCCAAACTTAAGGGCAACTGAAGTTTAATTTTTCAATTATTTTTGATATAGCAGTTATTTTCTGGCTCTAACTTTTCTAGTTTAAGATAACAGTTATAAATCCACTGAAACTATACGAGAGAAAGAAGCACCCGGCCATATTTAAAATAGAAAATCGTAATAAATCAAATAAGAACACAGTAAGTTTTGAAAAAAGATTCCGCCGTTTAATTTAATAGTTCTGAGAATTTACAGAGATTTTATCTAATACTTTAAATATAATAAATCATTCATTGTATAATACAATGTATGTAGATTTATGTAAAGATATTGTTTGCCATTATATCTTGTAATTAGACTGAAGATCTTTATGCAAAATAAAAATTTCTTGCATGACTTGCAACAAACTGGAGTGAAATATAAATTCATTTTCTTCCGTCTTACGTTTAGTAGGTTAAAAATAATATAATGATATGTTTAAATGCTATTAATATTTTTGCCATTTAAATCACACCTAATTATTTTTTATATAAATGCATAAAATTCGCTGTCTAATAATTATACTGAGTGCTTCTATCTTTCGCACAGTAGTGTATGTATGCATAAAAAAATTAATAGTAAAATTGGATATAACCTAATAATATAATTCTTTATAAACATTTCTTTACTTAAAAGGTGGTTATTTGTAAGCTCGAGTAGTGTAAATATATTCACTTATATTGTTCAATAAAATTTGTTCAAAAGAATATACAATATTAAAAGATTAGTGTAATATAAAAGAATAAATGACGCTTTTAATTTAAAAGCAATTTTTACAAAATTTGTTAAATACGTACCGGACAGAAAGTAAATCAAAACATATTTTTCCAAGAGACAAACAAATGTACTTTTAACAGAGATGACAAATAACAAAAGTTAATAAATCTCGTGAGATACAATCATCGCAATAAAGAAAAAAAAAACGACATAATATCGCTCAAAACCCGAAATAGCTAAAACACGTTTCAATGCCGCACAGGACCATTTAATATGTCACAAATGCTACACGCCGTGAATTCCGTGTAATTTGTAAATTCGAATGAAATGTTTGTATTTCAACAACGCGTTGTCCGCGGGGAATAAATAAATGCGGGCATTTGTATGCCCGATTTAAATGCGCGTTGTTTAAAGTTGCAAAATGGCTGCGGGAAAAATTGTATTTTATATTTCACCATCCTCGCGTTGCTATTATTTTATTTCGCGAATATGTTTCATAGGACGAACGACTGGAAACATTGACACATATACGTACTGTTTTGGGATAGAAATTTTTATTTTTAATTTAATCTTGCCATTGTATAATTCACAACACGTAGCAGAACGAATTTTATTTTTCGAAAAATGTCTATAATAGATATGTGTGGTAAATGTGATTAATACAAAGTACATTAACAAAGTGGAAATAACCATGCAAAATGGAAACTTCAGTTACAGAAGTCGGAGATATAAATTCATTTTGTAAAGTCAGAAGACAAATAGCCACAGAAAATATACGTTCAGTGTCGTCACCATTTTCTTTTTAAGAATATTTGTTCTTTTACTGATGAAAAATGGCCTCGTCTTTTGTTTCTTTCGGTTCTGTATATTCAGTTTTGTGCAATCTCGATTTTCTTTTGTGAGAAGCCAGTTGTAAAATTTTTCTGCATAATTCATTCGATTACTGGTCCAGAGAATTTCAGTTTCTATAAAGAAAATGTTCATATATCTCAGTAATGTACTACATATTTATTTCATCTATAATGTAGCAGTTGTTGGACAGAAGATTAAATTCTTAAATATTTAATATTCATTTTTAAATAGTAAAAATATCAGAAGAATTTATAGGAGCACTGTGTGCATTCTGCATTGATTGCAAATAATACAAACCAGATAGAATGTTATTTCTTTCCTTGATAATTTGAATATATGAAAAATAATATATTGGCTTCTTCAAATTTTTTAATTGTTCTATAATTTCATCTACTCAATTTTCTGTAGTTAAATGTGAAACATTTGCAGTCCACTTATGAAAATTGTTAGAAGAACAAATTAATAAGTAAATTGCACGTATTACTATTAAAATTAACAGATATAGAATTCATAAATACAAAATTTTTAAAAAGAAGATATATAATTAATAGGTACAGAATTCTAAAAACAAAGATACAGAATTTTAAAAAAGACGATACAGAATTCTAAAAAAGACGATACAGAATTCTAAAAAAGGAGATGCAAGAATAATAGATGCAGAATCATTTAAAAAGGAAGATGCAGAATAAATAGATAGAATTTAAAACGAAAGATGCAGAATAAATACATGGAATTTGAAACGAAAGATGCAGAATTTTTAAAGAAACCACTATCTCTCGCCACACAGAGTAGGTCGTAAAATTTCATTCGCCCATCTTCGTCATAAACAAATTAATAAGTAAATTACACGTATTACTATTAAAATTAACAGATATAGAATTCATAAATACAAAATTTTAAAAAAGAAGATATATAATTAATAGGTACAGAATTCTAAAAACAAAGATACAGAATTTTAAAAAAGAAGATATAGAATTCTAAAAAAAGAGATGCAAGATTAACAGATGCAGAATCATTTAAAAAGGAAGATGCAGAATAAATAGATACAATTTAAAACGAAAGATGCAGAATAAATACATAGAATTTGAAACGAAAGATGCAGAATTTTTAAAGAAACCACTATCTCTCGCCACACAGTGTAGGTCGTAAAATTTCATTCGCCCATCTTCGTCATAAACGCGTAAAACGCGCTGTCTACTTATGTCATCGGAGCGAATGGGGGTTAACGAGCGTCGCTGGATTTATTTGTAGGACAATGAGTTCAGTGGTTCGCAAATTCTGTGGAAAATGTGACAGCCGGTTAAACGTCGAAGCTGGCGTTATTTGAAAATCAGTCATGAAGTTCTTTGGATTTCTAAAGAACAAACACTTTGTGTTGGAACGTGCCTGAAGAGAGTGAGACGAAGTCGTCGTCGTCGTCGTCATCGTCGGCGTCGGTGTAGGACGTCGAGAGGAGGCCATAGGCGTCCAGACGGCGACGTCGTCGCCGGCGCCTAGCGTCGTGCTAACTAGCACCCCTAGCGCACACACCCACGCCTTTATTAAACGTCGCCCGTCGGCCCGCCGTATACGTTTCCCCTCATAAAATTGAACATGGCGTACATACCTATACGCGTGGAAGAGCTCGAAAGAGAGGACAGAACGCCGTGAAAAGGGTGGGAAGCGCGAGAAGTGCGATTTCGAGGAAGAAGGCACAAAGGAACTGAAAGAAGTGCAAATAGACTATGAAAGTGTGAAAAGATAGATAGATAGATGGATAGATAGATAGATAGAGAGATGGGGCAGAGAGAGAGAGAGAGAGAGAGAGAGAGAGAGAGAGAGAGAGAGAGAGACTGGAGGAACGGATGACACACTCGTGAAAGACCCAAAGAAATTGGAATATTGATTCCTAAATTTTCTATCGAGACGAATTTCGAACGTCCTCGGATTTTTCCGCTAGGTAGCTCAGTCAATTTAGTTTTCTGATACCCACTTTATTTCGCCTGTATTCGCTCGCGTTATCTTGTAATAAACTGAGAATGGTAGATTGACTTTTTCATCTTTTCATATTTATTTAACGTCCCTTTCAACTCTTTGCTAAGGCTACTTCGCCACGACTTTTTCATTTTAGTTTGCGTAACAAACTCTGCAGTTGTGTTCCAACTTCTCAAGAAATTTCAAATCGTATATTCGAATCTTGAAAAAGTTGTGGACTTTTTAAGAGTGTCCGAATATTAGTGGGAGTCACTGTAAAGTATATTTTCCATAGACGCGACAGCCTCGGGGGGATTTGGTCGCATCTATCGTACGCGGAAGCTATTTTTACCATGTTTTTATTAGTTTGCTTTTTTTATTTCCAAAAGCCGAGCCGAACGTAGATATACTATCTTTCCTTGTGCCTGAAACGTTCATCGTCATTTAAATACGAGTATTGGAGTTATATATATTTTGATGACGAACGGCCTTTTACACTGTGCCAGCGACTCTCCGTGTCGCGTTAGTAGCGATTTACTCAGATTACTAAGTTGGGGAGAATATTTTTGGTCGCATCTATCGTGTAGACCTTGTTGCGTCTATAGAAAATATATTGTATAACGCTTGTTTCACCAACCAACTTCTTTTTAGCTAATGGAAGGGTTTTGTCTCGATGCAAACATGTTTTGTTGTATGTGTTCCTGAGCGAATGTTGAAGTAGGCAGCCATTCAAATTTTTCTATAATGTAAAATTTCATTTACGCAATTTTCTGTAGCTAAATGTAAAAAATCTGCAGTCTACTTATGAAAACTATTAGAAGCACAAATTAATAAATGAATTAGACGTATTACTAGTGAAATTAATAGATATAGAATTTCAGAAAGAAAAGGAATTAATAGATACAGAATTTTAAAAAAGAAGATACATATTTAATAGATACAAAAATTTATAGAAGGATACACATAATTAATAGATACAGACTTGTAAAAAAGAAGATACATAATTAATGGATACAAAATTTTAAATAGATATTTAAGAAGTTAGGGGGAATATTCTTGGTCGGCATCTATCGTGTGGACATTGTTGCGTCTATAGAAAATATACTGTATAACGCTTGTTTCACCAACCAACCTCTTTTTAGCTACTGGAAGGGTGTTGTCTCTATGGTAGCAAACGTGCTCTGTTGTATATGTTCGTAATCGAACGTTGAAGCACGCAGCCATTCGAAGAAACGAAAAAATATATATACATATATATAGCAACGATCGTTCTATCCGAGGTCGAGAAGCGTTTAGCAACGGTGGCATCGGTAGCACGCACTCCGGAAATATTTCCGCGTAATTTACTTTCGAAACGCATCCCCTCCCGGCGGAACGACGCCGTTTACGGTGCATCGAAAGTAATAAGGGGTAAATAGTGGCCCGTTGAAAAATAAACCGTATTTACATCTCATTTCATTCGTTGCACCATGAACTCTCCTACCCCGTTATCTTCGCCCCGGCTATTCTATCTACGTTTAATACCCACTTCACCATCGTTGCGTCGCGAGTACCCCATTACGGGGATGGCCGGGACACCCCCGATATCGAAACTACTCGTTAACGGTTAACGTTATTTTCCGGCCCCGCCCACGCACACGAAAATAATTTTGCTTTTCGTCACGTGACTTTGGTCGTGATTAAAAGGCTTCGGAACCGGGATCTAATAAATCTTGTAACTCTCGTTGTCTTTCCGCCCTGATTCTCACCGGATCACTTTAATCCTCTTCCCTCCGCGTCTCTTCCATAGTGTCGCGCCACCTTCTCCTGTACTCTTTCCCTTCTCTTTCTATTTTTATCATCTTTGGTGATCTTATTACATTAACCCGTTTTCGCCGATCATTTTTTCCTATTAATCGTAATCGAGTTTTTCGTTGTTGTTTGTTTTTGCGGTGCAAACGTGTGCTCTTTAGACAGAAAAATGTCTGTGGATAAGAACCAGCCCTTTTATGAATAGGTTACGTGACTAATCTGGTATTGGTAGAGGGAGGGTAATTATTTTCCCTCAATTCGTACTAGCTCCTCTTGTCTGGTCCGAATCTTTAATTTGCAGTAAACAAATATTTTTCTTATTACTATTACTATATAATAATTTGTGTGTTGCATTTAAACAATTTCTAGATTGGACATTGTTAGAAATTGTATTTTTAAAATATCAATACGTGCATATCAACATATGTAGCTTCTCTCTAATTAATTCTCTCTCTCTTTCTCTCTCTCTCTCTCTCTCTCTCTCTCTCTCTCTCTCTCTCTCTCTGATTAATGTAAAAGTGAAGTATTTGACTGATATAATATTTGACATATATATCTTTGTAAGAGAAAGTAAAGAAATTGAAATTTCGAAAACTCCTACGGTGTTTCAATTTGCCAGATTTCGGTTTCAGCAGTGCCTGTTTCAATCAGCAATAGTATCATCGAGATTTTCTTCCATAAATCGGATTGCCAGAGTTCATATTGGGAACGAGTACAGTGACCTGTAACAATTCCATCAATGTTCTATTTTTAACAAAGCTGTCGAGTTTTTTCTAAATCGACGATTAATAACGATTTGCATACGTGAAACACATAACTTCTAGCGTAATTTACAATTAACTGCAATTGGATGTTCAACCCTGTAGAGATAACTTAAAATTGGGACTCCAATTTATTTAATTACCAATATCTTTTTAATGACAGCAATTCGAGCTATTAAAACTTAAGACTTACGATTTCTATGAAAATTCAATTATTATAAGACTTTCTCTTAATTTTTTTTAAGGGATTAAATTGAACTTGAAATTTCTCTCAATTTTAAAATTAAATTGATGTTCTATAAAAATTTGTCATGATGTTGTTTTTAATGCAACAACATCATTAACCCCTTGAACGGAAATGACGAGTCCAGCTCGTCATAAACTTTCCTGAAAAAACTGACAATGACGAGCTGGACTCGCCAGAAATTATTGAGGTTTGATGCTTTTTATGAGAGCAGTATCTGTAAGTCATTAAATTAAATATTAAAATTAAAATTAAAATCTTTAAAAATTAAAGATAATAAATTAAATCGTCTGCCAGAGCAGTGCTGACTGAAAATAAATTGTCGTTCAAGGGGTTAAGGGATGAAATCAAATTTAGCATTTAAAAATTGTCTGGGTGAAATATACAAAAAATGTGTAGAGTCTTTAATGCAACATCATTAAGGGATGAATTTTGATTTTACTTCCGCTTCCCACAATCAGTACAGAACATTTTTATTTTGCATACAGATCTGTAGTATAATTATTACCGCTACGGGCCGCTGTTTGACACGTTCAAGGATGTCACGATAGCCCTGTAAATATTGAAATTTCGTGCCACAAATCATGGGAACAGTTTCCCGGAGCAAGAAGCTCGCCTTCAAACGCACCCTTTTTCCTCGATAGAGAGGACCACGCAACCCGCGCCAGCAAGAATATATACATCTTAATAGGAATGGAGAGTAGAGGGTGAATTCTCGTGCAAAATTTATTAAAACCCTCCTCTCTCTGCCTCTCTCTCTCTCTCTCTCTCTCTCTCTCTCTCTCTCGTCTCTCTCTACCTCTCTGTCCGGTTAACCGTCCAGAAAGCGGCGAGCGTACATGAATTAAAGGCAGCGACACGCTGAACATGTCCTATACCTGGTGTGTCAAAGGAACGACCCAACGCAGAGCTAACAGGGTTAGATCCCCGTCCACGTAAAGTCGCTGGAGGGTAATTAAAAAGAATGACCACCGACAACCCGACTAAATTTAGAATTCGGTGGCGAAAGTTCTTGCCAGAGGACGATGATCGATCGTCGGCTATCTGGGACAGTACTTCCTTTCTGATCGATGCCGATATTTTGGGCATTATCGCATTCGCTATTCGTCTGAACGAGGGCAACGCGAGTCGGACGTCAAACGGAATAACGCATTTTCATTTGAATTCTTGCAGTCCGTTTGGTGTACGAGAATATGGAGATTTGGAGAAATAATATAAGCGAAAGAACTTGTGTGTTTATTATAGAATGTTTCGGTTTAAACGATGCTGTAGATATTATTTTAAAACAAAGCAATCGTAAGGTCTGAATTTATTTTTATGCCGGAATATGGAGATTTCGAGAAATATAAGCAGAAGAATGTCTTGAAATATATTATAAATTAAAATACTATATATTATATAATATTTATATATTATTAGATAATATATAATACATAATAATAAAAATAGTATATAATGTTAAATTATTAATATTATATATTATCAAATATTATATATTAAATTTTCGTCCACGTACAACAAGAAATCCCGGTTGATTATTAAGGTAATTAAATTTCCAATCGACACGGTGGTCTCAGATAGAGATAGAAATTTTATTTTTGAACAACAAAATTTAAAGAATTAATTATAACATGGTTAGAAAACATATTACGTAAACATCAGTAGGTAGGAATAATTTTGGAACGAATTTTAGTGGAAATTACATCTCGATATCTTGTTTGGTTCGTATAAATTGAGTAAGTTATTGTGATTTATATAAAATTTTAAATAATCATATAAATTAAATAAAACTATCATTATTTATAAATTAATTTTATATAAATTGAGTAAGTTATTATAATTTATATATATATATATATATATATAATTTCAAGGAAAATTTTGAATAATTATATAAGTTATAGTAAAATGTATAAAATCTATTAGTGAAAGCAATAAATTCCTACTTGGTTCGTATATCTTTTAATTAATGCCGATTATTTTTATTTTGCATAAAGATCCACAGTCGAGTTACAAACCATACTAATCCAATAATATTTAAAATATGATATACGAAAGAAAGTACGTAGCGTTTTCAAAAAAAGGTCTTTTCTTGTCTATACCAAATCATTTAATTTCTGTTCTGTGTTAATTTCTATTTCATTCCGTGACTTTTCTGTAGCGTCATTTCTTCAACAATCTAGTACAAGTACATTGAAAGTATGAAATATTTATAATATCAAGAATAAATGTCAATAAATACAGAGTAATTTACAATCAAACACATCGATGATTGAAATTATCTGAAAAACTACTAAATATAATTAACGAGTGCACAATTCTAAAAAATTAGTTTAAGACAATGAAATTTAAAGAATTAATTCAACGATGATTACATAAAATATATTTATTACGATAGGAGGTAGGAATAATTTTTTAATGAATTTTAATTAATAATATATTAAAATAGATTAAAATATGTTGTATATATTGAATAAATTATATATAAACAATATCGTCTTTAGTATTGTCAAGGGATCGGTGATGACCTGTTCGAGAACTAAACATTTCATTCGAAATTCGCCCAGCGTAACAATAAATCTCTATACATCGTACATTAATCAAATCCCTTTTGTAAATGGATCAAATTTTAAGTAAACAATAGTCTATCTGCAGAGTTGCAGTAATCAAAATTATAAATTCACTTCGAGTATATAGCATTATTCGATGACTAATGACTTGTACATACACTGAAGAACCAATTTCTAAAGCCAACATCGTGCACGCGAATTCGATTACACATTCACAAAGGAAAGAGAAATTATATTAACGGCACAACTTGCTATTATTGCTTTATATTCTCTGTTAGCATCACTATTAATCCGCAGTTCTCATCGAAATAATAATTGCTAGTACCATTATTTCATTTTTTACAAATATAAATTTATTTCGCTAACTACTCATCATAGTAAAAAAAGAATATAAAGAATGTTTCTTGATAGAAATATTTTCCCAGATTTCACACATTGGTACATTATTATTTTTTCAATTATAGCTGTAAATACAGTTGATTCACATATCTGAAACGTGTTTCGTATTCTCAGTTTAAATTCATTCATAGTTCTCTTCAAAGTAATAATAATTGCTGGTCCCATTACTTCATTTTTTACAAATATAAATTTATTTCGCTAACTACTCATCACAGTAAAAATAGAATATAAACAATGTTTTTTGATAGAAATATTTTCCAGATTTGACACATTGGTGCATTATTATTTTTTTCAATTATCGCTGTAAATACAGTTGATTCACGTATGTATCTGAAACGTGTTTCGTATCGACATAATAATAATTGCTGGACCTCACCTAAATAAAACATGAGATTATTTTATTCATCTATATCTACTTTGAAAAGTATTTTCTATTTTTAATCGTTACGGATCTGGATAATTTAAATGATTTTATTACTCTTCTAATTGTACAGTAATTTTAACAATAAATACGTAGAGCTTGGAAATTTTCAGAGCACGAGTTATTAGTAACTTATAATTATGTTAACCTACTGAAATGGCTATAGACTAGACCTTTACATATAAAGCCGTCAGTGTCACAGATAATTTTACCATAATCAAGGTAAGGGAAAAGGAGAAGTTTATTTTGCTAATGACTCATTGCTTATAAATTTGAATGCACAAAGACACATCAATGCATAATTAATTTTTCAATTATAGCTGCAAATATGGTTGATTCACGTATCTGACACGCTCAAATTTTTTGAATGTTACACAAATTGTTTTATAATATACAGTGGATGTTTCTTTGCGTATGTATACCTTGAATAAATTTTCCA
>CM052338.1:9900827-9929630 GCA_028455595.1 Lasioglossum vierecki
CCTTATAAATAATTGTGAAATAGAAAGATGTACCTTATTATAAATAACTGTAAAATAGAAAGTTGTACCTTATCATAAATACTTGTAAAATAGAAAGATGTACCTTATCATAAACAATTGTGAAATAGAAAGATGTGAAACGAGTAATTTGAACCCTCGGATAGTCTTCTTGGTAGAGACGAAGAATTGTAAGAAATCTCTATGTTTGAAAGTATTTATCTGTATCTTGGTCGGTGCTACTCTAAAGCAAGTCTGTCGGTCGCAAGTGTTAGCTGCGATTATTGATAACGGAGTTTTTCCACGGAAAGGTGAGTATGAAAATCCAAATTAAACGTTACGCGGTATCTAAGTTGTCACTCTATCCGTATCTGGACGGTGTAACAAAAGCGTTCCTTCAATCAGCAAATACAAGACACACCTGGGCGCCTTATCTTTCGTTAAGCCGCTTCGAGGAAATTTGCATACACAAATCTCAGGTGATGCAAGTCTTCTCTTAACTGTAGTTAATACTCGCGCCGCCGCCGTTTAGGGGTCATTCTTTAAACAGAAATTAAATTTTTATCAATCATTCTTTTTAGCGATTGTGAACAATGATGATATATATATATATATATATATATATATATATATATATATTCCCCTGTAATGATCCTATTACAAAGATTTAATTATGAGAATAATTCTTACATATTATTTTCAACCAATTAAAAAAAGACGGAAAATTTCTACGTGACTCTTGTTCTTTGGAATTCTCCATTAATTAACACAGGCAATTTTTATTTCGCATAAAAGGCTGCAGTCATTATACAGGGGGACTCAAAAGTCACTAGACTATTTTTAATCTTTACAGATATGGACATATTAAATAAACTTAGTAATATAGAAAACATTTATATTTTCAAAGAACTGCTTTTAGCACTAACTTTTTTCCAGGATAAAATAATTCGTGACCGAAAGAATTAAATCGATTAACCCTTTCAATTTTTTAAATTCAGCTCTACATTTGTCTGCAGGGTTTAATCGTCATTGAATAAAATGATTCTAATAGAATTTTAGCGTGGTTAGCTTACCCTATTGTCCAATGATCAATTGTTCATTTATTTTTAATAAACAGATTTGGATTTCAGAACAATGGAAAGACGAATTTTTACGTGAACCTAGGGAAACATTTACTTTCTGGAATTTCACTTTGTCTGCATCCATCGAAATTTACAATTGGAGGACATTCTTTCAAAATCGGAATTCAGAACAATTGAAAGAAGAATTTTTACGTGAACCTAGTGAAACATTTACTATCAGAAATTTCACTTTATCCGTTTCCAACGAAACTTACAATGGAGGATATTCTTTCAAAACGGTGTCACGTTTTAAACGGAACCCATTGAAAGATGGTATATAACTTTGTCGGTTTCCGGGAAGAAGGAAGTAATTTTCTGCACTTTCTTCGAAGGTTCGAGTGACGATCGAGAGAGGTTTAGAGTTCGAATCGGCGGCCGTGTGAACGAGGGTGGAAGATCGTCAGTGAAAGCAGAGCTCCATGGGTCGCTACGGTGGTCGCAATAACCTTAGTTCTCTGGTACGTTTGCGGGCGTAGCATTATAACGTGTGCACGTTGCATACTTATGTGGCCAGCACAAGGTGCGGCCTTAGTCCACGATTCTTGTCGGGTTCGTCCTATGCCCATTATGCCAGCGAACTGTTCGTGGTGGCTTTCTGTGGACTCTCGATTAAGCGTCGTTCATAGCATCGTTTCCACGTTTAACCCTTTCTTCTCCTCTATTTTGGAATTTGCCGTTCCATTATCTCGCTCATTGTCAAATACAAGCCCACAAAAATCTTGCAAAATCAATATAATCAATTCAACCGAAATTAGAAAGGCAAAAATTTTTATAGCGATTGCCACTTTTTCCTTTTAAATCCAAATAAATTTTTTTCTATTCAAATCTGTTACCATGAAATCCTTTGGTTTAAAATATTAATTAAATAAAATTTATCTGAATGCTTTATTTAATAGCTCTTTTTAATTCATTTAATTTATTTAATAATAACTAGCAGAACGTTAGTATAAAAATTCTTTAATCCCTTTGCATCCTCAAAATCTTAATAAAATTTATTTCATTCGAATGTGTCAATATGAAAATTTATTAATACTTTCGCATCCTAAAAATTCTCTAATATTTGTTTTATTTAGATCTGTTAGCATGAAAGTACTTCAATCCTTTGGTACCCTAAAAATACTAATTAAATAAAATTTATCTGAATGTTTTAGTTAATAGTTTTTTTTAAATTCACTTAATTTATTTAATAATAACTAACAGAACGTTAGTATAAAAATTCTTTAATCTCTTTGCATCCTCAAAATCTTAATAAAATTTATTTCATTCGAATGTGTCAATATGAAAATTTATTAATACTTTCGCATCCTAAAAATTCACTAATATTTGTTTTATTTAAATCTGTTAGCATGAAAGTACTTCAATCCTTTAGTACCCTAAAAATACTAATTAAATAAAATTTATCTAAATGTGTCAATATGACAATTCATTAAACCTTTTGCATCCCATAAATCCTAATAAAATTTAATTTAGTTAGACGTTCTAGTGTAAAAATTCTTTAATTCTTCAATCCCTTTGCATCCTACAAATTCTAATATTATTTATTTAACTTAAATGTGTCAGTACAAAAATTAAGTTTTATACCTGATCAAGGACAGACGCTGTATTCGTTAAATTAAAGAACAAAACAGATTGGCAAGGAATAAAATTTGTATTAAAACTGATCTCATGGATTAAACATTAAAATTGATTCATTCAGTATTAATGTGAATACCCGGTAATTATTATACTCTGGATCTTTATGCAAAATAGAAAGGCAAATTGATTCACTAATAAATAAATTTGCGTAAGTATATTGGACAATAATTAGAGTTCACATTTAACTAATCACAATTTCATCATTTCATTCTATTAATATGTTTCATTAACACTGTTCCAAAATTTAACGATCGTAAACCATATAATCGTTTTAATTATTATAGTTTTTAATTGTTTCTATAGTTTCTACTTGTTGCTATAGTTTCTGATTGTTATCATTAAACAAATCGATGCATTTCTTCGACTCGTGGGAATATGATCATAGCTTTTTAAGAAATTGTAGTAACTGTGACTCAACGATCACGAGCTGGATAATAATCAGCGAATATTTTGCAGGAAAGATACTTTATCCACATGTTAACAACTGCAAATGATAACGATAGGCAATAAAATGCCGTAGATACGGAATTTTACTTTGGTAACGGCCGATTGCAGATTTACAATGTATTACGCGAAGAAATATCAAGAGTATCGTGCTTCGATAAAAACAGAAGATTCTTCACTATAGAAATCTTCGTGTAATTTATTATAAAACATCGCAGAAATATTCATACAATTTCCTCTCCCACAGCAATGCTTTCAATAGACCAAATATAAAACGAAACTACTTTGAACTCCATTAAATCTTGCTTCCTGAAATCCACGAAAATGTTTATGCTTTCGGTATGAACAGATCAACTTAATTTTTAGATTAATTTGTTTGCAACGCGCACAGTGATTCTCCAGTAAGATATGTAACAGATATGCAAATAAATAAATTAACATAAGACAACATTCTACTTGCCGTTCGTTAAGGAATAATAATTCAATTATTGGACGAAACGAAATTGATCTGCTGCTGAATACACATTAGTAGTTTTCAAACATAATGCTTCATTTAAAATACTTATAATAATGAATAGTTTCATTTAAAAATTGATTGTTTTAATATAAGATTGTCATTTAAGAAAAAAAAATTTATTGCTTTAATTTAAGATTAAAAATGATTATATCGGATAGATTTAGGAGGGAAATTATTGTTTGTATAATCACCAGGCAGCGGATCTTTATGCATTTATGAAGAAATCGGTTGGCGAAATGCGAAATAATAATAATAATAATTTTTTTCTTTCATAAGAATTTTGCAATCGTAGCGAATAAATGCTTAGATAACTAATCGTAAGAAGTATTTCTCCGTGGACGTTGTAAATTTAATTCCAATCATTAGATCAGTTACGAAATTAATAATTGGATTTCAACACATTTCGATATACTCGACTTATTCTGGTGTATGTAGACAATAAGAAGAAAATCATCTCAAACATGCTCGTGCTTCTACGGACATGCAAAATAACCTCTAAAACTTATGAATTAATGTTTACGGCGCAACGGTTTCGATCTATTTTTAAATAAATAGCTGTTATGCAAATATGCCTGATGTTTCAGTTCCCATATGAACCTTTATCAAAAGTAAATTGCGTCTAAAAAACCAAAGAAAATATATATTGAAAGGTACGCAATGTAAACCTCTAAACTCCAATATTACGATCAGTGTAACAAAAATCTTTAGAATATTATTTATTAAATATTATTAAATATTTTTATATTTTAATTATTATTTAATTTTATTATTATAACTTTATTAAATATTATTACAATAATATTTAAATATTCAAGAGTGTTCCAATGTTGCTTTCATCGTAACAAAGTCTTTAAGGGATGAAATCAATTTTTATGTTATTCCTGCTTCTCTATTTTTATTTTGCACGAAGATCCGCAGTCTAATAATGAGAAAATGGCGCGGGTAATGGAAGATGGGATTTACTTTGATTATTACATCGACCGCGTAGAAATGGTTGCCGGCTGATTCCGATCATAAAATCGGGGCTTGTAAAAAAAGATTCACGTGATTGCGACACGGTCAATTGTGAAAGAACCATTAAGCGACGTAGCGCAGACGCGTGTGCATACAAACGCGTTCCCATTGGGCGCGTCCGCGTATCTTCGGCTCGCGACTTCACGCCAACCAAGAACGCGAGTGGTGCTTTGATGTGACCGCCATTCCTGGAGACACTTATTACTGCTGTGTCCGAGAACGCTTTCGGATTCACATTCAACTACTGTACCCAGAGTTGTGCAGAATTACAATTGAATTACTCCAGAATTATAATTACAAAGCAATTGAATTTCGTTGTAATTCAGTTATATTGTAATTCATAATTCAGATCTTCATTCGATTAAATTATATATGTCCCAGATCTATCCCCACTACTGCGATCTGAACCCCAGAGTTGTGCAGAGTTACAATTGAATTACTCCAGAATTATAATTACAAAGCAATTGGATTTCGTTGTAATTCAGTTGTATTGTAATTCATAATTCAGATCTTCATTCGATTAAATTATATATGTCCCAGATCTATCCCCACTACTGCGAGCTGAACTCCAGAGTTGTGCAGAATTACAATTGAATTACTCCAGAATTATAATTACAAAGCAATTGAATTTCGTTGTAATTCAGTTATATTGTAATTTATAATTCAGATCTTCATTCAATTAAATTACAATGTAATTTGTAATTGCAATGGACTGCAATTATAAAATACATTGTTATTCAAGTATATTTTGGCAATTACGATTCGCGTGTAATTCACTCGTCTCGGTGAAATTGAACATTTCTTTTCTGGAAGGACGTTCAGTGGCTCGATTTTCGAATGATCAAACAGATGATGAAATTGAATAAAAGAAAATTTTTAATATACCACGTTTTTAACCCTCATACGCTTCTCGGAAATAGTTGCATAAAAGATTCTATCATACTTTCTCACACACTTTTCTTTCACACTTTCAACTATTAAACTTTGCTTCATTTATCGCGTCACATTTTAGAGAAACACTTCTCACAACACAGATAAAGAGGGACAATCATTTTATAGTATGCAAAAATAGTAAATGGGTGAATTTTCACCCTGAGGACAGAGTTGTGCAGAATTACAATTGAATTACTCCAGCATTATGATTAAAAAGTAATTGAATTAAATTGTAATACAATTATGTTGTAATTTATAATTCAGATCTTTAGTCAATTAAATTACAATGTAATTCGTAATTGCAATGGAGTACAATTATAAAATACATTGTTTTCATGTATTGTATTGTATTTCAATTATACTGTAATTCAATTACGAATTTCATTTCAATTATATTGTGTTTCAATTATATTGTATTTCAATTACAAATCTGATTGAAATACTTAGTAATTGAATTACGTTGTATTTGAATTATATACTAATTCATTTCGACGTAATTGAATTACTATTAATTGAAATATAATTTAGTTCAACTACGTAATTGAATTACAATATAATTGAATTAGCACAGCTCTGGTTTCAATTATATTGTATTTCAATTACACAAGTAATTAAAATACTTACAATTAGTAATTGAATTAGAACAGATCTTCCTATACCGAACGGACGACCTCAGAAATGTACCATTTATTTTTATCACAATAAATACTAAACAACCGCAGTACAACTTAAAACACAAAAACTGACCTTCTTTCAACTTTTTCATCGCAATTAAAAAAAAGCATAGTTACTGATATGTAACCATTCAGCATAAATACGTTTCTCAAATTGCCTCCGAACATCCTGGGTATAAGGTAGGGCCCGCTAGATAGCCTTACTGATGAGTCCTCTAGCGGGTCTAGAACGAACCACCTTCTTTCTTTCCTCGTATGAAAACATTTTTAATAGCTAAACGTGGTTCTCGAACCTGAAGATTCAAATCCGAATCCAGCGTTCAGTATCTCACAAATATGGCTAATTGTTGTTGTAAATGATCGAACCTTTGCGTCGCGAATAAAAATTTGTAATATCCTAAAAGATAAATTACGATCTATAACCAATTAATTAATTATTTAAAAAAAGCATGCTATGAAGGGTTTAACTTCCGAATAGTGCTAAGTCCTAATGAACTACTAGATCGCCCGGATCGCTACGAGACTGTGCAAGATGGTCTAGTTTCCCCGCACGTAACGCTTTCCATCGAAGAAGCTTGGCCAGTTTCCAAAGGGTTGGAACCGTGAATCATCATAGTAAGAGGACATCGACATAGTCGAAGGCTCGCGAGGTGATTCAGACTGGTCCACGGCGTGCTCATTGTCCGGGGAGACAAAAATCGAAAGCCCGATACGCTGCAGGAAGAGGCGTATTCGGTGAGCGGATAGATCACAAAGAGGCCGCCGTGTTGGCGCAGGAAACGGAAACTGGCGGAAACAAAGCCTCGGCAAACAGACGGCATCCCATGGGGAATGTTACCAGGGCAAATAGCGCGCGTCCTCGCTATCGCCTGGCCGCGACAAATATTGTCACGTCTCTGTGCCACGAAGAAAGGTGCCCACCTCGTTTCGACCTACGTCCCTCTCCTCCTCCTCCTCCTCCGTGTGGCCGATAGATTAGGTCCTAGCCACACGATATTGTGAACGCCATCGCCTCCGCCCGTGGGTAGAGATAACGAGGAACGATCACGAGACAGGTCCACGTCGAATTAGCAGGTAGATCCGGGGCTTCGACATCGAAGAGGGTCCCGGGTCCTGACGCAGCTACGAAAGATTTTTCGGTGCCGCGGATGTAGATGTTAGTGATAGCATATAATCAGCCCGTGCAGCTACGTTTAACGTATGATTACCGGCTAAGCGCGATTAATCTTGCTCGATATTGGTCGGTATTGTTTAATGATATCGCTTTCGAGCCGAGTCCAGCCAGTCTCATTGGTCGGCGCGTGTGAATTTTTTCGTCGGGACTCCAGTCGAACCATACCGCCATTTTTCTGCATTCTTCTGCAGATCGAAAATCGCGATCCAACAGGCAACGAAATTATAAGATATGCGCTACTGTGTGAAAGAAAGAAGCACACGGCCATATTTAACCCTCGGACAACGGCGATTCTTAAAGCTTAACCCTCATCCCCTCCTCGTGTTAATTCATTTGTGTGACTTTTATTTATTTTAATGCGGAACACAACCGGGAAACCTAATATGTAAATGGTGACTTATCAATTTGAGTAAAAAAACATTGAAATTTTTCTTATTTTCTGTCACTGTGTCAATTTGACATCGAGGCGCAGATTCAGTTCGTGAAATGATGGACGTATGAGGGTTAATAGTTAACGAGATATTATGAAAATAATTTTCTATATGTACTTATTCAAATTGAGGGAATCGGTTCGAGCATCTACTAGCTTCCAGGTAATTGCTATTATACATATAGGAAGTTATATCGATAATATCTCGTTAACCATCAGATTTATGATATATGAAGCTCTGATTCATGAACTTTGTAACAAGGGTTAGTTTCCACCCTATACAATAGCTTACTTTCTGTGCGGCCCTCTCTTCGTCCCCTGTTTTATATACATACATTTCTTAAGTCCCACTATTTATTTCTTTAGCGTTAATGTTGTATTCGAAAATGTTCAATATATTGTTCTAGTTCTAGTTTATAAGTTATCTTTGTAATGTTAGCATACTCAGCCATGATGTGCATATCCCATGTGGGGTTTCATAGCTTAATAAAAAAAAGTCAATATTTTTTTACGCAAAATTTTGTGCTTCACCCGAGTTCACGCGAAAATATTGGAGATTCTATTAAAAAAAACTGAAGGTGACCTTCATAAGTCCTTTACGCGTCCATTAACAGAAAAGGTACTAACTACAGATTAATTACCCCTCTAAACCAAACATGTTCCATCTTTTGCATTTTTTCCTAACATCAATAGCAGCCGAGTTATTCAGGTGGCCTGTTTTAGGTGCTTCACCCTATATAATTTGCAATATGCTTCGGACCGTTCACAGCTCCACTAGGGTAACTATATAATTTTTTATATACTCCACCATGCAGTACAATTCGAGCACGAAATTATGCAATCATCTAATAATGCTCAATAGGTTGAAAATAATATAAAAGTATTTTTAACACTAAGTAGTTTTAGCCGATACAACTGACAAAGCTCTATTTTATCACCTATCAAAGCTCTATTATTGCAACATATATTTGGATAAAGAATAATTGCAAAATTAAAAACATAAGACCGGTCGTTTGACCGGCAGCGGTAGCTGTAGTGTTAAATTCGTGTAATGTGATTCATGTTTTAATTCACACCTACTCATTTTTGTCATAAATGTCTGTCTAAATAGTAATAATGTGTACCGCGATCTGAAACATCCTTTTCGGGAGGAATTTACACGAATCTATTTATTTCCACTTTTCTAACACTCGTGTTAAATTCTATGTCTACTTTATGTGCTCACACAAGTTCCATTTATTCAATTAAAATTGCAATAAATGATTGTTTAGTTTTTAGATAATTATAAAAATAGATATTTCTTATATAAAAATCAATTGATTTTTAATTTACAACAATTTTCATAGAAATTTTTCAAAATTTTAATTAACTTAATCTTTCATATTTCATTACTAATATTTAACTACTCCTTACTAATATTAAAATTTTTATTATATAATATTATTTCCCATGAATCTTAAATAATCTCAATAAAAGTTTAATTAATTATTAATATTTCTCTTGTTTTTTCCTAATCACAATGTGTTAAATTGATTCTCTGTTGAGTATACCTTTGTCTGTATACACTATTACGCTAACAACAAATTGGATTGCTTTACTGACTAAAATTTATATAACTCGCACAAAACATCAGTTGTAACTGAGACAATGAACGTGGTTGGCAACGTGGTTGGACAACAAACGTTTCTACAATATCGATATCCGAAAAGGCTATACTATCACGAAGGTGGAGAACCTAATTTGTGGAAGCCGATTAATCAGTTCATTATTTCCGCGTTGCTACATTTTCCATGTAACAAGTGGTTCGTATCCCTAACGTCGCGGAACGCAAATTCTTATTCTCCTTTCTCCTTCGTCTGATCATTAGACTCATACTACTTAGCATTAAAGGCGAACATGGACCCGCTCGTACAATCAAATCTACGTTCCCGAGCTGATTTTAACTTTACGTAATACTCGCCATATCGTCACTAACGACACATAAGGTAAGTTGTTCGGTGTCTTTCTGAGCCGGCGATTGCGTAATGTCCAGGGATCATCGCTGCGCAACCAGTCAAGAGATTTGAGAAAACGTCGACCGATCTCCGCTGCCATTTATTACACGCATTGATTTACTGTACGACCAGACTCGAATAAATTAGTTCAGATTCCTCGGTAACTGAACGGCTGCTTTACAAATCATTTTTCGCATCAGGAAACTGGGATCGAATACTTTCTTTCATCCTTTCATCAGTTCAATCACTTCTTCAACCCTTTCAATCTTTTTATTATTTTATATTTACATTAACATATTTTCACTTTACGTAGCCTGTTGATTTTTGAACAATTTGCAGTCGGAGCTATTCTCATTCGAAAATCAAACATTTCTTCCGGTCTAGAAAAATTCCATTGTACATTAACTTTTTAAATTTTAAGGATATGATATTGATGTAACACCTCCTACGATACTTCAATTTTTCTTTTCTTTGAATAGTTTTTTTTCATCCTTTGATCAGTTCAATCACTTCTTCAACACTTTCAATCTTTTTATTATTTTATATTTTCATTTAATATTTTACATTATTATATTTTCACTTTACGTACCGGAGCCTGTTGATTTTTCAACCCTTTGTAGTCGGAGCTATTCTCAATTGAAAATCAAACATTTCTTCCGGTCTAGAATAATTCCATTGTACATTAACTTTTTAAATTTCAAGGATATGATATTGATGTAATACCTCCTACGATACTTCAATTTTTCTTTTCTTTGAATAGTTTTTTTTCATCCTTTGATCAGTTCAATCACTTCTTCAACCCTTTCAATCTTTTTATTATTTTATATTTTCATTTAATATTTTACATTATTATATTTTCACTTTACGTACCGGACCCTGTTGATTTTTCAACCCTTTGCAGTCGAAGCTCTTTTCATTCAAAATGTTATGGATATGAAATTGATATAATACCTCGTGCGATACTTAAATGTTTAGTAATTGGTTAGATACCGACATATTTAATAATGTTAACAATATTGTAAATAATTTTACCGAGGTTAATAATTGAGTCTAAGGATTAGTAATATTGCAATACTAGAAGGACACTTAGATATTTTCTTTTACATTACAATATCAAACGAAATAAAATAGCATATGCTGTCGACATATTGGTTGAAAATCAATTTTTAAAAATTATAAAATAAGTAGGTAATGTATTAACTATAGTATCAAATTACGGACAATAGAGTGTTTGCCATTTCTATTTCTCGCGTCTCCCTGATTCTGTGCATTAACATCTCGGACATTATCTTCGAAATCTGTGTTTACCCAGTTCCCGATAATGCGTCCTCCACAAACATCCTTATCACCGACACGTTACCTGTCACTTTCGTTGGACCTGTGCATTTTCTATCAGTTCATCTAGTTTGCACTTTTCATTTCTATTCCTGCTCGAGTTTCCATACATAGGAGACTTGATTTTTCATTAATAAATACAAATCATTGCAATGAAGAGTAGAATTATTTCTCCCTATGCCTGTTAAATTGTTTATTAGAAATTGGTGTATGACAATTTCCCATTTACCATAAAATTTATCTTGATAAAACATATAGCACCAATTAATATAAATCACCTTATACTGGAATGCAAAAAATATGAAAATGAAAGGAAAAATACTAAACTGCTCGGATCTTTACCCATTCTGTTAGGTTCTGAGGAACACATTGTTGGTCTTACCCAATATAACAAAACTACTAAGATGTACAAAATATTGTAAGAAAATGTACCGTGTTGCTAATGACCATTGATGTTAAAGCAACATTAAATAAATAATAAAGAATATAGCACAAGTCTTTTATCATAGCTTCCTTCTAACTCAAAACTAGACGTATCACAAAATTACGATCGATAACCAATTAATTAATTAGTATCACAAAAGGTAGTCTGAAGCACATTAGATTATTCATAACATACCCTGCGTTCTACTTGGAAAGTAGACTGCGGATCTGTATGCATTTACCCCTTGGAACTCGGAGCTATTTTCACTGGAAAATGAAACATTGATCTAAAATATTTCTATTTAGTTTCTTCATTTTGTGGCTATGAAATTGGTATAATACCTCAAACAATACGTAAATGTTTAGTAATTGAATAAATATTTTGAATACTGGTACAGCAATTTATAGTGGTACCTCAGAGGGGACAGCTGAGTGGAAAGGGTGTATAAAAATTTTCAAAAAATATTAGAATACGAAATTCCACAGACAATAAGATCCTACTTGATTCCGCTTTCTTAACCCTTCGCTGCATAGTGTATCATATATGATAAAGTTAACAAATCTGGTATATAATAAACTGAAAATATGTTTTCTTACTGTGTTTGTTTTTCTGAAAATGTTGTTTTAATTTTTCCCTTAAATAAAACACAAAACCTGAAATTGAATTCTTTCAATTTCTCTATCTCAATTTTAAAAAATCACGCAACAAAGAGTTAAAACTTTCTCCAAAAATTAAAAATTGCAAAACACATCCGCAACCTACTAATCAGTTAAAAGTTACAAATAACTATATTGTATCAGCTAATTCAACGCGCCCCACGTCTTAAAAACTATAAGTGGTATATAAAAATGTTTCAAATAAAAGTTGTAGGGTACAGCGAAGAGTATACGTTGATTATATTTGTTTGCTATCGTTGTGACCTTCGGAAGCTGAATGAAGGTCAGTTTAAAAATTTTATACAGTAATGTTAAGACATTTTCAAAACACCAGAAGAAAACATTATTTTCGCATAAACCGTTGTCACGATATAAACAGCCAAACCTAGCGTGCCGTCTACAATTGTAGAATATTTCTCCAGGCACTAGTGTACACCTCTTGTGCACAATCCATCAAATTAAACGAATCCTGAAGTACACAAAGAAACGTTAGATATCCTAGTTTGGTGGACAACAAAACCATTTCTCGAAAATCTATACGTGGTTTCTGGGTGTCCTCCTAAATAAATAATTTTTGAAATTACAGGGGCAAGCTTGGGTAGAAATTTTTGTTACAGAATTCTGCAAAGAATAGTCCTACGAATATTTTCTGGAAAAAGTGACAAAACATGTTTCACCATTTTTACGAAAAGCTTAGTTAAAGTTATATAACTCAGGAATGAATTCCCTGCAAAGAAGAGTAAAAACAAAAATGACTACGAGTCTGTCGCATTAATGTCCTCCGAGGAAGATAATTTCCTCCGTACAGAAAGCTTCGACGGTTTCATCGAGGCGTGCACAAGTCATCGTGGTCGAGCGAGACCGGGCGCGTCAGCTTCGGAATCGTCGTCATCAATTTCCAAATACCGTAGAAGGAACCGTCAAGAGGAAGGATGGAATCCTTTAAGAGTCGGCACCGTGGCCATCTTAGTCACGCGGTCATTTTTGCATGACCCGTAAAAAAGAATGCCTCTATCGGTGGAATGATCGCGCGGAGCGTGTACCGATCGGCAATGATCGACGCGAGACCCTGGAAACATTTCCCCGATCATCGTGGTCATCTTCATCCGGCTGAATCTTTCGGCGAGGCGCGCAGCCCGGTGGCTAACATCGGATTCCGAGCGGTACACCGGCGTCCTCTTTGTTGCCGATCGCTCACTGGTCTTCTCGCGGGCCCGGTCTTTCGTTCGGATCGTAGCGGGCCGCAGACGCGGGGCCTTTCCCGTGGAATTTTTCCACCACTCGATCATCCCGGTGGCTCGCGAAGGAGGCGATAGTCCATTGAATCGTCCAATGAAGCGATACCGCGAGATCTCGCTGGGCGGTGCCCGGGACGCTGGCGATGGCTCTCGGGTCCGGCGGGCCCCACTACGTGGCCCGACAGGACCCAGGACGCTGGGATCCGTGGTGGGGGGATTGACATCGACTACTGTGCATTTCCCACGTGCCCTGGGAACCCCCGCGGCATCGTGTGGCCCCCGCTCTTTCGTTCTTGCACGCTCCTTCCACCTCCGCTTCCTCCCACACCTTCGTCAGCATCACTTTTTCTGGCCTCGGAGAGGCCCCGATAAAGACAAAGAGATCACCGCTCCCGCGGATCTTCTTCCGAGAATCGATCCACTTGATCCGCTTCCTCGCGTGGGCGATCGTCTCTCATGATATTTTCGGCTATTTTCATAAAGACCACCTAGTCTTTCTTGACTAGTCGACCGTTGAATAACGTACCAGCGCGGATGGTTCTAGATCTTGGAGGTACGCAACAGGGAAAAATCGAACGGCTAGAAATCATGGGAAGAGACACGAGCGGACCACGGTGGCTGGTTTCGGACGGCTACCTCCTTTGTACGCTGGCTCGGCTACCGCCCTCGCGGGGGGCAAGCATGCGACGAGGGCGAAAACGAAAAATCCGCGTGGAGGGTTTAAGGGGTCTGGTAGTGGGAAGACCGCTGCGAAAAGGGTCTTCGAAGAGGGATGATGGTTCGAGGCAACGGTTACGAGGGCGGTCCCATCGGACCGGTGGTAGGGATCGTGGAAGAGAGGGAGCAGATTGAGGGACAGTTGGAGCAAGGGGAGGGCGGATGGGTACTCTCCCAGGAGCTCAGGAAGCCGCGTTGTCGAAGGATTTGTGAATAACCGCGCTGCTATTCGGCGACTGGACAGACAAGGACGCCAAGAACCCGGCAGGATAAGGAGCAGCGCACGCTTCTCTTCCTCTTCTTTTAGAACCCCGCTCCTTCTTCCTTTTCCTTCGTCTGCTCCTGTTCCACCTCCGCGATCCTCCGACGCGCCGCGCACTCTTCTGCTTCTCTTCACCACCACCACCACCACCACCACCATTACCATCACCACTACTAACAATCCACCACCACGGCCAGCAAGAGAGCGACCGGCGCTCCTCTCGTTCAAGGAAGGAAGATCCTGGACCGTTTCTGGTAGAATCGAGAGGAGGCTCACACGGACAAACGACACGGCTTGTGGGCATCGGTGAGTCGGTTCGGTAGGGAGGTGTCTCCCGGTCCTCCAACCAGAAGAAGCGAGACGACGACGACGAAGGAGACCTTTGGCGGTTACACACCGCGTCCTACCGTCTTCTGGTGTGCCTACCTATTCGGGCTACCAGCGAACCGAGCAGGCAAACGGAGCTTCAGTCGACGCCGCGCACCCAAACGGTCCAGACCTGTCAGCCCGGAAGACAGCATCCCGATACACGATCCACTCAGAATCGATCTCGAGCAATAACCAGTTCGCCCGGCACATTTACTCTCGCTCGAACGCGATATTCACGCAACGCAAGTTTCGGTTCCGAATTCGAGGGATTCCTTGTGAGCTGTTGACACGACCTGGCCTAGACCACCAGCACCCTGAGCAACTCGACAGCCCAGGAATTACGTCGGACCGCTCATTACTGAACGGTAAGTCAGACTATCGAGATTTTTTCGATCTTGTCCGCGTGGACTTTTTTTCGGTGTTGTATCGACACGGGTATCGACACTGTCTTCTATGGGTAGAATACCATCAATGATTTTCGGTTGTTTCATATGATTCGTTCGGAAAAGTTGAAATTCGATGTTTAAATGCAATTTTTGATTTTTTATCTCTTAATGTTTTTTTTGGGTCGTTCGCTGACTCGGATGTTCTTGTTGCGAGGTGGAATTCGGTTCGGTATTGTTCGGGATCGATGTCAGGTGACGAAAGTGAACGCGGTCGCAGTGATCGCGCGACTCTCGCGTGATATCTCATTGTGTCTCTGATCGAGCGGGCGGGAAAAGGTGTGGTCCACATTCGTTGATGCCTCTTCAGCCTTCGTGTTGACTGGCCCAAAACCGGTAGCGTTCCGGAGGGCGGTACACGGTAGCTGTTTCGCTTTGATTGGCTACCGGGCAAGACTTTCTGCTTAAATTTCATTCGTCGCTCGCGTCGAGCACTTATGCGTGTGCCGTTCGACGCGTTTCGCCGAAATGGCCACTCGATTGCCCTTTTTCTCGTTTATACTTCAACGTTTCTTCCGAGACTGTTCGTTCGTGTGATGGGTGCAACACTTTCGAAATTTTTCTATACTGTACACGTCTGAAGACTATCGCATTTTTATATCGTGGAAAACGATGTAGTCGATTGAAATATTATGTAAAAACTGTACTCGTTAGAGGAGACTGGTTTTTATTGCAGTAAAATTAATATTATTGCATTTGTATGGAATATTTCATGTTATTGAAGGTAATATTGAATTCGTTTAAAAAAGTTAATATTATTGAATTTATATAGAAAATTTAATGTTATTGAAGGGTAATGTTGAATTTATATAGAAAATTTAATATTATCGAAGGGTAATATTGAATTTTAGGTTGCTTCAATACTTGAAGTTCACGTAAACAATTGCTAACAACTTCAACTCCAAACTTAAAAACATCATCCGACCTAGAATAATTCCATTCTGCGTATGTATATTAATTATTTTCATTGTGCGAATATGAAATTGATACAATACCATATTCAATACTTAAATGTTCAGTAATTGGTTAGATTCCAACATATTTATAATGGTACAGCAATTGTTAGTGGATACTCCGAGTCACCATTCGAGTGGCAAGGGTTAAAAATTCTACGTATTGATCGTTAGCTTAAAAAAATACTAACAATTTTGGTAATCTGTAAATTTGTTCCATGGAATATCAATTATTCCTTTATCTATAATATTTTGTCAAAATCAATGGCACTTTTCTAAAAAAAGGTTCAAATTGGGAAAATTGACTACTCACAGATTTCTTATCGATCAGCATCCTCGTAACAGAAGCATGATCAAATAGTATAAAAAATAAAAGTTCCTATACAAGATCATTTTCCATCAGCTTCCAGTTGCCCTCAGAAAAATCGAAACTGAAAAACCAACAATTAAAATGACAATTCAAAAGATGCCACAATACCCATACCCAAGAATACTAAATGATAACAATACAAAAAACATTAGAAAAATATGAGCCTCATACACCAAACGAATTTGCAACAGAACAAAATGAACCGAATAAATCACTGATTAAAATATGTAAAAACTGCAAAGAAGATCAGAAGAAGTATCTTAAACGCGAATACATTTCATCGACTTGTCCCAATCGAGTACACCAAGCATAAATGTTCTCGAATTAATTGTCGACCTGAACCCAAACTGGACTCGAACGTTTTCCAAAGTTTCAAGGTTGAAAAGCTCAGCCAGGTTCGCACCCTGCAGCTTCCGAGCACCATTGCAACCTTCGTGTTCGCCAGCGAAGGGTCCGCGTTCCCATTGGATGGCGTGATGTGCCCATACATGATCTTAGCCCTTCCCTGGCGGATTCCTCGTTGATCCAGTGAGTACTCCCCAGTACCAAGTCGATCCAGAGGAGGAGGGTGTGGTTCCCGTTGGTGGATGTCTATGGAGTTTCAGTAGCGACTGGCCGAAAACCGGTAGTCAGCGGTAGGGCGGTTCACAGTAGCTCCTCTTTGGTTGGCTACTGGCGAACGAACGAAGGCTACTGCTCCCTTCTTTATTCCTTCCATACATACGAGAACGGATGCACGCACGTCGAGCGAGCTTCTTGGTTGGCTCCACACCGTCCTCTCTTTGATTGGCTGCTTCTTCACCCGCGCCCTCCGTCCTTCGTCTCGTTTTGCCCCGCGAAGTGACCGAGCGTAACCGCGGTGGCCCCTCTTCAACTACGGTCGCCGCGCGATTTCCTGATGAAAGACCGGCCTTGCGGTCGCGGATCCCATAGTCCCAGTCGTTAGCCATCAGAGGATGCCTATCGATCTTTAACCTTCTTTGTTTGTTGTCCGTATCTTTGCTTTTCGCATATTCCGTTTCTCCATCCCCTATACTTTGCCGTGTTTTTGTGCTTCGATTGTTTCCACCTCCTTTGCCCTTTCTCTTTCCCATCATCATCTTCCTGTAAGACTATTTTCGAAAAATCTTACTTTCTTCCAACTCCTCCCTCTTCTTATTCAACCTATACCTTTTCCCCTTGATGCTCATCTCCTGTAACCAACCTTTACTTCTTTTCCCTCTGACTTTTCTCTCCATAGCCTCTATGTTGATCTCTAACCTTTTTTGTTTTTCCCCGCATCTTTCTCGTTGCTTTTCGCATGTTCCGTTTCCCTACCCCCTATACTGTGCCGTGTTTCTGTGCTTCGATTGTTTCCACCTCCTTTGCCCTTTCTCTTTCCCATCATCATCTTCTTGTAAGACTATTTTCGAAAAATCTTACTTTCTTCCAACTCCTCCCTCTTCTTGTTCAACCTATACCTTTTCCCCCTGATGCTCATCTTCCTGTAACCAACCTTTACTTCTTTTCCCTCTGACTTTTCTCTCCATAGCCTCTATGTTGATCTCTAACCTTTTTTGTTTTTCCCCGCATCTTTCTCGTTGCTTTTCGCATGTTCCGTTTCCCTACCCCCTATACTGTGCCGTGTTTCTGTGCTTCGATTGTTTCCACCTCCTTTGCCCTTTCTCTTTCCCATCATCATCTTCTTGTAAGACTATTTTCGAAACATTTTACTTTCTTCTAACTCCTCCCTCTCCTTGTTCAACCTATACCATTTCCCTTTGATGCTCATGTTCCTGTAACCAACCTTCACTTCTTTTCTCTCTGACTTTTCTCTCCATAACCTCTATGTTGATCTCTAACCTTTTTTGTTTTTCCCCGCATCCTTTTCGTTGCTTTTTGCATGTTCCGTTTCCCTACCCCCTATACTTTGCCGTGTTTCTGTGCTTCGATTGTTTCCACCTCCTTTGCCCTTTCTCTTTCCCATCCTTATCTTCCTGTAAGACTATTTTCGAAACATTTTACTTTCTTCTAACTCCCTCTTTTCGTTCCACCTATACCATTACCCCTGGATGCTCATCTTTCTGTAACTTATCTTCACTTCTTTTTCCTCCGACTTTTCTTTCCATGCCCTGTATGTCGATCTTTAGCCCTTTGCGATCCGAAGGACTTTCTTTTATTTTAGAACTTGCTTCGAACTAGAGCGATTCAATTATGTACCCTAGCTAATGGTGTTACGAAGACAGTGGGAATCAGTGGAATGTTTATAGTGTTTATGCTAAAGTTGTCGAGATTGGATTCACTCGGGATGGGTAACCCTTTAAGGCGGGGCTAATTCTATATCAGTGAAACGGTTTATGATTTATTTAGCTAATTGAAATTACAATATTCACGACATTTTTTCTATTGGCAGCTTGCAGCTTTTGAATGTTCAACAATATGCGAATGTTAGCCGGTCAGAGGTTTTTAATTTTTCATATTATTCGTAACCGTCTTTGAATTCTAATATTTAGCACTCGAAGAAGCCACTAAAAATTCATGTACCATTACGCAAAATATTGTTTACGTCGTTAACTTTTCGCAGCATGGTGTATCATATCTGATATAGTTAAGAAATCTGGTGTATAGTAAACTAAGAATGTATTTTCTCACTATGTTTATTTATGTTTATATTTCTTAATTTATTTTAATATTTTTCCCTTATGTAAAACACGAAAATTGACCTTCTTTCAATTTTTTCATCCCAATTGAAAAATCATGCAGTAAAGGGTTAATTTTACTGGAAAAATCTTTAAAATTTTAGGAAGTTGTAAGAAATCGAATTGATGCTATTGAGGTCTTGTGATATTATTAATTTACATGATCTTGATTCACATTAGAAAGTATGATTCATTTTAGAGATTTTCCTCAACTTGTACTGACGTTAATTAGAAAAAAACATAATTAATTTTGATCTTATAAGACAAGAACCAAATAAGAACGAATTATATGTCTGAATAACTTTAATAAATTAAAACTATGTTAGTTTTCAATTGAAACTACGTTACTTTCAATTTATTGTTACATTACTTCCTGAATAAAAACTATGTTAGTTTTAATATATTGTTATGTAACAGAACTCGTTATTTAATTGTTTTGTGTATTACTTATTCATTGTTGGCAAACAGTGTTAAGGTTAAATTAAATTTAAAGTCTCGAAAGGTGAATTAATCCTGAACGACCTAGTTCTTTGATCGAAATCCGCAATCTGCTAATTATTAAAGTTAAATTAAATTAAAAATCACGAAAAATGAATTACTCCTGAACGACCTAGTTCTTCGATCAAAATCCGCAATCTGCTAATTATTAAGGTTAAACTAAATTAAAAATCTCGAAAGTTGAGTCAATCCTGGACGACCCAGTTCTTCGATCAAAATCTACGATCTGGTAATTATTAAGTTTAAATTAAATTGAAAATCTTGAAAGGTGAATTAATCCTGAACGACCTAGTTCTCCTATCGAAATCCGTGATCTGGTAATTATTAAGTTTAAATGAAATTAAAAATCTCGAAAGGTGAATTAATCCTGAACGACCTAGTTCTCCTATCGAAATCCGTGATCTGGTAATTATTAAGTTTAAATGAAATTAAAAATCTCGAAAGGTCAGTGAATCCTGGACGACCCAGTTCTTCGATCAAAATCTACGATCTGGTAATTATTAAGTTTAAATTAAATTGAAAACCTTGAAAGGTGAGTCACTCCGGATCGACCTAGTTCTTCGTACAAAATCCGCGATCTGGTAATTATTAAGTTTAAATTAAATTAATAATCTTGAAAGGTGAGTCAATCCTGGACGACCCAGTTCTTCGTTCAAAATCCACGATCGGCTAATTATACAGGTTAAATTAAATTGAAAACCTCGAAAGGTGAATCAATCCTGATCGAGCAAGTTCAATCAATAAAATCCACGATAAAACATCTGAAAAATTGCTGAAAAACTCTGTACTTTCCCTGAATTTCTGTGTCAGTTAGGAGCAGAAATGTCGTGCGTAAGCGATGCGAATCACGACACAGGTTGCGGAGACGATACGCGAACTATAATTTTGGGCGGCTGACAAGCGCGGACCTCCGATTCCGTTGAACGTGCTCGCGTTCACGAGTGAAGGATCATTCGAGGTCCTTAGAAGACGACAGCTTGATCGAATTGCGGTACGCGTGTCTAACAAGATTAAGAAATCGAATGCGCCGCGGTTCCTCGGCTTAATGCTATAATTGTATTCTCGTCGGAGCCCGGTTAAACAACTCCATTATTCTTCGCGACGGCTCGAATCCTGTACTTTAAAACCGAGAGGGACGTCACTCACAGTTCTGTTGTAACTCCGAAACGACCGGGGGACTAATTCGAGAGACAAATTTCGTGTACGTCCAATACGTCGTGATTCCCACTTCCATTAACCAGTTATTTGTAGCGACAAAGAACGTTATAAATACTATAAATATTCCTGCGGTTCTCTACACTAATTTATTTGAAAAGTTTCAAAGACAAACCAAAAATCGTACTTTGCATGTTATAAAAATCGAGACGTGCACCCGCGACTTTGTCCACGTGCAATAACAAATCCTGGTTGATTATTAACGTAATTAATCTGCACGTTTAATGTTAACGGACATTATTTGTAGCGACAAAGCAACGTCAATAAATACTATAAATATTCCTGCGGTTCTCTACACTAATTTATTTGAAAAGTTTCAAAGACAAACTAAAAATCGTACTTTGCATGTTATAAAAATCGAGACGTGCACCCGCGACTTTGTCCACGTGCAATAACAAATCCTGGTTGATTATTAACGTAATTAATCTGCACGTTTAATGTTAACGGACATTGCTATTAGATTCACTTGTAATATTATTGTATTCTTATTGTATTATTAATATATTCTATATTATTGCATTTAGTCATATTACTCCTGTATTCCATATTATTATACTTATATTACTCTTGTAAGCGAAAGAAACCCAGAAGGGTTTCAAACGCTTACAAATACAAAATTTAAGACTACTATCTTTTCAGGAGATTATCGCATTTTATTAGACATGCTAAACGTCTCATAGTTCCCTTAAGTGTCTTAACGTTGCTCAGGGTGAAAATTCATCCATTTACTATTTTTGCATACTATAATAGTGTGTATACTATAATATATATTAAATATATTAGTATATAACTAATATTAGTTAATATACTAAATATAGTATACAGTATAAAAAATCTTTATACTGTATACTGCATACTATAATATAATGATTGTTTCTTCTGTATTGCGAGACGTATTTCTCTAAAATGTGACGTGATAAATGCAGCAAAATTTATTAGTTTAATGGGTGAACGAAAAATGGGTGTGAAAGTATTATGGAATCTTTTATGCAACTATTTCTGAGGAGTGTACGAGGGTTCAAGTTCGTCTATAACACAAAATACTGTCATTTCTCCGTGACGAGTATTCTCGGCATATACAGCTAACTGGTTAACGAGATTTCAAAACGAGAATATAATTCTTGCGCAATTCTTTTTAGTTTGTCTCGAAGGATTCGTAGATCTTACGTCGATAACACAGAGAGGATTCTAATACATGACAAAATGTGTTCCCGTGGTCTCGTCCTCTGAATCCCTTCGACATACTACGCGATCTTAAACGCGTGCTTTCACATACATCGCATTATCATACATTATCATACATTAACTTTGACCTCTTCATCGCGACACGCGAGCAGACGAACTTGCCGGTCGGCATAAGATTTGCTGTCATGGCGCTCGTAATGATACACGTTCGGTCTGGGTCGGATGAATATATTATAGTACGGCTGTAAGGCGAAATAACGTAAGTCACACGTTTTCACTTTCAAGATATTCCGGTTTAAAGCTTCAGGTGTGTCTAATTCTTGGCTGTTCACTTTGCTGCTGTTTTCGAACCGATCGATTTCTCACCGACATTTTCTCTTGAGTTCCTTTTTCATGTTTCGAACAATTTCTGGACTTACGTCCTTCCAGAATGCGACCTCTTGCTTCAGATAAATATATTCAGACAAATTTGTTTCATTTTTTGGATGATTTTTCAACAAAAATGCTGTGATACATTTTCTCTTGAGTTCCTTTTTCATGTTTCGAACAATTTCTGGACTTACGTCCTTCCAGAATGCGACCTCTTGCTTCAGATAAATAAATTCAGACTTTGTTGCATTTTTCGGATAATTTTTCAACAAAAATGCTGTGATAGTTTGTCTCAAGTTCCATTTTCATGTGTCGAACAATTTCTGGACTTACGTCCTTCCAGAATGCGACCTCTTGCTTCAGATAAATAAATTAAGGAAAATTTGTTGTATTTTTCGGATAATTTTTCAACGAAAATCTCTGATATTCTGTTTTAATTAGTTTCAGGGTTAAATGAGTTAAGAGTTGTCCAATACTGAACTTGGAACAAAAATATCTGGAGAATGAAAATACAGTAGGACTTCGATTCTGAATAATTACGTGTTCAAATATGATTATATTATAAAGAGAAATAAATTTTCAAAACTAAAATATACATTTTGGAATATAACGTATATTTTAATTAGCACTAAAACTACCGAGAACTGAAAGCGATTAAAATGTTTTAGATGATAAAAATGACAAGGTGCTACTTATTTAGGATTCGTGCATTTTTATTGCAATATATGCTTGGATAAAGAAATTTATCGTATCATTTTCCACGTAAGCAGCGCCATATTTTCAATAATTATAAAATTAAAAATGTAAGACCGGTGATTTGACCGGCAGTGGTAGGTTTAGTTTTAATTTATCCGGCTGCTTATCTCCCAATCAAGCCGGTTAATCAAGGTTCTACTGTACTTCAATTAAGTTTAAAAAGATTCCTTAATTTTCGATCATTAGGTACGTGGTCAAAGTTTAAATATTCATCTTATCAAATAACATAATGATGAAAAATTTTGTATCTTAAAATTGTAAAAGAAATTCATTCACGAACTATAACGAAGATAATTACAATTTAGATTTATGTGTTCTGCTAAAAAATTCTCACAGTCTCGTGCTAAGCAAAGTCAAGTAGCTAGAATACATTTTAATCCAGATCCTTCGTATCTGTTATCGATCATTATGAATTCGCCTAGTTTACATACAAGTTACTCAACTTCCGGTAATTTATGAAGATTGTACGACCGAACTGGGATATTAATTAGGCTGAAGGCAACGGAGTTAATTATGAAGTCAACGTGCACAGCTAATTTACACAGGGTATTAATAAAAATCAAGTATCAGTTTTAATTTCGAACGTCATCTGTCTTACAGTTTCCTTATCTCGGGATGTTCTCAATTGCACCGTCGAATATAATTAGCTGTGGCTTGAAACATTTATTCCGCTTAATCCAACGATCACCGGATCTCACAAGGATATTAAAACACAGTAAGATTTGTATCGAAAAGCACACAATATGTTTACAATTCTTAGTTTTCTGACAATTTTCAGGCATTAAAGAATGCGTGGCACCTTGGAAAAATATCTTATGATGGTCCAACGTAATTTTATCGAGTTTTTAATGCATTATTCGACCTTTTTATTCAAGCCATGCTGGAGAACGCAGAGCGCAGTAAACGATAATATTGTAGTGATTTACTTTTCCATTTTACATCGAATAGTTCAAGAATTGTTGTGAATATGGCTTTATGAAAGTGAGTGTAGTGAGAATGAGGTTTGAGGAAAAATGCGAAAGAGTATCTATGTTGTGTGACTGTCGATGATTGAGTGTAAGGTGAGAGAATGACGAATGAACGGAGAAAGAGTCCTTAGACAACCATCGCTGAGAGAAGTTAGTGTTTATGCGGGTAAGAGTGAGATAGCAAGTGAGAGAACAGTATACGCGTAAGCACGTGTTGCAAGATATGATTTCAATAATTGTTATAGTGATTTTATATCAATTCTATTCTGTGTTATATTAAAATATATATCCACAGTCAGTGTTCAATCCACAATTATGACCACTTCAAATGTGTTCATCATTGTAATTCACATATTTCTTGTTCCGAGATATTTAAAGGAAAAGGATGTTATAACACTAAATCAATTCCATATAATGTTAAAATAACAAGCACTATCTAATGGTTCATTATTGACACTATGATGTGAAATAACTGATAAACTTATTTTTAAAAGCATTAGAAAAGTATACTACTCTAATAATTTTAGTTAAAAACAATATTATTAAGGGGGTAGACTCATTTTATAGGATTGCAACAATATTTTCAAGGGAATAGACTCATTTTTACGTTAGACTCATTTCAAATTACGCCTTGTAATTAAAAATAGGATTTAACCGAGCGCTTTTCTCATTGTGAGCTTAAATGTAATTCCCCATAGGGGGTTATGAAGCTTTGCATTGGGATTAATAGGAAAACAGCGTGTTTGACATATGCATAATTTCAAATTTGTAGATTACATTTGATAAAATTCAAAAGAAAATGACATGCTTGAATGTTCGTTTTACACAGCAATGATTTTACATTTAAGGGTGGGAACAGGTTGAGCTTATTTAATCCTTTCATAAGATCAATTAAACTCGGCTGGACTTCGTTCTTTGATAGCCTTGAAGAATACGTATTTCAAAGTAATTCTACTAAATATCACTATCATATTGTTAGTCACTTCTATCATTTTTTAGAAAAGACATGGAGTATGCCACTGATGCCATTTTGCTACTGATGTATGAAACCTGGTGTTCAACAAGTTCTAAAGATACTAAATCCAAAGTAGATATAATAATAGGGTTGATTCTAAATTTTTTTAACAACGAAGTTCCTAATGCAGTAGAAAATATTGTTTGAAGAAAAAAGCTTTTGCAAAAGGGTGCAAGAAAAATGGCATGGTCATGGTTTAAAAACGAGCGTCTCTCACGAGTATTTATTGCTACTATCAACCGGTGCAGAGCCGATCATTAGTCTCAATGCGTCTTTATTTTGCGTAAAAATTATCAGCGACCCGAAATGCGACTGCGGCCACAGTAGTCAGGATATCAATCATACTGTTTGGCAATGTAGCCTCTTCGATTCACAGAATGAATTAATTCAGCAGTTGCATAAAATTAAACTTTAGTTGCCCTTAAGTTTGGAAATGTTGGTTGCCCGATCAAATATTAGGACCTGTCTCTTAATCTATAAGTTTCTGAAAAAATGTAAATTGAGAATTTGATTTTGTGTTGTACAGATAGGTGTGAATGCGTAAAATATGTACTGTGTTCGGTTACCATATTTTCATTATAATGTTTTTGTACTTTCAATATCTTGCTATTGTGGTTTTCGATTTGTATTCTTCACCATGTTGAAATAAATCTCGTATGAGATTTTCTATAATAAAAAAAAAACGGTGCAATACGAAATGATGTAATTCTTTTAAGTCCACGTAGTTTTAAAATAAAGCGTTATTACTACAAGAGAAGAGAAAAATTTGAATTTGGTCCAGCTAGAATCACTGTGCAGCGAAGCTCTAGTCAAGTGGACAGCTCGGTGTTGAAGGGCGAGATCGACGGGTGGCAGCACGTCATCTCGGAGTTAGCGTGATGAAAAGCGGAGCAAAAAAAGCGGCTGTAGAGTCTCGCGCGTAACACGCAGCTCCGATTAGGCCCCACCGCCGTTAGGCAGCCTAACCAACCAACCAGGATACGCCCAGCCACGCTTATTACTCATTCGGACACGCCACTTTATTCGAGCGTGCGCCGTGTGCTTACCTTGCGCTACCAGTAGCACCGGACGTGGCTCCCGCACAATGGCCGCGCTACACCGCGCGATTGGACCCCGGGGGCCTTTTTTATTGCTGCCTCTCCACTCCGCGGGACCACTTCTTTTCGACTACCGGTCAAGAACTGAGCCACTTCACGTGTGCTGCTTCTTTCATTTGGTCACGCTTCTGATTGATCCGAGACCATCCGCGACGCCTTGATCCGTCCAACCGAACGTCACGCGTTTCACCGAAATTCTCGGAAGACGCGGCTCTCTTCGGACACCGTGCTCCAGTTTCGTTTTATGCCTCTTTAATCCGCCGACTCGTCACACTTCGCGTATTTGGTCTAGCTGATTGTACAAGTGCTCCGCCGAGACGGTCACGCCCATTTCTCGCTGTTCTACATTTTCCGTTGTACAGCGGTGGCTCTGATGAAAAGGTCTAAACCGTTTCTCTTAAATCTCCACGGTTGGTCAACACTGTACAGGTTTTTTCCCGGCTTTTAGAATTAATTGTTTAACCCTTGACTGCATCATTTTTTAAATTGGGATGAAAACATTGGAAGAATTTAAGGGAAAAATATTTTGAAAAATTAAAATAACATTTTCAGAAGGTTAAACATAAACGAACATAGGAAGGAAACGCATTCTTGGTTTACCACTGTGTACCAGATTTGAAACTGTATCAGGTATGATTTGCTATGCAATGAAGGGTTAAAGATACTTGATAGGGGCGGGTTCATTTCGATTTCTTTAACACGATCGCTGCCAGAATTTTTAGAATTTGTTCTATCAAATGCAATTCATTCTCTTGTCTCGAGATTTTTCATGGATAACGTTGACTTTTGTGGGAAGTTCTAATGGTTTCGAGAAATGTCCTCAGTTCGCAAAGGCGATTTAAGAGGTCTTTGGTTTTGAATTATAATAAAATAAAACAGAAATTTTTATAAAGGGAAGGGCCCACCAGAAACGCAGGGCCCGTAGCATTTGCTACTTCTGCGATATGAATAATTTGACCTTGACAGTTGGTGAACACTGTAGAAGTCTTATCTGGCTTTAAAATGAATTATTTAAAGATATTTTAATAGGGGCGGATTCATTTCTATTTATTCAAGACGATCGCTGCCAGAATTTGTTTCAGCGACAGACTCGGCGGCTACATTGTTAAATGCAATTTATTCTGTTGTTAAATCAGAAAAGGATATTGTAGAGAAGCTAGAAATTCTTCAAAGAGTATGTCACATATTACAAATCACATTACACGAATAATGTAATATTGGTTTTGAAAGATTGTCTAAAAAGGTGTATTCAAATTCTGTATACTTGACTACCAAAATGATTAGGTCAATGATCATTTCAGCGTGCGCACCTTTAGGGGTGAAGGGAAAATTTTATTCTCCAAATTGAACGATATTGTTCGTTGGCTATGACGATAATTCCGATGGCTGAATTAAATTAACAGCGACGTATACTAAATGCCAAGTGATTCATTCCTCCAATTTATTCGTGATTGTCTGAAACTTCATATTGTACGACAGTTAACAGAAACGAATGTGGGTTTCATTGTCTTCGAAACCTGTTTCAATGATTATCACTCGAAACATTTCAACGAAAATTCCGTGTACAATTTTGAGAAAATTACATTTTCATTGCAACCGAGTATTTCTCTTAATGAAAGTAAAACAAAAAAAAACAAACAAACACCAATAAATATGCGCTGAAACAAACGTACGAGAATTTACGGTGATGTAATCGTGTAATATGTAATTTAGGATTACAATGTGATAGGTACGCACGGGCTGCTGCAATTTTTCAAAGAATATAAATTACATCAAAGTTTACGTCAATTACGTCACCGGAGCAATCACTGCAATGAATCGTAACTTTCAAGTTTCCGCAAGTTACATTACCGTGGAATTTATCGAAGTCGCGACCAAGCTCTCATTAGGCGAACTAACTAGACTGCGGAACTTTATGGTAAATTGTCTTCGTTAATTGCAACCAACGGAAGCCAACTGTCTCCCTATCTTTAATAATGTTAGTTGAAATATGTTTAATAAGATAGTTAAACGATGAAAAGATTTTTTAATTAACACCTGTATATTGTAAATAATACAAACATTTTTTATTTTGCATTAAGATTCGCAGTCAATAATATCCTTTAGGAATATCAATTTTTCTTTATAAATTCAATAATATTCGTCAATAATGTCAAATTTTCTTTATAAATTCAATAATATTCGTCAATAATGTCAAATTTTCTTAATAAATTCAATATTATTCGTCAATAATGTCAAATGTTCTTTATAAATTCAATAATATTCGTCAATAATGTCAAATTTTCTTTATAAATTCAATAATATCCTTCGTTAATATCAAAT
>CM052338.1:9929730-9971627 GCA_028455595.1 Lasioglossum vierecki
TTTCGAAGAAGTCGAACAGCGTTTCCAAGTAACTTCATCTTGAGCCATTTGGAAGAAGGATAGAAGGCAGTCTACACTCGTTGGGTTGTTTCGAAGAGGTTCAAACTGTTTGAAGAATAATTTCGTGACTGTATGATAATCGTTCCAGCAAGAAGAACGACGGAGGACAGCAGCCTGTGTTCTTATTTCGAAGAAGTTGGAACTGTTCGAGGAAGAATTTCGGGCATTTATCAGCGGAGGCCGCCTCGCAGAAAGGAAAGTCACGTTGTTAACGGGCGGCAACGAAACAAATCCGAGCTACACCGGTGAGAGATCAGATCTCGTTATCAGCGACACGTTCGAACGCGCCAACTATCCGACCAGTTTCCGTTATCTCGAAAAAATCTACTCGCTCACGGTTCCTGCTTTCTTCCGCGGCACGCCACCGGTAACAGCTTAATCATGGAAACCAGGCTCTCGTCCATGGGAACGAAGTAACCAGGCCAAGGTCAGAAGAAAAGGATTCACGGTTTCATCAGTGACATCCACGAGCTCAAGTCTGCCGAACCTCTGAAAACTTCTGTTGGTTCGATAAGAATGTTTCGAGATTTTCAGTTTCGTAGAAGATCAACCAAGTGGGAGACAGTTTGAACGAGTATGGGAAGAAGCGAGCAGCGATTAGATCTCAGTGGGCCTGTCAAGCGTCGGGAGACATCGTAATCGAATTTCTATATCAAAGCGGCTTGGCGATCGGGTTTAGCGGGCCCCCGGAAGCGGTTAATTTGTATTCAAGGATAGAGAGGATAGGAGGCTTGTCAACGATGTTCGAGAGCGAGGACCTCGGGGCTAGAGAGCCAAATTGATCCTCGTAATGACCCGCTTCAAAGATGCTGCCGAGGACCCGGTGCTACCGTTCAGACCACGCCCAGGCCCGGAGCGACGCGTTCGTTCCTGGGCTCACCTGGATCTCGATCACCTGGCCAACTAGTCCCTTGCACTCCAATTTCAACCAGGGGAACACCGATGCGAATTGGTTCTTACGGACGAATCAGTATCGCGACGGAGATATAGCTCCTCCATAGAGACGCGACCAGGCGACCTTGGAGCTGTGAAACAAGGCGGGTCCGCTGACGCAAATACCAAGTCAGCTGGGATCGGTTTCCACTGGATGAACCGTCGGATCCGTGTGTCTCCTCGATCTCGCGTGGAGACACGGGCTCGCTCGATCAGAACGGCATGATCGATCGATCGCGCCAGCTCCTCCGCGATCCGTACCCGTGGTCGCACCCCCTTCTCCACTGTATACCGAGACCTTCCGACGAACACTGTGGAAAACGACAGGAAAAACGAGCCGCTTGTCGATGGATTCTCGATGGAACGGCAACCGTGTTGCGGATCTATCGGAAATGATCGACTAGGTAAATCTGGCGTAATGATTATGTGCTTCCTTTTCGGGTGTATTGATTGTGAGCTTACTTTTCTGCCGATTGATGGAAGATCGTATTTCGATGGTACTTGGGGATGTGCGATTGTAAACCAACACGATTTTAATCTTGTTTTTGGATTTGAGGATGACACTACAAGTTAGCGACATTATGAATTTTTTTAAATTAAAGACGTTTTGTTTGATACGGGTTGTATGGAGCACTAAAGATTTTGTTTAAGTATGTTTCTGATAAGTTTCTTGGTTTACCAGTGAAATTGTTACTACGAGGGAAATTCATTAAGAAATTCTTATTTATAGGTTTTTAAACACTGAAATATTCTGCACATCAAATATTAAGGGAAGTAAATTGGGATTTTTATGTAAGTTCATCTTTTCAATCATCTAATAACAAATGATTTCAAATGTGAAATTAACGTGATTCACAATAGGTTAATTTTTATCGTTCAAATAGTTTAACGATCTAATAAAAATTAACTTTAATGTCGAAGTATCTGTCATCATAGTTTACAGTAAAAAAAGTAATTATGACAATAGCATTTAACGTTCAATCAAGCATAGGTATCGAATTAAAGTGTCTCTAAATTTGTTATAGTAAGATTGAAAAATGTATGTAAACTACTATTGTAAAAAAAATTTTAAAGACGTTTAAAGACATTCGAAAACCACAGCTTAAATTATGATACTGTTTAATGCATTTTAGAATGGAAATGCAATATTGTTTTCTATTTTGAAGTTGGATTTCAATGGTGATTTTAGTTCAAAGATGGAATTCGATTATATCGAAGATGGAAAAGATTTGTCTAAATTTTTCGAAACATGATTAACAGCGTTTTGCATTACAATCGCGGTCATAATCGCACATTGTTGCTCAAAGTAGTTAGAACTTCCTGATTTTCACAATGAAAATATTGCTGGATGTCACATGCTATATTTTTTTATTAAAACTGCAATTATCTAACCAAGTAAATGACATAATGTTGGAATAGCTTCTTATTATTTTGAGCAGAACAAAATCATAAAACACAGGCTCGATGAATTCGTTTCGCCGAGCTCGTGGAATTATTTGAAAGAATACTAATATTACTTAAAAGAAATGAACTAAACAACCTCTCAAGGAAACAATTACAATTTTCATTCTCAATTTTGTAGAAATTTCAATAACATTCACTAGACTGCGGATTCTATGCATTTATGTAAAAAATCGATTCATCAAATACAAAGAACATTAGTAAAATTATTAAAAGAGCAGTGTTCCCCAAATACATTTTCATAGCACTTTCTTACAATTGATTTGTACAATTTACTATTTTGCATAAAGATTCGCAGTCTAACTATTACACAGCGGTTATCAATGTTTCAGCAAAGGAGTTACTTTCCGAGACGTAAATAATAATTATACCGGGTGGGGCATTTAAACAGGAACACCTAAATATCTCGGTTATTATTAGTCGTACAAAGAATCTCCACAGAATAAAGTTGTACTGTTTCGAGGGGCGATTTGATGATGATTTTTCACGAGGACATTTTTTTTACAAGATTTCAAAAAAAAATTTTAAAAAGCCGAATACATTATGATATTTAAAAAAATATCGATGTACAACTTTATTCTGTGGTGATTTTTTGTACGACTAATCTAACCGAGATATTTAGATGTTCTCATTTAAATGCCCCACCGGATATATCAACGATTCCCCCGTTTGTCACCGGAAAAGTCAAAACCACTTTCTCTGTCGTTTCAATCAAAACTGCGAATTCAACTGTCTTCGATATTGTAAAAAGTCCCTTACACTTTCCAAGAAAGAGAGAGAGAGAGAGAGAGAGAGAGAGAGAGAGAATGAGAGAGTGAGAGAGAGAGAGAGAGAGGGGGAAAAAAGAGCGATACGCGCGGCACACGTTGTATTGAATTTTAATATATTTACGGCGCCAGACCTCGAGCTGTATATTTTTCGTTGTCTCTGTAGGAGCGCAATCGCGATCGCGAGATCGAGAAATTCGCCAGGCTAGTTTTATAGTCTCCTCGTTGTAAATTACACGGTATTAGCGCGCGCGAAACGTTGCACGCGTGTGCGTGTATCGTGGATGAGAAGCAAGAATAATCTATTCGAACGACTCGCGTCTTTCGCGTGCTTCCGTCTCTCGACGTGGATCGAGATCGAGCTGGATCAGCTCGCGAGAAGACGGGAGTCGACGATTTTTCAGGATCGAGGCCACCTTTCCGGAAGAGGAAACCGCGACAATCAATGTTCATTCTACTTCAACGTACACTAAAATATTCTACGAGAATGTTTCACCGATTTTTCTTTTACACATCAACAAATAATGTCTCGTACAGTCATGTTTCACGAAAAGGAAAGACATCAGTCATGTTACAGGAACCTCGATTATTTACGAACCTGATGTCTGAAGTTTATGTTCAAATTTAAATAGCTCAATCTAAAGCTATGCTCACACTGAATTCCATTCGGTGAAAGAAAGCAACAAAATGTTTGTTGTGCAAATCAATGTGCAGATTGAAGCTAGTAATTATAATTAACAGTTCTATTGTATTTTGAACCTAATTTAGTTTGGATAGTCGAGGTTCTACTGTACACGTGAAAGTATTAGGTTGGAACGAAAGTTCGTAGAGTTTGTAAATGAAAATTGAAAGCTAAAATTCAGATATTTATTCAATAACATATTTTCCATTATGTTCTACTAGTTTTTTAATCATTTTCGAGGTAACTTCTCGCGTTATTGCCTAAAGATATGAATGAATATCTTAATTTTAAAATTCTACGAACTTTCTATTCAATTCGATGGTAGACGAGCGAACTTTCACCCCGAGGAACGTGCGAGGGGGTTAATCGATGTTAACGGTGGACAAAGAATTGTGACTTTCGTTGGTTAGGTTTGCTCTTTCGAAGAAGCAGTGGATGTTCGCCTCGATCCTAACCGTGTAATCAGTTTCTCTGTATCAATGGAAAGAAAACGAAAAGTAAGAGGACCCTACAATCGCGCTTTGTACATAGCTTAAATTACATACCGCTGCGTCTTTATATTATATTACGAGCAATGCGCGACTATCACGAACGTATTATTATTATTATTATTAATATTATTATTAATTATTTTATGAACGTTATCGAAAAAAATAGTCCTTAGTCACTGTGCATCGTAGTTATCGATAGGCCTCTCGATCTTTAGAGCTATATCCTGTTTTACCGATTAATAGGAGTGATAATAATGTTATTATTTTATTATTATATATATATTATATTATATTATAATTATTATAATTCTATTTGTATCTATGCCTGTATTGCTAGCTTTACAATGAACTGAGGCGCACGGTTAGCCCGGTGAGAGATTTTGTTGCTCTCCTCTCGAACAGAAAGATAAGACGAGAGGCATGCGTGACACCTCTCCGTGTGCTTTTGGGGAATCGCAATGTACTTGTGGGGACGTCTCACCCTGCCGCGGCCTACCAATAAATTTTGCCAAGTCGTAAAGCGCTCTGTTGCATTTCTTTTTGTTGTTTCTCTCCTCCCAACCCCCAGACCCCTGATCCCGACGCACATTTTCACGGTGTTCTTCGACGCGCGTTCTTTTTTTATCTCTTATATTTCTTTCTTTTAAGTTTCTGAACCGAGCAAGAGTTATCGGATGTTCCACCCGATGTCCTTTCCTACGAAACGGTTGATCTGCGGCCAGCTTAATTGAATTATACTAATGGCCGCGCCGAGCCCTTTTGACTTTCGACCCGGTTCCATTCTGGCATCGCTGTCCAACTCGGTATCGTCTTCTTCTTATTCGTTTTGTTCTTGTTCTTCTTCGACCCAGGCGCTTTCCTCTTCCGCAGCGGCGTAGATTTATTCGAGATACTCGATGGTGACCGTGTATCATCGGTTTGAATCGCCGAAACCATCTTTCTTCGGTAATTGCGACTGTTATTCTTCGTCCGCGTGACTGTCTCGAGGACGACGGATTTTAATTGTTCTCTCCTCGTGGGATTATTCTTCGAGTCTCCCTTTCGATCAATGGTCGCGGACATTCAGCTAACAGTGACCGAGGTAAGTTGTTACAATTGTTATTTTATATGTAAATCATCCTGACATACAGAAATGCTGACACTGAGTCTGTGGAAAACGTGTTTAGTTTTCTTAACATATTATCTACCGGAGATTGTTCTATAATTGTTGAAAGTCTATGGGTCATGCTTGAGGATTTTGCAAAAGAATTCTTCAATAGCAACAACAATTTTAATCATAAACCAACAACCCACCCTTAATAAAATCGTTTTATTTAATGCTGACAAACAGAAATGCTGACACTGAGTCTGTGGAAAACGTGTTTAGTTTTCTTAACATATTATCTACCGGTGATTGTTCTATAATTGTTGAAAGTCTATGGCCCATGGTTAAGGAGTTTGCAAAAGAATCCTTCAATAGTAATAACAATTTTAATTATAAACCAACAACCCACCCTTAATAAAATCTTTTTATTTAATGCTGACAAACAGAAATGCTGACACTGAACACTGTGGAAAACATGTTCTTAATAAATTATCTACCGGAGATTGTTTCATAGTTAGTTTAAAATCCTTTTCTTTAAAATCCTTCAAAAGCAACAAAAATTTTAATCATAAACCAACAGCCCACCCTTAAATCATGTTGACAAACAGAAATGCTGACACTGAACACTGTGGAAAACATGTTCTTAACAAATTATCTACCGGAGATTGTTTCATAGTTAGTTTAAAATGCTTTTCTTTAAAATCCTTCAAAAGCAACAAAAATTTTAATCATAAGCCAACAACCCACCCTTAAATCATGCTGACAAACAGAAATGCTGTGGAAAACTGACACTGACACTGTGGAAAACTGTTTAGTGTTCTTAACACATTATCTACCAGTGATTATTCTATAATTAGTTGAAAGTCTATGGCTCATGGTTGAAGATTTTGCGAAAGAATCCTCCAATAGCAACAACCATTTTAATAACCCAACTTAATAACAAGATCCAATAATTTCCTTGAGGATTATTGTGTAAAAGGATGATTTCTAAGCTTCCATTTGGTGCTGCAGAATTATTGAAAAGCCCATTAATAGGCTACTGGTAGGTAAAGTGTTAATCAAGATTCAAGTGATAGCCCGTTTCAGGTAACATAAGGTAGACACATAATTTTTAGTAATTGTTAAAATAAAATTTCATTCGTTGATCTTTCTAGCAGACTTTGAATTTTTTAATTCAAATCTATCTAATTACGCCAAGATCATATTTGGAGGATGAAAATATCGTTCCATTTAAAAAATACTCCGATTATCGTGAGATCTCTAAAAATGACCTTGAGAAAACAATTTTTATCTCACGCGTAATCATGTTTCGCTCTGACATTTTTTCCTATCATAAAGAATAAGTAGATGCAATATAAATGACTCTGATATTATTATTACTAGACTGCGGAGAGATCTTTATGTATTTGTGGCTTATAAAAATTTTCCACAAATGCTACCACCCCACTGAAAACAAGATTTTATTCAATTCCACAAAAATTGAAAATAGCATACTCATCCGCAGTGTAATTATTAATATTTATTTCGCATGGCTATGAAATGAACTTACTTTACACTTTTCTAATTATTATAATCAGACAGCGGATCTTCATGCAAGATAAACATGTTCAACTTAAATCGCAACAGACTGAAGTGAAATAGAAATTTATATTCTTTCTTAATACATTAAATAGTTCGGAAAACAATATAACAATATTTGTAAGTTCTTCCAATACTTTTACTGTTTTAAATTACATCCATTCATTTTTATCACACATTCATAAAATCCGCTGTCCAATTTATAATTCTACCGTAGCAACGTGCCCACATAAATCATCCAAGTGAACTCTAATCGGATCGAATTAAAACATTTGCAGGGTATTCTCTTCGGACAATATACTTCGAAATAAAAGAATTTTTGAAAATCGGTCTCTTCAACATTCACATGCGTAGATAACCCATCCACTCAGAAATGGAATAAAGATAACGATACCCGGTTAGGAAAGTGGACTTTTACTCTCGCTCCACGTACCAGGAAGAAAGGTTCCCTAATTCAATGTTTGCCAATGGCTTTCCTCTCGCGCGTCTTCCGGTCCGAGACGTTACGTCTCTTTTTCGAATTGGGCAAAGCTAATTGAGCCAAAATGTACCGTTCCTCGTTGAACAACGTATTGTGACAGGAATGATAATTTCGTGCAAACACTCGGCTATTCCGCGCCTGCGGGATGCCTGTCTCGATCACGAATATGTATACTCTCCTTATCCTTCTTCCTTCTTGGATCGTTCGCGTTCCGGCTCGTTACGATTCGAATGACGACCATTTCGAAGCCGTGTTCTGCAATGACTCGCTGGAAACTCGTTTTAAATGCAACCCGCAATCCTCTATTGAAAATAATTTTTAACGATCTCGGCATTCGCGCGACACCGTTTCTAGTTATATCCGACCTTCGCGTCAATTTGACACAGTTTACCCGAAATAAGTTATACCGTTTTGTTATTTGTAAGTAAATTTGTCTGAAACTTGGTGACTTTCATTTTTTTTAATGCGAAACATATAACCGCAAAAAGCTAAGATGTAAGTGTTAACTCATAAATTTTAATGAAAAAAAAATATTTTTAGATATTTCGTTGGTTCCTTCTCCAACGATAACATGGTTTTAGTGGGTCCCATGGAAATCACCATGAATATTCTAAATATTGTAAATACCTTCATAAACATAGTGAATAGAGTTTGCAATACCGGATCAAAAATATAATATCGGATCAAAAATATAATATCGGATCAAAAATATAATACCGGTATTCGGTCTTTTTTTTAAACGTTGTACCGGAATACCGGTATGAATACTGGTATTAGGAATTTTCAAAAAGGGTAAAAAACATAGTTGTTGCTTTGCCATACTTATTCGTTTTATCCAAAAAGTTGAACCACGAATTCATCAACAATTTTGTTATGTACGAATATAAAATGTTATAATAAAATATTATTAATAACAGCAGTAAAATAATAATTTTTAACATTAGAAACAAAAAGTATAATATAAAACACAAGCCATTACCTATATACGTATTTCAAATATGAGTAGTTGCAAAAAAAATGTTTGTTTTTTAACTAATACCGAAAATATCGGTATTTTACCTTAACAAATACCGGTTTCACGAAATTGCAAAATATCACGAAATACCGGTATTCGGTATACCGGTGTAGCGGTATTGCAATCCCTAATTGCGAATATTCTGAATATTGTAATAAATACCTTCGTAAATATTGTGAATATTCTAAATATTGTGAATATTCAGAATATTGCACTAAATACCTTCGTAAATAATGTGAATATTCTGAATATCGTAATAAGTACCTTCGTAAAATATTCCAAATATTGTAAATACCTTCATAAATATTGTTAATATTCTGAATATTGTAAATACTTTCGTAAACATTGTAAACACCTTTATAAATATTGCAAATATTCTGAATATTGTAATAAATATACCCTCGTAAATATTCCGATTTCGTCGGAATTACCCACTGTGCACTGCTTTCACCGCGAATCTCAAATTTTTCCGGTTGTCCGGGACTCGTGCACAATTTTGCAATTGTGCAACAAGCTTTAGGCCTTCAAAAGTGTACCGCACGGACGAACAAGATTGCAGACGGAGCCGTCCTGTAGGCATGATGCTTCTGCTGGAAGCTGCTCTCACCTCCTGGGGCAAAAGTCGTGAGCTGAATGTCATGGTGATTGAATACAACCCGTTGATGTGCTTTCCGAGAGGAGAGCAGCAACTCCTCCTTGTTGATGTCTTTCCTGGATTTATAAATCCATTTTCATAGATCCTCGTGGCAACGCTAGCCTGCTCTACACTCCGTGCCAGTCATCTCGCATTCACAACTGTTCAGAAACTAATTACGTTTGCGCTTTGAATAATTGTTTCCATTTGTTCACCCTCGTAACGCTCCTCGGAAATAATTACGTGAATCTTAAGTAATATTTCCACCATTGTCGACTTACACTGTTGTAATGCAACGTTTGTATCCTCCGCAAAGCCACCCTAACCACTGCTTAACGCTTAACATGCTTTTAACACTTTTAAACATAGTTTTTTTTAAGAAAAAACCTTCCCAAAGTTTTAATTGTTGATAAATATTGCAGCATTTGTACATGGATTGAATTATGCTGGGAAACTAATAAAATAATAAATTTTAATGTCTATTCTATTTTTGTATATATTTTTTGATGTGGCTTCGATGGCCATATTTGTAGCATTTTGCTAATTAAAATCATACCAAATATGATATAATTCCGATGATATTTGCTTTTGTAATAGACAATTAAAGTTTCGGGCGCGAAGAAGGATAGCGTATGGGAAAGACAGAGACGCAGGGAGTCGTAGTCGCCGGCACATTTCAAAAGCTCGCCGGCGATTGTCCTTCCTTGCGCTCGAAACTTTAATTGTCTATTACACAAGTAAATATCATCGGAATTATATCATATTTGATATTATTTTTATTAGAAAAATGCCACAAATATGGACATCGAAGTCCCATAAAAAATAATGAAAAATACAAAAGTTGTAAATTCTGATTAGGCGGGCTCACTGATATATCCGAGCCGCATGTGGTCTCATATTTCTCGGCGACTGAGGTCTCTCGAGCTTCATGGCCCCTCAAGGGGGTATACCAGAGTTGTGCTAATTCAATTACTTATTAATTAATTATTTTAATCACATGTGTAATTGAAATACAATATAATCGAAGGTGTGCCGTAGGTACGTCACGAGCTGCTAGTAAATTTATAAATAATAAATTCCTTCTATTTGAAACTTTGATATGGATTTTTCAACCTCTTCTTGCCTATTACTTCACTTTTCATCATTCAATTACAATGTATTTCATAATTGTACTCCATTGTAATTACGAATTACATTGTAATTTAATTGAATGAAGATCTGAATTATAAATTACAATATAACTGAATTACAATGTGATTCAATTATTTTGTAATTATAATTCTGGAGTAATTCAATTGTAATTCTGCACAACTCTGGGGTTCAGCTCGCAGTAGTGGGGATAGATCTGAGCATATATAATTTAATCGAATGAAGATCTGAATTATTAATTACAATATAACTGAATTATAATGTAATTCAATTACTTTCTAATTATAATTCTGGAGTAATTCAATTGTAATTCTGCACAACTCTGGGGTTCAGCTCGCAGTAGTGGGAAAAGTGGACCTATATAGGTCAGACTTTTGGGACATTTATAGATAATACTGTAAATACTGTAAACATGAATCTTGGGTGTTTCGTACCTAAGATTGTCGAACCTTGAAAATTCACTTTTGGCCGGTAAAATCGCGTTCTCGGACTACTGTACAACGCAGAGGAGGAGGAGAAACGACCGCGACACGAATGAAAACCTCGATCCTGAAAACTGAAGGAGAGACCAGAGAGGAGAGAACCGGCGGCATGAATGACGACTCGTGTGCCGGTGGCTGGCAGACGCAAGGTCAGAGGCGCGTCGAAGATTTCCGTGGCCGAAGAAACTGCGTTTCTTGCGGAGTGAAAGCGGTCCGTGGCATTGGCGCTATTATAGTAGCGATTGCCGAGTCGTTTTTCGCCGACCTTTCCCCCCAAAAAGGATCGGTGCATCGGCTGCAAGCCGTCGCGGCGTCGCAGCCGTTGCAACGGGCACCGACATCGTCCGCGAAGTTCACTTTCCGCCCGCGGAGGTGAGAGTTTCATGGGAAGCTTCTGCCCGCTACCACACCACTTCTCGCACATGCCCATAACTTGTTCTTAAGTATGTGGAAACGCTCTCGTGGCGCGCGAGAGAGTTTACGAGTCGAATTAGCGGTTATGCCGAATCGTTCGAGATTAAGGGAAGACTGATGAACAGCCTCTAATGCGACGTTATTGGCCGTCTCGAATAGACACCGAGCTACACATACACGCAACTTTCTTCTCGTACAGTTCACTTTTCCGTATGTTCCGTATTTAATCTTGTCGAATTGACAACGCCGGTATCCGCGTGATTGATGATAGACCGCTAATGCGTTTTATTGATGCCGACTCATTGTTCGGGAGTGATTTGTTGTCGGACACCAAGAGAGAATCTTATCCTTTTCAGGATAAAGAAATCCGGTAGGACTCCATTCATCTTGCTAACGGGCCTGAGTATCTTCGTGTCTGACTGCTTTCATAAGGTGCATTACTATTTTACTATTCGCCACGCGGAAAACTTTGACATCACTTTGCCAGTTCCAGACGAGACTCTATTGTGCACACTTAATTATACTCATGTTTCTGTCGATATCTTTTCTCTTCTCTCATGTTCGCGGTCTGAATTCCCTCCATTCGGTCCGCGGGACCTTGAATTGCTCGTGAAACATCCATTGAATCACTTGTTTCAGTACATTTTTCGGATAAATGTAACCAATTTAAATGGCAAAACTTCAGGAGCGTGTAGGGGACCGAAGAACTAAGACGAAAAGCCTTTTAGAGATTTGTTCGTCTTTACTTCGTTTTTGGAGAAAATCGCAGAAAAACATACAAAACTTGTTTAATGACATTTTATTTACGTTATCGTCTGTTTAATGTAGATATTGTTGAAAATGTTGCCCACTTGCAGCATTACATCTAGCACTGACTTGATAAATTGCAGCTAAACATTGTTAAATAGATGATAACGTAAATAAAATGTAAATAAATAAGTACAAAAAAGAAAACTTGTTTTGTTTCTTCGTTTGCGATTTTCTCCAAAACGAAGCAAAAACGAGCAAATCTCTAACTATTTGTCTTAGTTCTTCGGTCCCCTATACGCTCCTTTTTTGCCATTTAAATTCAGGGCACTCTGTATATAGAACAGCAAATATTTTATATATGAGAATATGATTGTCAACGACGTAAAAAGTACACAAAAGCAAGTAGATTTTCATTTTGCAGGAAGATTAGCTGTCTAGTTATCTATCACTTCGTGAGCAGTATTTGTTGACGTTTTTATATAAAAACTTATGAAATAATTTTTATTATTTATTGACGGCGTATAGTGGTAATAATAAATAAATTTTGTTCGATTGTCGTCCACGTAAACAGTGTATAAAAGAAAGTAGTCCAAAAAAATGATTACTAATATTATATATATATAATAAAAAAATAAAACTAATTATTATTATTGCTCGTAGAAGTTGTTTTGTAAATGAGTTTAAGTTATTGATATTATAGGATATAATAAATTAAATATAATATTACATTTTAGATTAAATTTGAAATATGTAGCGAGTTACACAAAATAAATCTAAAATAAATACAGAGTTGCAAAGTAAAAAAACAAAGTAAATTTGAAACAAGTATCGAAGTTACGATAGTAACATTATAAGTCTTTTGAAATAGTCATTTATACGTATTAAAAAATTAGGACCTCGTCAAAACGACAGGTTCCTTATTTCTATTATTAAAGTATTCTACCATGAAAGGGAGTTCACCTAAAGTATAGCATAACTGTTTCGCGCGTTAAAGAATGATTTCCCTGAATCCGATCGAACGGCGCGGCACGACGGCGCTTGCAATCAGTGGGAAATATGTGATCGATGGTTCGTGCAACGACTATTGAACATCGATACACTGGTATTAATAGAATATTGTGTGGCCAGGCGACACGCAACCGTGGTTACCCGTCTAACGTGCAATTATTAAAATATAATATTATATAAACGGCGAGACAGCGGAGCGTCAATATTGCGAGGTGATCGGGGAAGAAAAGACTGGTTACGTGAGAAAGCAAACGTCGTTTTGTAGTAGCAAAAGGTGAACGCTTAACTGCTCTAAAGGTTATTACCGTGTGGTATCATCGGTGCGTCAAAGAGGGAATGTTATGTTAAGGCGAATTTACACTTCTCACTTTAGATGTATCGTCGCGGGTGAATCAGCCGCAATGAACGTGAAACATTCTAAATCCACTGATTCTCAAAAATGAGAAAGACACTTCCGAACTTTGCCGATACAAATGTGTGCAGCAGATCCGAGAAGTATTTACTTAATTTCAAATTCTGGAGAAATTAATACTAATTTCGTAAAAAATAATACATGGTGCAAGCATAAAGAATTATTTCGAAGCTTTAACCCTCTATTTTCGCGAAGCTGTGTTTACTTTTCTGTAAAATATTAGAGAGGTAGAAGAAGAAGAAAGAAAAGAAAATAATATATGACAGAATTATATAAAATATTAGAGGCATAGAAGAAGAAAGAAAATAATATACTGCATTATTATATAAAATATTATAGGCATAGAGGAAGAAGGAAGAAAATAATATATTATATAAAATATTAGAAGCATGGAAGAAGAAGAACGAAAATAATATAATATAATATATAAACTATTAGAAAATTATGTAAAATATTAGAGGCATAGAAGAAGACGAAAGAAAATAATATATTATATAAAATATTATAGGCATAGAAGAAGAAGGAAGAAAATAATAGAGTATATAAAATATTAGAAAATTATAAAAAATTTTAGAGGCATATAAGAAGGTATAAATCAAATTTTCATTACTAGCTCAAATAATAAAATTTAGAAGTGCTCTTTTTATTTTTCCGTGCAACTTACTAAATGCAATTCTTTCAAAATCTTTTTCCATGCCATTCAGCTTCTAATTTCTCAAACAAGGCAGATCGTTTGGTCTGATTTTAAAGATGTTCCGTTTTTAATTTCACCTTCAACAGGACGCGAATCTTATCCGACAGAAGAAGGACGAAAGCGTGCCAGATAAAAACTGGATGTTACTTTCTATTTATCTTCTACATTCTACGTAAACGCGCGGTACGTGAGTAATCGTATTACGTGTCCGAGATCCTATCGAATCGAGATCCATTCGCTGTAATTATCACGAGAAACGATAAAATCGCGATCCTCGTCGAGTAGCATCGCGCGTTTCAGCAATTAGTCGCGCGGATAATTGCTTTATTAATCCCCGGTAGGTGCGTAGGATTTCGTACCGGGAGATGAATTGTGGGAACCCCGGTACGAACAGATCGAGACTTTTTGTATGATCTATTCTGTCGCCGATTGATCGCGCATAGTAAATTGCGTTCGATTATTAGTGGCAGGTTGCTGAAAAATATTTTTTATTGGGAATCCGTCGAGATTCGTGCTGATTTCTTGTCACAGTTGGTTTTGTTCTTTCTACGAATGATGTTAAGTTACGTTAATTTGTCCAGTTGATTTTACTTCGTTACTTATGTCACACATTACAGTAATTTTGTTCGTTAAAGCGTGAATTCATTGTCAATTTGTATCCAGAACATGATATTGCTGTCTTCCGATAAATAAACATCCGACACTTAATTTCACCTGTTCTTCTAATTACATAAAATAAAAGATCATTTACTAGTCTTTTCAATATTATTCTAGTTCGTACGTTTGTCGGAAGAAAATATGAAATCTATCTAAAATTTAGAGATTGAAATAAATAACTATATATTTTGTTTGTTAAGAAATTCTGTTTCAACTCGCGACTTATTTAAAAAATTATTCTGTGGATACTCAGGTGTGCATTCACGATATTTTCTTTAACAATATGGAAGCTAGATTTTAAGAAAAAAACTAGGCAAATTAATTCTTGGACGTATTTAATAATTTCTTCGGATAAGATTCGGATGATCTTTTATTTTATTTTCTCTAATTAGAAAACAGCTGAAATTATTAATTAAGAAACTCTAATTAGCTCGCTATCATTATCTATGAAGGTTATCGTTAAGTGTCGGATGTTTGTGCATTTGCAGCATTCGCTAATAGAGGAAATACACCTAATTAAAACTTCCAATTGATATTCATGAAAATTCTCAGCTTGACTAAAAATATTTATGTTATTGCTTAGACGAGATTCTAAAAACTCCTAGTATTGAATATGAGTGTTGAATATGACTGTTGAATATGACTGTTGAATATGACTGTTGAATATGACTGTTGAGTATGAGTGTTGAGTATGAGTGTTGAGTATGAGTGTTGAGTATGAGTGTTGAATATGAGTGTTGAATATGAGTGTTGAATATGAGTGTTGAACATCAGTATTGAACATGAGTGTTGAACATCAGTATTGAACATTAATATTTACCATTAATGTGATAATTAGCAAAAGTGTTTTTAAATAACAATTGATCGAATCAGTGCGTTGATAGCATTGATGTATTTGTTATTGAACACTAATATTGAACAATGTTTCTTTTTGTGTCAAATCATGATCTAAGAAATAAATACTCGGACATTGAATATAAGGCGTTTCGACTGCATTTCGACACTTACTTTTCAGAGTTTTCGAGATGACGACAAAATTTTTGCTCCGAAAATGTTATCATCAGAAAATTGGCTGTAACTTTTTATCCGTTAATGCTATCATGATACTTTCTACAGCAAAAATGTAAAAACCAAAACGTGTTCCAAATATTGTACGGAAGAATACGTAATACCCGTTTCTAAGTAAATAGAAAAATAGTACATATAAATAACATTTTCCCTTTTTTCACACATTTTTCGTGTAATTCACATCCTATGAAATTCTACAGCTGAAAAACAAAACGTGTGGCAATCTCTACAACAGTTCGTTGCGTCAATGGAATATTTTCAGTGTTTCTCCTTCTGTAATAGAAAATGTTGCGCGCCACCGTGTTACGAGACGTGTTGCACACGGTTATACTAAATTGCCAACTTCTCTACTACGCGTCGATACTGCATCGCGCCGTTAGGTAACTGTATTTTCACAGAGTATGGTGCAACGAACTTCGATTTTCAACTGCTCGGAGGACATAACTTTTGAATCACGATGATATTCATGGCAGACCGGTGGAGAAAAAAAAACGACCGATGAAAAATTCAAATAGGATTATAGAAGGGATCGAAGAAAGAGAGAGGTAACCGTGGGTGTGGATACCGTCTTAAATACTGCCAGGAGGCAAAGTGTAATACTAAAAGGTTACTACCGCATCATCGTCACGTCAAGCTAACAGGGAGATTAATACCCCTATAGTTGAACGCTGGTTGCGTTTGCCGTTATATCTCCGATGTTATTAATAATCACAATCGAAGTGAATCGCGTTATTAATCACTCCGGTAATAGTAATAATAATAATAATAATAACGCGACGGAAGACGTGCAATCAATTACCAATTACGATTACAATAGGAGTCGCCGGATTTAATTCATTCGAGACAACAATGAAAATACGTCGAGGAATACTTTATTCGGAACGATTAAATAATATATGCAATTAGAATGTCACGGAATATCGCGGAGGTTCCTAGTGTTCGACAAGATTGCGCAATATCGTGAAATATGTAATTACGCGACGCAATAATTGTCATCCGAGTGTCTTCGCTTGATTAATGCTTCGTTTCTGTAACGTTCATCGACGCGGGGAGCTATTAATTTTCTTGAACGAACGCTATTAGTGACTGAATCACTTATGCTTGGATCTGATGACTTGAAACTGGGAGTGCACGTAAACATACTTAGCATGATATTAGGTGCAATTAGGCTGCGGATTTTATGAATTTTGTGACGAAAAGCAGTGAGCGAAGTTCGAAGATATCGTAAAAGTAATGGAGCAATATTTTAATTACTCTTTAATAATTTCAGCAAGTTGTGAAAATAATATACAAATTTTTAATTTTTATTATCGTAGCAAGTTCATTGGTTTTGATCCTCTGGGACTTTTCTGGGAAATAAAAGCTATCTGCTTTTTAATCATTTTGATAAGTGGTAAAAATAATATACCAACTTATAGAGATTATTGAAGAGAGAGAGAGCGATTTTATCTATGTAAGATAGTTTTTATTTAAAAATAAAAATCCCGGAAGACCAAAAACAATTTTTAATCATTACAAATAAATGAATACTAGTAATTTTCTATACGAATTCATCTGATAATGATAATAGTAGAAATTTTGGATATAAATTATGTATTAGACTTCCGAGATTGTTCGAATAAAAAATGGGCTATATAACCCCTGTGCTTTCATGGAAATTTCTATTTAATTCTCTGTTGGACAATATCAATTTCTCTCATAGTTTGATTTATTAACTCGTTCTCCTTTTATTCCTACTTTCTAAAATATTTATGACAACGTTATATTACTGCTTCCTTATTGCGGGACCGTTCAAGATTAACGTTGCCCCACACAGAGATCAGTATATTCGATTTTATGATAGTTTCATTGAGGCACAGGTTATTGTTAGGTCTGTTTTATTTCTCCTACCTCGTCGTTACTATTCTCTCTGACAAGATTTGTGGTGTGTTTGGATACTGTCATTTTGTTAAATAATAGATTTTTATACTATTGTACTGTTATTTATAAATTCAGAAAGTTGTTATTAAATTCAATGGTGCATTGCGATATCACAATTAGAAATTATAAACGAACATAAATTAAAACTTTCACTTAAAAGAAATGTTAATACAATATTTGAACCGTAGAAAATAAAAATTTATCTAATAATTACCGTGTGGTTCTTTATGCAAAATTAAAATTGTTTACCATTTATTAACTAACCGGATTAAAATAAAAATTATTAAATATTATAAATTTCTTTTCTTAATATTGGATTTATGGAGGACTAAAAGTGACTATTTTTTGTACCTATGCAAATTTTGAGCTATTTTCTATTAACATACTAAGCCTAAAATAAATTTGTTAAATAATTCCTCACGGATACACCCCTACAATTCAAGAATCGTAATTTACAAAAATCGAATCTTTAAGTTACAATATTATCCCGCAAACTGTTAGTGGATCCAACAGAATAAAAATAATAATATTTAAAAATTCTTGTATCGTTTTTACTGTTTGAAAATATGGAGCCTACCGACAACACGTAAGCATCGTTTAAAGTCATTCACAACGCGCGTGTCTGTCTACCTGCAAATCGCAATTACAAAATTAAATGCAAGCCAGATGAAATTGCCTTTATGAAGAACTACGAAGCCTATGTTGCGAAAGCAACATGTAGTTTCTTTCCGCGCGGTATCGTATCGCAAAAATCCTCGCAACTTGTGTACATACCAGCATCTGCATTTATGATTAATCCCTGTCTGAGTCACCTATTAATAACAAGTGCGCGATTGTGTACACAAATACAGAAACTGGTAGCTCTACCTTGACAAACGAATTAATCGACTTGATCCATGAAATTAATCGCTCCGCCTACGACTCGTAGAAAAACAATCTACTATTAAGGGAGCATGGGAAAGGTAACGCTACGCGAGGAAATTGATTAAATCTTTGCGTTATACGTGGTACAAACTTCATAACGAAACTGATCGAACCGATGCAATCGAAATAATCAAATACTCCTCGAGATTTCATTAATCGAAGTTGCACTAAAGAAAATTCTAGTGAATTATTTTCAATTTCATTTTTAGAATTTATCTCTCATACACTTATGATTTTAGTAGAGTATTGTTGCAATATGTTTTTTGAATTTTCGCTTCGTTTGACTATAAAAAAACATTAATAGATTTAGTATACGAATGAAATAAATTGTAATATACCCGGAAAAATTTTTGATAGTTGCTTTCGATGAAATCTTTGGCAAGAATATATTATGACACTTATTTATAAAAAAATAAATAATTTAGTAAGTTCACAACTCATACAAATATTTTAGTATTATTAGTCTGATAAGAGTCGTGCATTTTGAAAATCAATGTTGCTAAAATATTGCCTCAGTATTATTAGTATAATAAGAGTCATTATGCATTTTGAATCAGTATTATTAATTAATATATTAAGAATCATTTTGCTCTTTAAATTAACTTATATAAAATATACTAAAATAAATATGATTTACTCAGATACAATTTCGATGGTCCTTTTGATGAAACATTAAACAAAACAAGAAATCTAAGAATACTTTATGAAATGTTTTGATTTAACAATTTCAATCTCTAAATTTCTCTCATATTGCCAAAAATTTAGTAAAAAGTAAAAGTAAGGTGAGTAAAACGATCTAGTGCAAAAGCAAAAGTAAAGTTGGTTTACTCGGTACATTTGATGTATTCAGATACAACTTCAATGGTCCTTTTGATAAAACATTAAACAAAAGAAGAAATCTAGCAATACTGTATGAAACGATTTGAGTTAATAATTTCAATCTCTACATTTCTCTCAATTTCCAAAAATTTAGTAAAAAGTAAAAGTAAAGTCAGTAAAACGATATAGTACAAAAGTAAAGTTGGTTTACTCAGTACATTTGATGTACTCAGATACAATTTCGATGGTCCTTTTGATAAAACATTAAACAAAAGAAGAAATCTAGCAATACTTTATGAAACGATTTGAGTTAATAATTTCAATCTCTACATTTCTCTCATATTGCCAAAAATTTAGTAAAAAGTAAAAGTAAGGTGAGTAAAACGATTTAGTACAAAAGTAAAAGTAAAGACAGTAAAAGAAATGTAGTATAAAATTAAGATTGTGAATGTGGCAATAATTTTAATTTTGTTATGCAAAACTGAAGTGCATGAAGCGCATAAATGGAGAAACGAGTGCATTCATAATCGTATCAAGTGCTAAACAGAAAGAGCGAGACGTTTAAGAGAGGTCGCGGATATTTTCAGCGGGAAGATCGCTCGAGTAACGAACCTTGTAAAACTGAGTCGCATAAATCAAGCACGAGCATTTACATCAACTAATTAAAGTAGAAACGGAGGCTGAGACCCGGTGCGAGCAGGACAGTAACACACTTTTTCTCTTGCCGCAGGTTTTCTGCATCCGTTAGGCAATCGTGGAAAGAGTTCGTGTCAATTAAAAAGACCGCAACATCGGGATCGGTCTCAGAGGTTAGCAGAGTTAATTCGCGTGAGAACGTACTATTAATAACGAGCATGGTAGCTGTGCCTCGTTAAGTGGAGTTAATAGCTAAATCAACCTGCAAACCAAGAAACGATCCTAGTAGAGAGGCAATGGAAAAGAGACCGGAGTGGGTGTGGATGCTGCAGATATCACTTTAGATATCATTCTGGAGCATGAAGGGCCGAAAGGTTACATTTGCATAATTAATTAATTTGCTCCAGGCTTTTTATTATATTAGCATAGATATTATTATCGAGCTCTGGCGCTTCTAGCTCGGTGAAAGTTATTTATTGTACGATTATTGTTACCGCGTGTCAGTTTCTCAGAGTGTTCATGTTGGGAATATATGGTCGATAGAAATAATTAGTTTATTTAATTCTGACGACTAGAGACTGCGGATCTCTATGCAAAATAGAAATTGTCTGCATGGATTGCAAGATATGGAAACAAAATTGAATGTTATATTTCTTCCATTAACGATTTCAATAGAAGAGAAACTATATATTGACATTTTCGATTTGTTAAAATTTACAACAATTTTTAATTTCATCTACTCAATTGTGTTATAAAATTTGTCTGAATAGTATGCAATAAATAGAAACTAAATTGAATGTTGTTTCTTCCCGTAATGATTTTAATAGAGGAGAAATTGTTATCTTCAATTTTTAAAATTTTACCAATAATATTTCTCAACTAAATTCAACTATTTCAATTTTGTCAGGTTGAACGATTACACTTCGTTAGCATTTTTCAAAAACTAGAAGTAAATAAAATTCAATCGATAATATATTTATCATTATGTTTTTACCTTTCCAGTTGTACAAATATAATGATTAAATTTCTGTGTAAAAAACCTGGTTATTAGCATTTCATATATAAACATTTCTGGAATATTTTAACAACGTGCATCACATGAACAGTTAATAAATAAATTTCGAATATTCGTGATTTTGAATCTGGGCTGCAGTATATTTTCGAACGGTTGATAGAAATCGTATTCATTTCACACTAACTGCACCGACTATAAAATGTTTCGGATATACATTATTTTATAAAAATTACAAGACTGAACTTCTTTAGTTAGAACTTCTTTTTTGAAATAAAGAAATTTATTGAATAATTTCTGATGGAAGCATTATCACAAATTCAATAATCAAAAAATACAAAATGTAAACCGGTCATTTGACCATTGTGGTACGGTTAATATTAAAATATAATTCTAATATATAATTGGAGAGTATTTCCCGAGGTCATTTGAAGCGATAATTTCATTTGCAAAAACGTTATTAACGAAAAACACGAATAAATCAGAGCGCGGCCACGACGCACGATATCGGAGAGGCTGGCACTACGGCAGATTCTACCGAGCGTTGCGTTGGCATCGCGTCACGGTAAAGCAATGAACAACAGAAGAAATAGAAATTGACTTAATTAAATTACTCACTTATGCAGCCGTAAATGCAGTCGCTGCGTCGAGATGTGTGTCACTGGGGCATTCGAAGATGAACTGCCAATTGACTGCAGGTGTATCTCATTGCCAAAAGTCAAGAAATGTACGGTTAAGTCAACAATTTGAAATTTCACTTTCACTTTCACTTTAAACACAGCACTACTATTAAAACTACGTATTATTAACTACTTCGTTCTCTTGGACTTCGCCAATATAGTTTCGATAAAGTCACGAAGCGCACATATTAACAACCGTGAGCTTCGAATCGACACGTCATTAGCGATGTTCCCTTTAGCGCGGTTCGATTGGCACTGATTTTACGCCAGATTTTTCTCAAGAGTTTGGGGAGGGAGCATTATGTTTTTCGAACGACGGAGAGGTCGAACAACAAACTGTACTTTGACCGTGCAAGGAATAGAACTAACAGGTACGCGGGCCGTTTATGAGCCTCTATTGTCCCATATCTCACTTAAGAAACTTTTCAAAAGGACAGACGATTTTTTCTCAATATGTAAGTTTTAAGTAAATAATTTTTGTGCTTCCATTCTTGTTTACTGCTTCACCGCGGCGCGACTCCGACGCTACGCTCGGTGGAAACTGCCGCCGAACCGACCTCTATGATTGGTCCGTGTTTTGCGTTAATAAGTCCTTAACAACTCCGAGGCGGACATTTCTAAAAATGAAAATGTCACTTGAACGATTATAGTAACACCCATATTAATCCAATTATGCTATTATTTTATTTTTGAATAATTATTATACAAAGTTGCGAATATTAAAATGAAAGGTTTACATTACATTTTAAATTTTGAATTAATATTTTTAATTTAAATCTATGTACACGAGCTTCCAATTTACAAAATAAAAATAATCTGCATCGATTGCAAGGAATAGAAACTAAATCGAATGTTATTTATTCCCTTTAAAAGTGGAAATAATTTTAATAGAGGAGAAATCATGGTAGTAGGGACAAATCGTAATTTTCATTTTATTTTTTCTTCATGTCGATGCAAAATGTTTAATGATGCACAGTCTAAATGTTCATTAGACTGAACAATTACTATTTTTCTACCTGTTTTCACTATTATCATTACTTATCTTCATTCAATAACTTTTCAATGCCTGAGGCTGCAATTATTTACGAGTCTACGAGGTGTACCTAATAGATTGGAAGTGTACGTAAACTTCAACACGTAACTGACACGTGTAATTATTACACTCATTGTCAATCAAAGCAATTGGACCCTGAAGGGTAGTTTCTTTAAAATGCGAAAATAAATTGATAGTTGATTGGCATATACAACATTTACAAAATACACAATCAATAGTACCTTCGTCATTCTGAGTATTAATAAACTTTAACGTCCGATGAAATAATCACTTCTCTTATTGTTTGTCTAGACAATGGGAGACACTAAAGGATTATTCTAAAAAATAATATTTAACATTTACGTTTTTCATTCAAGCTTACAATTAGGCAAAACCGCTAAACGTACTTTATACAGTTGTACATCGCTATTATTTGTAAATAGTTGAACAATTTATTAATCAAAACGAATCTGCAGTGAAATAGACAACCGTTTGATATCTTCTGATTTAATATAACAAGAAGATTTAATGTTAATACTGGATAATCAAAAGAAAAGAGGAAGAGGCAATATTAGATGTAAGATAGGATAGATTAGAAAAGAGCGATGTGAATGGGTGGAAGAATGGATGGATGGATGAATGGAAGGATGGGTGAGACAATAGATATGTAAAGTCAAGCTCCATATATTGGCCAGGAGGCAGGAATTAAATAAATAATTTATTATTATTATTATTACTAGAACTACCAGCACTAAATGCAACTGACATACATTGCCTTATAATATTGACAAAATTGCATTTATTTAGATTTGGTAACAGTTTTGTTTAAATATGTACTAATAGAGAAGTTCGCTAAAAAAAGTTTCTTATAAAAACAAATTTATAATATTAATATTTCTAAAAGAACGGTAGTTTTAGTGTTAAGGGGAGATCGTAGATCGAGGTGAGCACCTGTATACGAGAATATTTAACCCTTTGGAGTCGGAGCTATTTCAACTCGAAAATTAAACATTTCTTCCGACCTAGAATAATTCCATTGTACACCTATAACTTTTACCATTTTAAATCTGTAGTAATCGATTAGACAGGAACATATCTAATAATGTAAACACTATTGTGAATAATGGTACGATGTAACGGAATGTAACGATACCAAATCGAGCGCTGGATATTACTCAATAGTATAACAAAGTCAATGAAGTTTTTAATAAAAATTCTACTACATATTGATTGTATTCAAATATTAACAACTATATTAACTTCGATGATGTCAAAATGAAATCTACGTGAAAGTGTTCTGTATAGCAACTTAAAAAGCATCAGCAATGTAAGAATCAACACAATTTCCTTAAAAGTCGCTAATGAATTTCGCTCTCGACTTTCGATGAAGTAGAGTACTTCACAATAAGGAAACACTACTGAAGCCTTATTCTTCAGACTTTGAACTACGTTGTACAGTAAAGATTTTCCAACTTTTCAAATACCCTACTGTGTCTCCTGATGATCAATGAAAACAGGCAAACCGTTCCAATCAGAATGAAACACAAGTGAAAATGATTCTTGCATGATGGATATTACTCAATAGTATAACAAAATCGTCAATGAAGTTTCGAATAAAAACACTACATATTGATTGTGTTCAAATATTAACAACTACACTAACTTCGATGATATTAAAATGAAATCTGCGTCAAAGTGTTCTGTGTACCAACTTGAAAAGCATTATAGTAATGTAAGAATTTATACAATATCCGTAAAAATCGCTAATGCATCGCTGTTTCAGAGACTATTTAAGAACACGAAGCGTAAACTCTCTTGACTATCGATGAAGTAGAGTACTTCGCAATAAGGAAACAATACTGAATCCTTATTCTTCAGACTTTGAACTACGTACAGTAAAGATTTTCCAACTTTTCAAATACCCTACTGTGTCTCCTGATGATCAATGAAAACAGGCAGACCGTTCCAATCAGAATGAAACACAAGTGAAAATGATAAGGATTCAATGATGTGCAGGCGGATTGGTAGAATGACGGTATCCGGAGGTGCGAATCGCGAGAGGATCCAGGTCAATCGGTAGAAGGTGAACGTATTGGCGGCCGTGGGTGCGGATATCACCTCCGACAGCACCAGAAGGAGAAGTAACCTAAAGGTTACTACCGCATCATCGCCACGTCAAACTACCAGCTAGATTAGTCCCCCTTGGGCGAACACGAGGTATGTTTTGCTCGGCCGCGTCTCTGTCTCTGTCAGGCTTGCTCTCCGTACACGACGCAGTAAATGACTACATTGCCAGTCGGTAGGTCGGTAGGTAGGTAGGTCGGTTGGTCGCTCGGTAAGTATATTAAACGATCCTCTCCCTCCTCCCCCACCCCTTTCGAAGTCTCTTACCCGTTCTTTCTTTCGCTGCATCGCAAGCTGCCGCTTCTAGGATCTGTGGGAGCGCCTTTCACCTAATTGTTGGCACAATATGTGAAGACTGAGCCACCACGGTTCCCATCGACTTCTGGAGATGATTCCCCGGCTCGTGGCGCCTTAGCACAGTTTAGCGGCGAGGTCGATAGACCACCTGCTGCTGAAGAGGATTTTTCCTGCACGGCTACGAGTATCTAGCTAGCTAAACACGATAGCCGATTGATAGGAAACGTTTCGCGTGTGCAGTGTTTCCCAAAGTGTGGAACGCGTACCCCTGAAGGTACAGGAAGAGTTTGGAGGGGGTACGCACTGATTCTAGTGAAACAATCCTGGTGCAGCAGAGTCTATTATTGTGCACAAAGCATCTACACGCCTGATACCCTCATCCGTCCCTCGTGTCAATTTGACACAGTTTTTTCCGAAATAAGTCATACCGTTTTGTTATTTGTAAGTAAATTTGCCTGAAACTTGGTGACTTTCATTTTTTTAAATGCGAAATATATAACCGCAAAAAGCTAAGATGTAAATGTTAACTCATCAGTTTTTAATTAAAAAAAAATATTTTTAGATATTAGTGGTTTTTAAAAAGTTTTTTTGTATTTCTTTTATTTCCTACTTTTTAGTCTTTACTACGGAGTGTATTCACTATCGCCTGACCTAATTGAAATCAACCCAGTAAGTAAACTTCGCTGTTCCTTCGCTGCGAAATGGGCCAATGGAGGGGGGTCGGAGTCGGAGTGGGAGCGTGTAGCGGAGTAGGGAGCACGCGGAGTGGGGATCGCTGCACGCGATGATGTACTACCGAACGTCGTGCGGTGAGAAGCGAAGGAGAATGTTTAAAAATATTGTTTAAATTATGAACGCAGAGTCTTTTAAAAAGTTTCGTTTTGAATATTGGATTGTCATCCAGTTCTGAGCTACGTAGAAAATTTCAAGTCTCTAGCTCATCGGGAAGTGGTTTTAAATTCGATTTTAAGATTTGACACATACAACAATGACAACTCTGCAAGTAAAAATAATTTATTTGCGTGGTAAAAAGTCGATAAGTAACTGTTTCACTTGTTATTTCATCGATCTCTTTTATCACTGTGTCAATTTGACACCGAGGGACAGATTCAGTTCGTGAAATGAGGGACGGATAAGGGTTAATACCGATTGTTCTTAACGGGGGATACTCTGTATTACGACAGTTATAGAAGGGTACACAGATGTCGAAACTTTAAGAAACACTGATTCGTTTGAACAGATTGGGAATCCGTGTGGGGAATCAGTTTAGTAGCTTCTGGGGAGTTGGGAGTAAAGCTCAGCCGATAATGCACGTAGTAGGGGGCAAGTTGATACAATGAAAATATCTAGACAATATGTGTATATAGCACTATTATGGCTAAATAGTTTAGTTAGTTAACTGAAAAAGTATCTTGTACAATGCTGTAATTTGGCGTTCAGTTATTTGAAAAGAAGGTAATTAGGAATTGGAATTTTGTTTCTACGATCAATGTATTTTTGTAATAATAGTATTTTTATATATTCAATTGAATTCTTTCTTTTATTTCTAAAAATTATATTAAGAGAGTTTAGAATGATTATGTTGAGAAACCTTATGACACATTGGGAGAAGATTGATTGGCAATGAGGCAATGTGTACCATGACAATATTAAGATATATTAATATAAAAATGATAGAATTACAAATATACTAATAACTAACGTTTCGCATCTGTCAGATATGATCAGATTATAAATTATTTTGTATGCATTATCAGAAGTTATTTAACATAAAGTATTGCACATTGGTTGGTAAGATTTGTTCTTGTTAGTGTTGTTTGGAACTTAAATTGCTTTTCCACCAGCTATAATTTCAATCTGCTCACACGCCAAGCAGGTTGAAAGCCGCGAAAAAACTTCGCGAATTAACGTAAGTGGAATGAATGTTTTGTACGTTTCGTTTCTCGAAGCGAGGAGAGTTCTTTACAGTGGAAATATAGTTATTATAGACCGGTGGAATTGCCGGGTGTTATAACATAGCATTTCTTATGAAACGACCTATTACATGTCAGTCGATATGAGATAAAGTATAATTGTAAATAGGTTTGCTCATTGCAGATACCAGATCTTTTGATTACTTTCAGGAAAAAATGCAATACTTCTAACGAGGCCAGTGTACAGTGGGAATACAGAAATTCTGAAAATTGTGAAACATACGTGATTCATTCATAGCATAAACCCTTTCTTTCGTTTGACAGAAATCCTCGAAGTAAAATTTAAACTCTTCGAAATTCAGATTTTTTCGAATCTTTTATCAAAGGATTGGGCAAATTAAGAATCATTTTCATTGGATATTCTGAAGACATAGAATCCAGTTCTTTTTTCATCTTGTATGCAATTCAATTTTTGAATTTATTGTTATATTCTTGATTTTTATAGAATTTATTATATCCACTGAATGTGGATGTAAAAACTTAATCGTTTTCTTGATCAAAGAGTGCTTTGTATTTTCATATTATTTGCATTTGTAGTAAATTGTTTCTTTATTTCAATCCACATATTTATTAATGCTGATGTGTCAATTTATAATAAATTTATAAACCATCATTTTAATAAAACGTTATTATGTTATTCAACATTATAATTAAACACGTCACTAAACACCACAACTAATTATCCAGGGTTAATGCATAATTAATGCAAATATGCATTACATTTTACAATATTAATCCTTGTTTACTTCCATAAAAGTTCATTGATTTTGTGAATGAATTCTAATAATACAGTTAACTTGTATGCTAAATAATTTGAATGAGAGATTTGTATTGAAATTATTTAAAGGATAAAAATGATTCGATAAAATATTTTAACACTAGTAGAAGAGTAATATTAAAATTTCAATTGATTTTGTGTATGAATTCTAGTAATTCATTTAACTTGTATAATAAATAATTTGAATGAGAGATTTGTATTGTAATTATTTAAAAGGATAAAAATGATTCGATAAAATATTTTAACACTAGTAGAAGAGTAATATTAAAATTTCAATTGATTTTGTGTATGAATTCTAGAAATTCATTTAACTTGTATGCTAAATAATTTGAATGAGAGATTTGTATTGAAATTATTTAAAAGGATAAAAATGATTCGATAAAATATTTAAACACTAGTAGAAGAGTAATACTAAAATTTCAATTGATTTTGTGTATAAATTCTAGAAATTCATTTAACTTGTATGCTAAATAATTTGAATAAGAGATTTGTATTGAAATTATTTAAAAGGATAAAAATGATTTCGTAGAAAGTTCTATAAAATCTGTGGTCTACTGCCTACCAGTACGAACCGTACCAAAATAAGTTAGAGAGCAATTGCGGAACGCCACCAAATCTTGCCACACACTGAAAGCTCCAATCCCAGCGAAACGTGCGCCTCAAACGACAATCTGAAAACACTGTTGGCTAATTGCAGTGGTTCGGGGCCATAACCTTTGACGTAACATCAAGAGCGCATCCCTTGGAAGGGTAGGTCCCGTTTCCGTCGTAATTTTCCGAGCAACGGCGTGTAAATCATCTCAGCGCACCGGCGCTGCGCGGTCGGACGCATTAAAAGCGTGCAGGCTGCCTCCCAGAATTTCAATGACGATCACGGACTATAAAGTCGTCGCTGAATTATTGCCGGCGTGCCACCAACAAGATGACTCGCGCGAGTCAGCCCCGGATCCGACACCTAGAATTAATTTCTCTAAAAGCGGCAATAATTCCTCGGTGAACCGCAGGTCGTGCCGATCCCGGGGTGGAGGCAGCGTTGCATTTACGGTAGGAGAGGGACGTTAAACGTCAACGTCAATGTTCCGCGGGCGTAAATAATCGTTATTGTTGAAGCTCGACCGGCAGCACGGTCCTCCTCTGTCTTTCTGTCCCCGTCGTCTCCACCATGCTCGTCCCTCGTCTACCATCTTTCTCCGTTCGATTTCCACCAGGGACGAACGAAGGAAGACAGAGAAAAGACAGACGCGCAATGTCCATTCCTCTCCATGGCTCTTTCACTCTCGTCCTCCGTGCAAGTTGTGACTGGTGAGTCACAACGGGGTCCTGTGCTCGCGTCGGCGGAGGTGGCTCTTGTCCTGCAATTTATAGATCATGGCGAATCGCCGAACGGAGACGGCGGAAGACGACCCCGCTGGACTTCCCGCCAGAGAACTCTACTTCTTCTTCTTCTTCTTCTTCTTCTTCGTCTTCTTGCGCATTTTCTGTCTGTTATGTACGTACTCCGGGCACTGTCCGGTTTATGGATATCCGAGTGTTCATGTAACTTGTGCTCCAGAGCAAATACCGTCACTGCCTTTGATCGAGATCATCCTCGGTCGCGTTAGCCGAGTGATTAACCCTTCGATGAACGCTGTGATCCAATGGGAATACCCTTATCCCCTTACGATTTTTACGAAGGTATTTACAATATTGAGAATATTCACATTATTTACGAAGCTATTTAGTGCAATATTTAGAATATTTACGAAAGTATTTATTACAATATTCAGAATATTCACAAATAGGGATTGCATTACAGGTACACCGGTATACCGAATACAGGTATTTCGTGGTATTTTGCAATTTCGTAAAACCGGTATTTGTTAAGGTAAAATACCTTTATTTTCGGTATTAGTTAAAAACAATAAATTTTTTTTGCATCTACTCTTATTTGAAATACGTATTTAAAGTAGTACCAACATCACAATTATTTGCTGTCTTGTCATTTGCTGACTTACAATTAACTGTAAATAAAAAAAAATTGTCGGAAACAATAATAAACAAGTAATACAAAAAATAAATTTATCCAAAACCGTTAGACGAAAGATCGAGTTGTTAGAAGATGAAGGACATCCAGGCAAATATTTAGGATGTATAACGTTCAATGTTAACATTACCATCAATGAGCGTGGATGCCGAAAGAGCATTTTCAACTGCAGGTAATTTGTACAGAAAAATACATTCTAGGTTTAATGACAATCCAATAGATGCATTATGTTTTTTACAATCACATTTCAAAAATATGTAGTTAATATAGTTAATGTTTTTTTCTATTAATAGGTAATAATGATACTTATACTCTTAGTATCTACACCATCTGTTTGCACTTAATTATTAATTATTATTTCATTAATAATTAACTATTATTTTTTGCATTAACCCTCATACGTTTCTCACCATGAGAATTTACCGATTTATCTTTTTTACATATTGTAAAACGATTCATTTCTTTTTGTCTGAGTTGCAGAATATGTTTCTTTGAAATGTCACACTATGATTGAAACATAATTCGTAGAATAGAAATGTGAAGCGAGAAGGGGTGAAATATTATTGTAGGATTTTTTATGCAATTATGTCAAAGATATCTTCAATGAAACAGAGATTCAGTTAGTTTAATTTGCGTTATTTTAGTACTTAAATAACAATTTGTATGTTCTTGATCAAAATAAACTTCAGCACTGTAAACGGAGGGTTAATCAGTAATGTGGATAAATCCGTGATTAGTTCTTGGGATATTCACGTATTCAGAAAGAAACTATAAATGTCACTTGTGTGTGGGAATTTAATATTGTTCTTGACTTAAAACATTTTTCAATTGGAAATTCATCAAGAAATACTTGAGATTGATTAACCTTTCGAATGAAAATTTTACTGAATGAAATAGCAGTCGCAGATCTAACCAAATATAGTCACAGGTATTACTACAACCAGATAAATCGCGATATTTATGGAAATCGATAGCCGCGGAAACGCGAGCTTAACTAGGCCAGCAGATTTCTCAGCACCCGCGTTTCTCCGTAAACATCTCACACGAATCCTTTCGCGATCTATCTTTCACCTTTTCGTACTTCCTCTATCTCTCTCCGTCTCTCCGTTGTCCGCCCACACTAATAACTACGGAATGTTTAGAGCAGCCGATTATAAATGGCTGCTTTCAGGAATCAACACCAAACGTTTATGTTTTTAAACAATCACTGCAAATATATTCATATGAACTCCAAAATGTTCGATGCTCCTTTTTAGTAACAGAAACAAATTTCAAACTTGTATCCATTTTGTAAGGATTAAGCCGTATTTATTTGTAAAATATAACGCATGGATAACCAACGTTGACAGACGTGTGTTTTCCGCGAATGCTCGTTTCGATCTGATCTTCTTTTTACAATTCAATTGCAATTACAATTTTAGAATTCTTCTGTTCCGATTCTCTACTTTATAAATTTAACTATATATAGGGTTGTTTGTTAATACATTCATGTACATCCACATAATATATACACATCATTCGTACTTTAACCCTATAATATACTAAAACATTACCTACAAATCGGGTAAAATATGTATGATATTCGTCAATTTTTGTCGTCGATTCAGTCTAATTTTGTTAATTTCAAATATTAGGCTGGAAAGAATGTTTGTTGCGTTCTCAAATTAAGAATCGAAGATAAGATCAAGGTATTTACTCATATGTTTATTCAGTAACACGAAAAGCTACCTCGAAAATGGCAAAAAGTACTGAAACAGAATGGAAAATATGTTATTGAATAAATCTATGAATAAACATCTGAATTTTAGCGTTTAATTTGAATTCACAAATGCTACAAACTTTCGTTCCAACCCAATATTTTTCAAAGACAGTGTAGTAGGAAGTTGAACCCCACTCCACTACGCGTTCCCACTCCGACTCCGACCCCCCTCCACTGGCTCACTTCGCACCGAAGGAGCTCAGTTTACTCACTGGGTTGGTTTGGATTAGGTACTAAATACGCTCGCTAGTAAAGACTAAAAAGTAGAAAATAAGAAAATATATAAAAACACTTTTTAAAAACCACGTTTATATTAGAATGCTCTAAAAAGGAGAAAATAATATTTTTGGATATTAGTGACTATAAATAAAAGCGTGGAGCGGCCACGAAGATTACGTTAATATAGTTTAGCGCACCATGCTTTTATTTATAGTCACTAATATCTAAAAATATTATTTTCTCCTTTTTAGTGCATTCGAATATAAGCGTGGTTTTTAAAAATTATTTTCAAACCACATGTGTTTGAGATTTTTTACAATCTCACCTTAAATGGCACAACCCGTACATTGTGACTTTTCAATTCTCCTAAACATCTTGCTCTTTTAAATTACAGCTACTCGGTTTCGTCATAAGTGCATAAAATCCGTAGTGATAATTGAATTAGCACAGTGTCGTATAACGAGGATCAAGGTGGAAAGGAGCACAAAGGGGAGCTGGGAACGAAGCGACAAGCTGCCAGTGACGAACCTGCACGCCCCTTAGTGACACCTTCCCGTCGACCGGCTGTCACCGATCTTTTTGTCTCGTCGGAGACGCGGATGATCCTTTTGCGACACTCCCACATTCCCCGATGACGAGGCTAGATCGCGTCCCCCGATAGCGGCGTATCTGGTCCGCCTTTGCCTTACGCTGAATCGTTCACGTTCTATAGATCAGAAAATTCATGGGTGAAGACACCTCGCGGGGTGGAGATCTCGATTAATCGTCCAGAGGTCTCCTCAACACCTTCACGAGCTTTCGTAACTCTTGTGTTGTGCGATGTTATGATCGTTTCGACCGGCGATCGGTGTTGGAGACAATGCTAAGTACACTGCGGATCTTTATTCATTTATGGAAAAAATTGGGAGATGTAATTTAAAACAATAGAAACATTAGAAGAATTTTAAAATATCATTATTTTCGACCTATTGAACATATTAACGCTTTAACCAATTAACCTATGAACCTATTAACTGACAGCCTGTTAATAGGATTTTCAATAACTTTTCTTTTATATTACAATCTTATATAAAAGTATTAGATGACGTTGTTAAAGGTGACTAGTTAATTCATAATGAATAAATAATAAAGGTTCCATTAAAAAGTATTCAGTAATGTACCATTGATTTTTTAAAATTATGTGACAGTCACCGGTCGTAATGTGTTAAAATCATTAAAATCATTCAATTTAGTTTCTATTTGTCGCAATCGATGCAGACAATTTTTATTATGCATAAAGACAAGCAAGTAGAGTGATTATTACCCAGCCTACCCTAGCTCTGGATATTTGGAATGAGGCTGTAAAGATGATGAAAGATTCATGGAACTTTTTAATAGACTACAACTTATACAATTTTGAAACTTTTCTATTCAATATTCAATTAACATAATGGAAAATTGCACATATGCAACTCCTATCAATTTTGTAAAGGAACGAGTAGACTGTGGATGTTTGTGCAAAACAAAAAATAGAAACCAAGTAGAAAATTCTTCTTTTCTTTAATAGCTTGAATGAGTTGAAATTAATAGATTAATATTATTAAATCCTCTTAATGTTTCTATTCTTTCTAATTGCTTTCTAATTTTTGTCATAAATGCATCAAATCCGCAGTCTACCAATGAACGAATGAGTATGTTCAAAATCATATTTTATGTGACATGAAAAATTGGTGAAACTATAGAATAATTGAAGCAGTCATTTAACGAAATTCAGACTGAAGATCAAGATCTACAACAACCTTTACTCTTTATTGAATTCTTTCTGCGAGCAACTACACATATCTTTCCAGAATAAAAATCTGTGTGTTGAAAATATCGCGATGTTAATCCTGCATATTAATACCAAGGATTATGAGAAAGGTTAAACGCAACCGTAGAAATAAAATTCTTAATTTTTCTTCATGGTTAATACGCCAAGTAACGCCGTGTCATATTCTGAATACCAAGTTGTATCTATAGTCTCTGTTTTTACTCGTGTGAATAAGGACTTCGTTACCATTGTCATTTGTTGCAAAAGCATCGTGTCAATGTGTTGTAACGAATAAGCTGCTCTATTTCAATGGCAAGTGTACAAAATTTTTGAGAAATTCCTTTTTAAAATTAGTATTAATTCAAAAGCTAATTACAAATTGTGTTCATTACTGGGATTAAAGATGCTTTTCATTATCATAATAAGGTCGTAGAAAAAATACCCAACCAGTTTCCAAAGTTCTCTTTTGTACACCAGTGAATAAATAATCTTTCCAATATCTTAAACAGTTATTTGAACTATTTTTAAGAAAGGTTTTCCGTTTTAAATCGTCTGCGGAGATTTTTCCAACTGACTGTATGGACAATTTTCAATTGAAAATCCAAGAATGTGGTATTCAAATATTTTCCGAAGCGATCCGATGGGATTGAAGCACATATTGTCCAAGTAAACTGTCTTACAATTTCAATCATACATTCATACAACTGAAGAAGCACCATCAAGTAAATTCCACTGCTCACGAAAAATCAACGAGATTATCAATCAGTTCCTACCTAAGACAGTCGAACACTGAATTATTAATTTCGTTTGAAAAGAATGGGGCTTGATCATCCCCAACGGGGCTGTAGCGGTTAGGAGTCCATCTAGCACAGGCTCCGGTATCAGGTTCGCCATCGTCTATGAGGACGTTGAAAGAAAAGAATAAATAGTAGTCGAAAAACACTGTGTAGGTATGACTCAGAGGTATTTGAGATTCCAGTGGAGAAGTGCCAGAACGTTTGGTCCCGTTTCGAAGTCGCTGTGGCCCCGGCCACGGTTTTGTGGCTGCTCATTGGCCCCCGTTGGGGTATCGAGCCAACCGTGTCCCATTATCCCATGCTAATTCCCTGGCTACGGCTGTCATTGCCTCGAGGCGAGGACTGACAAGTAACACCTCTTGGCTCGTGTTTCACTCCGACCGTAGGAGTGTCTCCTCTCTTGCTCGCCCCACCAGCTCGGCCTTTTTTTCCCCCAGTCATCGGTCCCCACCTGGGGGATTCATCTCTTTTTAATTCGCTCGGTCCCATCTCTATTTCTCCTATTCGTTTGCCGTTCCCTGTTGCCGTTTCTACGTCTGTCTTCTTCTCCACCCTCTTCTTTCCAACCCCCTTCTTCCCTGATGGAGGCGCATCATCGCATCGTAGGTCCCCGTGGGCTCATCTTCGCGGTGCCCGCTCCCGCCGAGACCGAAAATCAACTCGTCATGCTCGCTTCATTTTCTGGCCGATGTAAAACAGCCATTTGTTAGGTCGTGTCAAGCATCGCAAGAACGTCCGCGGGGTGTCCCGCTCCTTGGACGGCCACGAATGGCATATCGATTGGCGATTCATGCGATCGACGCCTGATAATAAATATCCGAGAGCGAGAACGGTGTAACAGTCGAAACTCCCCTTTGGATGGAATCCCACCTCGAGCTTACTCCCGGTGTTGTTAATAGTTCCTGCGTGGACCTTCTTCCACGTACCCCTGCCTACGCCCTTGCAAAATAACTTCCCAAATGCACCGGTGGGTTCAGGTGAAGTTTTAGCTTGTATTCTCTATGATATAGTTTTTTGAAGAACTTTGATTTTATCGTTTATTTGAAATTTGTTTTGTAACTTGATGTACTGCTGATAACTGAATGCACTGCTACCCTTACGTTAGAGTCTGCCTTCTACTTTATACTATTTCTTCCATATTTTTGAGAATTATTATTTTTGAATAAGTTTTGAACTATATTTTTTTTCAAGAAGTGGATGCCTAGTAGACTTTGCAAAAATGGATTTTCTCGAAATGGGCTATGACAAGTCTTCTTTTATCTTGTTTAATGTACAATTTAAAAACTATGCGAATGCATATGTTGCAGAAACGACTTTAAGAAAATGGTTGCCCCTGTACCCCAACGTATACAAAGTCTATCAATGGAGCAACTTCGAAATAATTGATTACATCAAACGGAGAATTAAAACCGTGTAAGATATTTTCAGCAATAAGCAGCACAGGTGTACAATGGATTCTTTAAACATAATTTTATATATTTAGAAAACGTTAAACCGTGATGTTGTAACCCCGTAACAATTACTGAAATTGTGAGACTGAACATTGTGCCCTTAATAAATTTTCTTTTTGTCGATCGTATGTTTGAACAAAGTTGATGTTCTTAGCGCACTGGATCGATCAATTTAATTGAAAGCAATTTTGCAATATATTGATTTCAACGTTTCGGTCTTGGTTTAGACCCTTTTTAAGAAAATAGTGATTGTGTCTGTGAATGATTAAAAAACAAATGTGATATTCTGTTGGTCAGAACAAATTCAAAACAATTTTTGAAATATGTGAACTTACTTGCTTAATGAAATAACTTTAAGAATTAAGCAAAATTGCTTTTAATAAATTGATTGAATTGGTGCGCCCAGAACATCAACTTTATTGTGCTCTTACGTACACAAAGTCTATCAATGGAACAACTTCGAAATAATTGATTGCATCAAATCGAGAATTAAAAACGTGAGGGATAATTTTAGCAATAAATAGCACAAGGTTTACATATTGATATTTCAAATGATCACTTCGCAACCCTGAAATTGTGAGAACGAGCGATTTGTTCCATCAACGAAGCGACGTAAAAATAATTTATTGCTTCAAATGGAGAATTAGAAGCGTGAAAGGTATTTCCAGCAATAAATCGCACAGATATATATATATATATATATATATTTATTTTTTAAATGTTCACGTTGCAACCCTGCAACGACCCCTGAAATTGTGAAACTGAGCCCTGAGTCCTAACATACGGAAATTGTATCAACGGAGCAACGTTGAAATAATTAATTACATTAAATGGAGAATTAAAAACGTGAATGGTATTCCCAGCAATAAGCATCACAGACGTACAATAGGTTTTTAAATGCTCACGTCGCAACCCTATAACAACCCCTGAAATTATGAGAACGAGCGATAGACACTGCCTTAAAATACACGAATCTATTAACGAAGCAAAGTCGAAATAATTGATCACATTAAATGGAGTATTAAAAACGTCAGAGAAATTTTCAGCAATAAGTAGCACGAATGACTAGACAACAAAGGGATCGTTCATCAGGGGGGTGTCGTAAAGCGACGATATCCTTTCGATATAGACGTAAAATTTGATTAACCATCAACATGCAATCGGCGAACGGTTAAGCTGGTTAAAGAGCAAGCACAAACGCATTTGTTGCGTGAAATTTCACGATGTGCCCAGAACAGATCGGTGTCGCGCCGCTTAGTCGTTCGTTGGCCTCGTGGACGCTCGTTACGGCGCGGCGCTGTCTCGTAAATAACTGTCTTATATTCTCGCTCTCCTCTCTTCGGTTCTGTTCCCCTGGAACCGTATTCATTCGTTGTTACCGCCGTTTAGAGGCCGTTGCTGGTTTTATGAAACACTCGAAAATCCGTTGTAACTGTCACCTCGCCGCCACGAGCTCGCCGAAGACGGAATACCGAGAATCACCGATTAAAAAATGAGCAATTAAGGATTCGAGGAGCTACAAACGTTCCGCTTTTGCGACTCCTTCTCGTCAGCTAATTAAATCCGAACATAGTCGCCAACGTGACTATTTGGACGACCGTGTTAAAAGCGATTATTTCGGGCACTATTAGGTCAAAGGGAAATAAAGAGGAGTCATGTTTTTCCAAATTTTATAAGTAACATTTTCAGTTTTTGACAACAGTGTTTAAGTGACTTGAGTGAGTATAATATAAGCATGGTTTTTAAAAATTTTTTTTTTTATATATATTTTTATTTTCTACTTTTTAGCCTTTAGTACCGAGCGAATACGCTATTTACTACCGCCCGACCTAGCTCAAATCAACTCAGTAAGTGAACTGAGCTCCTTCGGTGTGAACTGAGCTAGTGGAGCGGGGTCGGGTCGGAGCGGAGTAGGGAGCGCGTGGAGTGGGGATTGCTGCACGCGAAGACGTACTACCGAACCTCGCGAATATTTAAACATTTTGTTTAAATCCTAAACACACATTCTTTTCAAAATTTTTTTTTTTGAATGTAGCATTGTCATCGAGTTCTGAGCTATGTTGAAAATTTCACGTCTCTAGCTCATCGGGAAATGGTTTAAAGTTTAGAATTTTTCAGACTTTTTGAAAGAAGGAAATGGTGAAAAAATTGTCCTGCATATAAACGACCCAGTGTGTCTACTAAATTGCGACGCTACCAGGTAATTTTTCAAACAAAGTAAATGCTATTTCACTTGCCAGAATTATAAAAAATTTAGTAATTCGTATATTACATGTACATCGACTCTTGGCGATTAGCGAAGCGGTAAATTAATGAAGATCTGAATTGTCAATTACAACACGAGTGAATCGCGACGTAATTATTATTCCTCGAGTAATTCAATTGTAATTCTGCACAACTCTGGCCCTAACCCCTTTACGCTGAACCACACCGTAGTCGCTGATGTATCCAAATCTGTTTTGCTTTGACTAATTTTAAAAAAACATGTTCGTAATAGTCGAAATAATGTTTTTACGGAAAGAAAAATTGGAAAATTCGGGAGAAATCTGAAGTGCTTTGTTTTATGGGATTTTTGTATGGACTCAAAACCATAACTCACGATTCGAAATATGGATATGCGTAATTTTTTGTTAGGTTATCGTCCTGGAAAAGTTTTCATTACGAAGGAAAGTTGGAAAATTCGGACAAACTGCAAAATGATTTTTGAAACAGTACAAGTAAAGCAGGTTGACATGTTTATACAAATTGATTGTAATTTGGGCAGGACAGCGTCTGTCAGGGCAGCTAGTAATAAATAAAATTGTCCGATGATAATTCCACGCGTCCGGCGTCCTCAAGAAAGACAGCGGTGACAGCGCAGCGGGACAAAGAGGACGAGGACGATGTTCTAGTCGGGACGTTAAGTCACAGTCCCAAAATGTCGAGAAATAATCGAAACGTAGGATAAGGAGCAGAGAGCGGAACAAAACGAAAGAAATTCCGTGGGCCCGCGTTGGAGGTCACGTCCATGTCGTCGCAAAAGTGTCGCTTCTGCGCGCTACATCCGGCATACAGTTCCATGGAGGACAGAACACACGGTCGTAAAGAAAAAAATATGGATGTGTCTCATCCCGGATTCAAATGCACACCCTCGGCTCCCGGTGCCACATAAATTTAGTTCAAGCCGGTGTAAAGACAACGATGATGCGCATACCAAAGCGTTTCTGTTCCGTGTTCTTCATGGTTAACAAAGTAGATCCTCGGGACGGCCCAGCGCATTGTCTGTTCTTCGTAATCTAGAAGCGTGCATCAAGGATTCGCATTTCAATCCCTCGGATACGGTTGTGATAGAAATTAATCGGCATACGATTTTCCGGCCATCTTGCTTCTCTAAGGTGTACAGGTATTCGCTGAATACCTGCTTAATTTCATAAACCTGACGTTTTTCATCGATTTCTATTTTTCCGTGGCCACAGAATAAGCTTAAAAATTTAATTTTCTTTTAAATATGGACTATTTTCATCAATATCTTTTGAACCGCTTAACCAAATAAAGATCCCATTGTACATACTTGTTTGTCATTTCAATGCCTTTCATTTGATACTTAGAACGACCAAATTGAATACATCTAGCTCCACATATGGTTTTTAAAGTGAAAAGAGGTCAACAAAATTGAAAAAATCACAATATCTTGAAAATTGTTCCATAAAAAACAGTTTTACCTTGATTTTCGAGTTCAGCGAAAGAAAATCCATAAGAAAAGTTACCTCTCATCAAAGGTACATGAAATCAATTTCATTTTGTAAATAAACTTGTATATTCAGTATTTTGCAGACGCAAAATTTCTCTTGGAGATGATTCATACTTGGATCTTCCACGCTGTGGAAAATTTTATAAATTGCCAAATTGCTTTGGTTTTGGCTTTTGTATCAAACCTGTGCGCCGATAACAAACTAATTTCTAGAAATAAAAAATGTTCGTGTTATTATCCTACTAAGCTGAAACTTATATATATATTACAAACTTATAATTGATATCTTTAAATATTTTTAACACGTCTACGGTTTTAAATTGTGCGTGTCCATTTTTGTCAGAAACGCATAAAACCCGCAGTCTACTGATATAATTGATTAACTGAAACGAAGATATTATGCCGATCCCTGGTAAATTTGCGTAAAGATCGGTAATACATAAGGCTATAAGAGGATCCTCCAGCATTGTTCGAAATCCGGAGATAAATTTGTCGAGAAGACACCGTGTTTTTTTCAGGTTGACCGGACCCCACCGGCGTTGACAGACACGTGGACGTGCGCTGTCAACAATCTCGGCGCATCCTCGCCACGCATTTTAACTGTCCGTGCCCCGAGATAGGATATATACGACTCGCTGTCACAATCTTTCACCAGATTCGGGAACACTCTGGGGACTCCTGAGGGTCGAGGAATCCCGGGCCCTCCCTGCGAACGTTTAAATCGATCCTCCCCCAGAGGAAACGTATAGGTAGAGAAGGGGAGGATGAGGGGCTCTCGGGGCCACTCGAATCTCGTTACCGTGCCCAGCGGGACTCCGATTACCATTTCTTGGACAAATCGTCGCCTTCGAGCCGCGGTATCGCGAGATCCTTCCTGAGAAACCGCTTTCAGCTGATTATAGATGCTGCCCCGTGAACGGGGAAATTCTTCCTTGCGGATTTCTAGGAGGACACGTCGTCCGTCGTTTTACTGGTTTCATTTATTTATGCCGCTTAGGGGGCTTGGTGTCTCTCTTAAGACAGCGCGCAGCATTCATTAGCATCTGTTCATCAGCTAGCATCAGGTGTCTCGACAATGAGTGAGACGTTAATCGATACGGTCGTTCTAATCAAGAAAATCGTTCGTTTTATTCTACCATGGTTTCGTGCGTTGGGGAGATTAAAAATTCGACATTTTTATCGACATTACTAACAATTCAAACGTCTCCAAAAACGTTGTAGAAATTTTTTCCTAACTGAATCTACAATGGACACGTTGCATCGAAACTACTACCAATTAAAAGTAGTGTCTTCTCTACAAACATTATAGAAATCTTTTCGTAACTTAATCAGCAATGGACTCACTTTTATCAAAAATATTACCAATTAAAACGTCTCTAGAAACATTATAGAAATTTTTCATAACTGAATCTACAATGGAATCATTTTTATTCAAGATACTACCAATTAAAACGACTCTACAAACATTATAGAAATTTGTTGATATTCTATTCAACAGTGGACTCATTTTTATCGAAAATGCAACCAATTAAAACGTCTCTACAAACATTATAGAAATTTTTCATAACTGAATCTGCAATGGACATGAAGAGTGAAGCTTCATGAAGACCTCTCGAAACTTGTACGATTATTTCGTGACGATCTAACGAACTTTGCATGAAAGGTGTATTGCCATCTTTGGAATAATGTAATGTAGTGAAAACCTTGCCAAACCAGTTTCTCATTTTTGTTCTACAAACTAGCCAACAAAAATCCAAGATTAAGTTGGAAGCAGTCGTTGTAACATTGAATCTCTAAACCTACGGTTTCAGTCACGAGACTTTACGAGTTTTCATGCTTTTACAGACTAATGATACTGCACTGCTTTTTGTTTTAACGAAAGTGTCATAGGTCGACTATAAAATTTCTCTTTCATCTAGGAAATTAATTAGGTCGGCTGTATATGCATCAATCTTATTCAATACTTGGGAATTCAACCGTCAACCGCTACAGGAAACGTACATGAACGATGAATATAAAATTGTTCACAAAGCTGGAAAATATACAAACAGGTTAGAAATGTTTTAATCACTACAACTCTGAAAAGAATAGATAGTAGTGCAAATGATTAAGT
>CM052338.1:9971727-9990693 GCA_028455595.1 Lasioglossum vierecki
ACGCCCGGATTCGTGTAAGTGCACACCCGGCCATATTTCCACGATCCTACCCGCGAATACATATGTTTTTGCTCATGCTCGATGCACTGAGGGCTCGAACAGTTCCTAGATCGACGATACTCCGCGAGGTGCCATCGAGCTCGCGTTTGCAAACCGGAAGCGCTATAAATGGGAATTGATTCTGCCGGTTGTGCCGTAAATTTTGTTCCCCGAGTATTGAGTGATTGTGGATAAGTTTGCGGCGATGAGAATAGACAGTGGATTTTATGCATTAATGGCAAAAATGAACAGGAGTAATTGAAAACAGTAGAAACATTAGAATATTATATACTATTATATTATTTTCAACATATAGAACATGAATGTCTATTTCACTTCCCGGACGAAAAGATATAAATTGTGCAATAGTAAATAAAAGTCTATGTAAAGTTATCCAAAAATCCATTTCAATCAAAATATGGACCATATATACATTATTATATGTATGTATATTCATTTCATTGTATTATATTTAAATATTTATATATTATATATTATGTAATCTATATTCTATATTCTATATTCTATATTCTATATTCTATATTCTATATTCTATATTCTATATTCTATATTCTATATTCTATATTCTATATTCTATATTCTATATTCTATATTCTATATTCTATATTCTATATTCTATATTCTATATTCTATATTCTATATTCTATATTCTATATTATAGTTCAAATAAACATATATTCACGTAATAACATGGATTCATTATAAGGAGACAGAATAATATAATTATAATTATTATATTTAACAGGGACCACCTACGTCGATAATATATACGCAATATATTAGGCGAGGAAAACAATTGTAAAATAAATATAATCTGAAAAATAGTTTCCATTGATTATTAATGCATGGGAGGCGAAGTTATTACCTGTATACATCGATAAATCTGCAGCCACCTTGAATTTGAATAAATTATTGTATCTGCATTTGCATAGCAAGGCAGACCGCTGATCTATCCTTCCTTGAAGAACACCTGGTGCATATACATTGGTGCACATTGCATGCAAATAACTTGCGGGAACACCAAGACAATGCAAGCCCACGCCCGGAATTCGCCGATGGCAGTTTTTTTATCGAACAATACCGCGATCTTCACTTTTAGCACAGTGAAATTTGGCGCATACGTTCGAATCGAGCTCCAACAGAATTATTTATACACGCAAGTTTTACCGAAAGTAATTCTTGCATTAATCGAACTTGGAATAAACAATTTTATGTTATATGTGAAACGAGTGGAACATTTAATGAATGAAATTATTAGAATTTAGTTTTGCTTCGTTTAAAAAAAATTAAAAAAGAAGCAGAGTTTTGCTTCGTTTTCGATAATGTTTTGCCCATACCATTTAATATTAACATAATAGTAGAAACAGTAATTGTGATTAACAATATCCAAGAGAATGCACAAGAATTTCTGAAAAAAATAATGAAACAATTTCATCCCTTCTGAAAATGACTACTTTGATAGAGCAGTAGAACATCTCTTCAACTCTTTATTTTTCAAATTAATTCCAGTGAACTGTTCTAATATTTTATGCATAATGCATAAACCTGAAAAAAGGCACAATTTCAATTCAAGAATGTTGATGAAGAAAAAATGCATAGTAATTGATGATACAAAATTAATTTCTTTGAAAATCTACAAACTAAAACTTCAATAGAACATTGTTTTAAAGTTGTATCGTTGCCCTAGAATCTCTAATTTCATAGACTCAGTGTTGCTATTAATGAATAAAATCCACAATCTAATAATTCAAAAGGTTCCTAAAGTTATGTACTTCATCAAGGATCTATAAAATGCATGAAATTCATTAAATGCAAAAAGTGCATTACACAATTGATCTCCTAAACACAACGCAGAGCATTGTACCAGTAGCCAGTAGACGTAGGTAGCAACTCGAAAAATTGAATAAGCGTGGAGTACACAAGCTGTCACAGTGGAACCGAATCCTGAAAGGCAGGAGAAAAATGGATCCGTCTGGGAATGAGATATCCCGCAGTTAGGTTCCAGGGAAATCTTTTCCCCGTCGATTACAGGGCCGTCGATTCCCCATTGTATCCCGAAATTTGTATTCGAAATCCGGCTTAATGATTCCCTCGGTTGGTCCCACGATTAATCTCCGCGAAATTTCAGCGAAAACACCCGGGGATTTCACGGTCGTCTGCGGGTCCGGGTCTCCTCTCTACCGTCACGCCCGGTGGACTGGATAGGCGTCCATTTTGTGAGCGGTCGGTCAACGGGGAATAGACCCGTTACATCACAACGGAGGCAGCAGGCATTTTGATCGCCATAAATACCGAAATCGTCCGAAAAAGTCTCTATATGTATATCCACGCCGGTAATTATCTTCGAGCGAGATTCTCGCGGACGCCGGTCTCTCTTTTCTCTTCTCTCTCCTTCTACCGGCGACTATTAAAAGTTCGTTTTCCTAGGCAACGCACGAGGGCGGAATGGTCACGGGTGCCCAGTAATTAAGGGGACCCGTGTTACTGGAATTTCCTCCGAAACAGTCCAACTTAAGCGGTATTTAATAACGTAACAATTATATGGTAGGCACTAGACTTTCGAAACCAACGCGTCCCATGGAGACCTCATCGGTCCTATCTTCACCCTTCTGCTTTCTTCTCCGCCCCTCCTGAACGGGCCCACCGTAAACTGATACATTGCCAAGTTTTCGTAATACTTAGTTTCATCGTACGATAGAGCTTCCTATTGGAACAGATTCCAACAGCGACCATTATTTGAACCGTTCACAGGCAAAATCGATTAACCCTCGTACGTTCCTCAGGGTGAAAATTCAGGTTCCATGAAAATCACCAATACAAATTTTCCCAACACGGTTTTCACCGACAACATTTCACAGATACCCGATTTGACCGAAGACTACTTTGGCCGACAACGCCTTTAACCGACACCGATTTTGACCGACAACGATTTTAGACCTTTTAATCTCGACGTCGATTCAACAAGCCTGATGCAATAGTACAGTGGGTATTATGGAAATCACCGACGCAAATTTCCTCGAACGGTTTTCACAATCAACATTTCACAGACACCAGATTTGACCGACACCTACTTTTGCCGACAGCGAATCTAAAATCGTTTTCGGTCGAATTCGTGTCAGTCGAAATCGTTGTCGGTCAAAGGCGTTGTCGCTGAAAACCGTGTCAGGGAAATTTGTGTCGGTGATTTACATGGAACCCAAATGAACCATAATGTGTTGAATTGAATTGTAATCAATTTTACCATTCACATCTTAGGCTTTTTGGTTGTGTATTCCGTATTAAAAAAAAAACTAAAAGTCACACGAAGTTTCCGGAAAATTTAAAGAAACAGAACAGAACAGTATAACTTATTTCGGGAAAACTGTGTTAAATTGACACAAGGATGGATGAAGCTTAAAATGCGATGCTATAAATGAAACATGATGTGTTGATTTACCGTGTGAAATCAAAGTGGGTGAATTGTTATCCTAGTCACTTTTATGCAGCTAGTTCTGAGGAGTGCATGAGGGTTAAAAGGGTTAACGTTTTTCACTTCAACATAACGCATTATTTTACTCGACGTACCGAACATTCGAAAAAGTAACAGTCCTAGAAGGAAGTGAGCCCCAGGGTCCAATTTCGAGAATCGCAGGGTCCTCGTGAACGCGTAAATAATTGCTGTTCGATCAGCCCCCGTCCCAGTTCACCGACCATAAACGCGCAGACCCGAAAGCTTATAACAAGCATGATGTCCGGAGATCGATTCGGGAGGATAGCCACTAAAAATATTCTAGCTTCCATCTAACACAAAGGGATACATTGTGCACACTCTGTTAGCTGCGGCTCGCCTCTTTTATCTGGTCGTGTCGTTTCTGATTTTATGTCTTCCCGAAGGATGTAATTATACGATTCCAGCGAGCGCTCGGTGTGTGATTAACCCGTTGCTGCGCGACCCGGAACGAAGTGGGAATTTCGGTAAATGGGGAATTAGTTTGTAATGCCGTTTCGATTTTCTTCGGTATGAAAAAGACTTTTTAAAAATCAATAAAAGTGTGGAGCGCTAAACTATATTCACGTAATCTTCGTGGCCGCTTTACGCTTTTATTTATTGTCACTAATATCTAAAAATATTATTTTCTATTTTTTAGTGCATTCTAATATAAGCGTGGGTTTTAAAAAGTTTTTAAAAATATATATATTTATTTTATACAATTTAGTCTTTACTACCAAGCGTATTTAGTAAGGCCCGCTTACCGAGCAGAACCGCCGGTCCTTGTCGCCCCCTCCCCCTACCCGACCTAGTCCGAACCAACCCAGTAAGTAAAGTGAGCTTCTTCGGTGCGAAATAGGCCAGTGGAGCGGCGTCGGAGTCAGAGTGGGAACGCGGAGTGGGGATCGCTGTACGCGATGATGTACCACCGAACGTTGCGCGGCGAGGGGCGAAGCTAAATATTTAAAAATATTGTTTAAATACCAAACGCATATTCTTTTAAAAAGAAATTTTTTAATGTAGCATTGTCATTAAGTTCTGGGCTATGTTGAAAATTTCGAGTCTCTAGCTATAGTCTCTATATTTGTATATCTATAAATATATATTAGATATATATTTAAATAACTATTTATAAATAATAATTCACGATAATTAAAGGCAGTTATTATATCAAGTATATACATACTATCAAACAGTGACGTAATATAAGTGTCTTCAGAAGAATCGTTCCAGTATACATTCGAATCAGCGCCTTCGTTTTGCTGAAAAAGAAATTATAGTATTGTCCCTAGTAATTAAAGCTAAATATACGCTACTAGTATGAGATTCGTGTCCATCAATACGTCTGGATTAACAAGAGAAAACCACCGACTGTCTGAAAGAATTAAGACAAATATCTTCGAGTAATTTTTGGGAAAAAACTATCCCGGACCCGTCGACATTCTCCAACCCAGTGAACCGGCAATCAAAGGCGAACCGTTTTAAATTCAATCGAAATAATTTCGTAAAAGTATACGCTCGGGACCGTCAGGAAGTCATTTGTCACCCTCGATCATCTTTTTACGCTACCTTCCGATATACCTGTCTGTTCGTTGTCGTCGTGCTGCCACTCGCTGCCGATGGAAATCCAGGGTAGACAGGTCCAAACCGCAGGGATCAATTTTGGAAATTATTATCAGGTCCCTGCGAACGCGTATATAATTGACCATCGATCGGTCTCCGCCCAGTCCACCAGTCGTAAACGCGTCGGGCCCACGGTTTCGAGAGACTCCGAATACCCCGTAGATGTTCCCCCATGTTCCTCCTGCTCCGCTCTAACTCTTCCTGAAAAAAATCCGATCTAACTTCCAACAGACCGTGTACAATGAAGCACAATATAACACCTAACAACCGAGCCCTAGAGCGCGGGCTGGCCAATTAAAAGTGGAAGCGTCCAATTACCTGCCGATTGCGTGGGGTTACGACTACCCCGAGGAACGACTCTTCCTTTTCTTCTTACATTCTACCGAACTTCTGTTTTCTTACCGAAGTTATGGTCGGCCGGTCGGAAATACGGCTGATGATCGAATTATTAGAGCCACGGTACTATGTATTTAGTTTCTGTTTGATGGATTATGTTGCTCTGAGGGTTACTATTCATACCTACACATTTTTTTAGTTGTCTTCAATTTTAGAGAAATGTATTATTCGTATTCAATTTATAATTATTCTTGGTACCTACACATTTTTATTTCCATCAATTTTAGAAAAATGTCCAGTTACATCGAGTTTTTAAAGTTGTTTAATATTCTGTATCATTCGTATTCAATTTATAATTATTATTGGTACCTACACATTTTTAGTTTTCATCAATTTTAGAAAAATGTCCAGTTACATCGAGTTTTTGAAGTTGTTTAATATTCTTTATCATTCGTATTCAATTTATAATTATTCTTGGTACCTACACATTTTTAATTTCCATCAATTTTAGAAAAATGTCCAGTTACATGAGTTTTTGAAGTTGTTTACTATTCTGTATTATTCGTATTCAATTTATAATTATTCCTGTTCAATATTGAATTACATGAAACTATGGTTGTACCAAATCTTTCTTCTTTCATTTATTTTAATATATGTGGCTTATTCATTCTCTTACATCAAAGTATATTTATACTAACTGTTTTATTCGTTTACATTGTTTAATATTGTTTGTATTATTTCGTGCTATTCTCTTAAATGAAATTGCAGTAGTTTAATATTCTTCTTCTAGTATTGGGCTCTTATAGACGAGATATGTATTTCAATTATTCATTTCCAAATTGATCGTTGTATGTAAATTATTGTAAACTTATTAATGTATAACAAGTAAGCTTAAAAGTCATACAAACTCGAGACAATTTATCTAAGAACTTGTTCATCAATATTACCACGTTTTTATTATCTCGCTTTCTTGTCTGTTTGTTTGCTTGCTTGCGAGTCTGTTCGGTACAAATCTTTCAAGTGATTTTAAACGAACTTCTCGAATAGATAGAGACTTGAAACTTTCAACATATGTAGTTCAAAATTGGGTGACAATGCAAAATAAATGAATTTTTTAAAGAAGACTGTGCGTATAAGATATTCTTATTCCAATTTCAATTTTTATTTCTTTAAAGATCAAGTGGTCAAGCATGTTTAAACTATTTTTCAATAAACAATACGAAGGCTTTTGTCTTGACTTTTCACGAATTAATTACAGCTAATAAGGTGTAGTAAGTAGTTACGGGGATGTTCAAAACTGTTCACGGTGTTCAGTGTCGGCATTACTTTCCCAGCGATCATAAGCTCGGCCGGCCCTCGCGCGTGGAAACGTGTGAAAAAACTTCGCGAACTAACGCGAGCGGAATGAGAACGTTTTTGTTGGCTCGAATCCTTGGGGCGAGGAGAGATCTTCACAGTGGAAATGCGGTTACTGCAGACCGGTGCGGTGGAATCGTTTGGGCGTACCTGGTTTTTAGAGACGTTGCTCCCGTCGGGTCGTAAACATAGGGCGGCGGGTTACGAGCGGGTCCGCACCGTTTTTCGAGAACGATACATTTCGGTCCGCGGAAGCTATCCGAGGATTCCTGATGGAAACCTCTCCTCCCACTTTTCCCTCTCCAATCTTGCTCTCGAATACCGTTCTTTCTTAACCCCTCGGGGTACTCTTGAGTACCATGGCTCATCACGGGTACTCCAAAATCTCTACTTCCAGTTTAGTAAAGCACACGATTTTTTAGAACTTTGCATTCTCAATTTTTCTAAATGGTTCTAACAACCCCCTAGTATTTTAACTTGGCTCATTGTTGTTCTCTTACTTTTCCCTCTTCAACTTTGATTTCGAACACTCTACTTTCTTAACCCCTTGGGGTAGCAATAAGGCTTCATTCATACAGTCAGTCCAAAATCTGTACCTTCAGTTTTGATAAAACGAACGATTTTTTAATTCCTTGTTTTCTCAATTTCTTTTATTTTATTTCAAACAAACCCCTATCGTTTTAACTAGGCTTATTGATCTTCTCCAACTTTTCCCACTCATAACTTGATTTCGAACACTATGACTTGTAATAACCGTAATGAACTGTGGTACTTAATGGTTAAAAAAGTCTTTATTGATCTGTACTTCAATTTTGGTAAACCAAACGATTTTATAATCCTTTGCATTATCAAATTTTTTTAATTATGTTCCAAAGACCCCCCTATCATTTTAAATTATTGCTCCAACAGTCAGCCACTGACTCAAGCGTTGTTATTATTAATATACTATTTTCCGAATTTTTTTCATTTACTCTATTTTATTTAAAATGCACTTCAAAACACGGTTTCTTGATCAGTACCAATTTTTAACTCTTTTATAATTGCATTAAAAGTATCTATACGTATATGTAAGTATCTAGGAACATAATGTATATGTTGTTTATCTAATTAAATAAAAATTAATATAATACAATATACATACATGTCAAATAAAATGTCTAGCCACACTTGAAATATTAAATCCTGTGTCATAAATAATTCTAATTCTTTATTTAACCCTTCCACGGGGGTGGTTTTGAGGATTTTATGACAGCCATGGCTAAACCCATGCACATCCTTATTACCAATTTTTTAAAACATATTTTTAAACCTGTTTCTTTGAGATTAATGTTAAGCTTCTTACTTAAACGTAATTGAACCTAATAAAAATATAAATTAATTTGTTTCCGACGAATAGTGATCCTCATATTGGACTTAATACAAATAGCTAATAATTTCAATAGACTACTACAACAGTAAAGCTTATAGATGGAACTTTGTAATTGTAGGTGGAAACCAACAAGTGAGCTTGCAAAACAGTTGTAGCCAGACAAGATTACAATTTATTATGTAAGAGGCAGAGATTTATTAACAAAAAATCCGCAGAACTTTCGGAACGACCTAATAATTTGATTACCCACCGTATACCGGCCGAAAATGAGAGCTGTGGGAGCGTTGGATGTTGCACAGTTTAACGGGAATTACGTTTCTGACATTTTTAGTGCAAGGCCAGAACCGTCAGAAATAAATGCAGACAGGCCTATCATTGACGGTCACGGCGAAGGAATTTCGCAGGAAAAATGTAGGACGAGAGTTAGGGCCCCAATGACGCCTCCATAAATCCCACGTAATCCTCTCTTGATTTCAGGGCCTCAATTCGCGCGATATATTGCGTCGAATTCCGATTAGCTGTCCGTCGAAATTGCCTTCAATTTAGCAATTAACGAGTGGAAGGAGGGCTAATGGGAGGGTAGCTAGATACATCGGGTCTCTTGAGTGACAGCTTTGACCTCTCCCACAAGTCTACGCGCCTCGAACTCACCCCGAGTCGCACAATCGAGAATCGAGTTCACTCACACGACCCTGCTGCGTCTCCTCATTGAAATCGATCCGGCTTCCTTCAGATCACGATTCTTTCGCGTACGATTATCGACGAAGGATATTGACAGCTGTTCCCTCGATCTTACACGTGCAACCTTCCGAAAGCGATGGTAAGGGAGACCGGGACTAGTTAACTAATGAGGTTAGTCGACTAAACCATTCTAATTATAATACTATCAAGGCACAATGTTTTCGATCGGAGGTATTGATACCGATTTTAGTGAAAACATTTACAATTTAGAAATATAAAATATTACTTTATAGAGTTAAAACTGATGGGTAATGAAAAGGGACTTATTGAAGAATGAAAAACAACAAAATAACTTAAGCTTCCATTTGTTATAACGAAGAAACAATTTGTTATTTTCTCGTTTCTTTGTTATAATAAATGGAAGCTTATGTTATTTTGTTGTTTTTCATTCTTCAATAAACTTTCATTTCCCATCAGTTTTAACTCCATAAAGTAATATTTTATATTTCTAAATTGTGAATGTTTTCTCTACAAATCGGTATCAATGCCTCTGACTGGAAACATTGTGCCGGGGGTTGTAGGTGATGATACTTTAACACTAACTGTTTAGTTAACTAACACCATCAGATGTGTCAACTAACCTCACAACCTGGTTGTGTTGATTTATTGTTCTCACGAATCTAAATTTGATTAAAACTACAACTAGGTTCAATCAAAACGACATTCAAAATTAAATCTGTATACGGAAGTCAATGTGCAAGCTTTTGGTGTACAATAAATCAACAAACTACTGATTCGCTATTCATTCGTAAAAATTAAGTATGTATATTAAAAGTTAGTTAACTGTATGAATCACGAATTACTTGTTTTAAAAAATGTTTCGAATTAGAGTTGTTTATTATCTAATGAAACATGCAATTTAGGCATTGAGATTTATCGCGTTTATCAAATAACACGATGACTTCAAAGATATTAACATTAATGAATGTTGAACAACGAATCTGATTTGACACTAAATCTTAATCATCGAAAGTAAAATGGAAAGTAAAATAGATCTTAATCATCAGTGAAATGTGTAAATATCTCCAGTTTTTAAAATTGTTTGATAGATATGTAAAATAGATAACTCAGTAAATATTATAAATATAAACTGGATTGTCCCTCCATAAAGAAAATATTTAAAAATATACAACGAAAGTAGAAAAGATATCATAAATGTTTTTCAGAATTGTAATTTACATATAATTTAGAAAAACATAGAAATTCATTAAGTACATAAATTAATTCGTGACACTTCTTTCGTTTGTTGTTCATTTACTGACAACCAAAATATTTGTCAACATATCTCATATTTATTAATTTTTGCATCCTCAGAAATGGACAAAAGCGTGGTTAACAAATAATAATCGGTGTTCATATTTCTAAAATTATAATACATAGAAGTTTTAATGCCGTGGTTGAGAGTCATAAATGCATTCGCTCCTAAATCTTTGGTAGGACGACAAGAATCCATTAGGAGAAATCGTTTGTATCTTATCCCTTCGTTTTATCCGTTCGCATAACTATGTTCCATATTGTCGCCCGTGGCACGACATGCGAGATAAGCAACGCATCGTTATTCATTTCGGAGGAATGGGAACAAACGGAAGGAGTTGTTACGTTTTGTCATCCCCTAACGACAAATATCGTCTCAATCTTATCAATTTATGCCTGATACACGACGACGATGTATTTGTCAGATGCTTTTGGTTTATGAGAACTCATCATTAATCTAACAGGGCCGTTTAAATTGCTTGACAGGAAAGAGCGAATTAATATGGTTTCACGACATTGTAGGTCCGAGATGGACACGATTAAACTTTCTTGAATATAACAATTCAATTTATAGAAATCTCTTTGTTTAAATAAATAATTATGTTATGCTTCATCACTCGTACAATAAAATGTAGATACATTGCATGAAATGTTAATTATTTTATTTTCGTTAACATTAATATTTTGATATTTATAATATACAGTCGGTGTAAAAAGAATTCGTACGCCATTTGAAATAGAATAACTTTTTTTGTAATTAATTGTTCCAAACAACCTGATTTTTTAATAATTAATTAGATGCATTGGTTTACGCAATGACATGTAGAAAAGATTTTCCAAGAATTATAATTTACAAGGTTAAAAAGCTTTAAAGAATGCCTAATCTATTTTAATTGATTATAAAATATCAGATCGTTTGGTACAATTATAAAAAAGTTACTCTGTTTCAAAGAGCGTATAAATACTTTTTACACTCACTGTAGATATTATAAAATTATAAATATAGCTTTGAATACTTTCAAAGACGGTATTATTCCAATTTCTGTTGGGAACTAATTTCTGATTTAAGTTAAATAAGGGCACGTACATAAGTGTTCGTTACAAATTATGCATTTATGACGACAATGAGTAAATGAAACAAAAAACAGAAGAAACACCACACGAATTTAATTAACTACTCGTTAATTATTCGCAGCCTGTTACGATTAATAACAGTCAGAATAAATTTTTATACGACCCCTTTTTCTTATAAATGTCGAAAACATTTTTCATTTTGTATAAATCCTTATACTCCTCTTGAATGCAACATAGTAAACAGGAAGAAGTCGTCCTAAACAACTTCCTAAATTTTACATTACGCTCTTCGGGTCTTTCTCTACCCGCTCATATTTTAATTTAATTTATTAAACCTCCAATTTGCTACATTTGACAGAACAATTTTATTTTTCATAAGGATCCACGATCTACTTATGATTGCAAATACGTATTTACCTAGTTCATATATTTTAATTGTATCATAATATTTATCTGTAATGATTGTATATTTCTTGATCTAATCAAACTGAGTAGCTCACATTTTCTTGAATGTGATTCCATGTTTCATTAAATTCCATAAAAACTGTATCTGCCATACTCAGTCCAATACATAATGTTGAATTCGCGTCTCAAGCAAGAGCCACAGCAGCAAGATAACAAGAACGTCGGTCGACCTGCCATTTACGGAAATGGAAAGTCCTCGCAGCTCCATAAATTGACTGTTAGCTCGTCGAGTAGGCACGTCTTTGGCTAACCGTGGTCGCCGGTACTGGAATCCACACGCAGCCGCCAGCAGGACGAATCTATTCCCGAATACATCCGACGCCGGACATTTCGGATTGTTGTTAAGACAAGCGTGTCCAAATTTAATTAATGAATCACGCGAGAGTCCGGGGCTAGAGCCGGTGGTCGTAAGTATTAAACCACACACGGGTGTCCTGTTAGATCAATCCGGCCTGGACCAAATAAGTTAACAGGGGGGACAAGTATCCGTATCCTACCTGGATTATGCTTGCCTATTTACCGCTCTAGTGTCCTCGGATCCTCGAAACGGGGCCTCGAGAGACTCTCTCGTGGGCCCCATTGTTGTGTAGCAAGTATCGGCTACCTAGCCATCTACCTGTCTTGGAAACTGCGGGACCGCTCTCGTGCTCGATGTAAGGCCATCCAGCGTGAAAAAGAGCCTCCTTCAGACTCCTCTTCCTCTTTTTTTTCCTTTCTGTTTCGGGAAACGATCATCCCCCCTCGGCCACTTCGCTTTTGTCGCCATTGTGCCCTCGGGAGAATGTTCGTCACTCTGTGTCGCTGTTACAGAACAATTTACGGGTTCCACTGTCTTGTCCCGTGTCGCTGGTGGTCCACGTTCAAGGAGCGGAAAGCTCCGAAAACTCGGCTTACCGGCGAAAATTTGTTCGGTCACCGGGTCGTGTCTATCCAGGTTGATTCTATAGCGATTGTCCTCCGGAGGTGCGAAAGGGAAGAAGAGAGCTTCTTCTTCGGGGCTTTTGTCGACCTTCTTCAAGCCACCTTGTTTCAGATTTCTTGTCATGTGCTGTAATTGCTGATTCGGCAGTTCCCTTGAGGGATGGACTCGTTTCAAGGATTGCAAGGGTGCGGGATACGCCTTCTCATTTCTCGATAATGCAGAGATGGGGTTTTTCAGTAGTCAAAAGCGCTAGATAAAATCTAGGCAGCCATCGCTTTGAAAAGTATCACTTTTACGTTTACTTTCGCAGCTTTATGAAAATAGCTGCATGTTCATATTTTATTCAGTGTGGGGCGTCACATTTTGCCATCTAGATTTACGTCACTATTATTACACATAACAAACAATGTTTTAGATGAAGTTGAATGGTTTTGAGAGGGGCACATTCTAATGGTGCATTTTTTGTTGTAGGTGGACGTGTAAAGGACATATAAGGGTCATTAATGTTTTTATAAATGGAATAATATATTTTTTATTGCATCAGCTGATGCTCCTGCATATTCTTTACAAAAAAGTATTGATCTATTTGTGTAAAAAAAATCATTAGTTAAGGAGATGTTTTAATTATAATTTGTTAGGAAATCTCGACTCTCTGGTCAATAATATACATTCAATGTGATAATGTAGTAGGAGAGTACTAAAAAGAAGACCCTTCTCTGCCAAGTTTTTGGCCGAATTTCCCTATTTATTGACAATTAAAAATTCTGAAAAAAATCTGACACATTTCGGATACCAAAATTTTTCCGATGCAAACTCTAGTTATAAAAAATGTAAAACATAAAAAAATCGAAAAAGTGCAGATTTCATATAGAATCTTAAGTTGACAATCACAGATTTAATTTAGCAATGAGATATTACCGTAAGTATTATGCTCAATTTTGTTCAGATTTTTGTGAGTGTTGCGTCATAATTAAAAAAAATAAAAACCACTTTCTTCGGCGTTTTTCCCAAATTATATCTATCTTCTCTGAATCTAAAAAATATTCAGACTTTAAAACTTGCGTAATATAAAAAAACCATGCTATACAGATTATATTCCAATATTTTGAAAGTTAACATGGGATCGAATCTTTGCTCCGAAAACATCAATTTAAGTTTTTTACAAGTTGTGGATTGAGATAAAGGAAACAGTTGCTATGTTCTGTATAACAAAGTAAAATTTACAAAATTGTTTTGTTTTTCACTTTTGGATCTAGCCTGTACGCCAATAACATAAACTAATTTCTATTAATTCGTTACGATCGACAAAACGGAATATTTAACCGTGATCTGTCGCATCTTCTGGATCCTGTCAGCGTTAAATTTCACGACTGAAGAATAGAATGGCGGGAGGTGAATGTTAAATGCGAGCCACCGTAGAAATCTGAAGATGGTGGGAGCCTCTTATAAATATTCTCTGACCCCATTCAACATCCCAATGCGCCTTCAGAAATTTGTCACGGCCACTGATAGTCGGCTGCGGTATTCCCGACCTCAAACGTAGTCACCGCTAACGACCTTTTGTGGTCGAATTCCTCCGAAAAACTGGCGATCAAAGGTGCCAGCAGCAAAAGGAGAACGAAACGACGGACCCCCCGTGGACGAACCGCACGGTAGCCGTCGAGAGTGTCTCCGCCTTAGGACCACCGTTGACGTTCTTTAGGCTTACCTTTGACACGAGGGAAACACTCCGACGAACAACGAGCAGAATAAACCAAAGGAAAAAGCAGTTTTGTCAACTACTGTTCACCGACCATTCAACGCCACCAACTTTCGAGTAGCTTATTGGTAGCCTTCCTCTGTCCGTCACGGTCGACTTCTGAACGTCGATCCTTTGTGATCAATTAGGACTTATAAATGGAAAGTTAATAGACCTTGCGACAGCCGAGTTTTCAGTGAAACTCAGTGGAAGAAAAATTGGAAAATAAAGGTTTGGAATACAACATAGTGTATATACAATCTTGTTTTCGTTTGAAGTTGTTGCCATAGCTAGATCTATTCGAAGAGTCAGAATGAGCTGTTTTTGATTTACTTATTTCATAAATGTTGAAATTATAAGAATGCTTTTACGAGATAGTTTTTAATGAATTTCGCCAAGTAGAGATTTAAATAAACACAATCTTGTATCTTTCAGTTTGCATGTAAATTCTGTTGAAACGATGTAACTTGTTATTTCAATACTTAAATATGTAGATCATGAAAGTTTTTAGTAAGTGAATATATGAATTTTTTAAGAAAATTTTTAATTCGTACTAATTAATTTTCATTGGGAAACTTTTCATCTGGGACTAATTCTTTTTCCTCTAAAAAACCTTACAGAATGATTGATCACGTTCAAACATTAATAACTATACTAATTTAAATAATAACGAAATGAAATTCTTCTGCGATGGAAGAATTTATACAATTTCTTAAAACACAAAATCTCTTAAAACACTTGAAAATCACTCATTACATTTCGGTCCGCGAAAGCTATCTCAGGATTCCTGATAGAAACCTCTTCTCCCAATTATCCCTCTCCAACATTTCTCTCGAATACTGTACTTTCTTAACCCCAAGGGGAACCCTTGAGTACCATGGTTCATCAAGATTAGTCCAAAATCTGTACTTCTAGTTTAATAAAGCAAACGATTTTTTAGAACTTTGCATTCTCAATTTTTCTAATTTTGGTTCTAACAACCCCCTAGCATTTTAACTTGGCTCATTGTTATTCTCTTACTTTTCCCTCTTCAACCTTGATTTCGAACACTATACTTTCTTAACAACCCCCTGGTATTTCAACTTGGCTTATTGTTCTCCTCCCACTTTTCCTTCTTCAACCCCGATTTTGAACAGTGTACTTTCTTAACCCTTCGGGGTTGTTTTGCACTATTCTTCTAATTCTCCTCAATTTCTTTTTACACTATGACGAACTATGATGACAAACCTTTATCAAATGTAATGATACCAGTATAAAAAAACGTTACAGATTGATTGATCACGTTCAAATATTAATAACTATACTAATTTAAATAATAACGAAATGAAATTCTTCTGCAATGGAAGAATTTATACAATTTCCTTAAAACACTTGAAAATCGCTCATGAATGTATCAGAGACTGTTTAAGAACGCAAAGCGTCCTCTAAAATCTCTTCATTTTCGATGAATAATTCTAAGTACAGTACTTGACGGGTATACAAATAGAATGGAAACAGTGCCGAAGCCCTATTCATCAGACTTCTAACAACGTCGGACATCAAAAACGTTAGTTTCACATGTTTTCTAGATTTTGAGTGTTGATTTTGGACCGCAAAAGGACGAAAATCGGCGTCGAGCCGCGTCCTCGGCACACAATCGAAAATTAAGGTACCGTATCGAGGATGTAGACTTCGACGATAACATACGACTCCCCCTGACTGCTCGAGGGTATCGACGTAGCCACCCTGTCAACGTCGTCCGGCCCGGGTATTCTTCAAGCCGCGAGTCGGCCGGAAAGCCGAGGTCGCCGAGCGGAGAACGAAAGAACGACAGAGGGCGAGCGTAGAGAGAAAGATCGCACGGTCGAAAGGAATAAATGAAGGGACGAAGGATGAAGAAATAAAGAGAGGAGGCGAGTGGCCGGTAGATAAAGGACGAGAAAATCGTACGGAGTAGGGGTTTAGTGGTCCGTAGGTAGAGGGGGGTGGGAGAGGGAGGGTTAAGAGTGGGAGAGATGTTGGATACAAGTGTCTCGATTCGACGGCGCTTCAAAGGCGCCCGAAGAAATAAAAACTCGGCTCGCGGCTCGTTGGCAGAAAAAGGAAGGGAAGCCCGCCTCCTCCGGGGGACCCTGGTGAACCCTCGGTGGACACGCCGCCATAATAGGCGGCGTCTTTACGATTAGCATTGTGAGTCTCTCGATGAATGTGATTGTTGTCTAAGCGGGTCCCTGTCGTTCCGTATACCGGCGGAGTTCGAGATGGGGCAAGCGCGCGCGGGGCCCTATGGGCCCCACAAGAGACCTCGTGCTGGGCCCACAATGCGCGCAGCTATGCCAAGCACGCGTCCCTTGTGTTGCGTGAACGTGCGTCCGCGCGCGACCTGCCTGCCTATATTTATAATGCATTATTTACAACTACAAGGGCCCGGTATTCCTCTTTCTGTCTTCCCTTCGCTCGCCGAGCCGCCTTCGCGCTTGTCTCCGCTTCGCTTGTCTCTCGACTCTCTGCTGAGCCGTTGTCCTCGAAAATCGAGGCGGCCCCCGGTCCTCGATTCGCCCGAAAATTTCGAGAAATTGTCGGTTTGTTTTCACGTACAATGTAAATGCGACTTTTAGCCGGAAAAGTTCTTCTACTTTATTTATTTCTTTATCTTTACACTGCCCAGAAACCAATTATCTTTATCACTAGACAGATCTTTAAGCAAAATACAAATTTTCTACCTAAGTTGTAAAAGTGGAGTGAATTAGAAATTGATTTTCTTTCGAAATTGGTTTAATAGGTTGAACACACTATGATTGTAGTTTCGAATTCTTCTAATGCTTTTACTATTTCAAGTTACACCTACTCATTTTTGCGACAAACGTATAAAATACAGAAAATGAAAATATTCTGCATTCATCGTGGGAAGCAGTATGAAAATAAAAATTGATTTGTTCTGAAATTTGTTGAATCCATTATTGTTTCGTATTTCACCGAATTAGGTTTTTCATAAATGCATAAAGATCCGCAGTCTACTTGTTCGTTGAAGGTTTATCAATATTTTTAGTATCAGTGCTACCGAATTTTGACCAATTTTCAACGTTCTACTTTGTACATTTTTTAGGTACATCAATACCGAATTTTGTCGATATGAGTTGAGTGGAAAGCGATCTCGCTAACCCATTGACCGAAGAAATGGCACGAACTTTCCACTCAACCCAATATTTACTCACTGACACCTTCGTATCCCCGATAATCGTCTCACCGACACGACTATATTTTCTTCGACAGTGCTTATAATTCACGTTGTAAACATCTACTGTGTGAATTAGTATAAGTTATTAAAAGATTGGGCATATTATGGTGTTTTATTTATTCTCTATTTATTAGAATTATTGCAAGAGGAAATATATTTTTATTCAACTTCTGTTTGATACTATTTACTTTGACTATAACTTATGCTATGCCTATATGACTCGAACTGTATACAATATGTCTTGTAAACTTTTAGTCAAACAATATCGTAAAAAAACTTAAATATTTAAATTCCTATAGCGAAAAATATTAAAGTACTAATAATTATAATAACAACAGAGAGTCGCTCTTAAACAGATATCGCTTCACTAACACACAAATTCCAAAATGGCTTTTTCATCCCGCATATTTTCAAGCCATCATTGAATCAATCAATTTCAAAATTACCATCGATGACAATTTGATAAACCCTGACAAGAATGACTAGTTTAGAATGGGAAAGTAGGTACAGGCGCAACGGTTTGGAAGCAGAAGATACTATGACAGTTTAGAGAAGATTTATTCAAGGAGATTAACCCCAACGCTATCGACCATTTTCACCAGAATTCATTAACGGCTGGTCCTGGTCAACAAACGTTATCCCAAGATCAATTATTCAACAAAGATTGACAATGCGACGAACTTTGACAAGAATAACTAATTAAGAATGGGCAAGCAGTAGACGAAAAGGTTTGACAGAACAAGAAACTATGATAGTTTAGATAGAATGACAAGTACCCTAAACGCAATCAGGTAATTCGTTAATGGATAGATTTAAGGGTTCCATGGAAATCACCGACAACATTTCACTGACTCCAGATTTAACCGACAACGATTTTATTAGTTGTTGGCCAAAGTAGTCGTTGGTCAAATCTGGTGTTTGTAAAATGTTGTCGGTGATTTCCATTGCATGGCACCCAGATTCAATGGCTACAAGCATCTCCTCCCAAGATTGACAATGTGACAAATCCTGACGCGAATCACTAATTTAGAATGGGCAAGCATTACACAAAAAGATTTCACAGTACAATGGTTTAAATACAACGAGATTTACCCTGAACGCGATCAGGTACTTTCACCAGCTAGAGTTCGTTAACGGGAAGATTTAATGTATGTATACAAGCATCCCTTCCCAGAATCGATTAAATAAAGATTGACGATCTGACGTACCCTGACAAGAATAACTAATTTAGAATTGGCAGGTAGTAGAGAAAAAGGTTTAACAGAAGAAGAAACGACAACAGTTTAGTGTAAATATATGCAACGAGAATTACCCTAAAAACGATCAGGTACTTTCACCAGTA
>CM052338.1:9990793-10114757 GCA_028455595.1 Lasioglossum vierecki
AATATTAAAGATGAAATCGAATAAATTAATTCTATTTTGTGAGATCGTTGTGGACTTCAGTTCGGCAGACACGTTAATCTCACTGTCACTGCGGTGAAAGTGAAATTTGTCCAGGAAATCAGCAGTGGTGACTAATATTTAAGAGAAGTGAGAGTGATTTTGGTTCAAATTAAATTAATCTCGAACGTCTGTAATGTGTAATTTAACTCTGACTTTAATTACAAAAAGAAAGAGATTCACAATTAATATTTAGTATTTGCATCGCTTGAGACTATTTATAAATGGAAACAATTTATTACAACTAATGTTACCATCAAATGGATATATATATATATTAAAATATTAATATTTTTTGTGCAGTGCAAGTCACTTACAAAATCTTCTAGTGTAAAAACAATTGAAATTTTTGGTAGCTGTTGTCCCTTATTATTTAGTTGTATATTGAAAAAAAAACTTGTTTTGGGTAGCTTGCAATTAAGATTGCAAATAAAGTAAAACAGAAGAATTAGAGTCGCATTGAAAATGAAAATTACAAATAAAGCAAAACAAAAGAATTATAATTGTAAATAAAGTAAAACAGAAGAATTAGAGTCGCATTGCAAGTGAAAATGGCAAAATAAAGTAAAACAGAAGGATTAGAATAGCACTGGAAATTAAAATTGCAAATAAAGTAGAGCGGAAGGATTAACAACGACGCTGCTGAAAATATGAAAGCTTATTAAAATACGGTGGTACGAAGTGTATTAAACACAGGGGTTGGGTTACCAAAGAAATCTCTCTTTGCCGGTTCTAGTTTCAATACGTCGTGTTATTACTCTCGTGTAATTAAGGTTGGTGACAGGTGGTAGGCGCGGCACTGATAGACGTGAGTGACGTGGTTAAGTATCAATTAATTGACAGACTCTGAGATAAATTGATTTATGACAGTTTCACCGTTACGCCGCTTCCATTGTTCGTTCTTCTCCCTCTCCGCCTTTATAGATTACGTTTCTATTGCCTTATAATTTACACCGGGGGAAGACGGGACACGTGAGAACAAGATGGAAACGATGGATCGTGTTACACGTGTAATTACACTAGTTACAATTCTTAAGTGTACGTATAAAGCATGTCGCTGTCATAGACAGCGTAACATAACTCGCACGTGAACACCGCAAATTCTATTTCGGCGTTAATATGTCTGCGATTACACATTAATATAAATAGAGAGGTGTAATAGAGAGGTATGTAATAGATTGATGTAATTTGAAACAGTGAAAACATTAGGAAAATGTAAAAATACATTATATTAGAACTATTAAATATATCAAGAAAGAAAATCAATTTCTATTATTCATTTATTCAATTCACTCCAGTTTGTTGCAATTAAAATGTTTCTATTTTGTAGTTTCTTATTTTCCTACTATGCATATATTTCAATGAAAATATGTGTGTATGTATAGTGAGTATTTTATTAATAATTAGACTCGATCAAAACATCGATTTATTTCGGTGTTAATAAGTAGATTGTAGATCTTTATGAAACATACAATTTTCTTAATGTTATTCTAAAAATGGCGAAGGGACTTCTTTAATCATTTTAATATGTCAATATTGAAATAAAAGTAGATTATATTCTTTATAGGTCTAACATTAGTATTTTATACAGTGGCTGAACAAATTATTCGTGTCTGTCTGTCTGTCATCATGTGTAATTTGCAATTGTGATTTTCAAACATCAATACTTTATATGAAAACGACGAGTTCAGTGTGACTACAATGTCATTCTAATATTTTAATTGTTGTTTTAATAATTCGTCGTTTGAGGTCGATATCAAGAAACATCACTATCATTAACAACTAGACTGTGAACCTTTATGCAAAATAAAAATTTCTAGTATTAATTTCGAAATGGAAGAGCCACAGAAAAAATTCGTTCATCCTGTAATAATTTTAATACGTTGAGGATAATAAATTCATGTTTCTAAATTCTCTTAATGTTTTTATATAACTAATTAATTGGTAATTAACCCATAATTAATATGAGTATATATAATACCCATGTTTACCATAACTGCCTAAAATCTTTAGTCTGCTAATAACTCTGCTGGTTCACACGAACGGAATAAGCAAGACTCATGTGGAGCACAAAACTCACACGACAGTCAACGTGCTATCAACCACAAGAAATTGACCTAAAATTTGGTCGATACCGTTCCCAGATATTTTTATTAAAAGAAAAAAGGCCATTCATCGTGTTTGATTATATCATCGTGCAAAACCTAGGGCTCCCTGGTAACAATTGCTACGGGCTCCGCGCTGGCTTAATCCAGCACTGACTGCGAGTAAAACAGAAGAACACGCGATCGCCAATAGCGAGAAGGTAGATGCAGCTTCGAAATCGCAAGTGAGAAAAAAGAAGAATGAAACATTTCGAAGGTGGTCCTCATAGAAGATTGGGAAACAGCGAAGCAACACGTCCGGCTTTCTTCGTTCGCCTTCGCCGCGCCGCATTACCTTTTCTCCTTGGGTCCATGGTGTGTGGCGAGGCAGAGACGGGCCCGGGGCCCGGTCCGTGGGTCCCCGGGGGCCCGTTACGTGCGTCGCGCGCCGAAAGAAAGTAAAAAAGCCGTGACGGTGGAGGGGGAAGGGAGGACCCAGTACATCCTTGGAGGATATTTGCGCCGAAAGCGGCATGAGCAGCAGATTGACGGGCGACCACCCGGGCCAGAATGGGTCTTGCGTGGTCCTCAAACGGCGACAACCGCGTCTCTCCTCTCTCCTTCCTTCGTTCTTTCCTCGCCCTCGCGATTTCGTACCTGTCGCGCCTCATTGTCCACCAGAAATGCCCCAGACCATCGGCCAAGTTAACGACGTCTGCCCGCCCGCCCGTCTTCGGTAGGTCTCGTTTCCGAGCAAACGGCTCTTTTATGCATCTGTTCAGCCTACACGGGACATACAGACTCCGCGTGGTACTTCCGCGCGTTTTTCCACGACCGTCACTGCGGAGAAGAGTAAACGGCGACCGGTGCCGGTTTTATTCGCGATCCGTTCGCCTGGACTCTTTTGGTAGCGGCTTTGACTCCGCGACGGACACTCCTCGACACTTTTCGACGAGAATAGGGTAAATGTACCTATTACCGCGGCTGTACGTTTTACTGCGGTATTATTTCCCAACGAGGTTAGGGTACGTTAAATATTTTTGCTTGAATAAATTTTGGCGAGGCAAACAAAATTGTCGATCATTCTCATGTTCAATGGTAAAAATGAGACCATTTTCCTTCTATCTCGATCACTCAGGGGCAAATATCTAATTGATTTAATCGTAATAATATACTGATCCCACTTTTCAGAAAAATTGACCACTGTGCGACGAGCTCGGGTTCGAAGTAGAAATTAGATCGTGCCGGACCCGGCTGTGCCCGGTAATCGTAAAGCATAAAATTTACCATCGTGATAAAAGTCGAGAATTTATCATCGTCTTGGTGTTTAAATTTTTTATTACGATCTTAGTTGCCGTTAAGGGCCATAAAGCTGTTTTATACGCGGCCTTTTAGCTGTTTCCTCGTGCTGTCCAAGAGGTAGCCCTTCATCCTGCGTGGGAGGGGTGGAATTCTGACATGCGGCGTCAACCCCTTACGCGCGACCACCAATTTAGATTCCTCGCCGCTGAGGAAACTAACGATCGTTGCATTTTCTGCAATTAACCATTTTGATCAGTTGAGAATAATATAATCGTACTGCTGAATGTACAAATATATTAAATACTGTTTTGAGCCACTTTGAAAATGTTCTAAATAAAATTTCAATCAAAAATATTTTGTATCGCTAATGTTATTAAAATTATACCTGTGATAAACACACTGAAATGATTGTTCTTTTTTCAAATTGGATAGTGTATCAGAGAGGAGATCCTTGTAATTAGGAATAGATTCAAATATCGACAATTTTTAAATCATTTAATTGGAACCAATTTTAAATTCTGTTAAGACAATTTAAATCAAAAGGGTATGTCACAAGTAACCTCGTCGAAATTATGTTTAAAATAAATGCTGTTAGACTAATGTTCCTTTTTCAAATTACGCAATGTACCACAGATGAAATTCTTCTAATTAGGGGTTGAAAATCAAATATCGACAATTTTTAAATTGTTCAGATACTAGTTGAAACCAATTTTAAAATGTTTTAGAACAATTTTGATCAAAAGCATTTAACATCGGCAAAATTATGTTTATACAAATTGTCTTTCAGGGTTGAAAACCTTGTAACAATTTGAATACTAAGTAAAACTAATTTTGAAATGTGTTAAAACAATTTAAATCAAGAGCGTATAACTTAAGTAAGCTTATTTCAATTATGTTTACAATAAATGCTGTGTTACTATTTAATTTTTACCAATTGTATAGTGTACCAGTCATTATATTCTTGTAATTAGCGGTTAAATCTGCGTATAAATATTTACGTCTAGCGTGCGAAAAGTATTATGCGTTAGTGGTGGTTGGACCGCCAGTCAGCCAAAATCCAATCGACGTCGTGGACAAGATGAATTCTCCCACGATTCTCGAAAGCGAGCGATCTCGTATCGCTGATTCGTCCCCGTAATAGGAGCACTACGTCCGAACCATCTATCCGGATTTATCCTTCCCGGGACGCATTCGCTGTTACCGAAGCGAGAAAAAGAGAGAGTGCGGAACCAGTTCGTCAAATTTTCGAGCCTATCGACTGCACAACAATAAAACGTCAAGGACGGCACGAGGGACCACCGTTCTGGCCCTCATCCCATACTTCTGTCCGGATACTCCTTCGGGACAGTCTCACGGGACGGGAGAATTATCTCTGCCGAGAAACAAACTGGAGAATTAAAATTTCGCGACCAGAGAAATCTTTCGTCACGACCATCGAAAAGTTTTCTACACTTTTGACACCACTCCTACCGACCATCAAACTGACTGATCTCTATAGTATTATAAAAATAACAAAGTTAAATTTACTTATATTTTTTGCGATTTTAACTATAATATGTAATAGCACAAACAAATTGATTCAATAAATTCTCGTGAAAACACCTTTACAATTTCAATAATTAGACTGTGGATATTTATGCAATTTTCATAGTCTTTTAAGAAAGTGGAATGAAATGGAATATAAAACAAATAAAAATCGTACTGAATTGTATGGAATTTCATAGCACAGCATATTTGAAAATTTTTGTAAGCTATAAATACATAAACCTCCGCAATCTATCAATAATTGTGAAATAAAACATCTATAAAATGGGCCATTTTTTTGACTCCTTGTGATAGGCTTATGGTTAACTCGTTTTTTAAGCAAAATTATTTACGGTAAAAATGAATAGGTATCATAAATTAATTTTTATGTAACTCCCCACTCTTGTAATCGATGCAGACAATTTTTATTCATCAGCTTATTTATGCGACGAACAAACTGTATGATAAAATTATCTACTGTGATAGAATGTATAAATAAATGTGTATAATTATTAGCAATTTTATTTTAATTTACTCCGTTTCGGAGAGTATGAACATCTTATCAGATCATATTATTATTTCATGACATGTAGTTCGTAAGGGTTGATTATTTATGATAGAATAACTCTAATGAGATAGATTAGACTTTTAATCATTATTACAATAGGAATTGATGTTCCTCGCTAACAATAAGAGATTTTAGATAAAGAAATGAGTTTGCACGAGTGAGCGTTTTGTTTTCAAAAATTTGTCAGTCGTTAATTAAACATCATTTGTATAACATCTAATATGTTTTATTAAACATTGACAATTCCATCCGCCAAGTAATACATAATATAATATTTAATAATGTGTAACATGTAGTACAATACGTATAGAATTTTTCAAGCCAAATAATTATTAGTAAACTCAATCGGCGTAATGGATCATAATCAAACCGATTAATTTCTTTGAAATTTCAACTTCCACAACTTTTCCAATCACCAGTAAAAGCCAGTGTTCCATGAAGAAATAATTTCCGTGAAGAAATAATTATGCCGACGTAGCGCCAGGAGTAATGGAACGCTGTGACTGAAAATGGTCGGAAGTTCCGCTAGAAAACCGTTTGAAAAAATCGATTTTTCGTAGATTCGAAGCGAGAATAGCTGGCTAAATGGACCAAGCGAAGTTCTGAGTTTCCGTGGTCGAATGCGGACGACAGATTCACGGACGGTGGACGCAGGCGTGAACGGAGGAGCGACGTCTACCCTCCCGAAACAAGAGGAAGAGAATCGAGGCTTAATCTCGCGACAACGTGGCGGGAGAAGGCTAAGCGCAAGAACCTGGATACGACGATCTTAAATTCTCGCGAGGGCCCTACTCGATTACCTGCCCACGCGATTTCTCGAAGCTAACCCGAGCGTCAGGACGAAACACGGGGTAAGAACATCGGAAGAATACGAGATAACACGGCCGGCAGCGTGCGGAAGAGGGATAGGCCACGGCGCACCAGAAGGTGGAACGAAGAAGGACGCGTATCCGTGACAAGAGACTAGATCTACGCCGGCGGGACCACACGTGCGACGACCAACAGACGAGAGCGGACCACGAAGAGTGTGGTTTCTGGGTCCAACCAAGCTGGGATTTTCGGCGCTCGTGGATATCTTCTCGCTTGCAACGTCGCGCAAGGATTATGTCGGGGTACCGAGATATCGGCAAGAGGTTGCCTCGAGAACCCTCGGCTTTATTGAGCCGACGGATAAGTGGTTTCTCCGCTGCTCTTTCTTCTCTCTCTCTCTCTCTCTCTCTCTCTCTCCCTCTCTCTCTCTCTCTCTCTCTCTCTCTCTCTCTCTCTCTCTCTCTCGATTGTTGATCAATCAACAGGAATTGAACGCGCTCAAGCTGATAACGAGCCCGGGAAACAAATTTCACCTCAGACGGGACATTGATATTTTGATTACAGAGGTTTCCTGTGTTCAGGAAGTTTTAGAGAAAGGATTTGGATAAATGCGTGTTGCGAGAAGGGTTGTTAACACGTTCGCCATTGTACCGATATCGCACCCTAGTAAGAACAGTGACAATGCTCAAGAAATGACGATTTGGTTACATTTGGTGTTCCTCACCGATTTTGATGAAATTGAAATATGTTGCCAAGGTCATCGGTCTGAACAACTTTTTCCTATACATGTTACCGCCTCTGGATTTTAGATTTGGAGATATTCGCAAAAACTATTGCTAATACTGTGTTGAATTTTTCGTATTCCTGCACGGTCCGTGGCAATGTAAGCCCGTTCCGGCACGGCGTTTCTTTACATTTTGCTTCTAAACACGCTGTGGAGATGATATAGGTAACAGGGTCTCATTGTAATTTAAAATAGTCATTGTTAGTGCTCCGTAAACCAAGTATTAAAGCTCTTCTTTCTTAATCTCCATCAGAATGATTAAATTACGTAATTGACGGTGAGGTTACACGGGTTGGTTTACGCTCAAACTTGCCATCGCTATTGTAGAAAACGTGTATTAAAAAGTCATAAACCGCGCAACAGATTTTTAAAATTCCTTAAATTGTTACTTTTTTCGGCGCACAGCTTCGATCAATTTAACAAACTATTAACAATTTTGCAATTAAAACTCTAACGTTTCGGTCCTGATTTGGACCTTTTTCAAAGTTAGAGTTACTAGTGGAGGATTCAGAAATTAACACTTATCAAAACAGTTAGATAATTAACACATTATCTGCTGAAAATCGTAAGACAAGTTTTAAATAATCAATTTTGTCGATCCCAATGGTTAAATATTTAATTTGTTACCGTTTCGACGTACAGCTTCGGCCAATTTAACAAACTATTAGCAATATTGCACTTTAAACTCTAACGTTTCGGTCCTGATTTGTACCTTTTTCAAATTGATGGAAGCTATGCGCTGAAAACAGTAACAAATTAAGTATTTAACGATCGTAATTACGATCGACAAAATTGATTATTTAAAAATTGCCTTACAGTTACCAGTAGATAATGTGTTAATTATCTGACTCTTTTGATAAGTGTTAATTTCTGAATCCTCCACTAGTCTATCGCGCGTTGCAGGTGTCAACTAAGTAGACGAATAGACTCCGTCAATTGACGACACAATGACGGCGAATCAACGTCAGTGAAGACAAGATTTCCGAATCCCGAACGAGGAAAAAGAGGAATTCCATTGCCCCGGACTAGGAAAAGTTTTTCCAAGCGGTCCGGCGCGTCAGTCAAAATCTCCGGATGCGTTCCTCGGCTTGCTTACCGTTATCTCGATCGAGCTGACAAAACGTCAGCGAGTTCCCTTCTTGACCAGTTGCAAAAAGCACCGTTTGACGAGGGTGACACGAGGGAATATCGGGCTCGATCGAGTATACATAATACGCGCGCGTATCCCTCCCCCTCTGGCCACGGACGCTGCACCGTCCTCGTCTTTCCGTCGGCTGGCCCCGAGGAGCGAGAAAAAAGACCACGCGGGGCCCATGGAGCGAAGAGCGGCGAGGTGGAGAGGGGAGGGTAAAGGGGCCCGATCGTCGTTGGTGCGCTCCTTCCAGGAGGATTACAGGTTTGCGGAGAGATCAAGATCTAAGCTTTTGGTGCTGATCGGATGGACGGATGGACGAGAGCAGACCGGGCGGTTCCCACACGTCGCTTAATTGATCGATTCGAAAATCTTGGTGATCACTCGGAGGATCTGCTCGAGCATTTACTGTAGATCGTGTCCAGATCGTTCCTCCGGCCCGGCCTTTGCTCCTCGCTCGAATTCTCAGGAGTATAATAAATTCCTTTCGCCTCGTTCCCGCTTCTTCCTCCTCATCCTATCTCTCTCTCTCTCTCCCTCCCTCACTCTTTCTCTTCGATGTGTTGGCCTCTTCGTCATCGTGGTGTTCGACTTTTGACTATAAGGATACACGATCCTGCACACGTCGGGAGGAAGGAAGAGACGATGATCGCGGAGGAAGTGTGAGGGGGGTCGGTCAAGCCGCCGACCGAATATTTCCTAAGATTATGACGTCAGGCTGCCAGTTAGCCGCGGCTTACCGGTGTAATCCGTCGTAATGCTCGCCAGAAACCCTCTTCCTCCTTGCCACGTCCTTCTTTCCGAATGGCCGACATTAAATGTCTAGAAATATACCGTTCCCAGGCGTGATGGTCTCAGAGGTTGCCCTGACACCCTGGTTCTACGCGATCCAATTGTTGGGTACACCTTTAAATTGGATTTAAGTATTATTTCGATACGCCAGCTGGCTCTGTCTGCTCCAAATACGAGAGCAGTTCATGAAGACACACAGTGGGTCGATTATTCTTGACGCTGGATGGACAAATTATTTTTTTTGCACGAGTTTCAGTCTATTCAAGGTTTTAATTGTTAGAAGCCTAACCAGTTTTGCATTACGGTTTGTAATTTAACAATGTTAATAACAAACAGTGATCTTTGAAGTCTGCTTTCGTAGAGTCGTTACTCATATAAACAATTATCCAACCTTGCCCAGTAAAGATATTCTTTATTAGTCAGATCTGTTTAAGTCTTATTCAATAATATTCAATGCCCTGGCATTATATAAATATTGTTTAAAAATTATTTTACAAAATGTACAATAAAGTATTATGTTGCATGATATAGTATATGTTCATTTATAATTAAACAAGAAATATTTCATACAAAATATACAGACTTTAAAAATGTACAGATAAAAATGAACTGCATTTAAAGTAATTTATAAAAAAACAGATGTCCATAAAGACAATCATTTTTACGCGCTACCAACAATCAATCGACACATTCCAAGCCGAAAATTTGAAAGCGATAAATTTGGAAGTTCATCCGAAGAATTAATATTCGCCTCCATGGTTTAATTGGCGACACTCCTAACAATTTTAATCTGATCTGCGGATAACACGAACCTATTTGTAGAAATCCACGCAGACAGACTGCCACTTGTTCACCGAAGTTATAAATATTAATTAATCCGCGTCCGACGCTCCCTCCTCCCGATCGATTCGAATGAATGAACAGATTATTATAATGGCCAGTGTGTCAATGCCGAACGGTCCGGCGAATTGAAGTCACCGGTGACCAATCCGTCCTGCTAGGCTCGCCTCGAAGCAGTATTTCATCAGCAGCATCGCAATAAATTTCTCATCGCGTTGTCCTTCCACATTTCCAAAGCGGCGTCGGGAAGAGGGAACGAGACGGAATGATGAATGCCATCGAAGGGACAGCCGAGTGTCGTCGACAAATCGTAGACTCTCGTCACACCTCAGGGACAAAACGTCCAGTAGATTTATCGCGTTTTAACGAGACAACGTGCGCCGCTTTCTTTCGAACGCGCAACTACGTCTTGATCAAGTGGCGCTCGATCGTTAATAATCGCCTTTCTTCTGACCACCTAGCGCAGTCGCTGACGAGGCTAACACCATGAAGACAAAAGGAGAGGCTACTCCCACCGATTACAAATTATTCAATATTGTTACGGTGTGATCAATATTGCGATGGACAACCATCTGAGGAAGTAATAGAAGAGCGGGATGACAAGGAAATTGTTTATCAGCTGACAGTTGAAGATTTTATGTCAACTAAACGAAATAGATAGGAAATCGGGTAGGCTCAATGCAATTGTAGGTTGCTGTAGGCTGTAGATAATTGTAGGCTTAAGAAATATATTGTTAAGTAATACATGTATTGTAAATATATTAATTGCAAAATAATATATGTACTGCAGATATATTAATTGCAAAATAATCTCTGTACTGCAGATATATTAATTGTAAAGTAATATATTGTAGACATATTAATTGCAAGGTAATATACGTATTGTAGATATATTAATGTTGCAGTAAAATATTGTAGATATATTAATTAGAAAGTAATATATTGAGGATATATTAATTGTAAAGTAATATATTCTAGACGTATTAATCGCAACGTAATATAGTGTAGACGTATTAATTGCAAAATATTATATTGTAGATATATTGATTGTAAAATATTATTTTATGTATTGTATTATATGAATATTTGTACATATATATAAAAATATATAGTATTATATATGTATATGTACATATATATATATAAAATATATAGTATTATATAAATATAATATATAAATATATATATATATAATATATATATATTTTATATATTACATATTGTAGATACATTATATATCCGTATTTTGCTCATGAGATTCGGTTTCGTGTTGCATATTGAGCACGAGTTCACGATGCAGGAGAATGGGTCGCTTTAGGATCCACAGATGCAGGTCGTAAATGAAAAACCTTGCTGGAAGAGTTCGACCGGTCGATTACGTTGAGAACTCGATAAATCCCGAATCCTTTGTCCGCGCTAACGACCAGGCGACAGTTAAATGCGTGCCTGGAAAAATATTAGCGATAAATTTCTGGTGGTTGATTTATTGTCATCGTTCACGGCGGTTCCGTCGCGGGTTACGCGGTCGCAGTGTCCTTTTTACGGACACCCAGATAATTATTCCGCTATTTTCAGGTGAAATACGATCTTTGATTTTTATGCTATGCGCATGACGCGTTTCTTTAGCAGTGACTAACCCTCCATTATGGCAGTCGAGTTTCAAATGATCCCAAAGGTGTGTTGTGAATCCACTTCTGAGTATTAATCGACGATTTTATTTTAAGTTTTTTCGACAGTATACGTATACAGATATTGCAGAACAAATCAACTCTTCTATAAATTAAATTCACCCTTTTGCACTCCACATTAACTCTTTCCCAGATGATCATCACTTTGTTAATTGAATTCACCCTTTAGCGTTCATGTTTTCCTTCAAATTTATTTTCTTAAGCTACTTTAACGAAACAATGTAAAGTCATTATTCCAATGGACAAATGCTATTGAATATTTGACCGCAAAACTACGAAGAAAATCGCAAAATACAACCAACTTCCATTGTATTACTTCATTTTTTAGTGATCTATAAGATAGATTTAATCTGTAAAGGGTGAATTGACGAAAGTATTTATTTGTAGTGCAACACCTGTAAAATTGATCCAAAAATCCGCCATTCTCGTGTACGATTTTTTACCATCTTATGAAAAGTGCTATGGAACAGTTTGAATAATATGTAAAAAAGACGACCAAATAAATGACCTAGAAGATGGAGAGCACAAAAGCAACTAGGAAGAGTAAAAGAATTCGAACATCAACCCCGAAGACGAAGACGACGAGACAGAAGAAGAGAAGAAGAGCATCTCGAAAGAGTAAAGAAGTCAAACATCGAACTCGATAAGGAAGAAGACGAGACAGAAGAAGAGAAGAAGAGCATCTCGAAAGAGTAAAAGGAAGAGGTCCAACATCGACGTGGAAGACGACGAAGATGGAGGCGAAAAGTAAAAGAGCAGCTCGGAAGAGCAAAAGGAGTCGAACATCAAAGTCGAAGACGAAGACGACGACACAGAATAGGACGACAGAGAAGACGAAGAAGAGGAAGTAAGCAAAAGACGAGAGGTTCGAAGAGAAGGATTTTCGCGTGGGTGTCGTTCGGTGGGCGTCGCGTCTGCCTCGTCGAGAGTGCGGCTGACCTCTGACCTCCTGCTCGAGCACCTCCACTCCTTCCACCTTCATTCGGTTCCCCTATGTGAGGCTTCTCTTGCATGCAGATGTTAACTCGCGTACACAGACCGAGGGAATCCAGTGCGGGCCAGGAAGACAGAGGTTCAAAGAGAGAGAAAGAGAGAGAGAGAGGGAGAGAGAAGAAGAAGAAGAAGGAGAGAAGAAGAGACAAGGACAGAAGAAATGGAGGAAGAGGGAGCTCGCACCGAGGGAGAATCACGCGTGCAATTATCCTACGCGTGCGTGGGCGACCCCTTTCCACCTCCAACCCCTCGTGCCCCTCGAGCTTCATCACCTTTTGCCCCCTTCGTCTACCTTCTAGGCCTCTGTCTCCCTCGATTCATCTCCCTCGCTCTCTCCCTTCAATTCTTCCCCTCTTCCTCACTCTGTATCTTCTCCTTTCTCTTCCTCCCTTTATTTATCCCCTCCCCTCTCTCTCTCTCTCTTTCTCTCTTGCTCTCTCACTCTATTTTCCGCTATCTTCTCCGCCCCCTCGAAGACGTTCCAATGCAGGACGAGCACTCGTTGCATAATCAGATTTTTCTCCCTCCGCGGCTGACCCTCGACCTCCAGCTCTCTGTGTTGCAGTGGCGAGTGTGTGAACCTTTCCTCCCCCGGTAGTTGCCGCAGATTTTTGGCCATGCCCGAGCCCGGCCAGGCGCCGTATCTAGCGGATTCCGCGCGACGAGCCATTTTGCCGGGATTTTATCTTAATGGCGAATTGTTTCGCATGGGATACCGAGCTTTCTGAGCCGGCCGAGGCCACGGGGCCGTCTGCGTCGGCTGGATTCTTTTCTTCCCTCACTTTAATACACGTAATGCTGAGGGCTTAATTCTTTTATCAAAAAGGCACGAGAAGGTCCTTTTTGTGTTTTCATCGTATTGAACTAAGCATCTAAATATTAAGAAAACATTCCTATATGCATTTTAAAGTAATGTAAAGCATGTAGACTGAAAAACACTCCTTCATTGATCGAGACACAAGAAAAATAGTCTTATTTTCATGAAGAAAGTTTCTTCAAATCCTGAGACTACAAAAATATGCGAATGATTGATAATCTCATTTGCCAACGAGAATACATTCTCATCGAATTGTACAAATTTATTCAGGACAAAATATTCATTTTTCTGTATTTTGACCTGCAGTAATAGGTACATTTACCAGAGTTGGGCATTAATCGATTAAAATTTTAATCATGATTGATCGATTAATGTGTACGATTAAAAAAATAAATCGTCGAAAAATCGGCGATCGGTACAATCGATTGATGAAGTTGATCGTCAATCGTTGATTAAACGAAGAAATCAGCGAAAAATCGGAGACTGATTTAATCATTTGTTGAAGTTGATCACCATAAGGTCTATCCATAAATTGTAATATGGAGGGGAGAGTGCACAGAGCGGATAGAGAATTGGCAGTTAATCATTGACGAATTATCCAACTGACGATTAATAATCGTTAATCGCAATTAACGATCCAAGTAGAAATTTAGTCGTCAATCGGCGATTAATTTTTTGTCCAACTCTGACATTTACCCTGTCTGGTTTCAAACGTCCGAAAATTACAGAAACAGAGCTCGCGATTTCGACAGCTCTACAAGAACAACTGTAACCGGATATGTTGACTAAACGTCGCGCATAGCGATGGGCAGATAAACAAAACCTGACGCAAAGCTGTCGCCTAAAAATCCTCGTTGCCGTATCACGTGACAAGGTGCATTACGTCTCATCGAGCCGGAGGAAGCTCGCGATTTCCAATTTGCGAGAGGAAGAAAGCCCTCGGGGTCGCTTTGTTACAAACCTGATATCTTGAAATACTATTTCACCCATTCCCGGTGCGGCGAACACTCGGCGATATATACGTGAGATAATAACGGGTGTCTCGCAGGAGTTCCAGCACCGGTTGGCGACACTGGCGACAAACTCGCACCGCCGGAGGCGGCTTCGTGGTATCGTCTTCGTCTTCGTGCTCTACGAGCTGGGACAGGCCGCACGGTCCCCCCGTAATTAACGTCTTGGCGCACCCACGTACGTGGATTCGCCTGTGTAAGATCACATATGCTCGTGTCCTTTCAGGTATCTACACGAGGCAATAAGTATAGCCACCTGAAATTACCGATTCCTTTGTCAGCGGACAGGAAGGCAATCGAATCTGCGTCGAAGGGTTCGGTTTCTTCTCGTTTAGCGACGCGCCTGCGAGCCTTCTGCCTATAAATAAACCTGCAATTACTAATCGGTCCAGCGATATTTATCCGAGGTACCACGAGCGATCACCTCGGTACTAACATAGCCGTTGTTCTCGTCGACATTTCAACCCTTATGGCACCTACCGAAATTTTTCACGACCTTTAACCCCTTTCCTTACGATTTGTTTTACGATTTTAGTGACTAGAATTTTTTTCTAGATCCTAATTTACTAGAAAAGGAAACCATCGAGACAATCTCAAGTGATTTCCATTATCATTTAACTTGGTCTGATATAGACAGTAGCATATTAAAATGAACGTATAAGACGAATTAGAATTGATAAATTAGAACATGTTATAGACAGTATCATATTAAAATGACTGTGAAACCAGTTGAAAGTTATAAATTATAAATACAGTACAACATTATCGTGTAAATCATTTGCTATTAGATTCGAGCAAATGGGTCAAGGAACTTTGTACTAATTATTAGAATTTCAATTAAGCTTCCATCAAATATTTAAGAAACAAGTTCAGATAATTTGCAAGCTAGAAGTGTCAATTATACAAACGTATAATTAAAGTAAGTAAAAGTATAATTATATTATATATAAAAGTATAATTATATTATATATATATATAATTATATTATATATATATAATTATATTATATATACTATATATAAGTAAAACAGTATTTTTTGACTTTGGCCGAACGTAGAGAAGAACAGCCGAGCTCGAGAGGCCTCTGTCGCCGAGAAATGGGAACATAGCTAATCCAAATTTTCAATTTTTTAATTTTTCATTATTTTTTTATGGGACGTCGATGACCATATTTGTAGCATTTTTCTAATTCAAAACATACAAAATATGATATAATTCCGATGATATTTACTTGTGTAATAGACAATTAAAGTTTCGGGCGTGAGGAAGGATAGCGTATGGGAAAGCTCACCGGCAACTGTCCTTCCTTGCGCGCGAAACTTTAATTGTTTATTACACAAGTAAATATCATCCGAATTATATCATATTTCGTATGATTTTTATTAGAAAAATGCCACACATATGGTCATCAAAGTCTCATAAAAAAATAATAGAAAATAAAGAAGTTGGAAATTCCGATTAAGATATATTCGAGCCGCATGGTGTCATATTTTTCAGCAACCAAGGCCTCTCTTCATGGCCCCTCAAGGGGGTACACCCCGCAGTAGTGGAGATAGATCTGGGACATTTACGGGTCAGACTTTTGGGACATTTATTGATAAAATACTGTATTAGTAAAATCTTTGTTATTAATCATAACTAGACAAGAATCGGAAGAAATTTCTTCGAATCTATAGAAAAATTAACCCAGTTGTTGTTTAATTTAAATTGTACAAAATTCTAGCGTGCCAACACTTTTGTTTCTAGTTGTACAGGCGTGTAGAAACACAAAAGAAAGTTTGGGTTGGTGGTGTTATAATCTTGATGCATTTCGTTCGGCAGGATCGCGTAACATATGGCCGGCAGTGTTCGAGAACCTAATTAATCCGCAAGAGTCGACTCCATTGAATCCGTGGCCGTCCAATTTCCCATGATATTTGCCACGCGTTGGCCACTCGATTTCACGCATAACGCAAACGAACCGCGCATTCCTTTCACCTGCAGACTATAGAAAAGAATCCCAAAAAGGAATCGGAGGTGTCAAGACGAATTGGATACACGGGTGGAACCGTGCGAGCCTTCGCCGGGTCAATTAACCAAGTCGTGAGATATATTAGCCACCCTGCGGTCCGTTCGGCGTGGATCTCGACACTTTATTTACGAGGGAATGGCTTCGCCTAACGGAGAGGAAGACACTCGACGCCCCTGCAATCTCGGCCGGCGGATCTTCACGCTTCCGGAAGCTGTCTGTATCCCACGGGGCCCCGACAGCACGTTCCTGCGGGACATAAAGGACACAGAAATGCGTCCTCGCTTCTCGATGACCACGAGGATCCTCTCGTTCTCATGGCGACACGACTGCCCCACGTCCCACCCTCTTAAAAGGGCACCAGCGTGGCTGCCAAATTGTCAACAGATAACAATCTACCACAGTCGAGGTGCTCCAATTTGACGTCTGTTGGGACAGGTCTGTCGACCCGTCTTACCAATTTCCTCCGAGAAGAAATGTTTTCGGATAACGGAGAGGTATCGTGACGCTCGGCTGTTTCGTACACTTCGTTTGTGGATTTTCTAAATAACTAGATTTATACATGTGGCTGAAGACAAATGTGTAGAACTGTAATTGTGGAATGATAATCAATTCTATTGGATATCCATCACTCTTCTTTCGTGAATTATAAATATTTGAAAAATAGCTGACCCGACAGACGTTGTCCAGTATAAATTTTAAATCGTGAGTAATGGTCTTGAGTTCATACAAAAATCCCATAGAAAAACTGCTTAAAAAATATTAGCCAAATCGGTCAAGCCGTTTTCAAGTGATGCGTTCACCAACGAACAGCATTTCATTTTTATTTATATAGACTAGCATAACACGACAGACGTTGTCCTGTCCAAATTTTTCTAAATATTATGCAAACAGACGTCGATGATATTCGTTTTTTTGTTGTTTTTGTTGTATTGAACAACACTTTTAGTTTTTTTCCGGGCGACTTTTCCAATTTTTCTTTCCCCGAAAACATTATTCGGACTATTACGAACATTTTTTTTTAAATATTAATTTTTATTTATATAGACCAGAATATATTTCTGACTGAAAAAGATTGTTCGAAATAGCGTATTCTGACAAGACTGAGCAGGAGGAATTTCACCAATTGCAAAATGACAAAAACACATTGTTCATCTCCGCAGAATATTTTTAAATTTCAACAATTTTTCCTTGTCAGTTGCTAAACGTTCGTCTACTCTACTAGTAATTTCATTCTTCAACACTTCTGGTGTTTTCTACAAGATTATTATCGAATGTTCATAAGAATTTCAATAATTTGGTTCTTCATGCCAAAACTAAAAGTTGGCTTCTGTGCCAGTGGCGCAGGCAGGGTGCCCCAGGAAGAAGTAAATAGACCATCGGAAAATTAGTTAAATACTAGAACAGCTGCTTCTAATGTGTAAGGCCAGATTAACTATATAGCAGAAGTAGTGAATGTTACAGGCCCCGCGCTTGGCGAAGAAAATGTTTCTCGTTAACAGATATCATTGCAAACAAAAAGTTCATTCTGTTCAATTCGGGCCCCTCCGCAGATTAAATCCTGGGGTGCGCCACTGTTTTGTACTGATTAGATTTCACTTTGAGAGTCGTCGAAGATGAGGAAGAGTTCATGAAATTGTATACCTAAAAAGACAAAACGTGTCCCAATCTTTAAGACAGTCCCTCACTTGTCCGCAAACCAACAGAGACTTGGTGGAACTTTGTGAAGACCTCCCAGCTCGCGGACCCCGAAGTCCCAGAAGAGCCAGGTACGCGAGACATTACGCAATTACATGATTCCGAGTGACCGGAAACTACGAATGACCTGTACGGGTTCGTATCGGAGAGACTTTCCAATTGAATCTCCCATTTGTGCGACCACGATTCCACGTCTACTCGTCCACAAGGGCCGCGGAAGCAGATAAGATCCTGAAAGCCGGGCTGGTTCCTCGTGCTGTTGCCAGCTCGTGCCGGAGAGCTGCTCCTTAAGAAGGGTGAGAAGTGTCACCAGGTTTTATGTCGCGGTCGGGAGGGGAGGGAAAACGTCCTCTACGGAAGGGAAAAAGAAACGATAGACAAAGTTTGAGAGAGAGAGAGAGAAAAAGAGAGAGTTGAAAAGAAGAAGGAAAGAACCGGGGGAATGGTATCGGGAGGGACAAGGAGCAAGGTGGTCGAGAGCGGAGGCGACAAATAGGGATGGAAAGAGAAGGAAATCGGGAGATCTCTCAATGGAGATAGGAGCCACGAGGTCCGGGGACGGAGCTTTTGGCTGTCGTGCGAAGGTTTCGTGAGAGTAATTTGTCGTGCGACCACCTCCGGGAATGTTTAAATGAATTGCTCGGGGTGGGCCCTACCACGAGTCTTCGGGAACTTTTATCGGCGCGACATCTTGTATGGGAATGCGGGCCCAACAGGAATAAGAGGCGAACCGAAACCCGCGCGGGAACGAGAGGAGCCACTTCTCTGCTCCGTGGGGATGGGGCTGGAGTCGACTTACCTCCCAGTTGGTTTATTACTCAATCCGCGCTCACGGCTAATGGATTCGTCTTCGCCCGGCCGATGTATATGCTACGTACCTTAGACACGCATTGACCACCACCTGCCCACGTGTCGATGTCTCTCGAAACATCTTTCCTTCTTTCGGATTCTCCTCTTCGAGGCACCCCTTCTTCCTTCCTGGGACCACGGCCCGGTCTGAGTGCACAGCTCGTTCCTCGATTTACGAGCCTCCGTCGTGCCCATGCGCACCGTGCCTATGCCCATGCCCGTGACCATGCCCGTGTCCATGCCCGTGACCATACCCTTGCCTCGCGATGGCTGTTAAGGGTCGCGCCTATCTCCACCCTTTGAAAATAATCGATTTTTTGCTTTCTACCGTATCAACGATCGGGAACACGCGTCTGAGTTATTGCCAAGCGGTCCGTGCCATTTTTGCCGCAGCTAATTTAATCACGTGTGCGCATGACGCCTCGTGATCGACCAATCGGCCGAGGTTTTCTCTTCAGCATCAAGTGTGCTGAAGAGAGGTACTGTTTGCGAATATTCATTGATCGTTACTTTGCTTTTCCTCAGATTTTCGACACTCTGATGGCGGATGGTTTTCATGATTCGTATAAGTGGCTCATTCCATTTAAACACTGCTCATCGATTTTTTCAAATATATTCTACCTAGATCCATTTCTCTTTTTGTCGCAAACGAGTACAGAACTTTTGGTTGAAATTTTTCAGTTGCCACCAGATACGACGAGATACGCCGCGGCACTGCTAACAACTCATGTCGGGCGAAGATATTTTGCTTTCTCGTTCGAAAAGAACATCGACGTTGGAAAGTTGAAAGGGTGATTTCTCAAGATAAAAGTCTGCTCTATCGCGTGGTGTAATTCAATTTTTCGTTGGACACTTATTTTTTTATATAAATTGATAAATATCCTCAAAAATGTGTGCAAATATGGTGTCTCTCCGTCTTTAACGATTGTCTAAACATGTTTAAACAATAACAACGTATTACTATTGCACATCACTAGATTTGGGAAAATCTAGAGAATATTTAGCTCTAAAGAACAATACAGTATCTTATGTAATACTTTTTTCAAATTCAAATTTCTCAAAAACTGTGCGTGTAGGAGAAAAATTAAGGCCAGATTCGGAATGAGCACGAAAAAACACTGTCAAATCCTCCCAACAGTTATATGGAAACATGAGAAAAGTTGAAATTTGTTGGACAGTGTTATCAACTGCAACACATAATAGTTGACTTGAGTCCTAACAATGGAACGGCCATATAAGTTCCTCGGAAGAGAGTCGCGCATGATTTCGCGTTCATCAGCGGTCGGAGACTGATAGAGGGCCAAAGCGACGAAGAATTTCGTTGAAATCGGCGTTGACTCCTCGCGACCCCGACAAGTTTCTCTGAAGGTGTGGACGTTGCGAATCATCGTCGCAATAAAGGACGGCCGTCCCGCCGGTGACAATGCGTCGGCCGGTCAGCTCGCACCTACCTGTGCATGTTACTTGTACGCAGTAAAGTTTATCTCGCGGGTCTCCGGAGCCACCGACCACCATGGGCTTTTACCTGCAGGCTCAATACCTGCTCGTGTTTATATGCGCTTAACACCGGGACACCATCGTCGCGGGAAGACGGGAATAGAGTGGACACCACGAAAGAGAGATAGAGACCTGGACCTCTCTCCCGTTCTGCCACACCTTCTTTCCTCAACGAGTAGAATTCGCCTCGCCATTCACGAGACCACGACCGGTCAATGATTTCATCGATTTTACAGTGGCCGACCACTTCTTCCCGAACGGAATCGATATTAGTCTACGAACCGTCCGTCTCGCGAGTAAACCGTCCAATTTTACGATCGATCTGCACGGTAGCTGGGCCCAACTCTGTCACAGAAATTTCACGACACGTACGATTTTTCGATAGAATTCCTTTACATCATAAATCGACCGACTGACGATGGGCCGCGAGGATGTTGTCCAAGTGTGGGTGTCCCCGGACGATTTTGGTGGTTTGCTCATGCCCGGACCTGGAATCAGCTTGGTAGCCATTTTACGATATCACGTGGGCTGGGATGCATTTGATCGAACGGGAAGAGCTTTTCCTCAAGGAGCTACACTCCGCGGCAAGAAGATAGCAAGCACGTCGTACAAGCTGAACTTTTTATCATTTTTTAACCGAAATTTCGCATTTGAATGACTGGCATTGAAGTTTTTGTACTTTTGTACTAGATTGAGAAGTATTATTATTATTTATTATAAACGCACTGAAGAGCTTTTATGTAAGTGTTTAGAATAATAAAAAAGAAAGATAAAAGACTACTCGTCTAATAATAAAGAAGGGACATGCACGAAAACCAATGGTACAAATGATACGGTATTATCCTATAATCCAGCGTAGTTGCTTTTTAAAATTTTGTAAAGACTCAATAAAAAGAATCAATATGATTATAGATAGTGCTTGAGTCTGCAATAATCTGTTTCATTGTTTTAAGTGTTTGAAATCCAACTCTACTTCTTAGTACACGTCCAGATCAATATGATTATTAATTAAATTAGAAATAAAGATCTGGTCGGATACTATTCTTTGGGCAGACAATGTTTCATTATAAGTTCATTGTAGTTACTATCACGATCAAAGATTGACATAGGATTATTTAGCTTATATGAACAAAATTCTGAAACATTTATGCTAGATTAAGAATTATCTTCTATCATACTCTTCCCAATTCGTGTTTCTTTCTCTCATCTGGCTAAATTATGTCAGTCGATTTTAAATGTGTTCTGCAATTTTTACTATGGGAAAATACTGTCGAGCACACGTTGCACCTCGAGATCCTGGCACATGAATTTTAGGCCAGAAACTAGACGAATGACGAGTGTATTAAGCACTGTATTTACTAGATACAGACCCCATGATTATTTCCTAACCACAAATTACCACTTCCGGAAGAGGTAAACAAAAGGCACAAAGATGTTCATCCAAAATCAGTAAGAATTATTCAAAACGCACATATTCAGTTCAGTACAGATGTAGTTTACAAAAATTGATTGACGATATCATACTTACGATAATAATTATTAGACTGCGGATTTCATGGACACGTAAAAAATATCTAAGATCATCAATGTACAACCCCTGTCACAATGTTTCCAATTGGAAACATTCACAATTTAGAAGTATAAAATATTACTTTATGGAGTTAAACTGATGGGAACTGAAATGGGGCTTATTGAAGAATGAAAAACAACAAAATAACATAAGCATCCATTTATTATAACAAAGACACGAGAAAATAAAGAAAATGTTATACGGAATAAATTGAAAAATATATTTTTCAATTTCAAATTAAGTTTCTTAAGAAAATTAAGGACAGATTCGAATCGGTGCAAAAAAGACTCTATAGGAATCACCCAACTATAATTGTTGAAGTTTGGTGTTGGACAGTGTAAATATCGAAGAAACTTTCTTCCAGCAGTTCTATTAATCGGAAACTTTTTTGCGTATAACATTTTCTTTATTTTCTAGTTTTTTTGTTATAATAAATAGATGTTCATGCTATTTTGTTGTTTTTTATTCTTCAATAAGCCCCTTTTCAGTTCCCATCAGTATTAACTCCATAAAGTAATATTTTATACTTCTAAATTATGAATGTTTTTTTCGAAAATCAGGGGTTGTATTATTATAAAGTTAATAAGATAATTAGAAGAAGAATAATGCAATTTTTATTTGGCTCATGTGTCCTGCAATGTCAACATTTTACCGATCTCCCTCGCCACATCGCAGAACAGAAAAGTACATCGCGCCTTCGCGTTGCAACACTGTACAATCTCAGGAATAAACAATAAATTAAAGTCGAAACCAGAAACGAGGGGGCGAGAATATCCTGGCACACCCGTTCGGCACATATCTGCTGAAAGCGTACGTCAGATTTCCGTAAAAATCAACTTTTTACGAGGTAATTCGTTGACGGTGTATCAACAATGTAAACCGGTAACAATGTTCCACGTGTAATGCGTATCCGAGCGGCACGCATGGTCGTACGTTTCGCCGAGCTTAAGAGTGTGGTGTCCCGGACCGAAACCGAAAAAAGAGCCGAGCAACGTAAGGTCATCCTGGAATTATGCAAATTTCGATCGAATAATATAAATAAGTTTATCAGCGGCCGCGGAATGGTACGGTGATTACCAGATAAAAGTGGGCCCCGATGGTGACCGGACTCGCTAAGCGAATTATTACACGCCGCGGTGTATTGGCTGATGTCGTAAACAAGATGTTCGCATGGTTAGTATTTCTCCACGTGCAGATAACGAGATGAGGTTCACGCGAAATTTATCATCGCGTATTACTCCGCTTAACTAACGCTTTCTACGGTCCGCCGTAATACCGCTACGCCGGAGTATTTCTCCCCGGGTTCAACGGGGCCCTAAAGGTGTCGATGGTTATATTGATTACCACCACATGGAATTCAGTAACGAACGTGTCGCTGGTTTAGGCGAGATGAGAATATTAATCGAAAGGAACTTATCTTCTTTTTTAATTGCCGATTATTTTGCACAAGATTCCATATACCTCTTTCTCTAGTTTTAAAAATTTTTCGGTTCCACTTTTTCAAGGTTCAAAGTCTTATAAAGAGATTTGTGCTTAGAAAAATCCTCTGAAATGAACCGTTAAATAAATACGAGAAAATCCATGGAATGGTGTCCCGGCCCCTTATAATTCATTCTGATCTAATTTACAACTGTTTGACTTTTCATACATTTTAGTCTCGTAACGTGGTGCTGCCTGTAGCATTCACTTCTTCATGGACAAACTTTTATTAAAAATTAACTAATTCACTGCTTGATTGATTTACGAAAGTACAAAAACGTCATTTACAATTTAAGGGTAATAGACTGAAGCTTATACATATTATAAGATTCTATGTATATTTATCGATACGTTTAAGATTTATGTGCATTCTAATAACTTTGCAAGATTCATAAACTTCAGCAATTAGCATTTAATGTTTTTTAATATAAAAATCTTGATGCTCGCATTGAGCCTGTTAATTTGAAAATTAATGTTGCCTAGTTATTATGGGATTCGAACCACTATGCGACGGCACCAGGCTTCGACAGAATTTTGTATAGTTAGATTCGGAAAGTTGTGCCCGTGGAAAATATCGAGTCTGATGTGTTACTTCATTCTTGAATCCCTTCAGTAACGACATCTGTACACTGTACGTATTTATAAAAGAAATAAATGTAGTGAATAAATTATGTATGTATATAAATGCATCTTCAGAAGCTCAATGACAGTCAATTAAGAACCTATATCCTTTTGAAATCTGTGTTGGAACCTATATCCTTTTTTCGGAAAAACAATTTTTCAAAAGATGATATTAGCAACCTTTTTAAACTCCTATCTTCAATTATAGATCCAGTGTTATGATGATCACAGAAAATTAACCAATAGCCAAGGAATTTTCAGCCTATCTCATTGCATTAATGTTAGAATTTACATCATTTCTTCCAGAAAAACAAGTTTTGAGAAAATGGCACTTACAGCCTTTTTAAACTCCACTTTGCAATTATAGATCCAGTAGTTATGATCAATCCAAAAAGTTAATCAATAGCCGGAGAACTTCCAGCTTATTTCATTGCATTAGAATTAAATCTTACATCCTCTTCTGCGAAACAACAATTTTGTTGGAATTTTATAAGTTGATAATTTTTGATAAAATGGCACTTGCCGCCTTTCTTAATTCTAATCTTCAATTATACTGTAGATTCAGTAGTTATGATCAATACATCATGCAACTTATAGCCTACTTCCATTGCATCGGCGTAGAAACTTGCATCCACTTTTTGCAAAACAAAAAACAATTTTTGAAAAGATGTCACTTGCAAACTTTTCAAACTCCAGTCTTTAATAACCATATCATCAGCCCGAGCAACTAATTCACAGTCGCTCCGCCGAGCGTCTCGGAGTAATTTCGAAATCGACATTTTTCTGTGTCGCACGATGGGTTACAATAAAATTGAAGCGGGCCTATTCGTTGGGTCTGTTTCAAAGATAATCGATCGAGCAGTGAATCTCCGCGTGGACGATCGCGCATTATCGCGTCTTAAAGGAGGAATACGGGTGATCCTCCCTGAAGCGTCCTGAATGAACAGAAGAGCGAAGATATTGAACCGGTTCGTGAACTAAAATAGTGGATAATTTCTTGGTTTTCCCTTTTCCCTTGCCCCTTTCCATCGACGGGAATAACGGCGGTGGTACGTTCGTCGTGCAGTGTTGTGACGACGCGATTGGTACCTATATGGTAATAATGTGACATGGTTGTCGGTCGCGCGTCGTCGGCTCGCACCAGGAGGCCTTATCTTACGGTGAAGGGGGCCCCCATCCATGGGGCCCCCTGTGAAGCCTATACGGATAGGGCCTCGGGTCTGGCACGCGGCACACCCCCGTATGCACGCCACTCCGCTCCACGGGATTCCTGCGGGATTCCTCTTCTGCGTCTACCTTTTTCCTTCTTCTTGGCTCCTCTCTTCCTACAGCAGCCATCTCTTTCCCCCTTCTCCAACTCTCTCTCTCTCTCTCTTTCTCTCTCGACACCGGTGACTGGGCTCACCGAAATCACCGTCCATCGAGCTGATTTCATTATGAATGCTTCTTTATCGTGTTGTCGGTATTGTTGTTAATAAGACAGCCTCTTGGTCTTCTGGGACCGTGGAACCGCTCTTCAGAAATTTACGAGCGAGGAGTCCGTACGCCGTCGACTCCACCAGTCGTATTTGATTATTAATTCCTTCCTCTTTCTAATCGAAACGACCTGCCTATAGCTTTCAGCTTTAAGAGAAATATTTCGTCTCGAATTAAATCTGTGGACTGATTCGTTCCTCTTCACAGTTATCGATTCGATGGCATTCTTCTGTCTGACTTGGAGACGCGATTTCAGCTACTAGCTTGTCGCAGTGGCTGATTTTTAACGATATCTTTTGACAAGTACAACTTCTATCCAGATAAAAATATTCTGTAAGCATGTTCTGTCACGGAATTAGAGTTTCTTCACTATATCAGGCTCAGAATTTATTCTTTTTTTGGCCACCGCGTTTTTCAATTCTTCTTACCATCGTCGAATATCGTGTCGATTAATTGTCAATGTGTTTACTACAAATTTTGTAGTACAAAGTCAATCCGAGATACCCTTATCCCATTTTAGTTTTACCAACTGAGGCAAGTAAACACGTACAATGTAAAATTTTGTATAATTTCATTGTCTCGTAACTAGAAATTAACAAATTCATGGGGTGTTCTATTATGACTGGACTGCGGATTTTATGCATTTATGGGAAACCTGAATATGTGCAATTTAAGGCAGTGTAGCATGAAATAATATCGACACGTTGAGAATGTCGCGTTTCCCCTTTGGCGAACTTAGATCAAAACTGTCCTTCTGTTTTTGCTCCCATCGCCCTTCGCCTCCACGTTCTATCTCCCGTTTATTACGGTAAAAACAGGCGAAACGAGTCATTGGCAGGCGGCACGCATATAATTTCACCTATAACTTCCGCCTTGTACCCGATGGTCCCAGGTATCCCGATAGAGGCGACGAGGTTCCACTCTCTCTCTCTCTCTCCCTCTCTCCCTCTCTCTCTCTCTCTCTCTCTCTCTCTCTCTCTCTCTTTCTTTCTTTCTTTCTTACCTCGTACACCCACGAGACGAGGCAACAGCTCGCCATTAAGGGACACGGATATTTCATCTGCGCAGTCATCGCATATTTCGATTTCTTCCCTGTCATCCGACCGGCTCGTACGGGTCACTTCAAAGGAGCTCTGGCTTCGAGTCCGTACAATATACCTATGTACCCAACCCCGTTCTCTTCTTCGGGGTGTTCCCCCATCGCGTCGTTATTTTTTCTCCGACTCGGTGCTCCGATGATTTTCTAACGGGCCGCGCCGGGGGAAGACGAAATTTAAATCGGTCGATATTTTCTAGAGTACACGATCGAAACGTTCCCCCCGCCATGATGGATTCGGTACACGGCCGGCGACAAAATTCAGCGGGCATGTACTAGAAATAGGCTAGGCCGTCCATTTTATCGAATCAACCCCTTGCACTGCAACGAGTCGGACTCGCGATGAAGATTTCGAACAGATACTTCAGCATTGCTCCAAGACGAACTTGAAATTGTTCATCGTAACATTTTATAAATATGGAAACATATATTTTTTGATGGAGGTATGCTTCTCTATGATAAAATGCTCACACGTAATATGAAAGACACGAATCTGTGTTCATCAGCGATTTGATAATGGAGGACGTCAATTGGCTAATTTCGAAGTTTGAATGTACCTATTTTTTTAAAACATATTGTGATCTGTTCAACAATAGAATAATTGTTCCAGCATGGCTACATAATCGTTTGCAAATTTTCAAAATGTTTTACAATTATTTGACTAGGCTGCACATTAGAAACGAGAAATAGCCTGATCATTGTGCTCGTTCAAATGATCAATAATTTGACAAGAGACGTTTATTTTTAAGCCATCCTATCGTAGTTTATTATTAGTAGACAGCGGATTGCACAAACTTCAAATGTACAATAATTTGATAGGAGATATTTATTTTTAAGCAATCCTACCCTAATTTATTTTTAAACCATCCTACCATTATTTATTTTTAAGCCATCGTACCCTAGTTCATTATAAGTAGAGAGCGAATTACAAAAAACTGGAATGAAATGGAAATATATTTTCTTTCTTAATATGTACATGTATACTATTATACGTACACTATTTAAATTACAAGTACTCAATTTTTTTTATAAATGCATAAAACCAGCTGTCTAATTATAAGTTAATAGAAATACAACAGTATTTTTAAACTCTTCTAATGTATATACTATTTTAAATTAAACCTACTCATTTTTCTCATAAATGCATAAAACCAGCTGTCTATTAATAAGTTAATAAAAATATAAAGAAGGGTTGCTTCTTGAGACGTGTATAATAAAGACGTTAAAAAAGCTAGAAGATTTCGAAGGTCTGGCTTCGATTGTTTTCTCGAAAATGTCGGTGTCAGAAGCGATTCGTGGATCGACTTAAAGACCTCGTGAAACCCAATGCCTCATCTCTATTCATTTCTTTCGTGCGACACTGCTCTCGGTCTTTCTTCCTCTCGTCGGATTCCGAAACGCATCGTGATTGTATAAATCCCTCGAGGAATTTCAAAGTAGACACCTACGCCGCGCCGGGAAGCTGAAAGTGTGAACATGGTTGAGAGACAGCTGGTCAGCACGACTACTTTTTAATTATTAGTCGTCACTAGGCTGTGGGTGTTTATGGTTAAATATTGTATATTCCTGCGAATTGAATTATAATAGGAGATAAGTGTATATCAATTTGTTAAGATGTTGATCACGGTGAGAATCCCGAGATATATCCCGGAGTTCTATTGAGCTTTATTTGATCATTTGAATGGAGCTTTCTTAGTGGTTTATATTGTTATTATTTGTGAATTTTTGTTGCGAAAGAATCATGTGACCATCGAGGGTGAAAAGATCCCCTTTGGAAGAAGGAGACGGAAAGCTTACAGCGAGTGAAGGGCAGAAAAAGAGGACGAAAAAGAAGAAGAAGAAGAATGAAGCAGCAGCAGTAGTAGAGAAAGAAGGAAGAAAAGAAGACGAAAGATAGGAAGAAGTTGTCTCTTTAAGAAGAAGGCAACGACGACACGTCTCGCCTTCTAAAATCGTGTTGGTCTGCTGGCTGGCGCATTTAGTGGAGGATTAGCGGAATTAATAAACGTAAACCTTTTAACCTAACGCCGCGACGGTGCCGATAAATTCTTATTTATATTATAATCGGGCGAAGAGAGGCAACGTGTGGGGACCACGAGCCCACCATTATGAATGTTCCGGCGCGTCATCACTTCGTAAACCTGTTGAATAAATTCCGACATGGCGCTTCGTCGTTTCTAAGCTCGAAATTACTCGTTAGAAGAGCTAGCTCTTGGACCTCGTGAGCGTGACGTTCCACCATTTTCGAACACGTAGCGAGTGCGTAAATATGCTCCGATTACCTCTGACGGGAACAACGAAACGGCAACGACGCGACGTTAAGGGGTATGTCCTCGTAAAGAGGGATCCGATGGTTCGCGGTGGTCGATATGGGAATCGGACGATACAGATTTTACGGTTATCGAGCTTGATTCCAGTTAGTTGGAAAAATCGAAACCTCTACGATTTTAGGCGCCCACGAGAAACCCGAGACGCCGAGCTGCAGATACCAACGCTGTCGATCACGATGACGCGATCATTAAAGCCGAAAAATCGCCGCGCGATCTTATACGCTAGATTCTTGAAAGTCTTGAAAGTCTCGAAGTCTTGAAAGTCTTGAAAGTCTTGAAGTCTTAAAGTCTTGAAGTCTTAAAGTCTTCAAAGTCTTAAAGTCTTCAAAGTCTTCAAAGTGTTGAAGTCTTGAAGTCTTGAAGTCTTGAAGTCTTGAAGTCTTCAAAGTCTTGAAGTCTTCAAAGTCTTGAAGTCTTCAAAGTCTTGAAGTCTTCAAAGTCTTGAAGTCTTCAAAGTCTTGAAGTTTTCAAAGTCTTGAAGTCTTGAAAGTCTTGAAAGTCGTGAAGTCTTTAAGATCTTGAAACCTTGAAGTCTTGAAAGTCTCGAAGTCTTGAAAGTTATGAAATCTTGAAAGTCTTGAAGTCTTGAAAGTCTCGAAGTCTTGAAAGTTATGAAATCTTGAAAGTCTTGAAGTCTTGAAAGTTTTGAAGTCTTAAAGTGTCAATCGACAAAGGATTGCAGAGAGTTAATAGGATTTGATAAATATCGATAAGAATCGCCTTTTCGGAATAATCCCAAACGGAACTATATCTATTTATCTTACGTTCACAATTGAAATTGCCGTTGAAAAATCTATGAAAAGAATGCCTAATCTTAAATTGCCCATAAAAAATACATTAAAAAATGCCAGATCTCTTCGAAGTCCTGAAGAAAATCAAGTTAACAAAGTGGCCGGTATTAAACACGTCGCTGGTATGCTCGTCGTGGCAGGTCCCCGAAAGGAACCTGTGATTTTAATTAATAAGGGCAGAAAATACCTGACCGTAGGATAAGAGGGAGCCCGGTGATGAGTCAACGGTGTAAATTATCGAGCGACGTTATCTGGATGTACTATTGGCTGTTGGGGTACCTGCTCTCTCGTCCACAATCCCCTAAGCATTCACACGTAAAATTACGTTATCTCCGGGTTTCTTGGGAGGCGAAAGATACATCCCAGAGTAGTACTCGGATACAGGTAGATAGATCGTCGTACGGGTACGTAGAGGCGCGCGTAAAACGATCGAGAGAACCGGCAGGATCGCATAAACTCTCGAGATTTAAGCGGCCCGAGGGCTCTCAGACGAGGAAACCATCTTCCACTTCGACCACCATGGCTACACTCTTAGGCCGCTCTTCGCGGCTATGGTTTAACAATGTTTCACCTGAAAGGTGAGCTAAATGTCACGGGACCCGTGACCGTAATGCTTTTAAGCGGAGATATTGAAAATGAAATCGTGAAAATAGTATTTCAATTACCGTGCGCGGGGCTGCTTTATTCGTGGGAGTTCGCGAGACGCGAAAGACGCGAATGGCAACTTGCAAATGGGGTGAACGGGAAAGAGTGCGATACAACGGATACCACGAGGTTTATTAGGGACTTTGCTGCAACATGTCCCGTTTCAATGGGACCGTTTCACACCTAACTCGGACGTTATTACACTCGGAAGTCTTGAATCACTGGATTCCTCAGAAGAGCATTCCATTTGCCACCCCTTGAGAACCGTTTGGGAATATTTGTGGAATTTTTCTACTCCTTCAGAGATATTTAGGTATGAAAAAATTAGCTGTATTTAAGCGTACAATAAAATAAAGTGAACAATAAAATGTGTAATAGAATAAAATAGAACACGACTATTCTCTTTCACGTATATTACCCTATGCCACAAGTGAACATTTAAAAGTATATTTGATGCCAGATATAACAAACAAATTCCAATAATAAATAACTATCCAATAGAAATCGAAGATTTAGAGTTTCTGCATCTCCTGAATGAATCACCTTCGCATTTAGAAAACGCTTAGCCAATTTTTCTAGTCTAAATTGTATTCTAAAAGGTGAAGTAAATGTCGACTAAACATAATGAGGTAGACGAAACATAAATAGTAGAGAACATACAGTAAGTGTTCACAAGAAATAATAATAATAAAGCACCTGTAATGAGTACATAAATAACAATGAGTATAGAATGAATTAAAAAATTATATGAATGCACCAGTGAATTGTATACGATCTGTTCAACAATAAGAGGAATATGAAAGAAGAGTTATTTGAAAACAATTTAAATATTATGGTATATATAGTTATATGATAATACCGATTTATCAACCTGCGATGCACGTCGACGTCATTATATTGTCATCATAAAACGCAATGAAACAATGAATTTATAAAGTTTACCACTTCACACAGACTTTTATGATCACGATAAAATATTTTGTCTAGGAGAATATCATGTTCACTATATTTCTTTTCCATAAATTAGTGTTGCATTTTATGGATTTGCATAAATATCTGCAATCTACATGACGACATGACTACGTGTAGTCAGGAGCGAATCGAACCCTATAAGTTAGAAACATTACTGTCTTCAAACTAATTTAGCGTCTGGAGAACTCTCGATATTTATATGTAAAGGTCTGTAAGTGTACAGAACTCGATAAACACAGTGAGTTACTATTAAACCAAACTCCATTCATGTCTAACACTTCAAGGTGCCACGTAAAATTTTATATAGACTTTAATCAATGTCCTTTTAATCATCTACTGTAAAATAAAAGTAAACTCGCTTGAAGATCAAGAATAAATTCTTTAATGTATCTAGATAATTTAAATATTTCTCAATTATCGATTGCTCTTTTTTACCATTGTTTTAGTTACACATCTCGAAATCTTATTTTAAAAAATACGTTTATACTATCATTAAAATATTAATATGAAAGTTGAATTAACTCTTTATAATTTCTTAAATAATTATATACTGAATCAACTGTCTCAACTCACTGTGTCTCCGTTATTTTGCACTCCTAAATACTTTTGTTATTTTTGCTGCTACAAAACATTTGTCCCAGAAGCAGATATTTGTAGTAAAAAATAGAGGACACTACGAGTTTCTATTTAATTCTAATTTTTTCAATATGCAATTATTACAAAAAAATAGCTAGAACTTCGAATAGACAGATTGTTGTTATTTTTACAAAATAATTAGAAGTATTCTCTGTTTGTACTCCGTGAATATAGCGTTTCCATTTGGTACTGACATTTTTAATTCGTAATTATTGACGCTATGAAGATGCATCTACGAGGAATTGTTCAAGAAATTTATTCATCTGGTCATATATTATAAAAGAATAGCTAAAAACTTGAAGATAGACGGATTCTTGTTATTTCTATAAAGTGATGTAAATCAGTTGCATTTAGTGCTAAATGCATTTCGGAGTTTCTGCATTTTAAGACTGCGTTAGTATGTGGAAGGTTAAATTATGCTGTTAGTTAGGCACCCTCTGAAACTACGCAGTCCTTTCTGGGATGGCTTGATAATAAAAATGATTTGATCAAGCACGTTTTCCAAGTTATCAGCAGGATGTACATATAAAAGCCGGAGAGGGTTAGAGGATCCCCGTACACTGTGGCTCCTTCGTAAAAAGACAATGGTTCGTGGCCGGTTGAGCCTCTTAAGTGAGTTTATGCACAGGACGAGCCGCTTGTCACGGTGAATATATTCACTGTACTGACTTAAGAGGTTAACTATGCCTGGCGATATTTCAATAGGAGGCGAAGCAAATATCATGTTCCAGCCCAATCTCGCGATGGGGCAGCGAGAGAATAAACTGTAAAAGGTGTAAATCAATGAAGTAATGTAACGAGTAGAGGCGGAGGGATATATTGGTAACGTAATAAGTAGTCGGATCGTATGTACGTCGGCGACGAACTTAAGGCTCCCTTCACACGATTTTGTATTTCCGTGTTCCGTGGAGTTTACTGTTGCGTGAACAGTGCATTTGTTACGTGCCATTACGCTCGCCATTGTCAGTAAATAGATAGGGTGTTGCGAAACTTATTGTTAGCGAATCGCGGACATTTATAACGCGCGAGAACGGCGAAGGGAAAGCCACGTTGCTTTATCTTAATTATTACTATTTTAGTTTTATTAATCTGAAGTGTATGTATGTTGGCATCAAGTACCTGTGTGCTAGTCTATCCTAATTACTTACTATTATTTTTTATTAATCTGAAGTGTATGTACGTATTGGCATGAAGTAAATACATGTTAGTCTATCTTAATTATTACTATTTTATATGTACTATGTACACGTACATACTTATCTATTATGTATACCTACATATTTATGAACTATGTATATGTACGCATTTATGAACTGTTGTATTAAGTTTCCAACATACATGACTGTTTTACTAAATCAGATTAAAATCACTGTTCACTAAGTTAATTGTCAACATTGTCAACAAGCTGAGAAATTATAATATGGGAATACTTTATCAGAAATAGATTAGAAAAGATACAGTATTATTATTTTAAGAAAACTAGTTTAGAAAATCAATGAAGAGGAAATCTTGAATTCTTCGAACATTTGTATTGTTTTATGAATAATACAATAGTTTTACTTTGTTCAGAGTTTTTCAATAGCGATTGAAAACATGTTCTACATAACACGGTGGATGCATGAATTATTCTTGTATTGTGTAATGTTAATGATGTAATTTTAATATAATTGATATTATTTGAATACAACAAATACTTTAAATATATTTAGTATATTTCGTTGTAAGAATTGTAACCGAGAGCAATATTGCAGCAATATAAATATAATTTTAATACATTCATTATATTTCGATATGAATATAATTTATTTAAAGCATTTTTAAAGTGGATTTCGAAGATCAGCTTAAGGGTTGGAATAAATCGGAGTCAAAATTGCATGATGCAGAAGGTTGCAACCGCAGTCGTGTGAATCAAGCCTAAGGGCAGCTTGGACGCCTCGCACGCAGATGCGTGAAATAATAAAATAATGAAACACAGCGAACGGGGGATATATATCGGTAATATAATAAGTAGTCGGATCGTGTGCGCGGCTGTGAAAGGGGAGAGGGTAACGTTCAAAGGAACCCTTCAAGGTTTTACAGTCGTTTTGTATCGATATTACAGCAGTCCTCCGTTATCTTAAAGACATAATATCGTAATAACATGCGAGCGCATTTTTACAGCGAACGAATTCCTTTTCGAGAATACTGCGCGCGCGCACGTCATTGCGCACAAGGGGGAAAGGGGGGAAGGTGGTCCGTTTGTCTTTCACGGGATTTTTGAAATTACCCTCAACCAATGTAATTTGAAACTGCAGCGGTACATGTTGCAAAATACTCGACACTTTCTGCGTTTCTGTTGCGCTAGAAATTTCATTCCCGACGATGCTCGAAAAGATTTAGTCCCGAGATAAACTCCGCTGTCTTCGCTCGGATGCTGATAAACAGACAAAGTAAAAATTTCTCTTGCGCTGCGAAAGGGTGGGAATCTCTGTGAAAATTGTTTTCGGTACTTACAGAGACTCGTCCTAGGATATAAGATCGTTTTCATTCGTTCGGAAATACAAGACAATCGTGTTAGAATGTTACAAGTATAATAGTAAACTACCTGAGCGTGAATTCAATCTTATATAAATTAACGGTTGAATATAACGAATTGTAGAGTGAGACAGAGAGATTTGAATTCTTCTAGATGACAGTAGATTCGATCATAAATAATTTCTGCCTCAGTCTATCAATTTTATTTAACTATAAAATGAACTATTATATTTACATGTTATCGAATAATGTACAGGGTATCCCAGGTAACAGATAAGAAAAGTTTGGAACAAAATTAATTTGTTCTTCGTCGGCTACAAAATGCAATAGAATAAAATTCAAGAATGAAATTTGTTCATGAAAAATGACATATTTCTGCGAGGCAGAAACCAGAGTTTATTGTCGAGCCGATAATGAATGTTTGAATATGATTATGATTTGTCACAGCTACCTGTATGTCATCTCTTTTATCAAAAACCAACAAAATATTTTCATAGATTATTCGTCAGGTTGTATGGATAATGAAATGAATAAAAAATTGATCGTAAAAGTTTTTGTTCCAGGTTATGAATATAAAATTTTTTATTACAATGTGTCGTACAGCAATGTTTAAAAAGTTGTCAATCATTGCAACAAATATTGAGTAATACTCAGTAAATAGTGCTACAACAATAGTAAATTATTATTACTAGGATTTTATGCATTTATGGCAGAAATGAGTAGTTGTCATATTTTAACAATTGTAAGGGATGAAAGAAGTTTGTATTTTTTTCTTACGTGTTGCAATTGGTGCGAACAATTTTTTGCAATTCAAACTGATTCTAAAATATCTGAAAGTTACGTAAAAATTTCACAGGACCAACGTTTTCTCCGAAAATGTATTAGAATGAATTTTAGTATGCGAAATCTAAATGGTTGATTTCGGTGTCTAGTAGAGCCGCATACACTTGTTAAAGCGCAAATTAATTTCATTACTCAACAAACAATAGGGGACGCTTCGCTGTGAGCCGAAAGACTGAAGAGGGGTCAAAAGGTAAGCCGTCATAAACTTTTCAAACAGCCTTCACAGTACTTACTGAAACTAATACGCGCGTTTCGTTTGAGTTACTGTGCCGCTGTTCTCCATGGTTCATACGTTTCGCGTTTACTCCCCATTCCGTCACTAACTCGGTCATTTAGCGAGCAAGAAAAGGCGGAACGTACAGCAACAACAAAAGAAAGGGAGAAGTGGTTGAAGCAATTACAGAGAAACAAGAGTAGCACCGCGTGCCTGCTCGTTTCGTTTTTTTGCTTCTCGCGGTAATGATACTACCATTTGCTGGTCTTGCTTTGAATTTCGATAGTGTTTCGACATATGCGAAAACTTCAGTGCCGAAGATTCACTTCTGTTGCTTACATAAAGATAAACATACACGATTCATAAAAATACATACAGATCCAATGATAAAACTTTTCTCTCCCTTATGAGTATTTAATGAAACATTTAGTAAAAACGACACCAAACACCACACAGTTCAGATCACACTTACTCGTTTAATTCAAGATATAGTAGAACCTTGATTATCCGAACTAATCAGAGGAGCATGACTGTTCGGCTAACAGGAAAATTATTATTTTGAAGCAGCATGCGAGATATCACGTTAAACGCTACGCTTCAAAAATTATTGAACAATAAACAAACCCTGCATATTTGACTTTTTTCTTACTGTTTTCTAATTTATACTTGCACGATTTATTTTTTCTAATTATTTTAATGTATTTCATATAACGTTGCAGGTAAGTATAGCAACAGAAGGAAACGTCACAATAATTTATTAGTCAATGGAACAGCACAAAAAGATATTATTGATGTTTGCAACAACTGACAATTGCAGTCGTACGAACGTGTAATCTATTACACCTAATTTCAGCATTAAACGGCGACCGCAAGTTGTAACATATGACGAGAGATCGCTTATGCGACCGACCATGATCCCCTTGACGCTGTTTCTGAATATCCTTCAGACAACGGCCGATGGCTATGGCTGCTCTTTGCAGAGTGTACTTGCGGCTGGCCGCAAGAAAAAGACTCCAAAAGAAGAAACAGATAAATCGACACAGAGATTGCGCACAATGTGTCGTAAACAAGATCTACGATTTGTTTCTTCAAGTCGAAAGAATATAGTACACAGAGTTCAACAGAGTTTTTCATAACTCATCATTTTGGATTACAAAAACGAATGAAATTTTTATTAACATACTTGTGATATTTTCCTGATTAAAATTAATCCAAACACGATACTATTCAGATTATATTTACTCGATTGATAACTCCGTAGAACCTCGATTATCCGAACCAAAGATGTCCGGATTCTCTCCATCATCCGAATACAGCATAATTCAATATTCAATGAATATTCATGTCCATCCGATTAGTTCGGATAAGCGAAGTGCCAGTGTATCATCAATAAAACAAGTAAAATAGTATCAGAATCGTGTCGTGTTTGGTGCCGTTGAAATCAGAAAAATGTCATGGATATATTGGTAAAAGTTTCTTCAGAAAATCATGAAGAAAAACTCATGTAACTGATGTCAACATTTTATTTGCACGTATAAATAACGGGTCAAAAATTTTCACGTACACAGAGATGTGCGAATCTTTGTGTATTCTTGTATACACTTGTATGTTCTTGTAAATTCATGTATGTTCTTCTATTTTCTTGTATATTCATGTATATTCTAGTATATTCTTGAATATTCTTGGATATTGTTGTATATTCATGTATATTCCTGTATACTCTTGTGAATATATATTATAATAAAGAATGTTTGCATTGATTGCAAGTCACAGGAGCCAAATAGAAATTTCTTTCTTCTACTAATGGTCTTATTAAGCTGAAATAAATACATTGATGTCCTTAAATCGTCGTAATTCCTCCACTGCTTAAAATGCATGCGCCCGTTTGTCATAAATGCATAAAATCCACAGTGTAGTTATAACGGATCCCATGGAAATCGCCGACACAAATTTCCCCGTCAACATTTCACCGACACTAGATTTGAACGACAACTACTTTGGCCGACAACGATTTTGACCGACAACTAATCTAAAATCGTTGTCGGTTAAAGGCATTGCCGGCCAAAGTAATCAATGGTCAAATCTGGTGTCGGTGAAAACCGTGTCGGGGAAATTTGTGTCGGTAATTTCCATTGGACCCAGTTATAACATGTGACGTAACAACAATCAATCGTCTAGCTGTCACCCTGCCTTTCAACACTCGCGTTGGACTCTTCGAAAAGTGGATCAAGACCGGAACAGTGACTGGTACTCCTGGTCCCGAGTGTGACAGAATGTGAGGAAGGATCAGGACCAAGACCAGGATCAGGAGAGTAGCCAGAGCAAGCGTAAGGGGTCCGAATCTGCAGGGTATGCGTGAAGAAAAACAGGAAGAGGGTCTGGCAGAAGGAAGAGGAGGAAGAGAACGAAGGAGGGAAAGCGAAGGAAGAAGGTGGAGGAGGCCGAGTTAAAGGCTCATACACGTGGGCGAGTATGAGGTTGTGTCGCGCGAGTCACCAGTCGGTTGCCCAGGGCGTCCTGTCGTCCGTCATCCTGTCCGCCCGTCCGTATTTCGTGGGCTAGTACACTGCCAAACGAGAGTGTGCTGGTAACACTGCCAAACGAACGTGCGCGCGCCAGCACAGGCCCCGTCGTTCCGCCAATCAGGGGCCAACGCGAGCCAAGTCGCGCGATTTCTGCTCGTTCAAAGTGTCACATCCGGGGACGGGCGTATTGTAATTTACTCGCTCATTCTTTCGCCTGACGGTAAATCACGAGCCATCGCGGGCCTGTTTTAATTGTCCGGCAAGATTAGAGGTGAGCTATGATACTATGGCGAACCATCGGAAGAAAATCAAAGGACATCACCGTGCAATTATTTGCATCTTGTCGTGCAGCCTTACTAATGGATGCTAATGATTTATTTCACTATGCAGAGGCTCGTAGAAAATTTTGGCTAGGCCAGTGAGCTGGTTTGATGGCGATCGTGACACTTATCTGACTTGGCTACCTTTGATAGTTGTCCCTTTTTGCTGATGAAGACTTAGTCTAATTTGGTAGAGACTTTAGGAGTGCCTAGAACATATTGTTGAAACGTGCCTATATTTTCTTCTTAGGATACGACACTTGCTAATGACTGCGAATGATTTGCTTCGCTGTGCAGCGGCTGATAGAAACACTTTTTGTAGTTAAAAGAGGATTTTTACTACTAGGTCAGTGTGTGCTGGTTTGATGGCGGTAGGGACACTAATCTGACTTGGCTACCTTTGATGGTAGCATTTTGTAGATTTTGATTGGTGAGGTGTCCCTTTTGCTGATAGACGTAGTTTAATTATATTAGACTGCGAATTTTCTGCAAATTTTCAAAAAACGATAGAATATAAAATTCGACAGAATTTATTAAAATTTCTATTTTATCGAGATCTGCAAAGGCTACTGCCACTGAAAATAAGATTGTAATTTACTCCACTTTCTTCAAATTCGTCTACAAATATTGAAAATTGCATAAATATCCGCAGTCTAGTAATTATGTTTGTTTAAACTTGATATAATTGTAAATTCAATTACTGTTATGAACCGAACATTTCATAGGCAACAACTTAATATTATCTTTTCTCTGAATAAATGTATTCATCAAAGTAAGCACTATTGTCAATTAAGTACAACATTTTTGGGACACCCTGTATAATAAACCTGTAGACGACTGTTATTGTGTTTCTTGATCGAAACGCTTTGGAACAATTGCATTCGGACACATGCATTTGGACATATGCAACAACCTAATACAAATGCATCGGACATAGTAAGATTCGCAGAGTCCGACTGAACTTGCTCCCATGCCGACTCATTGGTGATTCTAATGTAAATCAAGTTAAGCGTCGACCGTGACATCGATGCAAAGCCGTTCGCACGTGGCCCCTGGTGCAGCTGTTAAACGATACACGCCTGCGGAATTGTGGGTGGCCACCTTCTGCGTGTGCATCCGCCGATCGTATATCGGCAAGTACAACTTCGTTCTGCCGGGTATGGAGACGTTATACCCCGGACCTCTTACGCAAAAACATGTACAGGGTGTTAGTTATTTATTAATCCGCCGAATCACGCGAAAAGAGAAAATGTGAAATCTCTTTCCTGCCCAATACCAATATGGCTTAAGCAACAATACTCAATCACTTTCTTCTTAGATATAACATCAAAGGCAACACGGAAAATCATATCAATCACTCTTCATATAACTCAATCAGTTTACATAACAATATTTATGATTTCCATAATTGTGAAATAATGAATTCGTAACTGATAATATAAACCCAAAAGTAATGAAAAATTTCCCACTAATAATATTTATAATTAATAATATTTATCACTACACTGCGGAATCTTATGCAAAAAAAAAATTATCTGCACTAGTTTCGAGATACAGGGAGCTGCATATGTATACAATTTTTTCTTTTTCTAATCATTTTAACCAGCTGTGAACTACAGCATTATTAAATTCTTTACATGTTACTTTTATTTTACATTGGTCCAGTCATTTTGATCATAAGTGCATAAAGTCTGGAGTCTCAACCTGCATTATTCTTAGGAAATAGATGGTTTCAGAATAAAAAATACATTTATAATGTATAATATATTAAATTGTAATATTTTTCTTTTGCAACACAAATTTAAAACCATTGAAATCTCTAATTAAATGTTCATATCTCACTTCATCTCATATGTTCATCGTACATTTATAATGTTTCAGATTACAATAACAATTGTGAGTGCAGTGGATCTCATATGAGATTCCAAAAAGCTTAATAAAAAGAATATACTTAATACTTACACAATATAATAAATGTTTCCTAAAAATTTGTTAAATTACATAACCTAGTAAACAGAGCTAAAACAATTAAATATTATAAAAATATAAAAGAACCTAGAACAATTAAATATTAATTAAGAGTGTTACGAAAATATTATTACAAAATAATGAACACTTTATCACGAAAAGTAGGCATTATCAATTATAAACAAATGTATAAAACATCTCGTGTCTGCCATCGATAAAGTGTGTTACGCCACAAAAAAAGGCATGTTTAAAAACGCCTATACTCATCGCTATTTTTGTGGCGCTTGAATCGATGATGTATTATACAACAATTATTTATAAGTTTCCGCACAAGACACAAAGGAATTGGATATTGCGTACGAGTGAACTTTGATATATGATGAGCAACACATATTTTACGCATTGAAACACAGAAATAATTACAGCGTCGATATGCGATTACCATTTTGCGCAATCTGATATCTAAAGTTCAAATCGCCGCCTTAATGGAAATTATTTGTGCAGGTCATTGATAGAGATGCATATATCGGTGAAACAGAAAAAAAATTCGAGTGTATCGCTGTGCATTATCGTAATGGAAATTAGCATATTAATAGATATTCATTTTTCTGATGGTCGGCAATTTTATTCAACAATATGGGCCACATATTTCCATACAATGTGCAATATCGGTTGATGCGAAAGACGTGTTGATATTTGCATATACAAATAAAAATTCAGATTGCCAGATAATCTAGTGTTTATGACACTGAAATTATTCAACAGTGATTTTACCCTTAAAACGCAGTTACGATAAGTGAGGATGAGTAAATGTAACGTGTGGCGGATGTCTTTTTAGTTTGTGTAAAACAATACACTTGTGCAGATTTTCAAAAATTTTTTTATTGCTTCTGATTCTATTCATCACAGGGATAAAACGTGCAAAAGAAACCATGGGTCGAAACTAAACCGTCCTCTTAAAAAATTATATGATATAGTTTTATCATTATTAAACTGATATTAATAAATTATATTTTCGATATATTCCAACGGCTTCAACGATACGCATATTGCTACTGCATGTTATTTTGTATGTGTGAACTAAATCTGACTGAGAAATGAAAATAAATAAAAGCAGTTTGATAATTAAAAAAACTTCACCGTAATTTTGTGAAGAGAACAGTTTTTCCGAAATTGTTTAAGAACATATTGTCTTCAATAGATTGGCTGTAAACGGACCCTCATGTTTTATATATAAAATTCACATTCGTAATCAGCTTCACCTAAAATACCGATAAACGATTTTTGAGGAGAACGAATGATTTTTTGCAACCATATTCGATCCGGCATTTTGTTAAAAAAAATTTTAAGTTCAGATTCGTGATCAGCGAACCCCAAAATGCCTTAATACCAATTTTTAAGCAAATCCAGTAATTTTTTAATACGTTCTGAGATTTTGTCCTCGATTTCGGGTGTTTGGACCACTGTGCGACGCGTCAGAAAGTACGGTTGGAAATCGCCGATTGAGACGATAGCGATACAAGCGAGAATGGAATACAAGTGAAAAAGATCGGTGTAAAAAAAGTCGTCTCACTCCGAGGAAGAACGGTGACGAGAGTAGCTCAGGTAAGCCGTCCGAATCGAGCAAATTCACCGAAGCCGAAGGTCTCGCGTTTGAACAAACCGAGGGCGCGCAGGTCAAAACCCAACAGTCACAAAACGATCGTGTCATCGGTATCGCGAAGGAAGAGAGTAACCCAATCGTCCGTTCCCCGAGGCACGCGTGTAAAGATATGTATACGCGAAGGATAGGGGAAGAAGCAGAGGAAGAAGAAGAAGAAGAAGAAGAGGACGCAGAAATTCCGAACGAGCGGAGTACATAGGTACTGACCAGACGTGTTATCGACGCTCTGCCAACCCCTTAAATCAGTGAAGGTAGGCAAAGCCGTGGGGATGAAGCAGAAGGAAGGGGAGGCCGAAGAGGTGTGTGCTCCTCCTTTTTCTTTCCCTGATCCCTCGGACTTTTTTTCTCGGCTTCGTGACGAAGAGAGGACATGCGCATGCAGATCACGTCGGTTGTAGCCAAGTGATAGCGTATCTGTGGGCGGCGCGTGCGTGTGGTCCTTCTATGTCCCCTTTAACTCTCATCCTTTCCTTCGTCTCTTCCACCATACTCGGGGAACGCACCGTACCGCACCGCACCGCACCGGCCCGTTCGGGCCCGTTCAGGCCCGTTCCGTCTCTTTTTCGCCTTATACCTGACCCTTCTCTCCTCTTCCTCCTCCTAGCCCCCCTCCACCAAGCGCCCGATATCCTACCGGTTTACCTCGTCGCCTTTAAATGTGGAAATGACAGAGTTAATACGCGATTTAATGCGTGTCTACCTGACGCACTGCTTTCCGCAACCGGCACGCATTCCTGTCGGGGATTTTCCTTTCTGTAACACGTTCACCGCCCCTTGAATTTTCAGCATTGTAGGTCTCACTTGTTTCAGATCTAATGTAGAAACGATCGGTTCTTTCCTTCCATTGTTTGTTTCCAACAGCAAGATTTTTCTCTTTTCTGAAATCGTATATTGTTTTCAAGTTGTATTAACTAATTGTAGAACAAATTATTTTTATTGTATGTACCTGTTGCAGTACATACGAATGATGTTTCTTCTATGTGCTTATACGTAACAATTTTTGATTCTTATAGAATAATCTTCATATCAAATCTTAGTGAACCATCTATCAAGTTTAATGAAAACAGGTGAAGTTAATGTAAGCTTAATTTTAATCTTGAATTTTAAGATCAGAAAGTCGACAATTTGTTTGATTGCGTCATGCTCTACTCGTCACAAGGATACAAAGTGAATCAGGAACCATCAATCGGAACTCAATTATTCTCTTAAGAACTTATGGTAGAATTGCTTCATTAACAAACTGATTCCATCCATATTTATATTAATAATTATTATTTATATTATAGAGATCTGTGATACAATCCATTTCTTACCGTGTGGTGCACCCTTTCACCTGGCCATTACAATATTTGCGAAGTCCAACACACGATTCAAGAACAGTTAATTAGAAAACGTGCCACGTGAAAATAAATATGTATTCAACTGGTAAATACTTGGTTATCTTTAACACGAGTGAAAGTTACTTTTGTCACTCTGAATCGAAATCCCAGCAAGACTTGCCGAGATCTGGCAAATTAATTTCGTCAGGGATCAGTCCGAGCTGTCACGAAATTATGTAAATTTGCACTAGGGGACAAGATTTTTGTCTGATCTGGATCGGAATTCCTCCAGTTACCAAGTTCGGATCGGACTCCTAGACCTCCGAAAGAAGTGGAAGTCGACCGGTCGTGCGAGATTCTCCTTATCGACGCCAGGCCCGTCTTCGACCCGTGGGCCTGAAATAGCGTCTTCGGACCCACCTCGTGCCTCCCCAGCGTCCACCATCGAAAAAGAAACGTAACCCTAGACGTATCGTGGTGTCATGTCCCGCGCACCTGGCGGCCTCGTTCTTTGTAACACGATACACGCGTTTCTTCTTCTTGTTCTTCTTCTTCTCTCTTCGTCGTCGTCGTTCATCGCCATCGTCGTCGTCATCGTCGCCCCTGCTGCCGTTCATTCTTCCCTCTTCTTCTTCTACTTCGTTGGTGCCTTCTTCTTCGCTGTCGAGCACGCTTCGTGTTACGGACATGAAGAGTATCGATTGGAATGACAAGAAAAGAAATGTTCAGTGCTAATTAGTCGTCGGGAGACTTCCAAAGCCGGTCCCACGGAGCTTCGAGAGATCGTTTGGGAGCTGGACCGACTTTTACACTAATTAACTCTCGTACCCTCCTCAGAAATTATTGCATGAATGAGCCTAGCATTATACTTCACCCAATTTTGCTTTACACTTAATTTGTCGATTTAAGGTATGACATGATTTACCACGTTGATGTATTAGATAAAATGTGACCTTAATTTATAACAATATATGAAATTAATATAACATTAATATACGACATTAATTATGACATGAAATACGACATTTATATATGAAATTAATATTATATTTTACATCATATTTAATGTCGTATATTAATGTTATATTAATTACATATATTAATGTTATAAATTAACGTCACATTTAATTAAGTGCGACATTAATATAGTACATAAAACATGATATTTATATGGTAGCACACGTTTTACCTATGCAATTTGAGCAAAATAATTTATCAGCATTACCTTTATGTCTACATCTATACTTGCATTGTCAACTTCTCCTCTATAAGAAATACCAGCGTTAGTAATCGAAATATCAATTTATATATGATAATTATTAGACTGCGGATTTGAGTCATTTATAGGGGAAAAAATGTGTGTGAGTGGGTGCAATTTGAAACAGTAGAAAAGTTAGAAGGATTTAAGAGAGCAAATCTATTCCTAGCTTGTCAAAATTATTAAAGCAAGAGTAAGCTGTCTATGCGGCTCAAATCACTTGCGATTGGTGCAAGCAATTTTTATTTTGCATAAAGATTCGCAATCTAGTAATTATGATATTAATATAGGATATAAAATATAACATCAATATATGACATTAATATATGAAAATTTTATTCTGAGTAAAGACATGTGGGTTAATACTTCTTTCGATGATTATTATAATTAATGAATATGCACACTCCAAAATATATTACTAGAAAGCAAATTTAATTTTATCTGAGTCACGGTTATTTAGTATTTATAAAGTACTGGAAATTCGTGTTGGTTAAATAGCTGAAATAATCAAATCTCAATAGATTGATACATTATTTTTATATTAATTAATATTTCGTTTATTGACACGTTGTTAATTTTATGTTATTTGGTATTCATAGAAACATAGTTGGTATATTTACTTAGGTATATGTTGGGTCCGATTCACCTGGGAGAACGTTTGAGAATACTTACACACATGGTAATTTATTACTTTGATTTCTCCATTGTGCTGAAAATGCTTAAGTTTTATATGAACATAGGTGCTGCTGTAACCAATTGCTGAAATCTACAAAATTCAAGAACCTCATTTGGCTCAAAGAATGTAAAAGATTCGATTAATTATCCTAAAATAGAAAAAAAGAGATACGATAACATTTCCAAAAGTTATACTCCTAGATCCATTCTTGAAGGCAGCTGAACCTGAGTGAGAATTTACCATGAACACTTCAACAGTAACAATGAATAAATACATATAAACATCGTCCTAAGGTGTCTGTGGGTGATGAAAAGAGCAGATGAACGACAGATTAAAAAATAATATAATAAAAGTTTATTTTACACGTACAAACGGAACACAACGCGCACGTAGTTACAGAAAAGCGTGAGAACGGTCCTCTTTACATACTACGTCGGATGCCTATACATAGAAAAAGAGTCGGGTGTAACACAATTACAGATCTAACGAACGGGAATAACATCATCGTGACGTACAATAATAATCAGTAATCTAATATTAACAGTTACAATACGTACGCAGATAATCTAAGAACCGGGGCTAGCAGGTCCACCAGTGGCGGCTGCGACATCGATCTAGCGTCGCATTTATAAATCTCATTGAAAAAGGATCATCGATTGTCACGAATAAATCGACGGCACCACTTTCAGGGAGTCTGCGTTTGAGGAAGAAGGCCGCTTGTTCGCAAACCTTCACTGTCGCAGGACACCAAGGTCGAACAAATCGATCTTCGTCGAAGGAGAGCAAATTTCGCGGCGAATAAAATTTGCTAGTACAATGCAGTGGTTTCGGGCGGGTTCACAAGGACACTAGGACGTCTCCTGGAGCACAACGGTGCTCGAGCCAGGTACAGGGATCCCCGGCGGCGGCGGTGACGTCGATACGCCCAAATTATGAGTCAACGAGTGCCTCCTCAGGTCGCAATTCCGACGGAAGACCTTGCCGCAGGAGGCACAATGGTACGGCTTGATGTCCGTGTGGGTCAGCAGATGAGTCTTCAGGTTGCTCCTTTGGTTGAAGCTTCTCGCGCAGACTGGACACTTGTGCGGCGACTCCTCCATGTGCAGGATCTTGTGCACCGCCAAGGTCCGACTCTGGCAAAACCCTTTGCCGCACTCCGCGCATTTGAACGGTTTCTCCTTGCTGTGTATGTACCTGGAAAATTATAGTCGATCGTCATTCCTGCTGCTGTCTTCCGGATCGAAATTCACGTCGATTTTTCGACTCTTATCAATAGTTTATCTGCATGCAACCTGGCTCGTTTATTTCACTCTTCAGATTTTTTCTCATGCACAATAGTCCAGTCGACAGGTCGAATAAAAAGCGTCTACCTGGAAAGTATTCCGAACGTAATGAAATCTTGACACGTTAGTTAGGGGTACTCCGAGGTGTCGAATCTGAGTTTTCGACCTTAAGGACCCTGTGCTAGCTTGGGGAGGGGAAAACCCACGATTTTTATTACCTCATTTTGGTTATTCGCCTATTACTCAAAAACAAATGGGTTCTAAGAACTTTTGTTTCATATTTTTGGAAAGAGCATTTCCTTCAAATTTCATTGGTCAAACGTATTTTTTAACCCAGTGTGAAGTCAGATTGATAAGAGTATAATTAAATCTGAGGGTGTTTGGAGAGAGAGAGAGAGTTTTTTACGTATTTATAAAATTTGTCTTCTTTTTTATTATTAATATCTTTATTGCTATATTTTAAACATAACACCAACAAAAATATAAAAAGTTTGGAATACACTCGATTGAAGTAAATAAATTGTGCTGCCCTCCCCAGTTAAAAGTGAAAATCTAAGCTGTATACGTAGTATGAAGAGTATATATAGATGGGTTAAAAAACTGAAGTTATGGCAAACACTTATAATTTCCTGCTAAATGTTACAATGCGTGGTTCAAAATGTCATTTTGAGAAACATTTACTAATTTTGAACGCCTGTCTTTCGGTGCCTGTTGGGTCAAAAGATACGTTTGACCAGTGAAATTTGAAGGAAATTTAATGCTCTTTCCAAAAATGGAAAAAAGAAAGTTCTTAGGATCAAAGTTTATTAGTAATAGGCCAAAAACCAAAACAATGTAATAAAAATTGTGATTGTTTCCCACCCGCCAAGTTAGTACAGGGTCCTCGAGGTCGAAAACTCAGATTCGGCACGCCAGAGTACCCCTAAATGACGTGTAAAAATTGCATTAACTTCGGTTTTGTTTCACCTTGAAGTACAGAAATTAATTTCTTGCCAACCAAATAATTTCATTGTAAACAACATTTTAAAGCATCCGACATATTTAATAATTAATAGATTGAAATTGAAGACAATAACGTAATATAAATTGTCGTTAACATAAACACGTTAACACTAACGGGGAGTAATATTAGCAAGATTAAAATTGAAGGGGTTGTTGCAATAAACAGTTTGAATTTGATTAAATAAATAAAATACAATTAAGTATGTGTGCAGTGATTATAATTTTATCAAACAGTATTAACCAATGCACAGAATTAAAATTCTATAATTACCAACAACACTAATTATTTCCATTTTTGACACCAAAAACCGATATAAACACATAAAATTTGCAGTCCACTTCTTGCTTGTAATAGAATCGTAAGAAAGACAAAAATTAAAATTTTTTGTTGAATAGTCCAGTTGAATGATCACTGTACATTGCTCAATTTTACTTTGACGCAAATAAAACTGTTGTCATATTGGAATTCTTCCAATATGTATTTTAAATCATCGAAAATACTATTTAACATGCTAATGGTTAACTTCTCAACATACTGAACATTTAATAAACAAACAGACTGGCATTACCAAAAGTCAATGATATTAAAATACAATTTTAAAAACAAATACAGATTTTCTTTAAATAAAAATCCAACATAGTAGAACAAATTTCTAAAATTTGGTATTCGGTATTCAATTTCTACATTCATACATATGTTTAAAAATACATAAAGAAAATTTTAATGATAATAGAAAATTTGAGTATACACATATTCATGCATCAATAATTTAATTTCAAATAAGACTATACTGTATAAAAGAATCCTTCAGTGAAACTCAACTAAATAATTTATATTTGTGATCAATTTAATGTGAACATCTTCAAATATGAAATAAATATATCGACGTGTGACAGCAGGATAAAATTACAATCAAATTCATGTGATGATTTCTAAACAGTGAAATAAATATGCACATTAGACCATATTCATGTATTAACATATAATAATCATATATTTCAGGTTCACCATTTTAATAATTTAATAACACTATACTGCATATCTAATAAAAAATTCTTGAGTCAAACTCAAGTATCGCATTGCAAATATTCACCACATTTGTAATTAAACTTATGTGAACATCTTCAAATACGAAATAAATGTATGGACGAGTGAGAGCAGGATAGAATTACGATCAAATTCATGCAATCACCTCGAACAGTAAAAATAAATATGCACATGCGTGAAAGCAGGATAAGGATTTAAAGTCACGCGCAGAACCAACCCGCCAATTCACGCGTGACCATGCGAGCGACCAGTTAGCGACAATTTCAATGCCTCTCTAATGAGTCTAAAAGACTCTCGCAACTGTAATTCCGTTAAGCGTGTAATCGCGTCAACGATCCAAACAAGAAAGAAAAAATCTCTTGTACTACAAACGAGAAGTACAAAGCCGGCTGAAAGGAACAAGAATCAGTCGTCGCAACTCAGGCAAAGAGACCAATTAATGAGAATTGCAGACGTATCGATGGATGTCGTCATGATTGATGATCAAGATACGAAAAGCTCGATAAATTATCACGAATCGATCAATGTAATTAATACACTGCTGTGATTCCAGACGCCGTCGTAATTGCAAGACGAGGGCAAACAGACGCGCGTATTATTTCGTCCGTATTCAGCTGCCGCGAAGATTGCAATTAATTTATCCGGGGAAGAAACCGCGCTACGAACCACTCTGATTGGCCTAACCACTTTTCCAATATTCGTTTCGCGAGGCAAAATGTGTACACTGTGCCTTATCTTCCGCGATTTCTCGGCGAATAGATTCTCGTCTAGTCAACTTTAACACGTTAAGCTAAAAGTTCGACTGTGGATTTTCATGCATTCGCGAAAAAATTAGCTGGGTGAAATATAAAACTGAACGATTAGAAAACTCTAAGAATATTGTTAGGATGATTTCAATGTTAAAAAGTCAATTAAAGGATGAAGTAAATTTTTATTTAACCCCTGCTGCTCGCAATCGTTGCAAAATATTTTTATTTTGCAAAATAACTCAATACTAATCGAGGATAAATTAATCTATACTGACTTGGAATTTAGTAGTTTTTTAATTGTTTGTAAATGCTCGTCGTCGATTAACGCACTTCAATTCTTAAATATATTTGAACAGTGTATGAATAGTTGAATAGTGCATTTACCGGCTTCGAGAAATTATAAGATTGTTGTTGAAAAATATGCTCGAGTAAAAAAAAGTTCATATAATAATTTGTCATGGAAACATGTGTACAGTTTACAATTAAAATTGTTCATGCATCTCTGACGAAAACAGAGGAAATACGAAACCGTGAAGACGTTGGAAGAATTTAAGAACATTGTCATACTATCTTCAACTTATTAGAGTGCGATTATAATGGAGAAGCGAGCATCGTTGATAGCAGCGCGGTGAAAACAAACCAATGTAATAAAATGCAACTGTATATATGATAGATTCTTGGTCCCCGCAGGGTTTCAAGTTCACAGACCAATCTCCCTCTCTTTCCACTCTCACCTATCGCCTATTGCAGCCTATTTCAGCCAATTTCAGCGGGACCTACTGTGTTTTTATGGTGGGTTCCGAACCACCTTGGTCACCACAGTATTTAGATAGCACATGGAATATTTCCAGAGGTGTCGACGATGGGATCGAACCTGCGATCACGGCATCCGCAGTCGCGCGCTCTACCCACTGAGCCACTGCGCGCCCCTTTGAAATGCAACTGTACATATGTATATAATGGAGCGATTCATTACATTGTATTTTTTTCGCCGCGTTGCTCGCCGCTCCACTGTAACCACGCACTTAGTATAACGAAAAGAAAGCATTCATAATTATTTCATACCTGCTGTTTCCAATTAACTTGGACAAACTTTATTTCGCATAAAGATCTGATTATGAGACATACTGTATAACAGAGATGTGTTTTATTAATTTATAACACAAATAAGTTCGGTAGGAAAGCTGCAGTTGTTCTAATTTCAAGGTTCGAATAAATGAAACCTAACTACAAGTGTGCACAGTAGAAGAATGACCATAATCACACACGATTAACAATTAAAAACGACATAAGCCATAGCAGAGCTTATTAGCCAAGCAATATTATCTCATGCATTGGACGACGAGAACAAAGAGCAGAGGTGGTATCAATCCCCGCGCAATTCAATTCCATCGATTGTCATCGCCTACGTGTTAGCCTAACTAGGGTCCCCATAACCCAGCGAGCAGCCGATCATAAAAGCGAAGCACACTCGATAAATCATGCCAGCAAACTAGGATCGTCGCTTACCTATGGTCCCTCAGGTGATCCTGCCGTCGGAAGGCCTTTCCGCAAATGTCGCAAGAGTAGGGTCTCTCGTCGGTGTGCGTTCTCTCGTGTATGAGCAGGTTATAGCTTTTGGTGAACTGCCGACTGCAGAACTTGCAGATGAACTGCTTCTTCGGCCGGGAGGCCCTGCAGGTCCGTGGTATACTAGTTTCGATGGAGGTGGTGGTTGGTTGTAGCGGCGAGGAAGATGACAACGACGACGACGACGAGGAGGAACAGGCCGACGAGGAAGCTGGTGACGTGAAAGCCGAGCTTGCGATTTGTGTGAGGGAAGTCGACTGGGGCACGGAACTCGCGGACCCGGGATTGGCACGGTTCCCTTCAGATATCCGTCGCAGAAGAGTCTCGTGGTTCGAGGAGGTGGTCGCAACAGAGGTGTCACGTAATAAGACTTCCTGCTCTTCGAACAAAGCCAGATTTTCTTCGGGGTCCTCGATGAAATCCAACCGACCCTCTTCCTCCTCCTCCTGCAGCAACCTTTCCGCCAGGTGATCGTTCTTCGACGGCGAGGTCGACGCCAGCGGGTTCTCCAATCCCGTAGTGATCGGTGAACACCTCTGATTCCCAGTGGTCAGTCCTGTTTGTGCAACACCGGGCGCCGCACTGCTCGCGTGAAGACGATGAAGGGTCAGATACGTCTCCAATGCTTGAAGGTTCAGAGCAGCGGCGGCGGCGTGTCCAGGTGGAAGCAGCGCTGCTCTTTGGAGCGCGGCGAGCAGGGCTCCTTGGAGCCCGAGGGCCACGCTTTGCAACGTGAAACTAGGTAGAGCTGCATCGGTCACACTGGCGACGTCCCTGAGCTCGGTGGTGGTCGACGACGTGGACGTCGACGAGGATGACGGGACCATCACGGCTCCCCGCTCCTGGTCTTGCTCCTGCTGTTGTTGTTGCATCCTACCCCTCTGCTGGCGTTGTCCTGGGTCAGGCTCGGGGGCTGCCGACGTGTTACCGGCACCATTGGCGGGGGTTGTTCCGTGGTTAGCTTCGGGTGTGTCACTCTTGGAGGGGGTTGTCGACGGTAAGTCCGATTCCGTTCACTAGCCGGTCAACGGGTCCGGCCTCATGCTCGACCGTTCCCTCGGGTCGAATCGCGAGGTTCAGCGACGGGGATGTTCGCGACAGGGTGTACGAAGGATAAAACGGCAAAGAGGAAAGACGCGTGCGAGATGCTGGCGGTGCGAAGGCGCCCCGACGACTGCTCCTGCCTCTCGCTGCTGGGCACTGCTCGTGGAGACACCTGGTGGCAGGTATCCGAGGCGAGTTGGGACCGTCCGCGCGGAACGGGCCCCGGATTCTGGAGAGAGAGCCCCACAGCTGGCCCGCAATTGCTCGCCGTTTCAGCGTAAACGGCGTCGTTCGTAATCTCGCGTGTACGCGTGACTGCGTGCGTAGCTGCACGCGTGCGGGGCCTGCGTTACCGGACCATCGGGGACAACCCCTGATTCCTCCTCCTTCTTCTCATCCTCGTCCTCATACTCCTCGTCCTTATCCTACCCTCTCCTCTTTCTACACCTACACCCTTTACCTTATGTATACCTCCCCCCGCGACCGCCCCTGCGAGCTTTATGATTTAATTCCTATACCGCTGGGAATTATGAAGCTGATCCGATGTTTTTATGGATTCCATTCCGGTGACAAAGATTTTCCATTTGCTTCTTAATTTAGCAGGCTAATCATGAGACACGGTTTTTTAGAAACACGGTTTTTATTCTTCATTTATAACGTCATCTTTTGGAGATATACAGCTGACAACATAAACAACGACCAATCATTTTGTAGTATGTGAAAATAGCAGATCAGTGAATTTTTAGGATGAGGAACATATAAGGGTTAAATCCATTGAACAGAAAAATGGTATACAAAACAGGAACATAGTGTCCTCATTTGAGTCTCAAGATACAAAGAGGACCTTATTTCTGAATTTATCAGTGACACACTTTGATAATTCCACTGCCTAATAAACGATGTTATCAATAAAGAACACGGACCAATCGAAGCGAGGCAACAGCGGATTGAATTTGGCTTAGCGATATTTTCGCGAACGAAAAAGTTACTTCGTAGATTTTTCACGAGTGAACGATCCCAAACGTAAATTGCTTGGGCACTGAATATCTCAGAGTCGAATCATATTTATTCCGATAATCCATATTTCAAATCCCTTGCCTGATTTCCTTTGTCTCCCTAGCAGCACCGGTAGGGTATTGCCCTCCTGCGCTAACGAACGCTCGCTGTATGCTGTGTCCTTGCAATTTCGAAATCCCACTCCTTAATCCTTCCTTAATCCCGTGGCCCATAACCGTATCAGAATAATAAAAACTAACCAAACAATACTCACGAATATTTTAAACGTTTAAAAAACACAATCTGAAAAAAGAATCGATGGAGAACATAATCGTTAAGAACAATTTTAAGAATCCAGTCTGTACCTCGGTTATTAGATCGTGCGGAAAGTCATTTTCGTTTCCCAAGGAAGAAAAAGGAAAGCCAATTACTTACTATTTAGAAATAAGTTTTATAACATTTTGTTCAATGACCTTTTCGATTTTTCGGGAAACATAAAGATCCCATGCTTGTAGAATCACTGTTTTCACGATTTCATTCAAAACTAGCTGACCCGACAGATGTTGTCCTGTCGAAATTTCAATAAATTAGTTCGTGATTGTTTTTGTGAATTTGTGAAAAGCTTTCGAAAAGTGTAACGAACAAAACAAAAAAAGAATTACGCGTACCCATCGTTCGAATCGCAAGTTATGGTCAAAAGTGCTTTCATTGTTTCCTGAATTTTCCATTTTTTCGGGTAACTTTTCCAATTTTTCTGCCCCCTAAAACCTTATTTGGACTATTACAACGAGCAGAATTTAATTTTCATTTATATCGAAGAAACTTGGTCTTAAGGTCATACAAAAATCCCATAGAACAAAAGCGCTTTCATTGTTTCCCGAATTTTCCATTTTTTCGGGCAACTTTTCCAATTCTTCTGTCCCCTAAAACCTTATTCGGACTATTACAACGAGCAGCATTTAATTTTCATTTATATAAATGAAATTTACACCTCTCTTCGTGTCTTCATCCTTCTCCTATTCGTCCTTTTGAACATCCTCGTCTCATTCTTTCGAGATTTCAGCAGTTAATCATTAATCAATTATCCGATTGACGATTACAATGGATAAGCATGTACTCTCTTTCGTTAACCGCAATTAACGACTAAAGTAAAAGTTTAATTCTTAATTACGATTAACGATTCAAGTAGAATTTTATTCGTCAATCGTTGATTAAATTTTTTCCCAATTCTGGAGACAGGGTAACTCTTTCCCCTCAATCCTTGCTCCCACCCCTCATCTGGTGTCTCTGGTAGCGACCGCTCGGTGCAGAGACACGAATGCTCGCGCAGGCGGGACCGTGGTCGTCGGAACTGTTTCCTGCTTGAATTTTTCACGACTGGAATAGATTTTCGCGGGCCTTGTAAAGCGTTTCATTCAATTACACGGCCGGTTAGAGCCCGAAGGTTAAATCGGTTTCTATCTGGCGACGTATCGGTAAATCTCCGTGCTTCTGTGTTCGCGGCTATCATTAAAACGTCGCGAATTAAGAATTATGAGGTACTTATGTAACATACTGTGAGCTGTGAAAGTAATGAACAGCGAATTCAAGCATGGCGTGTGTCACCAACGCGATACGTGCGTCGGGCAATAAACAATGTAAATACGACGTTGCTTGTTCCTTGGCCGGAGTTGTTCACACGCTTACAGTCCAAATCGAAGAATACACTGTCACGATGATAGACATGTGTGAGGGGCGAAAATAGAGAAGCAAAAGGAAAACCGACAGCGGCGGGGGAATTGTTTATTTCATCGTAAATCATTTGAGCGAGCCGGTACCGTTAACGCAGTTAGGATATGTTACGTCGTTCTAGCTTAAGTCCGTGTAGGTGATGTAAAGTTTGTAATTGTTGACTAGCATCGAACAAACGCAAGGGAGTTTTCTGTTTTATAGGTATTCGTAACGATGTAGTAACACAGGAATATTGAAAATGTGTGGGTATAAGCGTTTCAGGGGAAACCTTTATAATCCCAAGAATCTTTGCAACTAACTCCGAAGGATACTAACAATACGCATTCTGTGAGTGACGAAATGGTAATAAGAATATTGCAGATTTGATCTTGAACTGGATCATATTTTCAAATTTAACAGGACAAATCAAAGTGGAGAATTGTAATGGTTTAACATAATGCTAGAACAACTCTAAAAAGTTTCTTCGTTGCTGTGAATAATTGCTTGCAACTTTCTATTTGAATGAAAAATTTTCGACGATCTTGTTTGTTCGAATGACGTTCAACATTCTATCATTTTATTCCTTTTAATGAACTCTAAATTGCAGAATATATTATTTGGTTTGATTTGGTAAATGTGAATGACAATAATTCTGCTCATACATTTAATATTATGTGATAATATATTTAATTTTGTCTGATAATATATTTACTGTATTAAAATATTGCATATCAATTAAAGAAGTAACCATTCATAAATCTCCACCGTTTCCAGTCTCTATAAATTAACTGCTGGTCTTTATAACGAGAAACATATATTCAGACGCAAGTAGATATTATTTACATAACTATTCTTCCGATGCGGTTACTGGAGATCACGCAATTGGTTCTCAAGGTGAGAATTATCAACGTTTTTATCTATACCTACAATGAAAACCTCAAATATTTCAGAAAGTTAAAAGATGAAACAATTGTTAATGAATTTTGGGCTTACGATTCATCTGAATCGCAGGTTCTCACAATTTTTGCCATTTCTAATTAATCGTTTATCGTAACGTTAATCGGTTTCGATGGAACTTTGTGCATGTATATTAAATTTTCAAAAAACAGTTCATAATCGTGTCCTTCCCTTTTGTCTTTGCAATTTCCTTCAATAGTAACTTTATATTAAATCTCTTTATGCATTAACTACTGGTAGTAGTACGGCTTAATTTTAAAAAGGTTATTTGTTTTCGACAGTCCCGCTTACGTCTATCGTGACTGTGTATCACGCAAAAATATCCCGAAATAAATGATTGCTGATTCAAAGGAAGAAGAAGCCTTGAAGTGAGTTCGAACTTATTATAATTCTCGAGAATCGGAAATCTGCTGTTGAAATACATTTCGGGTTCACTGTGTTTGGGTTTCATGGAAATCACCGACACGGTTTTCACCGACTCCTGATTTTAGCGACAACGCCTTCAACCGACAACGATTTTAGATTAGTTGTCGGTTAATTGCGTTGTCGGGCAAATCTGGTGTCGGTGAAAACCGTGTCGGGGAAATTTGTGACGGTAATTTCCATGGGATCCACCACTGTATTGGTGAACCGACATCGAGATAAAAGTTGAGCAAGTTCAACAAGCTGGGAGAGTACTTACAGGCCCAGATTCCACCCTCGCCAGGGTGCAAGTCGATCGCGAACCGTTCGGTACCGGCGCGCCCAACGTGCCGGCGCGGTGCGCCGCCTCGGTGCAGTGTTTCGACTCGGCTGCAAAGCCGCAACAATTTACGACGGCAATTAATGCGCGCGAGTAAACCGTGTATAGCGCCTATAGTTAGCTGCCTCTTCGGCGCGTTGAGCCGCGCAACGAGAAAGAAAGACGGACACGTTCTCTGCACGCGCTATACCGCAGGAAGAAGCTAGCCGGATCAGCATCGTCGGGATTCGAGGTAAAGAGAAGTGCCGAAGAAGCAGAAGAAGGAAGAGAAGACGAAGCAGCGGAAGAGGAGAAGAAGAAAAGCTACGGGAAAAGAAGAGGGAATGGACGTACGAAGGGGAACCTGGTACAAGGGACAGAGAGGAGGAAAGAAGAGGAGAGACAAAGATGGAGAGAGACGGAACAAGGGAGAGAAGAGAGGCGAACCGAGGCAGACTAAATAATATTATAGGTGGTGTTCTCACGGTCCCGGGACGCCCGCGGGCCAACTCGTCACCCCCTCCACCCCTTCCTCGTCTTCGTCTTCTTATTCTCCTCTCCTCACGGCCCACCTCGTACCTTACCTCTTACTCCCCCGCGCGTGAGTTTCGCCCACGCCGGGGCCCCACGGAGTCGTCAGGCCACGTGGGAGGGAGAAAGAGGGCCCGAGCGACCGGGAACGAGTATGGACGACAACGGACGAAGGGTCAGGGTTCAGCTCGCGCTCGCTGACCGTCACCGTGGACGGTTTTCTTTCTCTTTTCGGCTCCGTTCCCTCCTCTTCTTCTTCTCCTCCTCCTCTCCCCTCTCTCCCCTACACCCGGGCCCCTCTTCATCTTCTTCCTTCGAGCCTTCCTCTCTCGCCGTTTGACTCCCTTTGATTCCTCTACTCGTGATCCACGTATTCCACTGACTCTCTTCTTCTCTCTCACCCTCTCTCTCTCTTTCTCTTTCTCTTGTTTTCCTCCACACTTTCCACCGACACCGTTTTCTCCGCGCAGATGTGACGACTTCTGAGATTTTCGCGGACGTCCAACGCTCCGGGCCCCTCGCGGTCACGCGAGCGCGATTGACGTGCCGTGCTTGGTTAATTAAGTTGCTCGACGATGGAATCGAGCAGTCTCTCTTTCTCTCTTTCGCTCTCCCTCCGCACGTCGGGCCCAGGTGATTGAAAGAAGCTCTTGACACGCTTTCCAGGAGAACGAGATGGATAAATGGGTCCGAGGGTGTGTGAATGAAGAGTTCAAGTTCCTGCTTCGGTGCCCGGGCTGAGAGCAAGTCTTCGATGATCCTGGTCATGTACGAGTGATCTTTACAGTCGCTGCGAACGAGATTGGGCCTTATTTGCTCTAACGAAGTTCGTAGGTTTCTTACAATTAGAGACGATGGACGGTTCTGTAGCTGTAATTCAACGTACACAGCAGTTTTGTAGAAATCTCTGCAATCCCCAATAATGTTTGCACCCAACACCGAAAGATACTCAAAGACGCGTTCTATGAGTGACGAAGTAATCAATATTGCTGATTTAATCGTGAACTGGATCATACTTTCAAAAATAGGACAAATTAAAGTGGAAAATTGAAAATGGTTTAACATATTGGTAAAACAATTCTAAAAAGTTTCTTCGTTGCTGTCAATAATTGCTTGCAACTTTCTATTTGTTTGTAAAAGTTTAGATGATCTTGTTCGTGCAAATGATGTTGAATATTCTATCATTTTATTCCTTTTAATGAACTCTAAATTGCAGAATATATTATTTGGTTTGATTTGGTAAATGTAAATGGCAATAATTTTCCTCATATATTTAATATTATATGATAATGTGATTATATTATATGCACTTATACTCCTGAAAATTTTCAAAAAATGCTATAATATAAAATTCAATAGAATTTTGTACAGATTTTTTATTTGTTTTAAATCCACAAAGGCTGTTCCCCTATGAAAAATAGAATTTCATTTCATTCCACAAATTTGTTTACAAAAATTGGAAAATGCGTAAACATCCGCTGTCTTGTGACAATATGTTTCCTATATTAAGATATTTTATTTAATTTTTTTAACCCCATAAATGCGTAAAGATCCGCAGTCTACTAGAAATTATATTGAATGGAATAAGTTGCATCACAGTCATAAATTAAATAACAATTCTCACTATGAATAATTTATAGAAGAAATATATTGTTACGTGGCAGCTGGAGTTATGTACAACTTTTCTTTTCTCTTGTCGTGTGCGTCGTATTTTCGAAACGAGAAACAAGATATCGGGACCTCGTGTTTGTATCAGAAATTGCATTACGTCATCGTTGCTGGAATTCCATTCTGGAGATTTCGATGTTTGACCTCGACAACTATATTTGGCTAGTGCGAATGAACGAAGCTGCTCACTATACTCCGATTGTATTTAGAATTTGTGAATGTAAAAGCCATAAATAACATAAAACTGTGAACCTATTGCTGTGGCTCGTGTCGAGACAGAAAAGAACGGAGCTTCTTTCTTATAACATCATAACCATTATCATTCTCTTTCATAAAATGTTTATTCGATCTGAGTATCACATCAACCGTATGAGATGTGGTCAGAAAAATATTCAGACACTTCTGGCATAACGCTTTGTTGGAAATACTTCTTTATGTGTTCAAAGATTCTCGAAACCAACATCTACAGTGTTACTAAATCTTTTCCACTGTGTTCCGTCCTTCGAAAAATTTTCCTAATCATTTTTTAATTCACTCATTGAATTCATTGAATTCATTAAAAGATAATGTTCGTTTTTTTTTTTAAACGGTGACTATTTTTCAATAAGTCTGTAGCCCATAATTATGAAAGTGATCTAAGTCATTATATTTCTTGTTTCGAGATATTTAAAGGAAAAGGATATTAAAATCAAATTAGTTCCATATAATGTTGAAATAACAAGCATTGTCTAACGGATCATTTTTTACAATATCATACCAAATTATATTGAATAAAAGTTGAAAACAATGTTTAAAACAATGTCATGTGAAATAACTGAGAAACTTATTTTATAAAATTTTGTTGTAGACTACTTGAACTGTGAACCTACTAAACACAATAGCTAAGAAAATAAATGTCTAATTCATTACAATTTGTTGCAATTCAAATAAGAAATTTTTTTACCGCGTTTTTTATTTTTTTATTAGCTTGCTTTCTCATTTATCTGTTTGCAAAATGCATCAATTATCTATTTAATTATGCGCCCCACGTTTTTCGTTTGAAATCTTACAAGTATTTCCATAGCTATTAAAAATTCACAATCACAAATTTTCAGGACTGTCGGTACGAGATTAGGAATCTGTATGAGACTATGAAAAATTATTTTATACTTTTTGATCCGTTTTTAAAAACGTGGTATTTTAAAAAATTAATTTTTGCATAAAGGTCCGTAGTCTAATCATTACCACTGTTGAATAAAACGAAGTGGAAGGCAGCGAGGCGAGCACAGAGTCTTGAAAAAGAAATCAAGCGGAACAAAGAACAAGCGAAGAATTTCGCGGCGCGCAAAAGGCTGCGCGCGGCGCGGCGGCAATAAAAAGGCAGGAAACAAATTAGTCCAGTTACCTGGTTCCATTTATCATTTCCCTCTTTTTATCCGTTCACCGTGTTTACACGTGGTCGGTTCCTGAGAGGGTGGGGGAAAGGCTAATTCGAAAGTGTTAGTCCGATCGGGGGTAGAGAAAGGGTATCCGATTGTAAAGCGATCCGACTTGAGAGGTTCGTGCGTGATGATCACTCGAGAGTGAAAACGATCTCGCTAGAGTGGCGCATGTATCAAAATCGCCTGACGATCCTCGAAAACGGCGTGGCATAGCGCGAGCACGCGGCCATTCAGCAGCTTTCAATTTGCTCTTGTTTCCTGAACGCGGTGAAGCGCAGAGGGAGGCCGCGACTTCCCGCCGCGTAGATAATTAGATCGCTACTAACCACCTCCACTTTCACGCATCCTCACCTCCGCGACCACGTACGCACCGTTTGTTTCTTCTGTTCGTGTACCAGTCGGCGTCCTCTTCCACCTCCACCTTGAAAGAAGAACAAGAGGAAGAGGCTGGCTCTCTCCACCCGCCCGCCGCGCCGCCGTTCTCCCGGTGTTTCTCGCGCTTTGCTCGCACGCTCCTTCGCGGCGTGATGCCGATAGATGCGTCGGACGTAACAGCCGACCCAGCTGAAAAGGGGTAGATGGTTCTACTTGATTTCCGACGTGCCAACATTCTTTATGCTCCGATCAAACAACCCGCTTGCTCCACGGAAACGGATTCATCAGGCTCCGGGAAATGTTCATACGGTTTTCTATCCCACAAATCGAAGCTGAATTTTTCAGAGCGGATTCTAACGTAACAAGCTCAAAAGCTAACGTTTATTTAACACTAACTAGCCCGACAGACGTTGTCCTGTCCAAATTTCAACATATTCCTTTGTGAATTTGTGAGAAGCTACTGGAAATATCTAAACAACGTCAAAATAAGATTAAGCCCCTTAGCAGGAGTAGCAAATACAGCAAAAACAGCAGAAAATTAATCTAAAATTTGGTCAATACCGTTCCCAGATATTTTTGTTAAAAAAAAGGTCATTCATCGTATTTTATTAAATTATCATGCTATATTATCGCGCTAGCTTAATCCGGCACTGCTGAGTGATCATCGTACCTATTAACGTTCGTGGCCATGGAAATTCAATTTAAAAATTATGATTTTTGCAGTTCGTCTGAATTTTCTGACTTTTTTTTAAATTGTCTCGAATTTTTTTGCCGGAAAACTTTTCTAAAAACATAACAAACGAAACAAAAAAAGAGTCACTAGACTTTTTACTACTACCACTAAATCCCATAGAAAGAAGCATTTTTAGTTTTTCCCGATTTTTCCATTTTTCATAATTTCAATAAATTCTCAACGATACAATAATCTTCCTAAATTCTTCGAATGTCTTCACATATTTATTCGTCCGTGTATTTCGTTAATAACTGCTTAACAAAACCGTGGAGAATATTTTCACACATGAGAAAGTAACTTCGAAATCACCGAGGAATCGCTCGTTTCAAGTAACGCACCATTTCTGGAAGATCCTGTACGTTCGTCGAAACAGCAATAAAATCCGCAATGAATAATTGCTACCGTAAAAATACGGAATAACTGTGCAGCTAATCAACAAAGCTGTTCATCACGCTTCTTCGTTGCAATCGGTCGGTGCAACTCGACCCGAATCGAAGATACGCGAAGCCAACGACAAAAACTCAGCCATCTGTCCAAGACGATGAAGATAGAACCGCGGATGTCTACAGCGGCTCGTCCGTAGCCGAGAGATTGATTCGTCCAATTACGCTGAACAATCCTCGCGATGATTCGATCACCGTTGCCGAGGGTCCTCTCGCTTGCAGGATCATCCAGCTGGCTGCCAGCAACAGTTTCGCTCGTTCTCGGATGTAAATTTCAGCGAAAATCAGCACCGCACCGGAATAAGACAACGGATTTATCGTGCTCGCGAGATCGGGTCATTAGTACCAGTGCCGGCTGATTAATGACAGGGCCACGCCCTTCTAAAGAACCCAACTCCTGATAAGATTAATGCGTCACCGTCATCGCGCATCCTTTGCGCTTCATGCGCGTGTCACCGAACTCGCTTTTGTGAATCTATTACCACTCCGTGGAAAGTTGCGAGCGCGCACCACGATTAAACGCGCTGCTTATGAATGTTATTCCATTTTTTAAATTAATGTCCGAGTTGTCGTCGGCTATGTCGGTGATTTATACCCAGGATTCTTCTTTCTCTCAACCCTTTACAACGACTCGAGGACCAAGTAAAAGGGGGACCGAGTAAAAATCGCTTTGATAGATCAACGAGCCGGCCATCGCGGAAGGGAATAGATTCCTTGTAGACGAGGTGATACGAGTCACGTGATTCTACTGTCGGCAGGTGTTCTTACTGCCTTTTGTTCAATCTCTTGCCGCTCTATTCGTTTTATTCTTTTTCCTCGTAAAGTGATCGTGCGTTCTTCGTTGGAATCTAGATTTTAAGTGCATTTTCAAGCACACGATGCAATAAACGAATTTAACCCTTCGCAATCGAAAATTGAACATTTCCTCCAACCTAAAATAATTCCAGTTTATATGATTTTTTTTTAATTATACGGATACGAAATTGATATAATACCTCACACAATTTAGTATTTCATAAGAAATGTTTAGTAATTGAGTAGATGCCAACATATTAAACCCCTTGTCGTACCATTTTCTTTGCAGTTACAGTGGTTAAAACGTCTTTATCCCTAAAAAAAATATATATATATAAAAACTTTCTAAAAACCACGCTTATATTAGAATCCATTAAAAATGAGAAAATAATATTTTTAGATATTAGTAACTATAAATAAAAGCGTGGAGGGCTAAACTATATTGACGTAATCTTCGTGGACACACTCCACGCTTTTATTTATAGTCACTAATGTCTAAAAATATTATTTTCTCCTTTTTAGTGCATTCTAATATAAGAATGGTTTTTAAAAAGTGTTTTTATATATTTTTTTTATTTTCTACTTTTTAATCTTTATGACTGAGCATATTTACTATCGAACACGTTAAAATACGGCGACGGGTTTAATAAAGTAAACAATATTTTGAACATAACATAAACAATTTCCCTTTTCATCCGTAAATTATAGTTGCCGATTCATGAAATAATGACGATGATAATTGTATTTACAAATAATAATTGAGTTAGTGATGCTACCACCGAATTCACGATAATCACTTTGAATCTCTCGATAATTAAATTAATACACCATTACCCAAACATTAGTACTGGAGAAATTATACGCTAAGGGATCCACAGAAAGCTGTAAATCATTTGCAGTACTATGTTGCGTTAACATACCATTTTAAATGAAAAGTATGAGGGTATTAACTCTTCCAGCGCAAGTTAGTTTTGCGACGGTAATAAAGCTTGGAGTTGAAGGTGATACTGGTGAGTACTTCATGATTGCAGGGACGAGACTGATCCATAAATTATTTTAAAGACCGCAAGCCGTGTCTGTATATTACTCTGAGATAAAACCATAACTTTTGGTTATGCTACCCTGTAATATAACTCAATACTAAAAACACCGGCGATCATTAATTTTCCACGATTTTATTATCTCATGTTGCAGAAACGAAATGGCGTGTATAGTTTTCTCAATTGTTATCTACACATGTGTGTTCAGAAAATGAATTAATTTTTTAATAATTTTCAATAATTAATCCGAATATTAATTACCATTTCTACATATGCGTTTGTTTCTAGGTGGGAATATACAATTTTATATTTTCTGAACGTTTGTATATCGAACACATAGAAAGTTGAAGATCGATTTTCACTGCAGTTTGCACATTGCATGTCAATGCATTTCTGTGGAGTGTTGCACAAACATGTCTAATTGTTAGATTATATTGTTAGATTTATACTACTACTACTGCAGTAATTCGATTAATTTATAACATATGTATTTTTACAATATGTTAACGCAATGACTAAAAGTAAAATAGATACGTATTTCAAATAAAAACATATATATTTTTCTTATAAATAATTTATGTGCTAAAGCACGTTCATATATTGATTACAATTAATTCATACAATTTAGCAAATTATAATTTAACATTATGCACAAATATATTGTATATACCTACAGAAATAAAGCGACACTGCTTTCTCCAAGCATTGCTTATCAGTTGTCGTCAACACAGTGAATACAAAATATTTTTATAAAGAAATAAGTTAAAATTATAAAACATTTCCTTGACAAAAATGCCTCACAAGATTGATATTATGAAGCGAAATAAACTGCAACGTATCTAAATCTAAATAAACTATCAAAATAATAGATAGTAAATATTTTATTTTCGTGTGCGAATATTTTTATCGCCACGTTTACCTTCAAACTGGCGGTTCCTAATATTCTATCAATTAAGAAATGGCAGCATTGGATAGACACGTTCTTGTTATTTTCTCAGAGTAAAATAGTCACTGTTAGCACTGCACAAAGCTAGTGTTAAATAAAACTTGAGTTTCGAAAAACTATTGAAGGATACTGAACATAATGGGACTTATACAGAATAAGTATCAACCTAATAAATACAGACTAGCCATCTTTAATCGTAACTAAAATCTCGAAAGATACCGGTCCAGCTGAAGCCTACCGCGTAGATGCAACACACGATTCCTCTTCGTAATAAATACCGCAGAGATCGGGACGAGACGGGAACTATTATGTATAATACAAGAGTACCAATGATCCTAGCCGCGACGTCCATGTTTTTTCAGGGTGACACGGCCCCTACTGTTTCTCAGGCGACTGGATAAAGTGCTCCCTGTCACGCGCACGAACCTTCAAATCGGGCCAACGAAATGAATGTGATACTTTCAGCACTGCCGCTTCGGCTCCGTCTCGCTGACCGTGTATAAATAACGCATAACTCCATCCCCGATGAAACAGCCCTGTTATGCGGTGGCTAGGCTAGAAGAATTCTTCAACCGAGGGATGACCTTGAATAGGCTAGCAGGCAAGGTCCGGGAGAAAAATCTTCCGAGGATGGAACGTATCACCAGGAGGCAAAATGTCATTCCATTAGTCAGAACCTCACCACCGACAACCACGGTTTAAAGCACCGTTTACACACTTCGACTACTTGCCTCGCCCGCAGCGAATTATTTTTCGTTCGGTCTCGGGGGTCGGAAACTTGTCCGGTTGCGTCTTAGGGTCACTCGGTTAGCACTCCTCATACTGATAGGGGAGACCAAAGAGACATATGATACGGTTTCCGGTTTCGAATTTTTACCACGCTTATATTAGCTTGCCGAGTTGTCGTTGTATGCGTCAAATCTTGAAATCGAAGCTAATTATTTACTTTAGGGGTTTCCTCACCGATTTTGATGACCTTGAAATATGTTATCAAGGTCATCATTCTGAACAAATTTTTCAACTGTGGAGATGAGAGCAAAACCAGGGTCTTATTCTGATGATACATATACATATATAGGGTGAGCTTTCAATTTTGAAAGACTACTCCTGGATTTTCGTATGCGTGGCCCCCTCTCTCATGTTGCACAAAGGAGAAAACGGAAAAAAGTTTCTTATAATTGTTTCAATTAATTGTTTCTTGAAAGTGATCTAAAGTAAGATCGAATCGTTGAAATTAATGTGATAACTTGCGAAAGTGTTTTTAAATAACAATTGATCGCACCAGTGCGCCGATAACATTAATGTATTTGTTATTAACGACATTACGATCGACATAAGCAGATATTTATGTATAATATTACATTAAGAAAAGTTGAAAATGTTTGGTCTCCTAAATGATCGTTTAACCAGTATTTCAATTCTTGGTTCGCAAAACCACAAGCGGTTGGCCTCCTTATTTAATTCATTTCAACTAAATAGTTAAGGATCTCAACTAAATGAGGTGGCTAACTGCTTACGGTTTGGCGAACCAAGAATAGTCTGGGATCTCTCCCAAATTGCAGGCAAACAGTTCCCTAGCGGTTCTCGCAAGATTATCGGACACCCTGTCGATCTACACGAAAGTTCGCTCGAAAGCTCCCGAACTGTATTTCACCTGGGCTTCCCACGGCACTGCGAAACAACGGGACAAAAAGGTTCGAGTGAAATATTTGACGAAGAAAAAAAAGAGAAAAGGAAAGGTAGCGCCTACCTTTCCACGTGGAGGCATCGAATTGCGTACATTAACACCACAACAGCAGCAGCGCAACAGCGGCGCAAGGAAGCAGCCGAAGAAGGATGCATCAACAGGCGTTGACCGCATGCGGTGTAAACTCGCCTTCAGGGGACCTCGAGTTACCCTCGAAACCCCTGGCAGGGGGTCCGTACACCGGCTTCTCCTTCCTCTTTTTTAAAAGTAAGGATGCCTGTCACCGATAGTGATTTGTTGAGTGTATTTGCATTTTAGATTTAGGCTGCCGCGCCTGCTGCTGCTGCTGCTGCTCTCTCTCACTCTCTCTTTCTCCCCATGTTCCTCTTCCTCTAGCTCACCCCCACTGACCTTCCCACCCTCGTCTTCGTTCTCGTTGCACCCTTGACCGAACCTTCTTCGATTTTCGTTCGTCCTGTTCTGTCTCACAACGGATCAGAAAGGAAATTCGTTGTACTCTTTGTCAGCTTTTAGCAATGATTCAAGTAGTATCTCATTAACACTTTTAGCAACTTATTGCAGATAATAAATATATTATCTTTTAGATATTGTTGCTTTTCAAAATGGAAAATAAACTGAGCTGATTCCCACTGCTCTATTACGAGGCCTCTTATATTAAACACTAAACGATTTATTGCAAAATTGTTTTTATCATCGGAAAGAGTGAAAAATTATTAAGAACATTTAAACATTAGGTTTGAGGTCAAACCATGGTCTCTGTATACCTGTGATACCTATCAAATTTAATGATAAACCTCCTCTGTTGCTAATTATTTCTTTATGCAATTATTACTAACACATTTGGGACATTTTTCTAATTAAAATGAGATCAAATATGACAGAATTCAAAGTATAGAACTTGGTATTTCACATGTGAACACGTGTATTTGTGTTTGTACACAAACAAAATTTCAGACCCAAAATTTTTACATACATTGAGACATTATTGTTACTACCAAACTGCGGATTTTATGCAATTATAAGAAAAATGGAAGTGCAAATTTGATGTCTTTATCATAAAAACGAATAGATGGAATACAAAACAACGAACAAGAACAAACAAACTCCTGAGTGGTTCCCTCGTATCCTGAAACTAACATAAACAATTTTTATTATGCATAGAGATCCGCAGTCTATATACCTATTATTAAAATGATTAAAATGATACCAAATATATTATTGTTACTACTAGATTGCGGATTTTATGCATCTATCATAAAAAGAATACATTGAATACAAACCAAGAAGTAAACAAGTATCCTGAAACTAACACAAACCATTTTTATTATGCACAAAGGTTTACATACGCTATTATTATCATGACGTGATATTTCATTGTAGGAAGTCATCTCGGAAAATTAGGTTCACAAATACTCCTTTGACCTATTGTAAGCCAGCTGCTTCGATTTCTAGTTTCTGGCCCTTCACCCTCCTAGGAATGGAACCAGGGGGTGGAACGCAGGGATGAAAGAGGGGAATTCGGTTGGTCCAGGAATGACATTAGTCATAATGGTCTGACTGCCGACCCAGAGACTTGTTTATGCACGTTTAAAGAATGATTAGGCGACGGAGTCACGACAGGGGGTACGTTGCCATCCCCCTTTCTCTATAGCTCCACCTCCGCCGCTCCCTCGTCAGGCCGCTTTTACTCGTGATTTTTCTTTCCGCTTGCACCGCACATGTCACCGCTTCGAATCCCTGCGTGAAAATGACAACACACTTTCTTCGTGGCCCCAGGAATCCTTTCCCTTTCGGTTTCGGGAGACTACTTGGTCCTTCGCGGTCCAGAAATAGTGCTGAATCCTTCGAACTCTATGCTATTGTGAAAGATTTGGATGAACCAGAAGTAATGTACGGTTTCATTTTTCAAATTTGTCCATCTACAGTAATAGTCGTACATGTGTGAAGAGACGATCACTTTTTTGAAACTGAGCATGAATATACCAAAAGTCGTTCTTCCAAAGTAGAAATAATTTAACTAAAAATAACTAAAAAAATAACTAAAAATCCTTTACATATTAAATTGTTCATCAGACCATAATTTTTGAATGCATATAAAGATTAATATTCATTTTCTCTACTAAATATTAAAATGATTTCGTTGTGACTATGTTAAAATAAAACATAATATAAATTTTCAACGTTACTCCACATTAAATGGAGTACACAGTTACCTACACCTGCAAACTAAAAACAACTTCACGTATACGGATATACATAATAGTGACATAACAACGAACTCGTAAAATAAAATTAATATTTGCCAACTCTTAATTTTAATTTTACTTAAGATAGAAAGAAATTCTGTTCCACCTTACAGTATGAAACATCTTTCCCATTTGATAGAGGGCATTGATTGCATACAGTTTTAGATTGCATTAAATTTTATTGAATTAATCAATTCAAAAGGAACTCAGTAATGAAGTCAATTCTTCTTGTACCAATTTCCTAATTTCTTTCGTTCGTATCTAATTTATCATTAATTTTATATTGTTTTTTACAATGACAATTTACAATGAAAAATGATGTGCATGTTGTCTGATGTAATATATGTTTTTCATGTTTATAGATTTCAAGCAAATTCTTGCTTTATGAAGTGGCACAAATCCCATTGATGTTCCGCGCGATTCATTGACACCGTAATCCCTCGCTGTTCCAACAGTTGCAAGAACTATAATCACGTAATCTCGAGCCGGCAGGTTCACCAGTCTTAAAACGGAGACCCCTTTTTCTCGAATGAACTTGCGTATTTGGCCGCCGGGAGGCTCCAGTTAGCAGCGCCTTTTACTACGTAACCTGCCGTTATTATTATTAATTTTAGGCTTTTTGCGGCTGCCAGTAGTTACTCCTCAGTTTACTGCTGTGAGAAAGCTTGGTGGAGTGGAAATTGGCCAGGGCTGTACCAACGAATCCGGTCACTCATTTCCCATCGTTCTCTCTTCTTGCAGTTACTTGATCCTCTTTAACTTGTTCGTTTTATTTTCTTAATCGTACCGTGGTGCTTTAAATGTGATTATGCTAATATATTAGTTAGAAATTGTCCTTTGGAACGCACAATTCTTGAAAAACATCATTAAATGGTCTTTATTGGATTGAAAATTAATTATTTTCTTAATTGTTTCAACGAGTTGTTGATGTTACTGCTGCTTCGTGATTTATTTATTCAATATTTAAAACATCATTACAACTTCACATTGTTTACTGTAAGAAATAAATTTTTTAGTGATATTACGATGGTCTAAATGAACACATGCAAGAATTTGAAAAATGTATTTCTTCTTCTCATTGTTTTAATAAATTTATAACAATGCAACAATAATTTTCAATACTTCTATATTGTCACCAGCTTTGTATGTTTCTACAATTTAGTAATTATGTAATATTATGTAACAATTATGTAATATCCATTGAATGGTATACAGCATTTTTGTACAATAATTGAGAACTTTTTTACCTGTTGAATAATTGTTGAATAATTACATTTCGTCGGTTCTATTCAAACTAAAACTGTCAGGAAGCTTTCCTCCGTCCATTCTCGTCAGAATGAATGTGAGAACATTTTTCTAAAAAGTTCAACAGCCCATATTTTAAATATTAAAGAGGTCTCCTAACCCTTTTGATTCCTTCATCCATCGATCGGAGAATATATTGTAACAGTGTCCCAAATCTAACGAAAAATAAATGCTACGCTAACGAATACAAATCTGAAAAAAACCGTACCGAACGCAATGGTCTTTCAAGACACTTCTCAATGTTCATTTACAAACCCGGTAATCGACGTACAAAGAGCCCGACAGAGCGGAAAGCGATAAATCACTCACCCGAAAGGAATTCATGAAGCGCACCTCTTTATCAATAATATTTGAAGGCGTATACATGCCCAGAACTATGAACCGCGTCTTGTGGATTATTAACATTTTCCGTGAAATGCTACGAAAATGCCAAGCGGATCGTTTCGTCCATATGCTAAGGTGGATGGAAGGCGGTCTCCGAAGAAGAAAGAGCTGCGAAAGATGAAGAAGAAGGAACAAGAAAAAGAGTTCGATTCGTCGTGCATTCCGTCGGCGTAGCCTTTGAATGACAGATCGATAATTGATCATTATTATCGTATGACTGGGGCCTATTGTCGAGGTATTTCTGCGTCCACTCCTCCGTCTGCTTTTCGGACTGTGGATCCTTTCCTTTCGGAGACTTCCAGTGCCGCACCCTGCTCGGAGAGCACCGTCTGTGCCTGTTCCAAGGTTCAAAGGTTCAAAGGTCGATCCTGTTACTTGAACGCCCGCCGCGAGTGTCGCGCATACCAGCTCCAAATCGCCCTTGACTATGTGCGACTACTCATTATCATTTTTGAATGTTGGACAATTGGGTCCTGTCGTGTGGTACCCCATCATTAACCCATGACGTAAACCAATCATCCATATCCCATGAACAGTGACCAATCATCTAAAACCGAGTAAGACTAATTCAAACTTTTTCCCAGTCCAAAATCCTACTTGTCTCTGTGCACTCGATTATTAATTATGATTTATTAATGTTGGACCCCTATGTCCATTTATGTAAAACCCTATCTTTGACCCACAATGATCTGAAACCAAGAAAGACTAATCCAAACCATTTTTCGCGTTCAGAATGCTAGTTGTGTCTGTGCACACGACAATGAATCATCATTGTTTAACGTTGAAGTTATGTGAAACCTTGTCATCGATCCACAATGATCTAAAAAACCGAGTAACATTAATGAAAACTTTTTCCAAGTCCAAAATCCTACTTGTCTCTGTGCACTCGATTACTAATTATGATTTATTAATGTTGAATAATTGGAGACTGTTTTGTGGAATCCTATCTTCGACCCACAATGATCTGAAACCGAGAAAGACTAATCCAGACCTTTTTTCCATTTGAAAAACATTACTCATCTCTGTGCACTCGATTACAGACCATAATTTTCTAACATTCATGTCTCTTTTTCAGATAGTCTCAAGTCGCATTTACATCAAACATGTGCCTAATGTGGACGCAGCCAGCGCTGTTGCACAGATGTAGTCCCGACCTTAAAGACGCATAATCGTATGCAGCTACCGCCTTGATTATGCAGATTAGCATGACAGCGAAACGTACGTGTGAACACAGAGAGAATAAAGTCCGGAATAGAATGTTTTCCTCAGCCAGCTGATAAATCGCTTTAACCGAGAGCACCTCAACTAAAGAACTACCGGTACAGTCAACAAATCACTAACTGCTATTACGGTTTACAGGCGCTTAATGCGGTGTTAATAGATATTTTAAGACGGAGTGTACGATGTCGGCCTATAAGTACAATACTCCACTTTAACTGCCATTGTAAAAGAGATATTCTGCCTCGCGGCAGGTGGTAACACTAACGCAGCATTGTTGTTGAACTACGATAAGTTCCAAGTCGTTTGCATCAACCATTCGTATTTAATATCGTTTTAATCGTTGAGAATCGCTTAACAAGTCCGTATCTGATACATATTTCCCAATAATTTTTATGTCACAAAATATTTGATAAACATAAAACATTGCTTCATGAAATATATAGTCTTTCCGACGCCCCAATTCTCAATTTCCAGATAATTTATTAGTTTGTACTGTAAAAAATGAATATCTTAATTTCAACCTATTAAAAAATCATAACATTGAAATTTTTTGAACAATCAGGCTAATCTAATATACGATATCCAAATATAAAATCAATTATATTCCTACTATTAGAATGTTATCTTAAACTCATAGTTTACACTAATCTAAAGCCGGCAACAGTCGAACTCCATTTATCCGAACCGGATAAATTAAGATGCACTAAAAGATGAAAATATTTTTTTTAGGTATTATTGACTAATATAGTTACTAATATCTAAAAAAAAATTATTTTCTTCTTTTCAATGCATTTCAATATAAGCGTGGTTTTTAAAGTTTTTTTTTTTCTTTTATATATATATTTTATCATAAACACATAAAATCCGTAGTCTACTAATAACTGACTTAAAATTTAGATGCAACTTAAAAGAACAATAATAAAAAGTATAAAAAGTTGAGCCACGAAGTATCTCGTTTAATCAATATCGGCCCGAGTGCACCTCGTCCGCTAAATGATCAATATCCCCGAATGGATCAATGAAAACAAACAAGACGCAGTTCAGTCGTGCCCCCCACGATTAGCCGCGGGTGAATTCCGATGTTTCGCTAGACGACGACGACGACGACGACGTATCCTTCCCCGGTGCTCGTCTATGGTTTACGTGACATTTCGGAATGAATATGGCCGCGTGCAACGTGGGGGGAAGGACGTCCGTATGCGAGCCTCCGTACATATTTTGGGAGAACACCACGCGGTCGAGCCGGTCATGTACCGCTGTGGGCAACAATATTCATAACTAATAGATCGCCGGTCCCTGGGTGACAGAGCAATACGTCCTGCGTTTCGATGTTCCTGGCCTCAGAGATCGAGCGAGCCCGCGTGCGGGGTCGTGGCCGGATCCGTCGCTTGGTTAGGTCCGCTTTACACGGGCCGAGCATTCCGGGAAGTCCAACTCGAACGACCATAAACAAGCCAGCAGCCCTCTTTCCAAGCATAACCGTCTTCCTTCACCTGGACTTTTTCCTGATCCACGTGTCCCCGCGACCGGATTTCCTCGTGCGCGACTTCTGGATTTCGACTGGTCACTTTGGATCTTCATCACGAACGGTGCAATGATTCTTTTCGTCCTTATTTCGTTCAAAATGACGAAGTACGGTTTCTACTTTTGCTGATTTCACTGGATGACACCCACAGTGAAGCAGCAGCGACGTAAACCAAATGAACGTTCGTTTTTATCGTCTACTTTCGATGCTAGGTCGTCCTCTATATGGCTTTATTTTATTTCCAATTATCTATTTTTTTACCTGCAATTATCTATTTTTTTTTTTATTTCGAATGATCCATATTTAGAGGGAGAAAATTATGCACGGTTATGAGTAAATTCAAGTGCTACTGGTGATTGAGTCAACCTGTATATTGTACTTCATTTTATGAACATTACCCAAGTGATATTGTATTTATTTTTTTTATCTACAATCATCCATACATTGGGGTTAAAAATAGCAATGAGACAATCATGATTTTATTCTTTTGCAAAGGCAATCGTATTAAATGTACACCTACTGTTAGGTATATGTATAACTAGATTGCAGACATTCATGAAATTTGCAATTTTTCGCAATTTTAAGGAAGTGTTACCAAATATTGTAGAAGGGGGGTAGAGTTGGTGACAAGTCTCAATCTGGCGACACTAAATGGTAGTAGCCTTTGTAGAATTTGAAATTAATCGAAATCTTGCTAAATTCTAGCATTTTTCGAAATTTTTCAGAAGCCATAATGCGTAAAGATCCCCGTTTTATTTGTAACATGATATCCTAGATCATATGACTCCTCTGAGACGATGACTTTATGTATATTAAATGTGTTAGTATAAATTATTGTTCAAATAAAAATTACCTATATAATTTATCAATTTACACATCGCGTATATCTAACGTTATTTTACCAACACAATTATTTGTTTCGTTTATGCCTCTTTATATTCCACAATGCACACTCGATTACAAAGGCTAAAACTGATAGACTAATACGTTTCTAAACTGGATGAATCTACTATAAACACTGTCTGTACACCTTATCAATTAAATAATTCAATCATTATCTGTGATACAAATTATAACGAAACATGAACATAGAAAAGAAAAATCCATCAGGCCTATGTTCATGCGTTCCTGTTTCTCACGTCACAGCTGTTTAAACGTATAAGTCACCCAACTCCTTTTGCAAAAAGAACGTTTTCGTCACGATCATCAATGACCGCAGTTCTTTTAACCGCACAGAACAAACTAATACGACGTTACGCTTTAGTGACCGCGAGAACAATAAATCTGGACAGTGCGGTCGTGTTCAACCACTGAGGCTGTCACGACCATCATCCGCCCATTCTTTTCCTTTCTTATTTCATTACAGTTCACGCGTATTATACCATTGTACTTCATAAAAAAATAACCACGTGTGTTATTTATAAAACTATTAAGAGTTAGTAAAAACTCGTCAAATTAAAACAGAGTTTCAATTGTTAATAGAACGTTTTCATAGTTCAATGCTTTGATATCAATTTTATTCTAGGTTACCTTTATTACTCTACTACTCCTGCTTCCCACAATCATTACAAAACATTTTTATTTTTCATAATAAATCCGCAATCTAGTGACAACTAATATCTTTCACTTAATCAACTTTTCAAATAGTATTGTATAATAGTATAATCGGTAGAATAGCCAGCAATAACCAATGATGTTGATACAATCCTAAACTATCGGAAAAAGCCAAAAGAAAATGGCTTTAAGTCCGACTAATTCTCAATTTCGCAAAATCAAATTAGCAAACTGTGAATCTTTACATATTTGCGAAGAAATTGGTAGTGTGAATGATGAAAGAGTGAAAGATTACAAAAATTAAAGAGTATCGTGATGTTATTTTTTAATACAATATAACAAGTCATTAAGGGATGAAAACGATTTTCATTTTAATCATGCTGATCGCAATCAATGTAGGACATTTTTATTTTGCATAAACCTCCGCAGTCTATCAATTAGCATATCAGAAATGCTTAGAGTCGGATTCGCGCGGTGATTTCCAAACTCCTGGGTGGCAGCTGGTGTTTAATATTCATCAAGAAATAATTGCCGATCAGGTTTAGGGCTCGTTGAATCGGGGGACCAACACAAAAAACGGCTCGAGTCGAACCCGGTCACCCCCGCAGTTAACCTCCCCCGACAGGCAATTCGCGAGGAGCCTGGGCCGCAGGATGATCGATCCTCTTTCGTGTCACCGGTGCTCGTCAGACGCCGAGAAAAAGAAGAAGGAACGAGGAATAACGTAGGCTCGTAGTGGGAGTAGGATAAAGAAGAAAAAACGACCGAATACACCGCGTTGGCGGTGTCGGAGGACCCTGAAGAATCGGTAGAGAGACGGCGGCGGCGGACGCGAGAGAGGAGGAGGTGGATGAAGGAGTAGAAGAAACTGCCGAGAGAAGAAGAAGAAGAAGAAGACGAAGAAGAAAGAGGAGAGTGAAGAGAAGGACGAAGAGGAGGAGGCGAACGAAGAGGAGGAGGAGCGGTGAGTGCGGGTCGCCATTAAGCGGACCCCCTGCCGCGTGGCCCGCGGCAACCCTTCACAAAAAACTGTAATTGGAAATACTTTTCCTCCTTTTTTCCTGAAATAATTTATGAATCTTCCACCGGTCAGCCCAGCGAAGGATGTGGCTGCTTCCAGGCTCGGTTCCCTCGTTCCTCCGGGACTCGGCGACTCGAGGAACCGTTCGGGGAACAGTTTCGTGAAGGAAATATCACGACTATCCTCCCCCGCCTTCTCTTCTTCCTGGCCCCACGGTGTAACGAACCAATAGGCAGAGTGAGAAAGAGAAAGAGAGAGAGGTCTCTACGAGAACGTTCTCTCGTCGAGATATGGCAGAACTGTAAAAGGAGGTGAAGGACAGGTGAGGGATCGAAAAGAGAGAAACCGTGATGATCGGTGCTTCTTACGCTCGGCCCACGGCGACACCCCGCGGCGAGAAGATTCCATTGAACTGTCTTTGAGGCTCTCTTTATTTTACGCGGAACTTTACGGCGTCATTTGGATGTTGTCGCTGACAAACCCAGAGCCCCGCTCGCACCCTGATTGGTACCCTGCGAAGTGTTTTATTAACACTGTCAATTGCGGTTAACGGGCTGTTTAGAGGGGAAATGGATCAGGATTATGGTTGTCCTTTGTACCGGCGACCAGACGCTCCTTCAAACCAGTCGATCCGACTTCTTCTTCTTCTTCTCCCTAACCCTTTACCCCGCCAACTCTTTCGCAAGATGTCTTTTTACAGGCGACGTTTCGGCTCGTTTGATGAAGAAATAATCGACCGAGGTTTTTCGAGGATTCACTTTGATGAGCCAACCTTCTCAGAGTTACTTTCGCGGGCTGATTGTGCGAACGGTGTTGTGATTGATAGGGGTTGCTACGGTGTGAACAGTTCAACTGCAAAACACATCGGGCCAGGATGTATGGGAGTATACAGGGTATCTGATTTAACCCTACCATCCCTACTAACTTTGTTATTCATACAGAATAAAATGTTCGAGACAATTATCGTCTTTGGAGAGAAGTCACTGAATGAAGGTCATCTCAAGGTCGTACTTTCCGAAATCATACGAATAGTAGTGTTTTTTATGGAAACGAATAGAACGACCTATTATGAAGCTCATTCGAGGTCGCTTAAGGGTGCAATGGAAAATAGATTGGCTCGAAGCACTCTTCGAATGATTTCGTGTTCCGTCTGATTGTTCATGTGGATATCAATTTAATCTTATACTACAATCAAAGCATGCAATTTTATCTTCTTCCTTAAAGGTTTGAAACGACGAAGATATTACAATTGCTGTTGCTGTAAAATTAATCACAGCACAGAGAATTAACTAACTCGGTAATCAAATTATATTTGGCAACAGTAGCTGAGGGAATCTGACCAAGTGAAATAAAATAAATAATATATACCAATGTGAAGACATCTGAAAAAATTAATTTATGTAAGGGTGGCTGGGAGCCAAACCCACCCTTCCCAAATATGTCGCAGTAAGCTTAAGCTGAAAGTTAAAGCGAAATAGTTTATTTTTTCTTTAACCCTGTATTTTGCTAGAGACTTAAAAAATTAAATTTTAAGACCTGCTTTTGGATTCTGGCTCGCTGCGTTGTTTCCGGGTAGCAGGATTTTTCACATTCGCCGGCACAATCGTTTTCCAACAATCCATTTGGTTTCGTCACGTGAAACACGATCGTAACTCTCACGAATCGATCGAAGAAGTAACGAAGCTACACCTCTCGGGACCGTTACAGTGGGAGGAGGCGGAAGGAGGAGGAGTGGACGAGGACGAGGGGAGAATATACGAGCAACTGAAGGAGGAGAAGAAGCGAAAGTGGCCTCTTCTTATTTCGTGCCCAGGGACACCCTGCTGCGTGAGGGTGGAGGTGAACCCTCTTTAGAGTATTACGAGGACCCTTACGGCAGCCTTCGGATGCCGTTATCAATTTGGGTGATTCTCAGGATTTATAATGAAGATGCAATGCTCGGCGTCCGTCCTTGTTCGTCCTGCCGCTGTTTCGCTTCCTTCTGTTTCGGTCCCGAGGAGGCAGGGTAAGAGATCTTCGTCATCGCGAGCTTTGATCACCCAATCAGCGGACGGGGCCTGTAGCCCCGTGTTAGTAATTACACCGGCAAACCACCCAGGACGCCGCGTATCAGATTTGCTGAAGACAATGTCGATAATGCGCTGATAATGAGCAGAATAAAACGTAACGGTGGTACCAGGCTAGCCTTTTTTCTTCCCCCTACGAGCTTCTTCATCCGGCGATCATGCTCCTAGGGTTCGACTAATCGGTCGATGTTACACGTCACCGTGCATTCTCTCGTACCTGATCCATATTCATAAATTTTTCTGACTTCTTAAATTTCATTTCATTTTCAATTTCATTCCACTATGTTCCATTAAAATTCTAATCTTTCACATTTATGAAAAATGATGGTCGCAAGAAGTTTCTCACAATCGACATGGAGAATGCTTAGTTTTCACAAAGACTTCTAATTTTCTGCATTTGTGACGAAAGTTATGGTCCAACACGAGACTTGTTAAAATTATTAAAAGAAAAAATAATGCATTTTCATGCAACTTGGGTTTCTCACAATCGACGTGGAGAATTCTTATTTTGCACAATGATTTGCACTTGTAGTTACAACTAGACTGCTAATTCTGCTAACTTTCTGCATTTGTGACAAAAATTACGGTCCGACACAAGACTTGTTAAAATTTTAAAAATGGAAAAATGCATTCGAAGAATTCTTATCTGGAATTCTACCTGTGGATTTGACATGCATTTGTCACATAATTGAATAAGTATAATTTAAAATAATAGAAAGTCAGTAAAGAAAATAAAGAGACATTGAAAGTCAGCATCATTTAAGACAAAAATCACGAATGCATTCTAAAAGTGGATAACGTCGACCTTTGACATAGCAATTATATGCTTAACAAAATATCGTATGACGAAATGTTCGACCGCAAATTTATATTAGAATTTTTCAAGAAAGATAAAGGGGTAACCTATAAAATGACAAACAGTTCTATGCAACAATAGACATTAGATCAAATTGATCCCATTATTTGTTCACGTTGCCACACCGAGAAGACTGAATGATAAAGACAGCACTTTCCCACAGACCCGATAGCACAAACTCAACTTCGCCCGAGCAAGTATTGCTTTCCTCTGACCCCTTTATTTATTCTTTAATACCTAATATCCTTTCATCCCCCCACCCAATTCCTCGAAGTCGTTTGTAAAGCCTAGTAATTTTCTATTTTATAATTTCAACATTTCTACAGTTTTAATAATGTATCATAAGTTAATATCGCCTGTTTTATCATATTACTGAAAAGAAAAAAATTTATTTAATAACTAATTAATTATATTTTGTCTTAAATAATCGGCTTTCCAATTATGTATAAAATGCACACCTACGCAATTATGGAACGCAAAGAAATTAAGTCCATTTCTAAGGTATTAATTTATCTATGAAAAATATATTGTTCTAATGCAATTCATTCAATTATTTTCTTCAACATTTCATATCTACGGAGGTTGTATTAATGTCAAGATCATTAGTCATCGCGTTAGTTTACATTTTTAAATGAAACAAGTATTCCACATCACTATGAACATTGCCATATACTATATACCACTAATAAATAACACATTCAGTATTCCCAATATTCGGTTCAGGCCACACTCATAATTATCTCGAGAATTATACTGAAAGTGGACAAACCAAACGATTAATTAAAGGGTTGAAATGGCACCGTTCGTGCGCAACGAACCGGGACTCGAACCGGAATGATACATCTGCCGCGTGATCTCGGGACTGAGAAAATCGGCGATTAATTGCCAAACAATCTAATGGACCAGAAGCAATTTTCGCAAGTCAGTTCTTCTAGCCTGGGCCCCGTAGCCTGGTTCATTAGCGGCGGATTTAACGTCAGCGCCAGCCAGCGAGCGTGACACGCAGCCTTTCACCGTTTCGATAATGAGCATGCAAGAAAAGCTGGACGAAACCGCACGACCGTCCTCGTTACGCCGAATGAAGGAGACCGTAGACGTAGTCCCCGGAGGAATGAGACACGACAGGTCGCCGGACGACCCTACGCCGCGACCTCTATGCATCTAAATTGGCTGCGCCCCCATTCGTCATGCAGCGGCTCGCTTCCCCCATTGATCGTGGGAAGTGCTGCCCGATCGTCCTACCTTTTTTGCATCTTCCTTCTCTTCTCAGCATATCCCTCGGCCGTTTCGAACGGTACACCCTGAGATCTCTCTGGTGTCCTCCTTTAGCAAGCCGCGCCGCGGCTCCTCCACGGCGGAACAGGACGCCGCGGTGCTCTCGAATCCCCAAATCCACAGAAACAATATGAAAACGAGCACGTTCTACTCTCTTGGTCCATATCGCACCACGGTACGGTATTTCGAAAAGTATAGCGAAAAGTTGGAAAATATATTAGGTCATAATTAGACTGCGAATGTCCATGCAATTTTGAATTTCTACAGGCTTTCAAGGTAATCAAAACATAGGAAATCTTATTTTCAGTGGTAGTAGCCTTTACAGGTCTGAAATAACTAAAAATCGTGTTAAATTGTGTGGTATTTTATACTGTAGACATTTTAGAAACTAAACTATATTAGATAAATTATTGGTGCATTAGTTATTCTATTTATATATGATTTTATATATCTGAAAATGATTTTAAGATCGAGGACATTAACAATCAATGAAAATGGGCACGTTCTACTTTTGGTCTATATCGCACCACGGTACGGTATATCGAAAAGTATTGCGAAAAGTCGGAAAATATATTAGGTCATAATTAGACTGCGTATGTTCATGCAATTTTTAATTTCCACACACAAATTTCAAGGAATTGGAATCAAATGAAATCTTATTTTTAGTGATAGTAAGTAGCCCTTACAGGTCTGAAATAACTAAAAATCTTAGAATTAAATTAAATTCTGTGGTATTTATACTTTAGCATTTTTCGAAAATAATTAGAAGCTATAAATGCATAAAGACCCGCAGTCCAATCGTAATAGTAGTTTGTTGAATTGGTCTCAACATTTAAAAGTTTCGAATGATTCGAGAATTCTATTTCTTGTTTCTTGCGATCAGACGATCTTTATTTTGCATAAAGATATCCGCAATCTACTTATGATCATATCCTGATTCATAAAAGCTCAAGTGTATAATAAGAAATGTATACGCTTTTATTCCGTATGTGGGAATAGAATAGAATTCCTATGACACTTTAACGTATTCTGAAATAAAAGAGAAAGCACGTTGGACCGCAAAGGGTCCAAGCTAAAGGCGGAGAAGAAGCTCTAATCATCGTAGCTGAAGGAAACGACAAAGGGGTTAAAGCACCGCGAAAATTTCCCAGCTGGCAGAGAGAACGCTCGGCGATCATCCTCTGTCATCCTCAATAATTATCGAAATCAGCACGCGTCCTCCATCAGCAAGATCCCGTAGATGAAAGAACGTGCGAGGACGAGGAGACTGTCAGGTCTCCCTTGTCTCATTTCGACTTACTAGACACGGTTTATCGAGCAGCATTGTGTTACGTGGCGACCTAAGACAAGGTGTTTCGTTTCTCACCCGTCTGACAAAAGGCAGCACCGGCACAACAAAGCCTATCCACGCAGCGGATCCCTGAAGACAACCGCGTGAAAGAGTGTAGTCGCCTCCTCCTCTCTTCTCTCTTCAGCGTCGATTTCTGTTCCTGATCCTCGCGGCGCGGCGCGCGTAAAAACCTTTTTCTCCGTGAGATGTCACTTATTAATTCTCCCATTCTCTCGAAGGCAGCAAAATGAATAGCGGGAGCTGACTGAAGTCCGGTGGACCCCGCCCCCCTACGAATCGGCCGCTGGCGGAATTCTTTCGGTGAGAAAAGACAGAAGGTGGACAGGAACGAGACGTATCCCGTAGGACAGCCGGTGGAAAGGTCAAAGGATCCACCGGCTACCTGAGCATCCTCTATCGTCAGGTAGACCCAGAACAGCGCACTCCTCTTCCAGGCCCGTTGCCTCTTTTCACCGGGGCCGCGCGACGATTAATAACGTTTTTTTCTCTCTTCGTCTTTTTCTTCGTCTTCTGAAAAGGGGTGAACCTGCCAGCACGAGGAAACACGAGGAAGCTGCCGTTTAAGGAAAACCACAAATTTCGAGCAGCCAACACACCGGCCACAGAAATAATTCTCGTTCCGCTAGTGGACCTGCTCCCAGGACCCCCGCTGATCACTTTTCAAGAATTCCCCGATGGTACTCATCGTCTCTACGATGCACCTTCCTTCCTAGCTTTGATATATAGATTTTCGCAAGCTGACGTCATGGGGAATTGAAACTCGTAAATCCACCACCAGGAATGCGCTCGAGCTGGAATTTTTATATGGTACTGTCCATCAAGTTTAGTGGCCTTATATTACTACCGCATCGTCGCCAAGATGTTTACGATTGCGTTGATTGAACAATTTGTTTCTCTCTAGTCGGTCGATCGCATTTCTTTGTGTGTGTAACATATTTCACGTATGCTTTCACGTGAATAACTTTTCTACAGATTTCTGAACGCATTTCAGCTCGTTTCTTCTTACTTTTATGCAGCACTTTTCTAGTCTGTGAAAAAGGACCTTTATTTTGTTCAACTTTGGTTGATCTCCATTTATTCTCTCCTGTGTGAATCACTGATGGTCTGATTAATTTTGTGATTTTTCAAAGAATATTTACTTTGCACAGAGTAATTTTAATTGGGTCACGCGGTTTTTCCTATCACAATTTTTGTAGCCATTTAAATGTTAAGTACCGGAGTAGAGTTACAGGAACATCCTGATAATTCATTAATAAATGCTGATGTAGCTATTTTTACTATAAATAAAATTGTAAAAGTGTAAAAGTCAAAAATCAGAATAGATTTAGAATTTATGTTCGCAGTTGAAGAATGTTGTATTATTATTATTAACTAATATGTTATATTTGATATTGATTAGAATATATTCACACACACATTTTAAATGCTTGAGATTTTTAACAAATCTTTAACGAATGTTGTTGTTTCCAGAAAGAATTGCACGAGTATCAACGTTAAATCAGCAAAAATATGTACTGTATTATTATTATACAAAGACATTTATTAAGCATAAGGCAATAACTTTATGGGACGGAATCCACGTGAATCCTTACGGGAACAGCTTCATTTAAATATTTCAATTTCTCATACCAGCACGTGCTGAAAAGCAAATAATGCCCACAATAAATAAGCCTAGTAAATGCAGGAATTATGTAATGTTACGAGGAAAATATTCTTTCCCTAAATCGAAAAAGATGTATCTTCATTTAATATTGAAAATAGAATATTTTTTCTCCTAATGTACAGGCAATATTTATTTCATATTGTGAGAAAAATAGTTTTCTCTCGATATAAAATGAATCTTTATTCAATATTAGAAACAAAATATTTTTTTCCCGAATTGTTCAAGAAATATTCTATATGTATCTTGGAAAAATATTTGTTCTACAATATGGAAGACGTGTATTCCTTGAGAACGAAACTTCACTTGAGATAAGTTGGTTCAGTTGATTAATTTTTATTAATATCACCACGGTTTCTTGTTTCTCATAAAATTCGCATATGCAAACTTTTCAGAAATATTTCATTTCTATGCAAGCAGCGTTTACTTAAATTGCACGCATTTGTTTAGACGCGTCTACGTTTCCATGCGTTGAAGTCACCGCACCGCAGCGCGCATTGAAATCACCGATAAGCGGCGTGTCACAGCACTTTCATTAGGATACTGCTTTTATTATACAACAACTAACCACGCTATAAATTTTCATACTTCGCCACGCGATACTTCTCCTCCTCGTAGACAGCGTCGCGTTCGATAAAGCTCACATGGAAATTTCATAATTCTCTATTAAGGAACACAGGTAAGCTGCATCGTCACGCCCGTCCACGGATCATCAATATCAATCAAGTCATCAGGAAACGAGGCAGCGCGAAACAATGCCACGATCCCAGCCGCTGTCAAGCTGGGCTGGCTAACATTTCAGATAAGTTGAAACGAAATTCTGCAAACTGAAATAAATTTCAAGATATCATTCTCTTCAATATCAAAAACGTGAGTACAAGCTATTTAATATTTATGCTGAGATTCGTACATTAACCATTCCTATTATTAATTATTTGATCAAATTATTATTGGTATTTATTCATTGTTTTTAACAGTATGAATATATCCTAATATTAATAAGTCAGTGTCGACTAAACTCTGGATTTGTTTGCAGTTATTACAGAAACAAGTAGGTATAATATAAAATTGCAGACATTCTTAATAATTTAAGAATGTCCTATATTATATTCGGCATATTAAACTTATCGAAAGAAGAAATACAAAACAGACCAAAAATTAAATTATTATTTTCAATGAGTCAATATTATTTTAAAAAAAGAGCAGTCTATTAATGACCTAGATATTGACGCGACCGTGATAAACAAGCGCAATACAAGAATGAACTTGGTTTTCAACATGAATTGGCAATCGAATAAATGCACAAAAATGATTTGCAATAACCCAAGTAAAAGAACTATTTTTCGTTTAGCTGTGCAATCAAGTTTTGCGAAGGTTCAGTATAGCCGGGGCTTGGAGAGCCACTAAATCTCCATAAACAAATTTTCTCGCGCAATTTCGCACAAAGGGGCACGCACGACGACGCGTTCCGGTCGACCGGGCGAGATTTACGATATTATTCATTACTTATTTCGAGAAAGAATGGAGCAGAAGAAAACGAGGGAGAATAAGCTGAAATATATCTCTTTTGCCACTTTTGACGCGAGCCGACGCAGCCGAGTAGCAGCGAGTATAATCGAGAAGCAGGTAGTCGTATATCGGGGCCCGGATGAATAATATTGCGGGTCCTGGTGATCGTGTCCGTGGAAAGATGCATATACGTTGAAGAACGAGGGAAGAGGAGGAAGATTGCTGGGAAGCGAGGGTGTCGCGACACCCCGCTGGGCGCTGATGGAGCTCTGGGTCCTAGGGGTCCCGGGTGCACGATTTCGGTAATTAGCTTTTTCGTTCAGTGCCAATTACGCCGCGACTGATTTACATAAGCCCGGGCCCTGGATCCCACTTGCCCGATAGCACCGAGCTCCACTAATGAAGGCAACTTTCCTACTTGACGGATTCTCCCGCATATTTGGGGTCCCATGGAAATCACCGGCACAAATTTCCCCAACACCGTTTCCACCAACACCAGATTTAACCGACAACGATTTTAGATTTGTTGTGCCGGTGAAACGTTGTCGCTGAAAACCGTGTCGGTGATTTCCATGCAACCCCATATTTGATAGCGCACAACCCACCTGGCCCTACAGTATTCTTTTTCAATAAGGTACCTCGCTTTTCATTGGCTAATCTAATTGGTAGTAATCGAGATTATAAGTGCATTAGCTGTTTGCTCATAGACAGTAAAGTTTCCGATATTTTCGCTCGTCGCTCTCTGAACTGTTATATCGATGCACAATATTTCTTTTAGTTTACTTCACTTTACTTGACGGGCAGTCAAGCCTTAATGCATTATCGTGGTAACGACTATTCCAATATACCGTAACTTCGAAAGCAAATACGCTGATCGATAACGATGACAATCAATGAGCGACGCTAAGAAAAGTAAAAATACTAATGTTTTTCCTCGTACAAAAATCCATTGATCCACTCAGAAAAGATGGTAAATTTCAAAGGAGGAATTGTTGTCTTAAAGTTGTAAGCATTGCGTTGAAAGATGAGAGCGAGGGGCTGGGGTGAAAAAATAAATACAAGGGTTTCACAGAAAGATACTTCAAGATACCTTGCTACTTCAATAACAGAGGAGAATTAGACGATCATTTAAACAATAATTATAATAAAATTAAAATATGGAGAGAAATATCTATTCAGCCCTCCCAGTGCTGTGCCGGTGTCATTTTTGACCGACGACATCCAAATTGTCATTTAACCCTCATCCACCCCCTTCAATTTGACACGGTTTTCCTGTAATAAGTTGTAAATTTGTCCGAAGCTTCGCGGCTTTTATTTCTTTAATGCGAAATACAACTGAAAAACCAAAATTATAAATGTTAACTCATAAATCTGAATTATAAAGACATTGAAAAATAAGTGTTCATCTTGTTATTTTATCGATCTTTTATCACTGTGTCGAAACGAAGAAAGGATGAGGGTTAAAGTTAAATAGAGTAAACTATACTTTTGATTTAATTAGAGACTATATAATAATATTTCTATAAGTTCTTCTTATGTTTTTACTCCGTTTTAAATTACACCCACTCATTTTTCTCACAAAGCCTACCGAAAGTAGAAATCACAAACTAATTAGAAAACATAAGAAAGAACAGAATCACTTACAAAGCAAAAACGGCAATCGGACATACATACGTAAAATAACGATTGTAAATAAGTAAGATCACACCGAAAGAAGTAGAAAAATATGATCACCGAGCTACAGCAACGAAACTCAGAAGACACGAAACCGTTCCAGTTCAGAAATTGAATATTAACAACACAATTTAGTAGGACCGATTCCCGTGGGCCACCGTAACGGCGTAAACGTCAGTGTATTCGACGTTTTTATGCAGAGGAGGAATGTAGAACAGAACGTTCGACCGCGTTCTAGAACTAGTGTGAAGTCCGGGTGGATATTTTAGTCCGCGTAGCCGGAAGGAACGAAAAACGAAGAGCAAAGATGGCAAGATCCAGCCGGCGGCGCGGCGTGAGTCAGGTGCTAAATAATTTCCGTCCCAAACCAAGAAAAGAGCAGCTCGATCCGCTATCTTCGATTCTTTCGAGGGCTATCTGCTCCGGCCACATGACGTGGATATAAGTTACGAGCGTTCGAATAATTACACGGTTCGGGTCCGAGGCGAGTCGCGGTTAGCGGAAGGCAAAAGACAATTTTACGCAGCGGGGCACCGTCGTCCCTGGGCGACCCGGTGGCAGCCTTCTTTTCTGGTAACTATTTACCCCACGAAATCGACAGCCACGAGGCCCGTCTTCACGGAAACCTAACCAGTCGCCGATCGACTGCTTCCAATATACTGCTTCCAGTATACCTGAAACACATCACGTAACTCCGCCAGCCAACCGGTGCAGCTGATTTGCTCCCAGCTGAACGGAGGTCGGTGATCAATTATAGCCATTTTAAAAGCTGTTGCCAATTTAGAGAACGTTTACGGTGCTGTAATGTGATGTAATATGGGCATGAGCAATCTGTTTCGCGGACCTTTTCGCGCGTTACCTGTCGTATTTTATTGAACACTTTGCACTTCACTGTTCTCTTTAACCCTTCCCGAGCTGCGATAGATTGTCAGGTTTATGGTCGACGTTCGGTGACATCACCCCCAGGGTTTTTCTGACTCCACTTTTGTCAGTGTCGACAGAGATAGAGCATACTTTTAGCATGCAAGAACCTATTCACACTTTTAACATGTTGAAAATAGGTAAGGAATAGGTGCTTTTCTTCCACGTTATAGCACTGGAAACGCCAATGACATTTTTCTCAACTTTATTTCTGTTTATAAATTATCTTTTCATGAACAGTAGACGCAACTAGTCTTGTTCAGTGTAGCTGTGCCAAGCAAGGGCTAAGAATATGTCCTAAAAGGTTTTATTTCGTTTCTTGTAAATAATAAATAGCACTTTCTCATTCATAATTTGTGTCAAATCATGATCTAAGAATTGAATACTCAATACACATTGAATATAAGGCGTTTTAGTTGCGTTTCAATACTTAGCTTTCAGAGATTTTGGTGTGCAGAAGAATGGCTACAACTTTTTATCCGTTAACCTTATATCATTATATTTTCTCGAGCGAAAATGTGGACGGCAGTTATATCTTCTCAACCGTATACATTATTTTCTGTATTTCCCATCTTATGAAATTTTTTAGCTAAAATACAATCTGTCTATATGTACTGACAAAAGTGGAGGTACAGGTATAAGTATTAAATAATTTTTCTTTTTATTTGTCGTCCATATGTTTGAACAAAGTTGATGTTTTTGGCGTACCGATTCGATCAATTTAATTGAAGCAATTTTGCAATATATTAATTTCGACGTTTCGGTCTTCGTTTAGACCCTTTTCAAGAAAATAATGATTACGTCTGTGAATTATTAAAACAGCACAAAAAGTAATGTTTTGTTGATGATAACATGCTAAAAACAATTCTTACTTGCTAATTAAAATAACTTGAAGAATTATAGAAGAACAATGCCACGTGCTGTGTTCATGTCTTACTTGTAAGATATTGAGTCAAACAATGGAACTCTCTGAAGTCACGAATCAGATAATCGATCGATGCGTAGACCAATCAGGATCTAAACAAAGACCGAAACATCGAAATTGATATATTGCAAAATTGCTTTCAATTAAATTGATCGAACCGGTGCGCCAAAAACATCAGCTTTGTACAAGTATTAAACATTCACAAATAATGATTACAAGAATATGGAATTTAAATTTGTCGTTATAGAGTCTTTTATGAAGCAAAACAGAGATTCTGCATTAATTTTAAGCTGCAATGAATAACGGCGAAGTCATAGAATCTCTCGTAAACTAAAAAGAAGTAACAACAGAGATTCCGTATTAAATTTCCTATGAAATAAGGAAATCATTTCGAACGTGTATTAACGTCAAACCTTACAAGTTGAAGATTACTACGCAATTTTAAATTAACTACCACGGAACTTTTTATTCCGTTTTTCGGATAAACGAGGGAAAGAAGAAAAAACGTTAAAGCGGCGTTCAGGCACTTTCTTACTTGTTAGTCGATCATTAATTTCACGGGCAACTGGTCGAAAAAGTAAATTAAAGCGTGCGCTGTTCGCGTTAATTCCGGCTCGTTAATAACTCCCGAGCATTGCGTCATAAACTCCGGATTTTTACAAGATACTCGCCGGCTCCGGTGCGCGAGGACGTAATTGCTGAATCGTGAATGAATCCTGAGCGTTCCACGGCAGATTCACAAGATCATTACGGCCTTGCAAGACACCTTCATCGGGCCTCACGAGGATAAAGACGGCCCGCTGAAATTTCTACGCGACTTTTCATGCACCGTTCATCAGCCACGACGGAAATACCTCTCGTTGCCGCGAAGAACATGATGGCAACACGTGAACGTTATATTCGTTGTATTTTCTACAAAAAGTAAAACGCGGATACACGCGCGCTATAAATTAGATAACGAATTACTTAACCCTCTGCTGCATCGCCGGATACTTCTTGACTCAATCATATTTTGCATTACACAAACAACTATTATTTTACGAACGTCTAACTGTAAATCATTTTCCCGTTTTAAATTGATTTTGCGTATTCAAATCTGTTTGCAAGAGTTCAACTTTAACAGTTATTTCATATTCCATTTAGTTCTGGCAGAATTAGCATATGCACTCTTTTCTAAGAGGAAGCATAAGTTTATATTATTTTATTGAATATTATATGTCAGTTTCAGATGCATTTATTTCACACTTTTAGGAAATCTGTTTGCCTCAATTTTAACTTTTCCACAGTAGGAATAAGAAGAAAAGTAAAATTAGGTCTAATACATACGAAGTGTATATGCAAACTGAACGACAAATTATTTAATAATCCTTAGACAATCTTTAAACAAAAAATAGTTACAAAAGGATGTACTAAAAAATAATTATAAAAAGAAAACTTACGCATTTTTATAAAAAGTCTGAAAATAAAAACGTTTCGAAAAAATAGTTACAAAAGGATGTACTAAAAAATAATTATAAAAAGAAAACATACGCATTTTTATAAAAAGTCTGAAACTAAAAGTGATTAAAAAGAATAGTTACAAAAGGACGTACTAAAAAATAATTATAAGAAGAAAATAAAAATGATTTCCTCTGAAATAAATCTGACAGTAGCAGTAATGAGTGAAGCCGAGAAGTAGAATTGTAGCGAAACAACCATCGGTATATTTAATATGAAATTAGAAGCTATCGTTCAGAACTGCCTCTGACAATGAAAAAAAATCTGAAAAAAATTCAACGCGAGCCTACCGCAAAATAAAAAAGCCAGAAAATGGACAATGGAGTGTCTATTAAAATTTTATTCGGAGGGGCCGGCGAACCGAAATTAATGTATTCGTGAGGCCATCAAAAAATTGCCATCAGATTCACAAGACCATTACGTCGTCGCGAAACAAGTTGATGAAGCTTCACGACCAGCTGAAACTTCCATCCAGGTTTTCAAGCAGCATTCGTCCGCCACGCTAGAAACACCTTTCGTTGGCGTCGGCCCGAAGAAAAGGTAATTACCGGTGAATTCCCGAGGTCTTCTAGGCTAGATGAGGCCATCAATGCACAGCAGGGAATCGCGACACCCTCGTCTGCCTTTCTACCTCGTCCTCGTGAGGGTAGCAGAGAACCCATATTACTCATCCATATTTCGCTATCGTTCTCCCTCCCGTTCACAAATGTCTCCCCCTTATCCAAGTCTCGTTGGTTTAAGGCCAATGGACACTGATTATGCGACCGCTGCGATCTCGTCCCGCTTTTTAGCTGGTTTACTATTATACGCTGTTGTTCTTATTATTACTAGACAGCGGATCATATGCAAAATAAAAACCTTGTACCTGAATTGCAACGAACTGAAGAGTGAAGTCGAAGTTTATTTCACCACGTTTTTATTAACTCGTTTTCTGTTTGATTGTCTGTTCGATTCAAATTTTGGAATTGATTTTAAACTAGCTTCCCGATAAGCTCGTAATCTTTGTAATATGTCAACTGCTTTAAATTGTAAGAGCCTATTTTATTTACCACGCTTTTATTAGCTTGCCGAGTTGTCGTGGTATGCGTCAAATTTTGAAATCGAATTTTAAACCACTTCCCGATGAGCTCGAGACTTGAAGTTTTCAACATTGCTCAGAACTGGACCACAATGTAATTATCAAAAAAATTATTTAAAAGACTGTGCGTTTAGGATGTAAACAATATTTTTAAATATTCCACTTTACCCATCGCCACGCGGCGTTCGGTAGTAGGTCATCGCATGCAGCGATCCCCACTCCGCGCGCTCCCTACTCCACTACGCGTTCCCAGTCCGACTCCGACCCCGCTTCATTGGCCCATTTCGCAGCGAAGGAACTCAGTTTACTTACTGGGTTGATTTGGATTAGATCGGGCGGCAGTAAATACGCTCGGTAGTTAAAGACCAAATAGTAGAAAATAAAAAAATATATTTAAAAAAACTATTAGTGATTATAAATAAAAGCGTGGAGTGCCCACGAAGATTACGTTAATATAGTTTAGCACACACACTCCACGCTTTTATTTATAGTCACTAATATCTAAAAATATTATTTTCTCTTTTTTAGTGCATTCTAATGTAAGCGAAGTTTTTAAAAAGTTTTTTTATATATTTTTTTATTATAAGTGTGTAAAAATAATCCGCAGTCGAGATTTGTTAACTCTTTGCACTCCGAATTATTCTTCGATTTCATTATTTATTTATGGTTTATTGTAATGTGATCGCATTAACAGCTAGCTCATGGTTTGCAATCTAATATTTGTTGCCAGCAACTCTACACTTATTTGAAATTCACTACAAAAGACAGTTCCTTGACTGCTACTTATTTTAAATGAACAATGAAACAATACTTGTAAATCAGTGCAAGAGCCTGTTTAACTAAATAAAAAGAGATTTAAGGATTGTTGCTTGGATTTTTAAGATCCTTCGGATACAGGATAGTCATTGAAAATATTATTAACAGACTTCCGGTCGGTAAAGTGTTAATAAATCATGAAGGTAACGAGCGGAGTCGAGAGATCGGAAATTATGTCGGATCTGAACGGTTCGTTTCGGTAAACGTGCCCAGTGTGAATTGGCCTTTATATTGTATATGTATATCTCTCTAGTGATCCTTATGGTGGCCATAGTGAAGAGAGACCGAGTGCCGTCCTAATTCTTCTGCCGTCACGCGGTTTTATGATACCGACATAAAATTTGGATTCCAACGCGAGACACGAGTGAGCTCGCGGAGGATGATCGCCTCCTTAATTATATCGGCGGAGAGCCCTTCCTCGATATCGCTTGTAATTCAGCGAACATCGTCCCGAGGATTTATGGGGATCTCCTGCTAGACGATCTGTCCTTCTCCGTGTACCGGCGGCCTCGTTTTTCGTCAAATTCGATGGATTTAAAAGGAGCCCGCCGAGAAATATATTTTCGGAGACGTTAATTATGGTTATTAGCCGAGACGTCCCGCAATGGTAAAACTGTAGGCTTTCTAACGACTCCGAATTTATCTTGACAGAATTTTGAAACCCAATTTCCATTAGAGGAATTCGAACTTGGTATTTTTAGTTCGAACGTCCGATATCATTGAAGAATTAAAATCGCCATTGCATCCCTTTACAAGCAATGGATCCAGAACATTTTCTAGCACGTTCGCGAGAAATTATCTACATTTAAATAGTGATCATTTCGTGAGAATAAATAGTAAAGGGTTGTTGAAAAGGTTGGGACACTCTTTGTGTTTTAGCTATAACATTTCATAGGATGAGAATTACTCCAAAAATTTACACCGCTGGAAAGGTATACTTGCTAGCTACATTTTCACTACAGACTGTGTAACGAAAGCGTTAACGCATGAAAAGTTATAACTAATTTTCTGAAGACGATGTATTCGGGGAAAGAAAATTTTGTCGTATAAGTTGGGACACTCCGAAAACTTTTATTTTAATTAAGGGAGAAGTATAGAATATGATTGTTCGTGAATTGTTAACGAAAATAAACTGTACAAATACACAAAATGATTTTGAGAAATTCTTGGTTTATTCTGTAGTCTTTTTAGTAGCGATTAATATTTATAAATCTTTAATAATATTATTATTTTATTTTATTAGGCACAGTTTCAGAGACAATTATCTCATTAGACTTTTACTCTAATTTATAGATTTCTCTACAGTAAAATTTGAATGAAATAAAAGTCGTTGTGATTAGAATTCAAGGGGTTGAATTTAATTTATCAGCACTGAAAGGTTGAATAAAAATTATATTAAAGAAGTTTTGTGGTTGCTCCACCCTGGAACAACCCTTATTGACACAATGGTGTGCAAAAGTGTGCAAGGCGCGATAGAAGGGGAGGGGCTGAGGAAGGGTGGAACGGGCTCATATCCACGGAGGTCATCGGACTTCAAAGAGACAATTAAGGTGCTGGGAACACAATGGCGGACGAATGGTCCATTGTCAGGACTGTGCGAGACGAGAGTGTCCCTGCAGCGTCTTGGTCACTTCTTTTCGGTATTGCCGCCATCCACAAAGGTGCACCGAGTGAATTCGAGGTGAAGGAACAGGAGGAAAGAGGAACGCATATCTATTGACCGAAGAATCATTCGAAAAGTGCCTTGACCGGGGGTGGCCGAATGAATGGAGGACTTGCTGGCAAACTTTAGACGATTTCGAGGAGAATGAGAATTAGATTGTGCATGATCACACACCTAGGACATGGACAATCAAACTGAATGTTTTGTGGTATAATTTATACGTAGACTGCGAATTTCTTATAACAAAAAACGTATTGTTGCAATTTATAACAAGACTGCGGACCTTTATGAAAAATAAAAATGTTCTTCGTCGTTTACAAGATACAGGTACCATAGAAAAATGTATTTTTAACAATTGATGTCCTTAAATCGTCTTAATGTTTTTAGTGTTTTAAATTAGACCCACACATTTTTGTCATAAATGCATCCAACTCGCAGTCACACTGAAGTGTAAAGCAGTCCAGCATAACACTAACGAAATGAAAAAAATTAAAAAACATCGATTCATTGTTTGATTAATTGTCTTCAATTCATCAATATCATTCAAGAAAAGTCGACATTCTAATGTATCCTGGTTCTTGCAATTGACGCAGACAATTTTTATTTTGCATAAAGATCCACAGAAAGTATTCAGAAATTATTAATGAACAAATAAACGTATGTGCCACAAACAAACAAAACGCTGTGTGTTTCGTACCGAGATGATAATTGCAGGATTTTACTCTGATACTTATTTCAACATTATTAGAAATAATTCGAGGAATCTTGTCAGGGTGGTTGATGAAAATAGCAGACAATCTAAAACCGTTGAGTGATTTTAAACAATGTCTTCGAAATTAGTGTGAAACATGATTCTCTTGAAAAAATGATTTTTCACATAAGTAAGTTAACACTTTCTGAAAAAGAATGTGCATTAAGTGGTGCAATCAAAATATATATATTTTCATTTTTAAAGAAATCAATGACCTTCATATGTCCTCTAGCGTTCGCCTACAAAAAAGCTATTAACGTTAGAAGTTATGTAAAACAATAACCATGTAAATCAAAGTGGTAATATGTTGTGACCCACCCTGTATATTGTTATATAGTAAACGCGAGTTTCATTGAGAAAACAAATTGAAGTCGTTGCTGTTCCCCATCACAATGTAATCATTAACCGTAACCCTCTCCAGAAATAACATGTAAGACATATTCGATTGTAAACTATGTGGTCGCTAATGACCTAGCTGTTAACATGACCACATTAAAATAAACCATAAATAAATAATAAATTGGAATCGTTTTATCAGAGATTGTAAACACAAAAGCAATTGTGGGCGGTGAGAAGGAGTTTCGCGATGTAAACCTAGTTTGATCCTATAATTATACAAAACATCAAGTCGTGGCGCATCCTTAAGTGTCGTTTTCGAGTCACGGTCACGTATGAGTGCTCATTTAGGTGGGTCATTCATCCTCGAGACACTTCTCTTGTCCGGCGTCTCGACTCTTACCGGCTGATACCTCTCTCCCTGTCTATCATTTTCCCTTTAGACTGGCGCGGTCTTATTCGAAATGGAACGAAACAAATTACTCGCGTTGTCGGGGACACGCGCTCTTTTCGAGAGCCGCGTGTCCCGTTCGTGTGTCCCTCACTTTCTCTCCTCTCTCTCCCTCTCTCTCTCCCTTTAATTGTAACCGTCGCTTGGGCGGGCACCGCGAGCAGGGTGGGCGGCGGAGAGGGATCAAACATTTATTATTCGAAGGGATAAGTCCTTGTAAATATGTACAACCACGATAAAGAAGCAAAAAGCCGGGGACCATGGAATGTTAACCCTTTGAGCCCCTTTCCGTACTCTCCCGACCGTTGTATCTTGCTCTCGGTCTCTTTGTATTTATGATTGCTTTGAGACCTCGACTCTTCTCCTCGAGGTCTATTTGTTATGGAGCGCAATGAATGAATGACATATGGAAACGTTTTGTTTAAACGACCGGCATGATCGTCTCGTGATGATTGTATCTCGAGAAAAATGGCCGACAAATTTTTCTCAGTTTTGAATAACCGGCAAATTCTTAACCCTTAACACTCACGTTTGTCCTATAATAATTATTTCATGCGCAACTATTAACGACTGTCGATTTTATGCATTTCTGAGAATTATATGTAGTTGCAACTTGAAACAGTAAAAACATCAAAATGCTGGAAGAGTATCAGCTTACTACTTTCGTACTATCAACAGCATTAAAGGAAAAAGCAAATTTTTGATTGGCTACATTGTAATTGACGAAGAACATTTTAATTTTGGATTTCGACGAAATATTACTATCCCCATGTAGAGTATCCCTATGTAGAGGTGAATATTAATTATAAATCTAATTTCATTGAATTACTGCATTTTTAAAGAACTCGTTAAACATCTCCTCGAGACAAATTCAAACGAAGAATTTGATTTTAGAACCGTTCACCGTTTTAAATTGCGTAATTAATTTTTGTCATTATCTTGAGTTGCGAGATATTACCTCTGTATTCTTAAATAGTGTTAAAAATATTAGATCCACATTTAAACTTGCAAGAGGTAGAACAAATATGATTACATACAATTAAAATTGTACAACTTGCAGCATAGTTTCTATAACAATAACAATAACAAAGTTGATGCCCTTGGCGCACTGGTTCGATCAATTTAATTGAAATCAATTTTGCAACATATTAATTTCGACGTTTCGATCTTGGTTTAGACTCTTTTCAAGAAAATAGTGATTGCGTCTGTGAATTATTAAAAAACAAAAGGTGATATTCTGTCGATGGGAACACATTTAAAACAATTTATAACTCTCCGTTAAATCTAGATTCGGGATCGCTACGAAGGGGGTGGCCATAACCGCCCCTCATTTCGCACGGTCGTTTTCTAGAAAAATAATAAGACATTAGAATATTTCGCAACAGTCTGCGGGCTTCAGAGTCATTCTTGAGGCAGAACGAAAATTGAATTTCTCGAGACTTCCACGCAGCCATTCCCCATTACGTCCCCGAGAAAATATAAATTCCCGTGTATTTCACATCGATAGCCGAGCTCCTTTCTTCGACTCGGCTCGAGACGCTAATAATTGGCTTCGTTGAAAACCGCACTCCGCGACGAATCCTTCCTGCCCCTCCATCCCCTATCCGCTATCTTTCTCCATCGCGTTTAGCAGAGAGACCGACCAAAGAGAGTCGAGGTTCCCTCGCGTACTCTTCTACTCTTTTTCTCCCTCTCCCCCCCCCCTCCTCCCTCTCTCTCTTTCTCTCTCTCTCTCACTACCAGTCGTGGACTTGGCTCCCACCTTCCCGGTCCATTGAGCCGGCCACGTGAGAACTCGAGGGTACTTTTACGTTTCGCCATTCACGTGGACCACTATAACAGATTGTTTCTCGGAAAGGGTAAGTCGCCGGGGGTGGCGGGGAGCCGCCTCCTTCCGTAAGACGGTTGTGTATCTATCCACCCGACTGGCTAATGACGCGGTGAGAGCGTGGAGAATGATCGTAAAGGACCGAGAAGTGGTTCGTTTTGTCTCCACGCTGTCTCACAATTCCTTTCTTCCTCTCTCCTCCCTCCGCCCACCCTGTTCCATCTTTCTTTCTTGATCATTTTTATTTTCTCTTCTTTTTCGCGGAGGTGGCGCGCACACGTCTGCAGTCAAAGCCGAAAAGATGGTGCATGTGCTGCCTTCAATTTTTTCGAGGTACACTTCATTTGTAACAAATGCGGTAATTTAAGCGGAGATTGTTGTTGTACATATAAGAAACTAAGGGTAGGTTTGTCGGTGAATTTGTAGAAATTGAAGGATGTCTTATTGTTGAATTTAAAAGAAATTTTTAGTGATCACCGTATGATTAAATTTAGGATTTAGTTTAGGTATTGGTAAAACGTTCACAAACATCAATAACAAAAATCCATAAATAAAATTTAAAATCCATAAATAAAATGTAAAATCCATAAATAAAATTTAAAATCCATAAATAAAAGTTTTCATTCAATTGTCTATTTCATTCGAGACCCTCACTGTAGAATCCGCCTTATTATTGTCTAAAATAATTAGACTTCATTAAACATATTTTTAATTCATTAGTCAATGAATGTGTCACACATATTTTTCTACAAAGTAGACACTAATGAAGAAAGTGCATCGTACTTAGTAGCCTGGCCGAATCAATTTTGGAATACACTTTACAACGCCTCAGCACCACGAGGGTTAGAGGCAGAGTTCGGCAAAAATTTTATCTAAATAAAAATTTCGAATAAAGTATTGTTTAGACTCGAAATTTTTATTAAGATATAATTTTTGCCCAATCTATTTCAAAATTAATTAGGCCAGTCTATAAGTACGATGCACTTTCTTGAATAAAATTTTTGCCAAACTCTGCCTCTAACCCTTTAGGGATGCTGAGGCGCTGTATAATCTATTTCAAAATTGATTAGGCTAGGCTATAAGTACGATACACTTTCTTAAATAAAATTTGTGTCCAACTTTGGTTAGAGGCAGCACCTCGCACGCTGTCTTTTAGACTGGAAGTGTATTCGCGATCATCAAAGGCTCTAGACCGACACAATTCGATCGACGAGTATCGTTCCAACAACGCCAGTATTTGCTCTCTCATTGTTATGATGATAGGGAATTAATTTCTCAAAAATCGATTTTATTTTTCAACGCGGACAATGTGTTAATTCGATGGAACGGGGGAGGATTTCTGTTCTATTTGTGGAAGAATCGTTCGCCGAGCAAAGATGAAGCAGTGTCTGATTGGAGAATGTTTCTCAGTCACCTTTGACGGTGGCGATGTTGGGAACTTAAGGCGTCTTTGATGTTCAAGATTCACGGAAATATTTCAGATCCGGGTGGAAAGAGGAATAATTGAATAAGAATGATTTTTGGCGGCGGATGCTCCTTCAAAGGAGCTGTGAACGTGTCTGTTGCTTTCATGTATTTCATTCAATGACTACGATTTGAAATTCTCCGAACGAATCAGTAATTAATTGCTCTGTCTTTTGAACAGGCACAATGTAATAGGAAAGAGTAAAAGTGCTTGGATAAAATACGGAACTTGCTAAATTATTACAAGTGATTGGTAACCTCTATTTATTATTATGAATATTACAGTATATTTTCAAGGATTTTAAATAGTTCAATTTCATGTGTCATTAAAGTTGATCCATAAGGTCCTATATTCAATTTTAATTTAATCAAGAACTTTCCAATTAAATAAATTTATATGTATTACTATTTGTTTTGTAATGATCGAAACATTTCCGGAAATTATTATAAACGAGTTACAACGGAATCATCGTGCTGTTTATAGATTTCAATCAATACAATTGAATTTAGTCGTTGAAAACAGTGCAAACTTCAAAAGAATTTCAGAACACTGTTACATTATTTTCATGCTATGAAATATACCCAGTGGACAATTTTATTTTACTTAACATTTAGTATAGAGTAATTAATCCAATCCAATCCAATCACACGATATAAACGAGTGAAAGATTTTTAAAAATTCAAGAATGTTGGAATGCTGTTTTTAACGTAACGAAGTCGTTAAGAGATAAAATTAATTTCTATGTTAATCTTGCTTCTCATAATCAATGCGAAACATTTTTATTTTGCACTAGCTGACCCGACAGACTTGTCTTGTCCAAATGTCAATAAATTTCACCCGATCGTTTTGCGAACAAAACAAACAAAGAATCACGCATATTCATCGTTCGAATCGCGAGTTATAGTCTTGAGTTCATACAAAAATACCATAAAAAAAGCACTTTAGTTTTCCCCCAAATTTTCCATTTTCCGGGTAACTTATCAAATTTTTCTTTTCCTAAAAACCTTATTGGGATTATTACGACCATTTTTTTCAATTAATCAAATCGGTCCAGGCATGTTACCAAGGATCAGCATTTAATTTTTATTTATATGTAATATAGTTAGTAATAAGTATTTATATTTATTAATATATTACTAAAAATTTATTAAAATATTACTAAAATTACTAAAATTACTAAAATAAATAAATAAGTAATATAGTTAGTAATAAGTAAGAAAAAAGTAATAAAAAAATATATACAAAGACTCGCAGTCTAGTTATATCATTTTCACATGGTTCTAGCTTGCTGCGTAAAGAAAATGGAGAATTGAGCCTCGTACACTTGGTGAACTCGATTGATCAAGCTCGTGGTTGCGGTAAGAGTCGACAGTCGGCGTCGGATAAAATATAAAAAAAAGAAATGAGCTGATCACGTCGCCCGTCTATAAAGGTCAATCACGTGGTGCTTAGCACCGTCGTGGAAGCTTCTTCGAAATCAAGCGGAATTCCTTGGAACCTGGCTTCGAAGCTGGGATACCCGTCGGGGGCCGTGTTGGTCGATTTCTGTTGTCATCGTAGCCCGGAGATGGACGTGAGAATGCGAATTCGTAGGCAAGGGGGCGTAAGAGGCCCGTCAGAAGGCCTTAGGCTGGCTCATTACCAGCAATTGTGGCCGAATGGCACCCTGCAGCGTGGTACACGGCTGCACCGGCACCGGCACCAGCGACCTCGGCCACGGTCTGAACCTTCACCGGCATCGACCGCAAGCCTGAAGCCTGCCCCCGCCTGCCGCACGACAACGGAATTTAATTGCTCGATCAATCATTATTTTCGTGACTCCGCGATCGCCACCGTGATCCACCGTGATCCACCGGCCTTCGCGTGATTCGTCGCGCATCGCTTTCACCCGGTTTTCAACGCCGTTTCCGCGCCCTAACACAGTGATCCAGAAGCACGCTTTTTCTCGAGGCAAAATTCAATTTTTTCACTTTCAGATTTCAACAGAATTTCCTTTCTCTCAAATCAGAACCCATTGACACTTCGAAATTTGAAATATTAGTTCTCTCATTATAATGAATTGCTTCACAATGATCAAATACAAAGTGCTACATTTTATACTAAGAATATAAAGTTAAGTACAATGGAAACTTTGAGTAGAGTTTGAAAAAATGATTAGAAGTGCTAGTTTTCAGATTTGATTTTTCTGAAAGCTTAAATCTTCAACGTGTACACGTGTAAATCCCTTTTAACATATATTTTCTACTTCGTAATATTCTAACCGGTATAGAGAATCTAGCAACCATGTAACATTAAACCTTGAAATGCAACGTTTTCTTCTTCATCATCAACAATAGAAGATTAAAAATTGGTAAGAATGCAATTATTTCAGAGTAACATAACAAAATTATAATATTTCTCTTGTGTTACAAGAACTCCGGTGACATTATTTCCCACATCTAATAGACGAAACGTTTGATTAAAATGAAAATATATTTTTTTCAATTCCAAATGAATGACCCGTTAGTTATCCCGCGTTATGTTAATATCCGGTAAGAGACACAGCGCGGCCCAAACTCTATCCCAAAATTTATTTTCAAATTTTCCAAGATACCGGTCGTCATAACTATAAGAGAAAAGAAAATGGAATGATAGAGCCAACGTCGCCTCTGCCCGCCCCGTTTCTCCGCCAGGAGAAAGTGGTAAAGGGGTGCGGATGCAGGTCGGGCAGGGGGTAATATTTTCATGGCGCTTAGCGGCAGGCTCGAGTCAGACGGCTCCCATCCGCGCAGCACGACACTTTATTTTCGAATGTATCGGCGGTCCCAGCAGTGCGCCGTGACATACAGACGCGCACACATGCTCGCCCTCTCCTGTACGCAGCTATATTTTCCTGAATATATGTAGCGGCTGTATATACATACATCGAAGATTAATCGAGTCAAAAGGCCGCGGTCGTTACAAAGTGTGCCGCCCGCCGCGACACAAAACCCATGCATTACCGGTCGAACGTTGTCGAAGGAAGACCGCGTTCATGTTCTAACGTTCATCTTGTCTCCGTCGATACACCCACGCTGCCCTCGTGCCTTAACAAACCCGAAAGGGGGACGTTGGCGCAGGGGGTTGCGTCGCGACGCGTCGCAAACGCGAAATCGGCTGTCTGTCTGTATCTCTGTGTCCTCCTTGGCGGAACCAAGGGGGATTTCTTCGACGGGGTCGTCTACCGAAACGCTATATAATACCGAAATAGTTGCAGTAACAAAATACATAAATACCGAAATATTTTCAATACCCACATAAGTGAATACTGAAACCCATATCATAGCGAAATCGTTACAGTATTAAAATAGATGAATACCGAAATCATTACAATACCCAAATATGTGAATACCGAAACCCATACAATACCAAAATATATAAATATCGTAATATTTCCAATACCCAAATAAGTGAATACTGAATCCCATATCATAACGAAATAGTTACAGTACCAGAACATACGAATACCAATATTGTTACACTGTCAGTATAATACCCAAATATGTGAATAACGAAACCGATATAATACCGAAATTATTGCTATATCGAAACTTATATGATATCAAAATCGTTACAGTGCTAAAAAATATGAATACCGAAATCATTACAGTACCGAAATCATTACAACAGCCAAAGATTTGAATACTGAAATCGATAGAATACCGAAAGTAATTTTAGTTTTGATCGCAATATTAAGATAATCGGAATTAATTTTTATCGGCGCATGCTTCGATCAATTTCTACACACTAGCAATTTTGTAAGCATACCCAAACATGTCGATTTGGATGTGAATCTTAGTGCTTGAGGCCATGTTTGCTATTAAAAATGTTTAACAGAAGGGGAAAGAAAGGTAGTGTTTCGTCCTTTATTGTTAGGTTATTATTAATCGTATTAATAATAAATCATTAAACATTTTTAATAGCAAACGTGGCCTCAAGCACTATGATTCACATCCGAATCGACACGTTTGGGTATGCTTACAAAATTGCTAGTGTGTAGAAATTGATCGAACCATGCGCCCATATAAATTAATTCCAAGAATACCGAAACCAATATGATACCGAAATCGCTACACTAGCAAAATATACGGACACGAAAGTGTTTATTGAATAAAAAATCAAGATTACTTAAACATTCTAAATAAAATAGTATTTTCTCTGAAAAACTAAAGGTGACCCACACATCTCGATAAAGAAGCAAAGCAATAAAAGGCAGATTACAGAATGTCCTTCAGAAAACCATGCAACTTTTGTTCGAAACAGTATTTCGCCCAACAAATAATTTGAGATTTATTTAATATCGTCACATCACGAGACTCACCCTTGACATATATGTTTTAAGTTCAGACTCGTGACCAGAGGATGGTGTACCTATGGGGGTGTTAGACTCGCGACGTTTCCAACCCCTTGCTCCGGAGGAGCGGCGCTGTTATTGTTTCTGGAAGGACGAGATCGGTATCGTAACATATGTTTCAATAATTGCCGGGCACGTGATTCGTCATACGAAATGAAAACTGTCCGGTGAAAGGTGGGGATTCGAAGAAGGATTCGCGAGTTGCCGCGGGTCCGAATAAGTCCCACGCAGAGACGATGATTAAAATTGTAAATATCTACGGGGCCGACCCCCGGTGTTACGACCTTTGCGCACCTTCGGCACCCTACCGGCTCGCCCAATATATCAGCGGATATTAGATTATGGTAAGAGGTGAGCATTAACGAAGGTGGATTCGCGCACACCTCGTTTGTCGCTCTTAGACGCCGTTCACGTGCCATTTTTCACGTACCCAGGCCCCGTCTTCGTGCCGATCGCCGATTTCTCCCCGGGAGCTGCGAGAGTCTCGGGCTTTTTATCGGCTGTTAGTATCGGCCGATTATCGTTCCGTTGAATAATTGATCTAATATGAGCTCGCCGATCCGAACGACGAAAAGACATTTGTTCTGACTGCAAATAGGTGAGGAGCCTCCGATGAAAGCCACTTTCGATGGATCTGACCTCTTATGGAAGTCAGAAGAAAATTAATAACTTCTATACTCGTTCTAATTTAGAAAGGAGAAATGGAGAGAATGGAAAACTGAATTTGTAACACCCAGGGGATCAAACAAAGTTTATGTAACCAATTCTAACTTCTAAACTAATATACTACTTCGATCTAAGACATCTTTTTTACGAAGATGAGAAAACTAGCAGAAACTAGTGAAAAAATCACCTTCAAGGGACGTTAACCCTTTCTCCTCTTGTACCTAGTGATAAAGGAGACAGGGATCTACTCCTGTATCCGGTTGATGCATCACGCGCATAGGTCATATTCATAAGATACCTAATAACTTTTTAACACTAAACCTATCGACCATTAAAAGTGACTTGATGTATACAGTATTATAAAAATAACAAGATTAACTTTATTTATATTTTGCGAAATTTTTACTATAATATACATGTACTGGGGTCAACACAAGTTTACAATTTCAATAATTTCCAAATAAAAAATCTAAAATGGGTCATTTGATTCCTCGTGGTAGGTTTAGTATTGAGGACTACGATATGTCAATTGTTTAAATAGAATGTCTATAATTTTTTCTCTAGTTAGGATAAATTTTTAAACAAAATATTAGATATTCCATTTCAAAAATTGAAAATGACTCTCACATCAAAATAAATCAATTTCACTACCACAAAAAATCAATTTTCTAGAGAATCATGCTAAATCTGAATTAAAGTGTACAATTTATATTCCCTACAGACTTTAATATTATAGCTTCTTTCATTTTGTTGTATATAAAACACCTTTTATGTTCTTACACTGTTGTACCACCATAAATATTAAATAAACTGAAAGATTGTATGAATATTATATATATCTAAACTTTCGACTCATTTACTTATTTGTTGTGCCTACTGTATAATTTACTCTATACTATTTATGTGCTTTCGTATTAAACTAAACAAATAAACTGAAACATTTCAAAGTAACCACATATTTCGTCGCTGTTTCAATTAGACCGTATTTTGTTTTTGCAAAAATTCGAAAACCCGTTTGGAGAGTTTCACTTTGATATAAAATCTCCGCTTAATGGTAAACTGTCAATTAGAATACGAAGTTACATTCAAACTTGTAAATATTTATACACCTAGTTTAAGCTTTGATCGTTCCTGTTAGAACAGGAGGCCTAATTGGAAGACGGATAAGAATTTATGTAATATTAATATTTCAGACGCATTAAAAATCCTTCTCTTGAAAATGATCCACATCAGGATCGAAACGTTGGGATTTTGTTAATTGCAAGATTGCTTGTGTTTTCTTTTTTATTTTCATCGAACCTGTGCGCCGATACCAACACACATTGCTCAATTAAGAATTTATCGATCGGAATTTAAATTTCGATCGTTGGTACTGTCGATCATGGGAATCTGTGTAGTACCGGTGGTCGGATAGAGTAGCGACAACACGTGGGTATGCGTAATTAAACGGGGAGAGGCCTGATAACTTGACGTGGCGCCGGTTTAACGCGTTAATTATCTCGTTCTTGCGAGTACAGTCTAGTTAATGAGGCTTTCGCTTGTAACTCGCCTCCTACGTGCCCAGCACGCGCGCTCATCCTGGTGAAATTGCTTTTATCGTTCGTTTATCCGGCTACGTAGCCCGATCCCGTATTCGTAATATTATTTACGGTCCTGTAAATTCGAAACAGGCGCTCACGGTTTTCCACGCTGCATAGTGCGCCCACAATGGACAAGAATCAATAAATCAATCTTCATGTTGGTATTTAAAAACCCCATAGAAGTACTTCTAACTATTAAAAAGCAATAAAGAAACGTTAGCTATGAGTGGATACTTCACCTGCAAGTTTTCACTTGCAGCTTCTATTAAAATTCGTTTGCCAATTCTGCAAGTGTTTCATAAAACTCAAATCTGTTCGTTATCTCCACATGGAGTAAAGGTACGTATCAGCGATTTAAAAAAAACAATAAAAAGTCGAAAATTCCTTCAAATCTTGTATTAGGTGAGCGACAAAATTCACTACTCTTTTGTTTCGTAATTCTTTTATTGTATCATTATAGCCTCGTTTAGTGACCATTCCTTTTGAACTGTATATCATTGGAAAGCTCTTTTATTTATATAAAATACTCGTGCTTGAAAAATATATTATAAATGACTTTGTTTGATAATACTTTCTGTTTATCGGCACAGTTTTTATTCAATAACTTGGCCGAAAAAATCGTACAGGGACCATTCGAGCGGCCATTTTAATGGCGAGAATTCAAATCTTGAAATCTGTTAGCTTCGTTAATTAAAAAAATTGTTTAAAGCCTGTACGAACATTCAAAACCAAGCTCCTCAAACTAATAATTAGACTACGGATTTTTATGCATTCAAGTGTTATGAAAATCTTCAAAAAATACTGGAATCTCAAACAAAGTTTGATAGAATTTAGTGCAATTTTTATTTATTTCTGATCTACTCCTTTAACTTTGCAGTGTATTTTTCAGTAATGGGTTTTCTGCCCATTGTTCGGATCGTCTATATCCCCTTCTTGAACGGCAAACCTGCAGGGGATTGAGATAGCTGATAGGACCATGGGTTTCTAGGCTAATGGCGAATCGAATTGTTCACGAATATTCGTGTTTCTCCTCCGGACAATCGTTATGCTGCGAACACCAGTCAAATACGAAAAAATTGTTTAACCACTTGCCTCATGATTTATTTCGCAGCTACAGTGATTACAGCGTTTTTGTAGTCCATAATTTCCTATGCAAGAAAGCAAACTGAAGCCTCTTGGATGTTTAATTAATTTAATTTAACATCTCTTCTATTCTATTCTTTACTTGTCCATTTTTACCATAAATACATACAATTAATTGATAGTGCTCAAAACATTTACCAGTCTTGGCTCAATATTACAAGAAAACTACGAATTTTTATGCAAAATAAAAATTGTCTGCAACAATTGTCAAACAAAGGAGCTATGTAGGCAATTATTTATTTTTTAATAATTCTAAGAAGTTGAAAGTATTGCAAGAATACGTTCAGATATTTAAAATATTTTTACTATTTTGCATTTGATCCAACCATGTTTGCCATAAATGCATAAAAATTCTGTGAATACATTGGAAGAATTTAACAATATTATTTTCATTAGACAATCTCAAATTTAAGAATATTATTGTACCGTTTCCGACTTATTGAAATCATTCAACGAAGAAGTACGCTCTTAACTGTCTTCTATTCCCGGCAATTGACTAAACAAATTTTCATTTTGCATTAAAATCCGCTGTCAAATAATGATCAACCGAAATATTTCCAATATCCAAATAAGTGAATACTGAAATCCATATAATAACGAAATCGTTACAGTATTAAAATAGATGAATACCGAAATATTTACAATAACCAAATAAATGAACTAAAAAATCATTAAACGAAGAAGTACGCTCTTAATTGTCTTCTATTTCCGGCAATTGACTAAACAAATTTTCATTTTGCATAAAAATGTTCTCAAATAACGATCGACTACAGCCGATCGAATTGCAAATAAAGTTATTTGGGAAACAAAGTAATAGTATCTGTGGATAGAACAATTATCGAGTACACTATGTAAAGGTCGATCAATATTTCACGTTGCTCGACAAAGTCCAAGATAGCGGAGAGGCAGTTTAATTAATCCGATCGCCCTACAATGTCGCACTATCAATTACAAGATACCCGTGATTCCCCGCGCCAGGAAACGCTCGGTTTAGGAACACGCGTTCAATCACGAGGAGAGAAAAAAGAAAACGAAGAGGAGGCCGATAAACGAGTAACCGCGAAGTAACTCAATCGGCTACAAGCCGATTACCAGGTTGTCTGATCACTCGGTCCGATCTGCGAGATCTATGCGAGCATCCTTTCCACGATCATTTACACGAAGCGCATACACCAATTCATCGATTTTTCTCACAGTAATTCCGTAACTATCCTTTAATACAATTTAAAGGAAACTTTAGCATTCAAATGGAATTATAGGTTTTTCACAATGATGTAATATATTCTGTATATAAAATAATTCACTGTAAAATTGATTTTGTTTATTTTTTTTAAACCTGTTTTTGAAGATATTTCTTGCAGACCAATTAGTTTTTTGTTCTTAATGTAACATTTTATTTATTCGTTCAATTTAATGGTCAGACATTGATCAGTTGCATGGAGATTTTAATACAATCCGCCGTCGGAGGGCAACATAATACAAACAAAGTACTTTCATTATTTTAGAATAACTGTTCTGATAAAAATATATTTAAAGTCACGCATGAATTGGCGTATTAATTCTAACATTCCTTTTCATAATAATATACATACAATTGATCGATGCAGTAATTAATTATTGTAATTAAAGAACACTTGGTAGTATATAGAAGTAGAAACTACCTTAGATCCTACGACCCGATTAAAATTTACTATTTTTAGTTCACTTTACCTGCCGACAGTATTCCAGTCCGACATGACAAGACTACTTAATATTCCCACGCCAACCAGTCACGTTAAACGTAAATAAATTTTCTAAATAACCCGATTCCCACAAGCTACATCGTCTATAAACAATTTTACTATCGTGTCGACTGATAAAATTCCACATTAACCTATTAAATGTACCATTCATTTTCTATTTTCTAGCCAAAAGCGATATACATTGTTGCTCTCGATACCAGGCAGTTTTGAAACATGTTTCTAAAAGAGACTTTCTTATCAAATCATTATCGCTTATTGTAATTCTAGTTTAATAAATTATATTTCACAAAACTCTACAGAGATTAAGAATGGTAACGACCAAAAAATTCCGGTTTTATCGGAGTTGCCAACTGTCCCGAAATTAAAACTGTATTATTATTCTTTTACATATATTTGTACATAAAAAATTTCTCATTGAAGAATAATTATGCTCTTAACTATATATATATTCTCCTAAATATTCAATTACACAGCGGAATCCTTTTTCAAGACTTGCTGTGCTGTTATTCGATTTTTTTACACTTTTCAATTAAATATGGCCGGGTGCGTCTTTCTTTTACACAACAGTATATGTATATTTCAGTTTTGAACAATATATCCCAGGATTGTCTCGGAGATAATTGGCAAGTCTAACCCTAACGCGCCAACAAACTTAAAATTCATTGATTACTTTTGCTTTTATCAATAAATCTAATCCAATGAATCACATTATTACAAAATCATGCAATATTTATAGTCGTATTGATTTCTTTAATTGAATCTTTGCAAAATTTTAAAATGCAACTACGCAGGATTATATGATAATACATATCGATTGTACCAGTATTATATTATTATATTTTGTTTCTTTTCTTTTACTTTTTGTGCATGTCCCTTATTAGACGAGTAATCTTGTATCTTTCTCTTTTTTGTAAACAATTATGTAAAAGGGCTTCAGTCCGTCTATGATAAATAATAATAATAATAATGAAATCTATTTCGACAAAAGTTGCGTTTACCCATTCTGTTAGATTCTGGGGAACATATGGCCGAAGTTTCCCAGTATATCAAGGATAAAAATATGTACAAAATATTGTAATATTATAAGAGAATGTACCGTTGTTGCTAACGAATTTTGATGTTAAAGCAACAATAAATAAATAAATAAACCAATAAATTGCATTTGTTAAAAAATTGGACATTTCATACGCGAGTACACGGATCGCGGAGTCAAAAATCTGAATTATGGGATTGCGAGAGGGTTGGATCAAGTGTCCAGAAAATGTTTGGTTAAACGTAGGTCTACCGTATTTTTCTACGAACTATAAAAACGATCTGGGGAAGAAGTACAGAGAGTGGCAAGCGAAGGCCTTGTGGGGGTCCCCATCGTGGAGCACCCGCGCCGCCAAAGAAGACGCTCACAGATATTCCCAAGAGCAAAAGCCTGCAACCGAGGTCACTCCTCCTCGTGGGAGGGCCCCCAGGCGCCGCGTAGCCTCCCCCGTCGGCTTCACCCAGCAACGAAAAACAAGACTTTATGGAGCTACATCGCAGAGAGTACGCGCGAGGCACGGTTGCTCCAGCCCAGGGCCGGCCGAAGGCCAACCAAACCGTGAATGCCTGCAAGCCCGCTCGAAAAATCTTTTGAATAATTGTCCGAGTTACTCGGTTCGGTCAATTCCCAGGCTGAATTGATGAAACGGGTCGCGCGGCCGCGTTTCCGCAACGCCGAGGCGTGGCTCCGCTCGGAAATTAACCACTCTCTTCTTCTCTTCCACGCCTGATAGCGACCGGATCGTTTCTCCGAAGAGTTCCTTCGATACCGGTGTTTGTTCCTAGATTAGACCGCGTCTAAAGTTCCGATTTTAAAAGAACATATAAAATATATATATATAAAAGAAGACTTTTTAAAAACCACGCATATATTAGAATGCACTAAAAAGGAGAAATAATATTTATAGTCACTAATATCGAAAAATATTATTTTCTAATATAAGCGTGGTTTTTAAAAAGTTTTTTTATTTTCTACTGTTTAGTCTTTACTACCTAGCATATTTAGTGAGGCCTGGGTTCGATTCCAGCTGAGATACTCTGCTGAGATTGTTTTATCTCCTAAACGCACAGGTATTTAAAAAAAATTGTTTTTAATATTGCATTGTCATGACTTTGTTGCATTGAAAGCAACGTTACAACATTCTTGAATTGTTTAAGACAAAACAATTTCTTCGTAAATGCATAAAAATCCGGAGTGTACTCATTATAGTTTTAAATTCTAACCTTCGAAGTAACACTTTCCCTACCAAAGGAAAGCATAGAAACTTTTTATTGCATTGCAAGTTTAAATGAAACTGTTAGATGACGTTATTGAGGGTGACTCGTTAGTTCACAATGGAAATTGCTGTTGCTATTGAAGGATCCATTAAAAATGTGCCATAGATTTTTCAAAATAATACAATAATCACAGGTCAGTGATGTGTTAAAATATTGCAATAGGTTCCTTAGATTTTTTCATTTATTTGTCATTGTGCTGAACTAGTTGACTGAAGGTCTAGCTTGAAAATTCAGTGATTACGCGCGGCTGATGCGTCTGTTCATGACCTGCCGATTCTACTTCCTGTAAATACTAGAGCACGCGACACCTCGACGGATTTTCAAACTCATTTTTCTCGAAAACGAGTCGTCACACAAAAAGATGTTATCCTTTGTTATACTAATTTACAGGAGTTTGTACAATCACAATTATGGTGCGTGTGTAATTCTGTAGACAATTAAGTACCTGAAGCCGTAATCAATATATTCCTTCCAATATGGGATAGTATGAAAAATGTATTTGTAACATGGCAGATAATGTTGTCTAAACTTAGCAAATATTCTAAATTTTTCTTCACAAACAGAGAGAGAATGAATATTTTTATACTATTAGAACGAGTAAAAATCACTTTTTTCCAGACCAAACCCAGACCAGCAAAATTGTAATAAGAGATGGTGCTGAAGCAACCTATTGTACCACAGTTAATAAAAAATATAAAAATAATAGAAAATAATAAACCAAAAACATATTTCCTTCCAAGGAAATGCAACATTTCTGGGAGAAATTATCATTATCTTTATAAATTAAAAGAGATTTTCTCTAGTCTTCCTATATTTTCTAATAACAGTGGTATAGTAGGTTACTTCAGCACTATTTCTTATTGTAATTACAAGTTTGGGTTAGGTCTAAAGAAAAAGTAATTTTTGTACTCGTTATAATAGTGATATAAAAATATTCTCCTTTACAAATAGAGAATATTTGGAAAGTTCAGGCAACGTTACACTGTCGCTCTAATAATTTAATAACTATATGTATACACTGAACCAGCAATAGTAAATTAAAATTATATTCATACTTCGGCGAATTCTTTTCAGTAGTACAAGACATTAAAACCCTCAACAACTCCTCTTGATTTCGACGTTTTTACCACGCTATTTACACGGTAACTTACTATCGTCTCGAGTTTATCACTCTTTAATATCAGAGCGATACTTCGGGTCCCGTTGCAAACGAAAAGTATGTTGAAACCCGGAAGACGAGTTTTTTGTGAAAATATGAAATCAGAAGAAGCCAGCCGAGAATTCGGGATCCGCGCGATTGCTGGCGCCGAAAGTTGCGCGAACAGGTTCGTTTGTACTGATTTGCCGTCATTAAGTAAGTTCTTTCGGAGCAACCGGAGCATCAATTCCCGCGGCAATTTGAAGTAGGCCGGCGAATCCATTAGGAGAAGTTCTCGGAGGCGAAAGGGGCGTTAAACGGTACGACGTCGTCGAGGGATCGTATCTTCGTGTTAACGACACGGCTTCTTCTTCCATCGAAACGGAAGGGTGGGTCGTGGCGCGGAACAAGTGGTTAAATACACGGTTCCCTGGCTTTCCCGCGGGATACGGCGTGTCTTTCGCCCTTCATACGTTTTGAAATGTTCAAGAAATTGTCCACGTCTCGACAAGTCTTGTTGGCATTGTGCAAGTCTGTGTTCTGTCGTTTAACACTAAATCTACCGAGCCTTAAAAGTAACTGGTAAGTACGCGTTCCTTTATAAAAATGACAAGATTCATTTTATTTAGACTTTGTGCGGCTCCTATTATATAATACCTACTCTACTGAAGATATTTATACTGTCAATTCTTATAAAATCATATTTACTATTTCCATAATTGTAAAATAATAAATCAAGAACCGGTGTGATTGGTTGAGTATTAACACTTTGCAGTATATTGTATAGTATAGTATATGGTATAGTATAATATAGTAAAGTATATGTATAGTATAGTATAGTATAGTATAATGTATATAATAATAATATAATATATTAGTACATTATACATTATAGTATATTTTTATATCCTAATGGATTTCACTAGACCAAGAAATTGGTAAAAACTGTAAGAAGTAATCTGTCTCGCATCGCTTGTCACGTTAATGCCTTCTAAATCCAGAATATTAGTGTAATATTGCTTAAACAAGTGGTATCTATTTCGATTTTCTTCAATAACTTGCCAATCCCATAATTTGTGAAACCAGGTCTTACTCAATTTTTGTACCATGGTCTTTAATTATTCTTTAAAAGTTACTTCAAAAGACAATTCCTTAAATCTCCCGCGTTCCATAAATAATTACATGTTCGTAATAAATGCACGAAGTCCGTATTGTTATTAAACACCGCACAAAATAATAACTTGATCTAGCTGTTTTATTGTACCAACTACATGCATCAAACAAACACTGCAAAACTCTTTTAGCGAAAAATCACTGAAAAATACAAGGGCGAAACATAACAGGGATGAGAATATGTTCTAGTAAAAGAAGTGAACGCTTCACATAGTGAAGTAATATCTAAACAGTCAAAAAAATGGCAGACTAAACAATCTTATCTCTTCTTTTCAATGGAATTTCTCGTGTTTGACCATTCCTTGAGAATTTTCATGGTTTCGAATTAATTGATCGAATCTGTGCACCGAAAACATTAACAAATTAAAAAAACCAATAATAACCCTTCCAATCCTTATTATAATTTCCGATGCAAGATTACTGCGAGGTAGGTTCTCTCCCATTCGAACCGACCAGCCCCTAACCGTCTCATCCCTGATCGCAACGTTCCGGAACATTCAATTGCCTAAAATTCCAGGATGCTCGTCCGGGCTGGTCGCGGCTCGTTCTTGAGGAACGTGTACGTCTATATCGGAGAAAAGGCAGCGTGTCTCGGCACACAACGTGCACGAGTCTGCATGTGCGAGGGAGTCGAGTCGTCGGTCAGTCGAGCCCGGTAATGGGAGGTCAAAGGTCACCGCGCCGCCAACGCTAGTGAGGAAGAAGAAGAAGAAGGAAGAAGAGGAAGAAAACGAGAGAGGGACAGGTATAAAGAGAGAGCGAGAGAGAGAGAGAGAGAGATACATATATAGGGGGTGTAGGAGGCTCCGGGAACCTCTCGGTGGTCGGTGGGGACGAGGAAGGGGGGTGGCATTCTGCTGCGCTATACGTACGCGGGGAATCTGTACGTGTATGCATACACTTAAAACCGTATATAATGTTGTATAAGCATCGAGAGCTGGCCTTCCACGCGGGCAGAGAGGGAATGAGGGAAGCGAAACGGAGGGCTGGTGCGATATGCCTCTCGAAACCGTGGGAACGCACGTGGCCCCACGCGCCTAACTAACCCCTTCGCCTGTGCCACGGAGTCTCGCGTCTTCTCCTTTTCCCCCTTGTCTTCCTCATTTCTCCTCGTCTCTACGAGTCTGTTCCCATTTTTCCACCTCGTCTTCATTCGTTTTCGTATAAAAAATCCACGTCTATGCTGGTTCCCGCCGTTTTCCTCGGCATTTTCATTCCCGAGTTACAAAGAGGCGGCTACCGCTCTTCTTTCCCTCCCGGTTACACGCGATTCCTGTTCCATTATTTCGCCGCGACGTCTTGCCTCCTCTTTTTCGAATACCACCCATCTCCATCTCCACCTCCAGGTTTCCACGCCGCTTACCTCCGTCTCACCTGTGCACACCTCGCCGCTTCCTCGTCTTCTTCCCCTTCCCCCGGGTACAACAACGCCGAGGACCATCCTCCAGCGACTGTTTCCACCTCTACCAAACAGCCACCGCCTCCTCCGCCTCCACCAGCTGCGTCGCTCCACCGGCGCTTCCCTTTTCTTTCTTCCCGGCACCGAATCGCGCAGACCCGCGGTTTTCAGCCCTTTCATTACAGGAATTTCTCCGTCTGTCCGCTGACTCCCCGTCGCACCCCTCCATCCACCCCCACTCACATTTTCTCCTCCTTCTCTTGTATTCATCCTCCTCCTCATCCTCATCCTCCTCCTCCTCCTCCTCGTCATCATCGTACACCCACCCACACCCCTTCGCCCCCTCCGCGGGAACGTCGATCCCACCATCGCTTCGCTTTCGATCGTTTGCGGAAATCAACGCGTGTTATCGGACACGCGTCTTAGAGCCGAGCTGCTAGACGTCCGCGTCGTTGTTTTTGATAAATTGAAAGGATTGTAGAAAGCAGATGTTGCGCATATCTATCGCCCACTGTGCTTTCTATTTCCTATTTATCGCGGCTGCACCATTCCTCGTTTTTTATAACGTGAACGTGAAATCGGAAAATTTGTGAGGTATTATTATATGCTCTTTTATATTTTATTAGCTTAGTAGCTAAGTTAGCTTAGCTCTTAGTAGCTTAGTTAGCTTAGCACTTATATTAGCCGCACCGTGGTTTTTTCAAAATTATGCTGTAATGACCGGTCGGTAATGTGTTAACGGAGTAGACCAGTGGTTCTTAACCTTTTTGAAGTCAGGGAACACTTTTGATTATAAGAAAAATATGTAGAACACCGAAATTAATGATCCAAAAAACATCCCACGTAGAAATAAATCTATTTTAGAAACTATATTATTAAATATATTTGACGTTTTGCAGAATTTCGTGGAACACCAGTTAAGAGAACAGTGGAATAGATTCTATAAAACAAAGATGGGGTTTTTCAGAAGTGAAAAGCGCTGAATAAAAGATCAATCGCCCTCGAAACTCCTATTTTCACGTCTACGAGATGTAATTTGCATTAATCGACAGAGAAGTTATTCTGAATTGAAAGTGAATATTGTATTCGTAAATTATGTGATCTACTCTTACTTTCCGCAAACTGAACAAATGAAAGGCACGCATTGGACGATCCAGTAATGTAATTTGATGAATTGAAAGGATTATAGAAAGCAGACGTTGTGCACAGTTAAATAAATGTACTTTAAAATCTGTGACGTACTATTACTAATATTACATCGTTAATTATATAATCGTTTTGCTATTCAAAAACCAACAAACATAATTTAAGTTTAAGTAAAATAAATTTAAATAGCAGTTATGCCAGTGCACACTATATTTAACACTAAACTATTCAATGGAAATCTGAATAAGAATTACTTTAGTCTGGGGTAAAATTGGAAATATACATTTTCATGTTTTGCTAGAATAATATAAATTTTCAACAAAATTTATATTATTCTAGCAAATGATTAAATTTAATATTTTACTATATAATTTACTGAAACATATAAAATCTCCTCAAATTTTATGTCATCTTTAATGGATTTTCATCCATCATCTTGAAATCGAAATTTTCTAAAGTTCCCTACCATAATTATCAACAATCCCAAAAACGCTGAGAAGAAATCAAATATGCAGTAACTAACTACTTCTTAAAAAATAGTTGCACAAAAAATCCTCCCGTACTTTTCGTCAATTTTCATTGGACACTTCAGTTTATGCTTCATTCAAATTTTCACATTTCAAACAAGTATGTCAAATCACAGTCACAGAATAATACTAAAAAGACTTTACAGCATCTGAAAGAGAAAATGGGTGAACTTTCACCTCAGGAACGTACGAGATAAACCTACTCATTGCCAGTGAAATGACCGGTTTCATTCTATTTTACAAATGTTAAAATTATAGAGATTCACAGGAAATGATTATATAAATCTCCCTACTCAAGCTCATATTATACTAAACCTTGTACAGTGTCTAAATAAATAGGTACTGTAGCCTCTAATAATATGAATGTAGAATGATATCGATGAACAGGACTATCGCATTATTTATTTAATTATTTTCCTAAGTTCAGTCGTGTGTGTACGAACGTTTATTTACTTTACAATTATTTTAAGACATTTATGTACAAAACTGAGTAGGTGTAACTTGGGACAATGTTGTTTTCAACCCATTAAACATATTTTGAAAGAAAATATATTCTATTTCACCCAACTCTGTTACAATATGTAGCTATAACATTTTTACATTTATTAATAATTATTGCTCTTCCTGCAATCACTTTAAATAACATGTTATTTTATTTTGTAAGTATTTAAAATGATTATTAAATTGTTCTTCGTAATTCTATCATGTGACCTGATTATTGGAGACATTCGACTAATAAAAAATGTTTTAAGAATAATAATTAATGCGAAGACACGGCCAAAAGTTCGACGGATTTACAAGAATGAAATTCAATGAAATCATGCGACAGGTCGAAATTATATGTCGACGGGCGAAATTTTCGAAACGGTCTCTTTCCGGCGCGGCGTGGCGGTTACTTCGAAAATTGATTATCGCTCGGCCTGTAATGATCCATTACGCAGATCCAAAGAGCGCGTTCGTGCAGATGTAACGCCGGTGCAAACTGACAATCACTGTCTCGAGCACCGATGAATTATGAGCCGATAATCCACGGTTACCGTGTATCGACCACGCAGAACTTAAACGCGTTTATGGTCTATCGGAGGTTTTTCTACGTGCGACTGTGTGAAAAGCCTAGTTTTAGAGGAGAATGACCATTAATGTTGGGGCACGACAAAATTGAATGACTCTTGAACAGTTAAACGAGCTGGAGTCGATTTGTAAATTGATTTAGAGGAGTTTGTGTCGTGGGAATCGTGTGATCATTAAGAAACCAGAAACACATCCATTTGTATCAACGAATTATGGATTTTTTGGTGTTTATTTCAGTCAATTTTGTTCATTTCAATTCAGTTTACTGCATTGTTCCGTAAAATCAAATAGACAAATTGGTAAAATTAAATCTTTTATCAGCAAAATTGTACCTCTCTAAACAAAAATCAATATGTATTCTATAAAATAATTCATGGTGTTCTTAGGTCTTTTAGTTATTTTAGAATGGAAATTATTATACTATACTATACAGTATATTGTGTATTATCTTCAGTGACATTGTTAGCTATTTTAATAGTTTTTAAATCTCTGAAATATAAACGCTGCTAAAATCATTAATCATACTGCAATATGTTCTTCATTATACGATCATAAAAATATACAAATTACATTGAATTTAATAAATAAGATCCGTATAAGAGGAAGTAGTAGTTTAATCAAATGTTATCTTCGTGTTTAATAAATAAGGGAATATTCACATGATTGATATACATTTTATGTATAACAAATCCTATAAGGAATAACAAATAATGATTCACGAATTTTGACACACATTCAATGACGTGTACAGATACCATACAATTTCATGTATATGTTCAATGCATGAATTTAAAATTTTCTACATATAATATAATTATGTGAATTCATACTTTCGTAACACTATACTCTCAACTTTTTTTAAAGATATCAATAAAACAACAAACGATTTTAGTCTCCTACTAAATACGAAATACTGTCCAGAGATAACTCTAAATTATAAGAATAATTAAATAGCATGACAAAGCATAAGAATCTTTTTTACTCTAATGAAGATAACAATTGAACCCTTTTCAAAAGTTAACTATTCCGTAAAAAGAAATAAAATTTTATTACATCAACATTTTTCTCACTTAAGAGAAGTTTCATCATCGAATTTTCCATTATCTTTAAAGAAACATTCTCTATGTCCAATACATAAGAGTTTAACAATAAATATTTGATATTTCTGATCAACTAATTTTTACCACAGGTGGTAGCGCGAATGACCGTTAAAATCTTCGTAATAACCTAACAAAAATTTTCGAAACCTCATACATTAAATCCTTCAAACAGTTTTCTCTGGCAGTTCTAAAGCAACGACTGGAAACATTCAATCCCACCAACAACTATCATTCTAAAGAATAAATTCGAATGCCGTCCAACTAAAAATCGAAGCCCCGGTTGTATTAAACGGCGCAAGGTGGCAGCATCAGGCGGATTCGTGAGAGCAGCTATTGCGGAAGAGGAGCATAGTCAACGAACGAATAGGGTAGCATTCGACGGTGACACGGGCCACCGACGAAATACGATTAAATATTCCCAGCCTCTGTGTTATTCAAGGACATTGGCAAGTGGGCATATGTGGGCACTGAGATAACGTGGAAGTTACAGTGATCTGAAATACCACATCGCTATAAGTTCCCCTACCGACGAGTATCTCTCTCATTCCATGCTTTCTACCTAAATAAAGTAGCAATTGACTTATAATACTATTATATAATTATCTTATTGCCCTCTTATTCAGTGTTGGGCAGTAATTGATTACATGACTAATTAATTACATCTGCAATTACATGAGCAAAAGTGCACTTCAAATTCAATACGAAAACATTTAAATGGTCCAAAACATAAAAATTAGTGGTTTAAGAGAACAATTACTGTAATCGTGTTAAGTAATTGCAAATACTTTTCGAATCACTGTAATTGTAATTGTGGACCGTAATTTCAATTACTGGTTGATCCAAAGTAATTGCAATTACAATTACAATTACTTACCAATTACTGTAATTTGTAACTGCAAAAATAAAATTACAATTACGTGTAATTGTAATACAAATTACAATTACAAAATTGCAATGACTTTTTGAATCACTGTAATTGTAACTGTGGTCCGCAATTACAATTACTGGTTGAGCCAAAGTAATTGCGATTACAATTACAATTACATGTAATTGTACTTTTATTTCTACAATTACAAGTAATTGTAATGTAATTATAATTGTAAGTGGTAGTTGCAATTACTTAACGCCAGAATGGCACTAAAAAAATATTAGATACTATCTAATATTATTTATATTATAAGATTGCAATATCTTATATTATAAGATTATATCAGATAGTATCTAATATTTTTTTAGTGCCATTTTGGCGTTAAGTAATTGCTACTACCAATTACAATTACCTGTAATTGCAGGAATAAAAGTACAATTACAATTACCTGTAATTGCAGGAATAAAAGTACAATTACAATTACTTGTAATTGCAGGAATAAAAGTACAGTTGCATGTAATTGTAATTTCAATTACTTTTTGCCCAACTCTGCTCTTATTTTCCTTATTACATATTCACCATGTTAATTATTGTTTTACAATCGATAGTTTATAGCTGCGGGAATAATAGAGGTAATTACTTCATAATATTCTACAAAATTATAAGAACTTAAAATTGATTTGGAAATAATTGCATTATTTATAAAATAATGATGCTCAAAAAATAATCACTTAATGTAATGACAAAATTCAATCACTCTCATTAAGATTCTTAGTAGGAAACGGAAAATTAATTTTCTTATTTATCCGATAAAACTACTTGTATTAATCGACAGCAGTAGCCGCAATTATTACAGTAGAGGTAGTAACGAGATAAAAGTATTAACACTAATCGTATCGAGCTATAAAAGCAACAGGCACGTGGTTTCATTATATAATGCACGTGCATTAATTTACTTGGACTTTGCGCGGTTCTTATCACACGTGCTCTAATAAAGATATTTATTAAATCATTTCTAATGGAAGCATCTTATAATTCAATTAATTATGACGTAAAAGAATCTAGAACCGGTCATTTGATCGCTCGTGGTATGTTTAGTGTTAACCAATTAAACTAATTCTCGTCCATTTAATTCTCTTTACAAATTGTAACAGCTTGACAAATGAAAGTAATACCGTTTTCCTGCATATTTCTGTTTCGACTTCATCAGCTGCAGTCCTGTTAAGGTGCAGTGCGGCATTTTATTTATCGCAACTCTAAAAGGCGGGATTTTCTAGCTTTTGCATATTGAAAAACTTGCACATTTCGATTCTACGAATTCTCGCGATAACATTCGAGACAGGGACTACGCTTCGTGGTCTTGAATATGAGTCCAAGTCGGACAATGCAAAACCAATTTTGCACGGTGCGATGGACACTGAATTCCATCGACAAAGCTACTGATCTTGACGCGACGTAAAGATACCCCGTCTTTTACCTTGCGGGCCGACGAGGCGTTCGATACGTTCAACATACACGGTGTGTATGCTTATACGATCGCGATCGAACCACTACGTTGTGGGGGGTTTAGTCCCAAAAAATATACATGCTGGTGAACGCAGTGGTACGTTCCATGCATTTAGCGCTCACACACCATTAAGTGGCTAAAGGCACACGTCTCTACGTTCGGATAAACTACAGTGTTTTCCGCCATCGTAAGTCACGGCCAATACCATGGCTTGCACCTCATTAGATTTTAATACAATGCTCACCATGGTATTGTCGTGCATACCGCCACAGATGACGTAACTTAATACGATCTTCTTTTTGTGTACGGTATTGTCGAACGACAGCGGAAACACTTGTTCCATTGCTGGAACGGCAAACGATTCGTGTTATGGTACACCGCGGGGAGTTCAACGTAGAAATGTGCACCGTGATTTTGCGCCAACTGCTTATGACAATCAGTCCTCGGAACGTACTAATACGTTACGTTTCTAAAAACGTAGTGGTTCGTATAATGGTGGGCGTATGCTCCACATTTTCATGGTATCAAAAATTCTAAAATAATATCTAAATACATTTTATCTATATAATATCTTCGGAATTCAATAAACGTTTGCTTCGTTGCGCGACTGGTTATGCAATATCGGTTCTTTAGTCTAATAAGAGATATCGAGACTCTTATCAATTAATTTCATATTTAAATTGACTTTTCCAATATGCGTGTTTAATCCCTCCTTGAAACAACGCGTTGATACCTTTCGCGACACTAATGCATCACGACAACAAATTCAAGCAGAGATTGTGTTTCGCGGTATGTTAAATTCATTCGCAGCATGCACTAATAATCGCAAAATCTACTCGCGGAGAGGATCGATTCCTCCAGTATCAATGTTTGCCATTATACAAACGGCAATTAAGTAATTTTGATTTTCACAAATACTACATCGATTCAACCCGTTATTGTACTTTCGCAACTCTACTGAAAATCGCGAATGCCTACACCACACCCGGCAGCCGATTCGAATGCAACCACGTATGTAGTGGATCGTTGCAGCTGGAGCATGGGCGTCTGAAATAACGAAAGGCTCGAGCACAAACGCAATACTTTTACTAAGCAACACTAATACCATGAACAGAAGATCCAAAAAAAACTACTTTACATTTTCTGCAAGACAATTATATGAACTTCAAACTGTTATAAAATTGGTAAATCTAAATATTGCTTTAAGGAACAATCAAAATGAAAAAAGGAAACGCGATATTTCATTCGCAACGCTATACTTTAAACAATCTATATTGAATTTTATAGAAATCGCGATTATTCCGTAACACTAACGTTTATCTCTGTTCAAAACAGGCTGATGCAACACGCGTGGTTTTTCCGCAACACTACTGCAAATCGCGAAAGTGCCCATCTCCGCTGATCGTTGGGGCAGCGAGGCCTGCCCATGTATATAACTAACTACCTATACTATGTACTACTACTACTACTTCTACAAACGAGTACAGTGACAAGATAGCAACGAAATGACCTCGCATCTTAAGATGCGAGGCCAATTGTTAGTTGCCCTCTTGAGCGACAATTTGTCGGGGCCTCTTCGGCATATAGCCTCTTCTTTCTCTTCGGCGGACCGCCAAACATCTGTAACCTTACACGAGCTCGCAGAGTGAAAACGATCAACGACTTCCGAGACGAATAACAAGTCTCGAAAGAAGCCTATCGCTCATCTGGTACAATCGAGCCTGTATCGCAACGTTACGCGATACATTCGCGTCCGCGTCCGCGAGAAGCTAAGAAACCATCACGCAGAATCGAGCAAGAAGCATAAATTCGAACGTCATGCCTCGTTCGATTTAGCTTCGAGACGAAACTGCGAGCTCTACCAGTGACTGGCTACCGTGCGAATCGCGACCTACCCGAAAGAGACAACGGTAGCCAGCCCCGGACCCTACCTACTTAGAATTAACAATCACACAAAGAAGGTAAGTTACCTAACCTACCTAGCCCTATATTTAAAAAATGGCAAAACACAAGCTCTCCAACACATTCACAACACGATCTCCACACACACGCCAGGGTGCAATAACCTAATACCTAGAGAGAACGTCTCGGGACGCCTCCGACACCATAGCGTTCAAATCACAATCACACACTCTGAAGGTACGTACCATTTTTTTCTGAAATCGACTGACAATGGCAGCGATCATTGCGAAAGAAATGATAAAATTGAAATAATAACAGAGTTGAATTAAAACAACAACAACAGTTAATTCTGAATATTACTAGTTATTTTTAATGAATTGAGAACATTGCAACACATATTCCACGAAGATCCATATAGCATGTCAGAATCAACAGGAATATGTGATACTCAATCTACTTTTAAAAACCGACGCAATTCTACTGCCTATCAACACACACACAAGAAGAATATACGTCGTGCACGGTACACTAACCATTGTCAGTCGCCACATATAATATAAAACAATATTCTATGCCGGTTGCTCTCACCCTCCCGAGTAACGCCTGGGCACGCGAAAGGATTCAAGCAACGAACAGGGAATCTCCATATCCTGAAAATCCTAGCTAAAAAAATCCGTTAAATTTTGTACGGGCTAATGTTCTTACATTTTCGAAAAATTGTTCGACTTCGAATCTAAAATTTAATCTCGACTTATAAATCAAATGTTTCATTATGCAAAGGATATGTTTTTATTCTTGAAAATGGTCATGAAAAAAGTAACTTAAGTTTATATTTTCTAAATCTTATTGTCGAGCAAGAAGAGTTATTCTGAAACTTTATATATCTATTTGAAAAAAAAACCCTCGGACGACACTTTCTACAAAGAAAACTTTCGTAAATAATTAAAAAAGTACTGTATTAAATATAAAGTACTCGTAAAAGTAATATACAAGTTAGTCAATTAAGTAATTTTGCTTTGTCAAAAGAATCTATCCGTCGCGAATCGTCTTTTTGTACGTGGTATTAAATATTTTCAAGCATTTCAAAGTAAGATACAAATGGTTATCTTAATGACAAAAAATGATTCTAGAAATTATGTTCCAGATTACGGAAGATTCTTATCATCTCGTAAGATGGAGATAAAAGTATTGAAATTGTTAATTTACACAAAAAACGCGACGTACAAAATGACCCTACCTAACTAAGAAACATATTACTACCCGCGGGAACGCCTAGCGTTCTCACAGTCACTGTACTCGTTACAATAAACTACGATACGAATGGAAAAATAAAAATGTTGTTTATTGACTCACTACTTGTTGGGGGATGAGAAGCTGCGTTAGAGTCCTGAAATCAAAAAATAAAACAAACAAATTAAAATCCATAGGGACAATTCCATTCGCATATAAAAAGATTTTAATGTGAATGCTATTTAAATGATTTTCGAAATATAAAAAGTAGGCTGTATAATTTTTCATTAATACTTTGAAAGGAAATATTCAATAACAAAGATTAATTTTGAAGACATTATCGTACTTACATTCTCTTCCCCTTGATGAAAGCACGACGCATTGCCCTCAATCTCAGCTATCTATTGTCTATGCTCATTATGGTAGGCGGCATTAATCGTCCAGGCAAACTGCCTCAAAATATTTGGTACCTTTAGTGCTCTGCAACAGAAAGGATAAATTAATTTAATTTCAAACCAACGATAGGATACCAAATCCGAGTTGGTTTGGGGCAACAGTTTTTTTATATTTATTTAACGTCGTTCTCAAATATTTGCTAAGGTTACTTCGCGGCGGAACCTACAGTTTATTAAGGTGGGTTCTCAACCATCTTGAGCACCATAGTATTTTATGGCACATGGAATATTATCAGTGGTGCCAGCAGCGGAATCTAACCCGCGACCGCGACATCGACTACTGTATCCGTAGTCTAATATAATAGTTAAATAAATAAGTATTTACATAAAAATTTAAAGGGACAAGTACTTGTTATTTGGATATTCAAGTAAAAAGCAAAAATTATATTCTCTAAGCAAGTCTGAATGAATTATTTAAAATAATAAAGTGAATTGTTATTTACAAATACAATTTCAATTATATGTATTGAAAAATAATAAATTCAATTGTATTCTTATTTATTAACAACTAATTATACAAAATGCAAGAAATAAAAGAAGACCAAAAACTATTTATTTGATTTTAGCACACTCCAAACAATAAATAATCTTCTATCTGCAAATAAGAAATAATAAATATATCACTTTTGAAATTATTTAAATAAATTTTGACTAAATAAAAATTTTAGTTTTTATTTTCAATTAAAATCATACTTTTATTCATTATTTCAATTAAAATATGCCCAACACTGATCCGAGTTAATAGAAAATAAATAGTCGAAGTTGAAAATTTAATAATTGTACATTAATAGTTTAAAAAAAGATATTGATTAACACTTATTAGTACTTACCATCGCGATTGTTGAATAGAATCATTAGAATCAATCTCGGCGACCAATAGCATTTTTTAATCGAATCTGCAACAGAAAGAACAGTTCATTTCAATTAATCGACAGTCTCAGAACTAAATCGGAATTAATAATAAAAAAATAATTCAATTTAAATAGGATATTAAAATTAATTTCAACAAAAAAAATATATTTATTTCTGTTGCAAGACACGTAATTCAAATACAATTGTTCGTCATGACACAAAAGAAAATTCTAATTAATACGAATTAGATAATTCAAGTTGAATATTTATGAATTGTTCATTAATTGTTTGAAAAAA